>CM042684.1:23442208-24141326 GCA_023614405.1 Avena insularis
TAGCTCCATCCACTTGATACCCTCCTTTGGCGCATCCTCCTCGTCCTTGAACACTAGATCCCAAGACGTAACATGTCAATAATCCCTTCATCCTTTTTGGTTCCCGAACTCCCCGGCCGAGACACTGAATTAGCATGCAGAAGAGGTCGCCAAGTCCAGCAGCTTACATGAACTCCACAAAACCTAGCCCGAACCTTGGAAAGAAATGGCCTAAGACTTGAGAGAAATAGCTGTTTCCCTCGGTACCCAACGAGCACAGCAGAAAACCGATCTGAAAAGTAGAACTCCGTGCCAGAGGAGAACTCGACAGAGGAATTTAAACCCTACTCGCCCTGGCCTCCGCCAGAGCCTTAGGTCGTAGCGTTTTGATATGTACAAGAAGTTACTCTGTAAGTACGTGTTGCCGTTTCTATTGAGTTGTTGTTGGTATTGTGCTTATGCTTATAAATTATTGTTATATATTGTTTTCTACGTTCATATTTTGATCAATTTGATGTCTCGTAAATGCAGGTATTTTAAGCCTCGGCTACCCATTAACCCTACCGGGTGATGGATATGGAAAAACTTGCACTCGCTGAGATGAATATGAGTGCGGGTGATGGGGAGACTCGGGGGACGGGTGGGGACTGATAAATGAGTACGCAGTGACTCGACCCCTTATCCATACCCTGCGAGTTGCTATTACTACTAGTCTTTTCTCGAGTGCTGGAAGTCTGGAACTCATATGTCCTTATTTTTGCCAATGAAAACTCATATGTCTTGAACTGTGGATCTAGTATGTAGACAATTTTGCAAGATGTTTGATTTTTCATTTTTAGAATAATGAGTTAGTGAAATATATCCGCATACCGGATGCAGCATTTTACTGTACATCGAGTTTGTTATAGCAATCCAGAAAGGCCCAAATGAGTGTGTCCATTTGGCTCCCGGGCTCACCGGCTTCCTTTATTCCGAATAAAAATGCATTTTCAAAGCGACAAACAATTCTAGGAAAAATTTATAGATATAGATCACGGTGTATATTTTAAGTGTGCAAAATTTCAGTCTGAAATATGTTGTATAATACACTACATAAAAAAGATAAAATTTCAGATCAAGAAGTGTGAGTACGTCTCAAATCTTGTCAGATATTGTCTTTTTGTATAACCCGTAATTTCGGATTACAAAATTGCACATTTGAAGTATATCTCATAATCTACATTTACATATTTTTCAAAAAATTTAAAACGTTAAATTATCATTTTTAAAATTTAATAAATAATACTCCATCCGATTTATATTAATTATCACAGAATTAAATGTATCTAGACATGTTTTAGAATAAATGCATTTGATTTAACGATAATGATAATTAGTACGAATCAGAGGAAGTATAAAAAACTCCAGTGAGATCGAGCTCTAAAAGCATTTTTTTACAAGTCGAACAGAGTATTCTGAAGAAAGACCTTCCAAGTTTCGAGGGCTTGCTAGAAGGTCCTTTTCACGATGAAAGAATCTTTGCAGAAATCTTACCCTTCCCTGAACCGCGAAATGCCGCTCTAAGCAGCACTACTGTCCTGCGCCGCCTGAAGGGAAGTTATTATGGGCCAGGCACATCTATTCTAAGAACAGCTGGGTCGGTGGCTCGAGTTTCTAGAAAAATCCATCGATGTTTGCATCCGGTTTTCTGTTTCGCTTTTTGTTGGTTTGTTGGTTTTTTTTCTTCTTCTATTTTTTTTTTTACTTTTCGTTTTTATTTCTTCTTTATTTTTATTTATTTTATTTTTCTTTATCATTTTATTTTTTTTATATTCATGTTAAAATTGTTTATGTAGTTTTTAAAATTATTCGCTAGCTTTAAAAGTTGTTCATTACTTTTAAAAACTTTTCATGACTTTTGAAATTTAGTTCATGATTTTCGAAAAAAAAAAGTTCATGGTTTTGAAAAATAGTTCATGACTTTTTAAAATTGGTTCATGGCTTGAAAAATTGGTTCATGGTTTGAAATTTGGTTTATGGATTGAAAAATTTGTTCATGGCTCTAAAAATTGGTTCATGATTTAAAAACTTCAATTTTAAAAAGTTGTTGATGAGTTTTAAATGGTTAAGATTAAGTTCAATTTGAAAAATGAGAACAGAAAATAGAAAACGTTCATAAAAAAGGAAAAGGCACGTAACAGGAAAAAGAAAGCTAGCGAACTTGGAATGTCCATCACGTGAAAACAAGATGGGCCTGGCCCTCCTGGCGATTGCACCGAGCGGCCAGGTGTGCGGTGCACCGGTGTATAAGCTCCGTCACGGGAGCTGTCGATGACCTCGTGTAATTATGGTAGAAAGGAGATCGATTTCGGTTTGGATTCAGATCCCAATCGGGGTCGAAAAGGAGCCATTTTTATTTAGTCCTCGTCCCGAGGTGTTGTAATAGGGATCGGAATCGGAGATCCGGCAAGCTGCTGTATGCTTTTTTTTTTTTTTTTGCGCCGGATTCCTTCATAAATAAAGGCGTCGGCTCGCCAAAACTTTTGATTTTGGAGAAGTGGTAGTCAGGATTTGTCGAATAAGGTGATACCCGGTTTATTGGAGGTTTGGACATGAAGAACAAGAAGGGATCTCGCCGCAGCCGCAATGTAAGTGGTGTTCTTTATGCTTCTTCCTCTTGTGTCCATGATGCCAGGCTAATTTTCCTTAATTAATTGTGATGCAGAAAGCCGCAGCTCTCCCTGAAGTTTCTGGCGAAGCTGGAGTAGATAGGCTTAGCAAGCTGCCCGATGACATTCTACTCAACATTCTCGAGAGGGTGGACACGCTAGATGCCTTAAGAACCTGTATCCTCTCAAAGCGAATGCTGGAGCTCCCCACCATGCTCTCGCGGTTTGACATAAATGTTGTTAACCTTGTGCGTCACCATGACACTGCATCCCGCGGGTACACCCTTGATCACACTGCTCAGTACAATAATGTTATTGCTGGGGTCACGGAGAAGGTCCTGAGTGTAAGGAATCTGGATATCCCTATCAAAAACTGACAAGCAGATTCTATTTGAGGCGTGATGAATGTGTCCTCATCGGCAGAGCTTTTGCCCGCATCATGGCAACCCAGAAGGTCGACGAAGCTGAGTTTACGCTCCTCACGGAGAAGAACATTGGAAGATGCAAACACGACGATCTACTCTGCTACGCGAAGCTGTTCAATACCTGGTTTGGTGACTGTCCAGTCGTGTTTGCTGGCCTCACGCGCCTGTGGCTGTGCAATATGAGGTTTGCTGAACAAGACATCCCCAACATCCTCAGCACCTGCAAGCGGCTGCAAAGTATGCGTCTCGCCTACAGTGACGCAGGGGTTGGTTCGGTGCTGCAAGTAGAACATGCTCAACTCATTGAGCTCATCATCGATCATGGGAAATTTGAGGCAGTCCAGCTCATTTGTGTACCAAAACTCCAACGACTAAACTATACTGGTTGGTCTTACCCATACCCAAACCTGACTTTTGGTTATGTCCCGCAGCTTTCACAGCTAAGTCTCGTACAAATGGCTATGGATTTTATCAAGAACTTCCAGTTAAGTCATCTCCTTGCTGATGTCCCCTCGAGGATAAGTGACCTGCATCTGGATTTTTTAAGTGAAAAGGTACTCGCCTTGTTCCCTCTTGTTCCTACTCTGTGATTGCTTATAATAATTGTTCAAATTTTCTTTTTTTGTGACAGATTTGGGTTGTACCAGAATGCCCGAACCTGCTCGCCCCTGTGTTTTGCAAACTACGGGTTGTGAGTCTGGTTAATCTTCCTGAAGGATGTGATATCACTTGGACCATGTTCATTCTTGAAGCTGCACCAGCCCTGAAGGAGATGTGCATCAGGTTTCGCGATCATTGGTGTACAATGGTGAGAGACAAGGAACTTAGAAAGAAAAATGGTTACTGTGAGAAAGCAAATGTGGAGTGGCAACACTCGGCTTTGGATTTCAAGCACAAGAATCTGGTTAAGTTCACCATCTACGGCTTCCAACCTGACGAATACTTTTTGCGGTACGTTAGGCGCATCTTGGAAGTTGCGGTGAACATTGAGGAGTTATCTCTGCTAGATAGGGAGGCATGCCCACGCTGCGGGTCCTTGGATCCGAGCATCAACGTTTCTCCGTCTAGATATCCACGGACTGGCGACTTGAAGAATATGCTGAGGGAAGAGATCACTACTGGGCTGCGGATGGTTTCGCCTGCTGCTGTGATTCGCTTCGATCCCTAATAGTTGAGAATAAGAGATGCATGCTATCACTGGTCTAGAGTCCGTGCAGGAGATCACTACTGAGTTGATGATGGTTTCGCCTGCTATGATTCGCTTCAAGCCCTAATAGTTGAGAATAAGAGATGCATGCCATCACTAGAGTCTGTTTGCAGGAGATCACTACTGGGTTGATGATGGTTTCGCCTGCTATGATTCGCTTCGAGGCCTAATAGTTGAGAATAAGAGATGCATGCCATCACTATGGTCTAGAATCTGTTTGCAGGAGATCACTACTGAGTTTCAGATGGTTTCCCCTGCTGTGATTCGCTTCAATAGGTGAGAATAAGAGATGCATGACATCACTTTATTCTAGAGTCTCTGTGTAGGAGATCACTACTGAGTTCCAGATGGTTTCCCCTGCTATGATTCCCTTCGATCCCTAATAGTTGAGAATAAGAGATGCATGCCATCACTATGGTCTGGAGTCTGTGCACAGGAAGATCACTACTGAGTCCCAGATGGTTTCCCCTGCTGTGATTCACTTCGAGCCCTAAATCCCTAATAGTCGAGAATATGCTATCACCACTGGTTAAGAGTCGGTGTGTTTAAATATATAAGATGCATGATATCAATATTGAGTTCCCGAACTATGTAAAAGGACTCGTTGTACTCTTTGTTTCTTCTTCTTTTTCATTATAAAATTGAAAAGCTTGTATCATCTCCTTGTGGAGGGAATATGTATTAGTAAATGTTCGGAATATTCTGTTTCTCGTTTTCAGAGGTTGTAACCCAAATGGCTGATGCAGTTTATGCAAATTTTAGTGTAGCCTGACGGGCAAATTTTAGTGTACTCGTAAAGATAGCCAGTGTGCACGTACTTATCCTCAACAATCCCGTTTGAAACTAGCTGTACTCCAAAATTATATACTCCCGCGGTCATCACCTTCTTTAGCACTGCACGCACACACGATTCACCACAACACCATGTCCATGCATTATATTGTACTAGTTAAATATCTGTGTTTTGCAACTGGACGGGAGCTTAGATAGATAAACTAAATCATCATTTTACCTCTTCTTCTCCTCTGTTTAGTTTGGTCCTTGTTGCTCGCATACGTGTGATTTCGCTGAAAAATCCGTACATTGAAAGAGACAGTTGCTATAATATACTTTCTCTCTCGGCTGAACATTCGCTTTCCGACAGCTTCGCACACTACCATGCCGCCTGCACGATATCCTCTCACGAGAGCCACCAGCCGTTGGCTCAACGCCCTCCCTCGTTGTAGAGTCACTCACTCCCTGTCCATAGGCCATGCTCCGCGGACTGTGTGCCGCTCCTTAATTGCATGTATCTCCCTCTCTCTAGCCACTCTTTGTCTACCAACTACAACTCTATTTTTGTCTCTTTGAACTCTGTCTAAATAAACTCTCTCTACTTCATTTCCCCATGGTTGGTTCAGTCTCTCCCTCCCCGGACATGGTCATGGAAGATAGCATCTCCACCTTGACCTATGTTTGCCCACGTCGACCACATCCTCGAAAGTGACACGTCTGTGCTCAACATCAAGGCCGACCTTGAGAGCGACACGTTGGCCCATGCTGATCCCTACCTAACCAACAGTCTATATGTCGAGAACTCATTCGACCATGTTATCTTATGTCAGACCCTACCTCAATAATGGTCTATGTACATTAAGGACTCATTCGATTGCGCCAAGGACAAGGCCCCTGACATGGAATAATATTCGGAAAATCTAACCTACTCCAACATCAACATAAAAAGATATGCTATTGCAACGACAATAGAAAGCGAAGATAAAAATCTACATGTACATGTTCCTCTTATAAGTGCAAATCAAGGCTAATTTGGTAGTAGCAGTTTTGCTCGACAACCATAATAAATTCAAAACAAAAAAATCTAAACTACCTATGAAACAACATAAATCTTGTCTGATATAGTTAATCATATAAAAGAAATTAATAAGTTTTTTTGCTCATTCCATTTTTTGAAATCATTTTTCCAAACCTGGTTTTACTATTTCACTTGTCCTAGCTACTCAGCTGTGTTCTCCACCACAACTTTATTTGAGTAATGATATGCAAGTTGGCTCTTGACCAACACCTACCAGTCTGAGATTGTATATGCCGGCACGTGCCACGTCTGACTCGACCACAACTATCTCCTCACCGCTTATCCCCCGTGTTGACCAAAATCATGGCCTTTCGCTACTCGTTCCGTTAGCTGGCACTTGGTCTAAGCTTGAAGTCGGTGGTGATGGTTTCGTCCTCGTTTCTGGTACATTATAGTGGTTGACAAATAGAGTATAAGGCCTCCCAATCTTGTGAGATGCAAAATTACTATTGGGTTCGCAACATAGAAAACAAAAAATCCTTAAGATGAAAACTACTAAACACCAAGATCTATCTACCTAGATACAATCAACGAGTGGATATACATCCATAGAAAAGATACCCTTGAAGAGCGACAAAGTGTTACGAGGTTGGACTCGTGGACGATGTAGTCGTTCTTTCCGATCTCAAGATCGTGAAGAAGTCCAGCAGCACAACTTAGCGGCGCATCCGTGATCGCACACACGTCCGGTCTTCCGACAATCCCCGCATCCTCGCTCCAGCAATAAGCGGAAGCAGCAAATCCTTGATCCAGAAAAAGCCACTGGGAACATGTATCTCACTAAGCCGAGACCATGGGGGAATAGTCCTAGAGGGCGAGAGAGATCCTTCACGAGGAGGTGTGAGTAAGATGTGAGGGAGGGGTGCCTTTTATAGGGGATGGGTAAGCTCCTTTCCATGGCCAGCGGCCAAGATGGGTGCCCCTACACCTCCCTCATTCATGTGGGTGGAGCTCCCACTCACATACAAAATCCTCCACTCAAAATTCCAATAACATATGCAGTAATTTTCCACCAAAATCAATGCAGCTCTCAATTAATAAAACCATTTTATTTATTTTATTCATACTTTTTAATTACTTTAATTAATAAACATTTACATAAAACCCCTTGCAACATTTCAATATCACATGCAGAACCAGTTTCAGCAATTTCACCCGAAACAATTCCAAAGTCCATTGAAATAATTCCAGCGCTTTAATATTCTTTCTCTAGCATATTATTTACTCCAACTGGTTTCGGTATCCCTTAAGTGTGTCACCCTACGGTTTGCAAATAATGCAGACATGATCGAGACCCCTCTCCGATCAATAATCAGCAGCGGGACCTGGAGATCTGTACTGACTCCCACACATTCAACGATGACTCTTATGATCATGTGAACCTTTAACTAAATCCCTTTTTATCATGATATATTACATGTACGAGATTCGATCATCGGTATCCCCGTACCTAGTTTGATCTCGTTACCGACATGTACTCTTTTCTTGTTCCCATGATATAACATTCTAGTGATCTCATCACTTGCTTGTAAGTTATATCAATGTGATATCATCGAGAGGGCCTAGAGTATATCTCTCGTCATTGGGATGGAAAAATCCGACTCTTGATCCATGAGCCTCTACATAACACTATCGGAGTATCTAAACTCACCTTTATTTTCACTCTGTTATAGTGTGATGATTAATGTTATCAAGCTACTCTTCCGGGGTTAGTGATTGACATGATCTCATGGTCCAAGGACTAAAGTCACTTTGTAATGATGTTATAGTAATTTAAGCATAATGACTTTTATCGTATTACTATACTTCGGATGAATGTTCATCACATCATTCCACCAATATTGTGACCTTGTTATTAACAACATCCAACGTCCATGATCAGGAAACCTTGATCATCTTGTTAATCAATGAGCTAGTTTATATGAGAGGCATAACTAGGAAATATTTATTTGTTTATTAAACACACATGTATTAACATTTACGATTAATACAATTATAGCATGCAAAATAAACATCTATCATATACTTCGAATACGATAATAACAACTTTATTATTGACTCTCAGGCATATTCCCTTCAGTCTTCCACTTGCACTAGAGACAATAATCTAGTTTACCTATATAGTGATTAATCTAACACCCATGGAGTTCTAGTGTTAATCATGTTTTACCCTAGGGAGAGTTTTAGTCAGTGGATCTACCACATTCAGATTCGTATGTACTTTACAAATCTTTCTCCATCCTTGACATGCTCGCGGATGGAGTAAAACCGACGCTTGATGTAACATCCTAGACTTTGTATTAGGATGTTATTAGTATCATGCATCATACTTGCATCATTGCATCCTACAATTGAAAATTGCAATAAAAATCCTAAACACCTAAACCTAGAAAACCCTAATAGTGGTTGCCTTATGTAAGCATTATGGTAGAGGCCCTTCTAAAAAACCTTGTAAAACATTAAACTATGGCCCTATGTTGACCACCTTAATTTTATGAAAATTTAGAAACAAGTTTCGTCAATTTTGGACTTAGTTTGCAAAAGTTGTTAGGGTTTTACTAAAACAGAAAAAAAGAAAATGACTAAAGGAAAAAAAAGGGGCAACCTATCTAATCGGGCAAGAGCGCACTTTGCCCACCAGCAGCCACGCTTGCCGCGCCAGCCTCCATGACCACCGCCAAGCCAACTCGCACCGTCGCCACCTGCCACACCCGCTGACCGCCCTGGCGCACCCGTCATCACCTTCCTCCCCACGGAACCGCGCGCCGCCGTGAGGTGGTCGGACTCTGACCGAAATGGAGACGAGTCCGTGTCCCCGACGCCAAGGCTCCCGTCTACTTAAACCCCACCACCCTCGAATCGCCCCGCTCGATTCCTTCTTGCAAACAAACCCTGCCGTCATCGAATCGCACCGCCGCCGTCGGGTCAACCTCGCCGAAGACGGTTCGAAGCCCTCCCTTGCTCCTTCCTCTCTCTGGAGATCCACCATCCACCCCTGATTCTATCCGCGTGCTTTTCCCCTTCTCTCTCGCAGGAACTTGCCCACGATTGCACGCCGGAGCATCGCCGGAGGCGAGGAGAACAGCAGGTCGCCGCTGACAGCCGAGGAAGCGAGGGGAGACGACGAGGACGCTAGCGTGACCGCGAGAGCCAGGCGAACCTCGTCGACCTCGCCGCGGTTCTAGGGACCCGCCGGAGCGCCGCCACCGTCGACCACTGACGCCACCGCCGCCCTCCTGACCGTCGGATTGAGGTTGAACGCATAGGATTAGAAGAATACCGAAGGGGTATCAGCGAATAGCGGCTTGCCACGTACACGCCAGCGTCAAGACGCGCAGCGCTTAGCGCCAGTCGCTCAGCTGGACCAACCAGACGCTGACACCTGGCTAGGTTTTAAGTGAAGTTTAGATCTGTTTGCAGATTTGGAATTCAAACTTGCGAAAATCATATAAAATCAAATATTTGTCCAAATCTAGCTTGTAATATACCGTTGGATTCCTAATTTTATGTAGAATCCAAATCTGTAATAATATTGCAGGTTTGCAGTAATGTTTTAGGTGTAGATTTTAATCATTAGATTAGAGAGTTTAATCTATAGAAAAATAATTAAAATTCTATCCTATTTGATTCTTGTTGCTATAACTTTGTTTCCACAATACCTACTGATCCAAATCATTAAGCTTTTCTTAAGATTATTAGATCTAGTTTGGGGCTAATTAGATGGTTTGATCTTCTTATAATCCCAGGATTTGTTTTTAGTGACTCTATTAGATCTAAACCCTTGGTAAAATCAATCCTAGTGACACCCTTACACTATCACAACACAAACTTGCTACCTTGATCAATTTAACCAACCTTGCATAAAATACCATGTTGCATGCATGCATGATATTCTTTGTGATATGCTTAGAGCAAGTTGTGATCAGATCTATGTTTGTGATTCGTTAGATTGCTCGGAGTGCGCTAAGGAGTGCTATTGTGTAGAGTGCTGCTCGGATCAAGGCAAGTTACACCGCTTGTTCATAATTTTGTCCCAGTTTTGATTCTATGCATGTGATCTTCAAAATTCTGTAGTATGCATGTGTAGGATATTCTAGTAGAATTTTTCCTTAGTATTATTTTGCAAGTGCGATGATTTTGTAGTATGCCATGAGTAGCTCTATACTTAGGATTTTCCATCCTAATAGATTACCCCTGTTTTTGCTAAGTATTGCTTGCTATGCTATATATACAAAGTATCGTTGGGGGGTTCGAAAGACAAAGAATTTTTCTAAGTATAAAGGCTCTCTAGAGCAAACTTTTCTTCTCAAATCCACTTCAAAATAAAACTAAGTTTTCTTCTGGGCGAAATGGTTGTCGGGTCAACGAGTGTGATTTTGGTGGAGGACGGCCACCCAGGAATCAAAGAAGTCTGCCATGTTTCAGAATTCGGAAGCTTCCAGTGCAACCACAATACATTATGGCTCTGTCTTGGCCTAGTACTTAGTGGGAAACCTCACCTGGGTACCAACATTTGGAGGTTCTTGGCACAGGTGGATCCAGAAGGTAGAGGGCCTACTAAGGGAAAGCCTCGCCATGGTCTTGTCTGTAAAAGGGCTTGATCGTGGATTGTGGGTAAAGTGCACAAACTCTCGAGAGTATTGCAATCTGATCGATCAGCCGTGTTCACGGTAACAGAACAACAATGAGCGTCTGAAGGATGGAGCCTCTGAAGGATCTTCCTCTCTCTTTTCTAAAATGAAGTTTTGAAACCCCATGGCGTGCATAATATCGCTAATGGGTGGGAATTTGGGGAACTTGGTGTGTAATATCCAAGTGACGCTTGGTGCGTAATATCCAAGTGTTTTGGTTGTTTGGACACTTGGTGCGTAATATCCTCGTGTGCCACTCGACCTTATTTTATCTAAAGCAAATGTTTACAAAGTAGGGCAATCCTCTCTTCTTCTCTCTACTTAAGAAAACTAGCTTTGAGCAAATGAACTCTACAGCCTATACCAGCCTTGCATGTAGAGATAGTCTTTTCTCTCCTTGGTGTAATTTGCCAATACATTCAAAGTATTGACCCAACTTGTTGGCTGCACGTCTTATGTGCAGAATCCGAAGATTGAAAGGTGCGTAGGGATCGCGGGTCTACACTCACAAGTCTGGGCGTTGAAGGACTCATGCTGCTTTTATGTTTCCGCTGTTATTTGAGCTAGCATAATGCTAAGCAATATTTGTAATAAATTCATACTCTGGATTCTCCTTGTAATAAAGACTTTGTGTTTTACATGATATTTCATCGACTATGAGTGCTAGCTATTGATCTAGGGACTAGCATGTTAATCACAGGGACTTAGGATCCTTATCGATCCGAGGTCACTACAGATGGTATCAGAGCACATCGTTGCCTGTAGGACGTGACCCTAGGATTGGAACCACCTCTAACTTTTGTGCCTTACCCGTTCTTCTACTAAGTTATTTTCCGCACTTCTAGTATCTACCTTCCTCTACTTGTTTAAGTATCTAACCTTCATTCTTCTGACTCAAAGATGACAAGCTTCCTCTCGACACCGTCATGACATCGAGCCCCTTCGCTTTGGTGGATGCCTCATGGATCTACTCACACGTTTGGACCTTCCTCTCCCAACAATCCAGGGGAGCACAATGAAGAAACTCCACAAGGACGGCTGTTGGGGAGTCAAGGTCATCCAACCAGGAAAAGAGCGAGGCAAGAACCCGGAGGAAGACATAACAATCCACATTGTTAGCGATTCCAAGGAGAAGGCCCTTAGCATTAGCTTGAAGCAACTCATTGGTCGCCTATGTGGACGTCATCATGAAGCTCTCCAAGGACACTGCGGCGGCCTCTTTGGAAGACGAGATGAGGAAGGAATTCCCATGGAGTTAACCTTTGAGGAAAGAACTTCTACCAAGCGCCGAAGAACACAATATCAAGACTTGGAGTGCCACATCCATGACCTTGAGAAGGGTACCTTCCTCGAGATGTTGAAGAACGACGAGCTATGCTCCCTCATCAAGGAGAAGGAAGAAATGATCAAGCAGCAGGAGGAGGCAATGAAGCTCCAAGAGATAAAATTCCAGGACCAAGAGAAGAAGTTCGCTAACCAAGAGAAGAGGGTGATAAATAAAAACAAGATAATTAGGGAACTCAAACAACAGATCGATGGAGATGAAGTGCAAACTGAAGGCCTTTGCAAGATAATCAATGATGTGCGTGCTTCCAAGAGGGACTTGGCAAAGCAACTTGAAGCCGCGAAGAAGTCAAGTTTAGTGGAGGAACTACAAAGCGAGAAGGAGGGACTTCAGGAGCAGCTGGAAGCCACTACCAAGAAGCTACAGGATGAGATAAAGAACCTCCAAGAGAAGCTTGAAGCCACCACAAAGGAGATGGAGTTGTATAAGACAACTCTAGAGCAAGAAGGCTACTCGTTTGAGGACGAGGAAGAGGAAGGCGTGGAAGATGTGTAATAGTTGGACCACCTTTAGTTCTATAGTAGAACGTTATTCGCAAATGTAATAAATACCAAGACAAGCCTGGTTTAGTTAAACTTGGTTGTTTTCTGTGTTAAAGCTATGTTATTATGTCTTGTGTGCCTTGTGTGCTTGGTGTGTTTTCATAAGGGTAGGAGTTTACTACTTAGTCTTTCTGTCTATTTCTTAACTATTCTCTTAAACCCACAGATGCCGCCAAGACGTGCGAACCCCGAAATCCCGCCAGAAATAGCACAACTTTTGGCCACTCAGAACTAGCTGATCCAACTGCTCACTCAGAACATGCAAAACAATAACAACAACCCGCTACCACCACCACCTCCGCCACCTCCTCAACAGGATCGCTTGACTCGGTTTTTGAGGCTGAACCCACCTACCTTCACTAGCAGCACTAAACCAATCATCGCTGATGCTGGCTGCGTACGATCAACAAGAAGCTAGACACCGTGCAAGCTGTCGGAGCCGACAGGGTGCGTTATGGTGCACACCAGCTTGAAGGACCTGTTGCAGAATGGTGGGATAACTACCAAGTCACCCACCCAGATATTGATGCTATCACTTGGGAACAGTTTGAGTTAGCTTTTCGCACTCATCATGTGGCTGCTGGTGTCATGACTCTAAAGAGGCGCGAGTTTCGCGACCTACACCAGCTGCACCGTTCTGTCACCGAGTATGGAGAGCTTTTCAATAAGCTAGACCGTTATGCACCCGATGATGTTTCCACTGATGCCAAGAGACAGGACGAGTTCTTAAGAGGGCTCAATGATGAGATATCCATTCAGCTTGTGGCTCAGAAATTTGACAACTTTCAGGAACTCCTGGACAGAGCCATTGTGGTTGAATCGAAAAGGAAGAGCATAGAAAACCACAATAGGAAGTCTAATCCTCACAATCACTCTGTTCTGTATCAGAAGCAGCGCAACTCTTCGCCTCCACCATATAACAATAATGGCCACAACTATAACGGTCATAACCATGGTGGCCACAAACACAATGGGCATAAGAACCGCAATGGGAATGGCAGCAATGGAAAGGATCTCAGTGAGGTGACATGCTTTAAGTGCAACAAGACAGGGCACTATGCAACCTCTTGCCCTGAGAGGAAGAATGGCAATGGCAATGGCAATGGGAATGGTAATGGACACAACCATGGCAATGGAAACGGGAAGAAGCCAAATCCGTTTGTCAAAGCCATGGTGAATCATGTTTCTATGGAGGATGCTTGTGATGCGCCAGACTCTGTAATTGGTAAGTTCAAACTCAATTCTATTCCCGCAGTTGTTCTTTTTGATACCGGTGCATCGCATTCATTCATATCAAGGGTATTTGTGGATAGAGGCAAGATACCAACGGATACTATAAACTTTCCTTTAAGGGTAAGTTCTCCTGGGGGAGAAATAGTGGCAAACTCCGGTTGCCGGGAATTAGAACTAAGGATTGGGACACATATTTTTCCCACTAGTCTAGTAGTTCTAGAATCACAAGGATTAGACATAATCTTGGGCATGAATTGGATGACCGAATATGAAGGAGTCATAGATTGTGCCAAGAGAACTGTCATGCTCACAACACCGGAAGGGAAAAGGATTCGTATCAAGTCGAATTTCGCACTTAAAGAAGTCATGGTGAACTCTCTTAAGGGGGTTAGCTTGGAGGAGGTACCTATTGTAAAGGAATACCCAGATGTATTCCCAGAAGAGCTACACGGAATGCCACCCGACCGTGATATCGAGTTTCTCATTGACTTAATGCCAGGCACGGGGCCGATAGCTAAGAGACCATACAAGATGGATGTGGACGAGTTAAAGGAACTCAAGAAACAGCTTAGGGAACAATTGGACAAGGGGTTCATCCAACCCAGCGCGTCATCTTGGGGAGCACCCGTCCTATTTGTGGAAAAGAAGGATAAGACCAAGAGGCTGGTTGTGGACTACCGCTCGTTGAACGAAGTGACGATTAAGAATAAGTATCCACTGCCCAACATCAATGACCTGTTTGACCAGTTAAAAGGAGCAAGTGTGTTCTCAAGGATGGAGCCTCTGAAGGATCTTCCTCTCTCTGTTCTAAAACAAAGTTTTGAAACCCCATGGCGTGCGTAATATCGCTAATGGGTGGGAATTTGGGGAACTTGGTGTGTAATATCCAAGTGACGCTTGGTGCGTAATATCCAAGTGTTTTGGTTGTTTGGACACTTGGTGCGTAATATCCTCGTGTGCCACTCGACCTTATTTTATCTAAAGCAAATGTTTACAAAGTAGGGTAATCCTCTCTTCTTCTCTCTACTTAAGAAAACTAGCTTTGAGCAAATGAACTCTACAGCCTATACCAGCCTTGCATGTAGATATAGTCTTTTCTCTCCTTGGTGTAATTTGCCAATACATTCAAAGTATTGACCCAACTTGTTGGCTGCACGTCTTATGTGCAGAATCCGAAGATTGAAAGGTGCGTAGGGATCGCGGGTCTACACTCACAAGTCTGGGCGTTGAAGGACTCATGCTGCTTTTATGTTTCCGCTGTTATTTGAGCTAGCATAATGCTAAGCAATATTTGTAATAAATTCATACTCTAGATTCTCCTTGTAATAAAGACTTTGTGTTTTACATGATATTTCATCGACTGTGAGTGCTAGCTATTGATCTAGGGACTAGCATGTTAATCACAGGGACTTAGGATCCTTATCGATCCGAGGTCACTACAGATGGTATCAGAGCACATCGTTGCCTGTAGGACGTGACCCTAGGATTGGAACCACCTCTAACTTTTGTGCCTTACCCGTTCTTCTACTAAGTTATTTTCCGCACTTCTAGTATCTACCTTCCTCTACTTGTTTAAGTATCTAACCTTCATTCTTCTGACTCAAAGATGACAAGCTTCCTCTACGACACCGTCGCGGACATCGAGCCCCTTCGCTTTGGTGGATGCCTCATGGATCTACTCACACGTTTGGACCTTCCTCTCCCAACAATCCAGGGGAGCACAATGAAGAAACTCCACAAGGACGGCTGTTGGGGAGTCAAGGTCATCCAACCAGGAAAAGAGCGAGGCAAGAACCCGGAGGAAGACATAACAATCCACATTGTTAGCGATTCCAAGGAGAAGGCCCTTAGCATTAGCTTGCAGCAACTCATTGGTCGCCTATGTGGACGTCATCATGAAGCTCTCCAAGGACACTGCGGCGGCCTCTTTGGAAGACGAGATGAGGAAGGAATTCCCATGGAGTTAACCTTTGAGGAAAGAACTTCTACCAAGCGCCGAAGAACACAATATCAAGACTTGGAGTGCCACATCCATGACCTTGAGAAGGGTACCTTCCTCGAGATGTTGAAGAACGACGAGCTATGCTCCCTCATCAAGGAGAAGGAAGAAATGATCAAGCAGCAGGAGGAGGCAATGAAGCTCCAAGAGATAAAATTCCAGGACCAAGAGAAGAAGTTCGCTAACCAAGAGAAGAGGGTGATAAATAAAAATAAGAGAATTAGGGAACTCAAACAACAGATCGATGGAGATGAAGTGCAAACTGAAGGCCTTTGCAAGATAATCAATGATGTGCGTGCTTCCAAGAGGGACTTGGCAAAGCAACTTGAAGCCGCGAAGAAGTCAAGTTTAGTGGAGGTACTACAAAGCGAGAAGGAGGGACTTCAGGAGCAGCTGGAAGCCACTACCAAGAAGCTACAGGATGAGATAAAGAACCTCCAAGAGAAGCTTGAAGCCACCACAAAGGAGATGGAGTTGTACAAGACAACTCTAGAGCAAGAAGGCTACACGTTCGAGGACGAGGAAGAGGAAGGCGTGGAAGATGTGTAATAGTTGGACCACCTTTAGTTCTATAGTAGAACGTTATTTGCAAATGTAATAAATACCAAGACAAGCCTGGTTTAGTTAAACTTGGTTGTTTTCTGTGTTAAAGTTGTGTTATTATGTCTTGTGTGCCTTGTGTGCTTGGTGTGTTTTCATAAGGGTAGGAGTTTACTACTTAGTCTTTCTGTCTATTTCTTAACTATTCTCTTAAACCCACAGATGCCGCCAAGACGTGCGAACCCCGAAATCCCGCCAGAAATAGCACAACTTTTGGCCACTCAGAACCAGCTGATCCAACTGCTCACTCAGAACATGCAAAACAACAACAACCCGCCACCACCACCACCTCCGCCACCTCCTCAACAGGATCGCTTGACTCGGTTTTTGAGGCTGAACCCACCTACCTTCACTAGCAGCACTGAACCAATCATCGCTAATGACTGGCTGCGTACGATCAACAAGAAGCTAGACACCGTGCAAGCTGTCGGAGCCGACAGGGTGCGTTATGCCGCACACCAGCTTGAAGGACCTGCTGCAGAATGGTGGGATAATTACCAAGTCACCCACCCGGATATTGATGCTATCACTTGGGAACAGTTTGAGTTAGCTTTTCGCACTCATCATGTGGCTGCTGGTGTCATGACTCTAAAGAGGCGCGAGTTTCGCGACCTACACCAGCTGCACCGTTCTGTCACCGAGTATGGAGAGCTTTTCAATAAGCTAGCCCGTTATGCACCCGATGATGTTTCCACTGATGCCAAGAGACAGGAGGAGTTCTTAAGAGGGCTCAATGATGAGATATCCATTCAGCTTGTGGCTCAGAAATTTGACAACTTTCAGGAACTCCTGGACAGAGCCATTGTGGTTGAATCAAAAAGGAAGAGCATAGAAAACCGCAAGAGGAAGTCTAATCCTCACAAGCACTCTGTTCCGTATCAGAAGCAGCGCAACTCTTCGCCTCCACCATATAACAATAATGGCCACAACTATAACCGTCATAACCATGGTGGCCACAAACACAATGGGCATAAGAACCGCAATGGGAATGGCAGCAATGGAAAGGATCTCAGTGAGGTGACATGCTTTAAGTGCAACAAGACAGGGCACTATGCAACCTCTTGCCCCGAGAGGAAGAATGGCAATGGCAATGGCAATGGGAATGGTAATGGACACAACCATGGCAATGGAAACGGGAAGAAGCCAAATCCGTTTGTCAAAGCCATGGTGAATCATGTTTCTATGGAGGATGCTTGTGATGCGCCAGACTCTGTAATTGGTAAGTTCAAACTCAATTCTATTCCCGCAGTTGTTCTTTTTGATACCGGTGCATCGCATTCATTCATATCAAGGGTATTTGTGGATAGAGGCAAGATACCAACGGATACTATAAACTTTCCTTTAAGGGTAAGTTCTCCTGGGGGAGAAATAGTGGCAAACTCCGGTTGCCGGGAATTAGAACTAAGGATTGGGACACATATTTTTCCCACCAGTCTAGTAGTTCTAGAATCACAAGGATTAGACATAATCTTGTGCATGAATTGGATGACCGAATATGAAGGAGTCATAGATTGTGCCAAGAGAACTGTCATGCTCACAACACCGGAAGGGAAAAGGATTCATATCAAGTCGAATTTCGCAGTTAAAGAAGTCATGGTGAACTCTCTTAAGGGGGTTAGCTTGGAGGAGGTACCTATTGTAAAGGAATACCCAGATGTCTTCCCAGAAGAGCTACCCGGAATGCCACCCGACCGTGATATCGAGTTTCTCATTGACTTAATGCCAGGCACGGGGCCGATAGCTAAGAGACCATACAAGATGGATGTGGACGAGTTAAAGGAACTCAAGAAACAGCTTAGGGAACAATTGGACAAGGGGTTCATCCAACCCAGCGCGTCATCTTGGGGAGCACCCGTCCTATTTGTGGAAAAGAAGGATAAGACCAAGAGGCTGGTTGTGGACTACCGCTCGTTGAACGAAGTGACGATTAAGAATAAGTATCCAGTGCCCAACATCAATGAACTGTTTGACCAGTTAAAAGGAGCAAGTGTGTTCTCAAAGATCGATCTGCGATCAGGCTACTTTCAGCTAAAGATTCGAGAGCAGGATGTGCCCAAAACAGCATTCACCACAAGATACGGATTGTATGAGTACACCGTAATGTCGTTTGGTCTGACCAATGCCCCAGCATACTTCATGACCATGATGAACAAAGTGTTCATGGAATATTTGGACAAGTTTATCGTGGTATTCATAGATGATATACTCATATACTCCAAGGATGAGAGGGAACATGAGAAACACCTGCGCCTTATTATGGAGAAACTAAGAGAACACAAGTTGTACGCCAAATTCAGCAAGTGCGAGTTCTGGTTAAAGGAAGTGGGGTTCCTTGGTCATGTTGTGTCAGCTAAAGGAGTTGCCGTAGATCCTAGCAAGGTAGCTTCCGTGACGGAATGGGAGTCACCCAAGAATGTGGGAGATATTAGAAGTTTCTTGGGCCTCGCAGGATATTACCGGAGGTTCATCGAAAACTTTTCCAAGATAGCAAAACCCATGACGGAACTATTAAAGAAGGAAAAGAAATTCCTATGGACCGAAGCATGTGAAGCAAGTTTTCAAGAGTTGAAGAAACGCCTTGTAACGGCACCGATTACGTATGCACGATATCCAGAAGGATTTTCAAGTCTATTGTGACGCTTCTCGACAAGGACTTGGAAGTGTATTGATGCAGGATGGGAAAGTGGTATCCTATGCCTCCCGACAACTTAAGAACCACAAACACAATTATCCCACACATGATTTGGAACTTGCGTCTGTGGTTCATGCACTCAAGGTATGGAGACACTACCTCATGGGCAAACATTGTGATGTGTTCACATCTCATAAAAGTTTGAAGTACATCTTCACCCAAAAGGAGTTGAATATGAGACAACGAAGATGGCTTGAGCTAATTAAGGATTATGACTTGGATTTACAGTACCACCCCGGAAAGGCAAACGTGGTGGCTGATGCCTTAAGTCGTAAGGTGTATGTGAATGGACTTACCGCAGGGGAACTTCCAGAGGATTTATGCAAGCAATTCAGGGATCTCAGGCTAGAGATAGTCCCGAAAGGACACGTAGCGACTATGGAAATAGTGTCCACCTTCCAAGAAAGGATCCAAGAAGCACAAAAGGGGGATAAAGAGTTGGAAGAAATAAGAGTCAGGATAAGTGAAGGAAATACTAAAGAATTTCGTCTGGACGAACAAGGAACCCTCTGGTATGGGAAGCGTTTGTGCGTTCCCAATGACCCCGATATCAGGAAGATGATTTTACAAGAAGCTCATGATTCGCCATACTCAATTCATCCAGGTAACACAAAGATGTACATGGATGTGAAGGATAGATTCTGGTGGAATAACCTAAAGAGAGATATTGCAGAGTATATTTCTTTGTGTGATGTGTGCAACAGAGTTAAGGCCGAGCATCAGAAACCGGCAGGATTACTTCAACCGCTACCTATACCCGACTGGAAGTGGGACAAGGTAGGCATGGATTTCATCACGGGATTGCCCCGGACTCGTTCTGGATTTGATTCTGTCTGGGTAGTGGTGGACCACTTTACCAAGGTGGCTCACTTCATCCCCGTAAAGACCACATATACAAGTGCTAAGCTCGCTAAGATATACATGTCAAGGATTGTAAGCCTACATGGTGTTCCCAAGGGAATTGTGTCAGATAGAGGCACCTAGTTTACTTCAAAGTTTTGGCGACAACTACATGAGTCTCTTGGGACCCGACTATAATTCAGTACTGCCTTCCACCCACAAACAGATGGCCAAACAGAAAGGGTGAATCAAATTTTGGAAGATATGTTGAGAGCTTGCGCACTAGACTATGGGTCTAGTTGGGACAATAACTTGCCATATGTTGAGTTCTCATACAACAACAGCTACCAGACAAGTATCAAGATGGCTCCGTTTGAAGTTCTATATGGCAGGAAGTGTAGGACTCCATTGCTATGGAATGGAGTAGGTGAACGCAGTCTTTTTGGACCTGACTTGATAAAGGATGCCGAAGAAAAGGTACGACAGATTCATGATAGGCTAAAGGTAGCCCCATTCCGACAGAAGAGCTACGCTGATTCCAAGCGTAGGGATGTGGCCTATGAAATAGGGGACCGTGCGTATCTCCGAGTTTCACCCCTACGAGGAGTTAAGAGGTTCGGAATCAAGGGAAAGTTAGCCCCACGATTCATAGGACCATATAAGGTTCTGGCCCGTAGAGGGGAAGTGGCTTATCAGCTGGAGTTACCGGAAGGACTGACTGTTCATGATGTGTTTCACGTGTCGCAACTAAAGAAGTGTCACCTGGAGATGGTCGAAACACCGCTAAGAGACACCATTTCCCTAGAAGAGGTTCAATTGGAGAATGACCTTACCTATGAGGAAAAACCCATCAAAATCCTAGAAACAGCTGAAAGGATTACCCGCACCAAGACTATAAGATTCTGCAAGGTACAATGGAACCACCACTCCGAGGAAGAAGCTACGTGGGAGCGTGAAGAAGACTTGAAGGCAGAACACCCACACCTATTTGCTAGCCAACCCGAATCTCGAGGACGAGATTCTTCTTAAGGGGGGTAGGTTTGTAACATCCCAGACTTTGTATTAGGATGTTATTAGTATCATGCATCATCCTTGCATCATTGCATCCTACAATTGAAAATTGCAATAAAAATCCTAAACACCTAAACCTAGAAAACCCTAATAGTGGTTGCCTTATGTAAGCATTATGGTAGAGGCCCTTCTAAAAAACCTTGTAAAACATTAAACTATGGCCCTATGTTGACCACCTTAATTTTATGAAAATTTAGAAACAAGTTTCGTCAATTTTGGACTTAGTTTGCAAAAGTTGTTAGGGTTTTACTAAAACAGAAAAAAAGAAAATGACTAAAGGAAAAAAAGGGGCAACCTATCTAACTGGGCCGCAGCGCAGCCCACCAGCGCCTGCTGACAGCCAGCTTGACCTCCATGACCCATCGCCCACTCGCACCGTCGCCACCTGCCACACCACTGGCGCACCGTGGCCATCACCTTCGTCCCCACGAACCGCCATCAGTGAGGTGGTGGGACTCGACCAAAGCGGAGGCAGTCCGTGTCCCCGACGCCAAGGCTCCCGTCTACTTAAACCCCACCACCCTCGAATCGCCCCGCTCGATTCCTTCTTGCAAACAAACCCTAGCCGTCGTCGAATCGCACCGCCGCCATCGGGTTAACCTCGCCGAAGACGGTTCGAAGCCCTCCCTTGCTCCTTCCTCTCTCTGGAGATCCACCATCCACCCCTGATTCTATCCGCGTGCTTTTCCCCTTCTCTCTCACAGGAACTTGCCCGCGATTGCATGCCGGAGCATCGCTGGAGATGAGGAGAACAGCAGGTCGCCGCTGACAGCCGAGGAAGCGAGGGGAGACGACGAGGACGCTAGCGTGACCGCGAGAGCCAGGCGAACCTCGTCGACCTCGCCCATGTTCGAGGACCACGAGCGCCGCCATCACGACCAGCGCCACCGCCACCTCAAGGCCGTCACACCTTGTAAGTCGCCGCCGCCCTCTTGACCGTCGGATTGAGGTTGAACGCGTAGGATTAGAAGAATACCGAAGGGGTATCGGCGAATAGCGGCTTGCCACGTGCGTCGCGTCAGCGTGCCGCAGCATACGCTCGCCGCTCTGGACCCAGACCAACGACACCACTGGGTTTTAAGTGAAGTTTAGATCTGTTTGCAGATTTGGAATTCAAACTTGCGAAGATCATATAAAATCAAATATTTGTCCAAATCTAGCTTGTAATATACCGTTGGATTCCTAATTTTATGTAGAATCCAAATCTGTAATAATATTGCAGGTTTGCAGTAATGTTTTAGGTGTAGATTTTAATCATTAGATTAGAGAGTTTAATCTATAGAAAAATAATTAAAATTCTATCCTATTTGATTCTTGTTGCTATAACTTTGTTTCCACAATACCTAATGATCCAAATCATTAAGCTTTTCTTAAGATCATTAGATCTAGTTTGGGGCTAATTAGATGGTTTGATCTTCTTATAATCCCAGGATTTGTTTTTAGTGACTCTATTAGATCAAAACCCTTGGTAAAATCAATCCTAGTGACACCCTTACACTATCACAACACAAACTTGCTACCTTGATCAATTTAACCAACCTTGCATAAAATACCATGTTGCATGCATGCATGATATTCTTTGTGATATGCTTAGAGCAAGTTGTGATCAGATCTATGTTTGTGATTCGTTAGATTGCTCGGAGTGCGCTAAGGAGTGCTATTGTGTAGAGTGCTGCTCGGATCAAGGCAAGTTACACCGCTTGTTCATAATTTTGTCCTAGTTTTGATTCTATGCATGTGATCTTCAAAATTCTGTAGTATGCATGTGTAGGATATTCTAGTAGAATTTTTCCTTAGTATTATTTTGCAAGTGAGATGATTTTGTAGTATGCCATGAGTAGCTCTATACTTAGGATTTTCCATCCTAATAGGTTACCCCTATTTTTGCTAAGTATTGCTTGCTATGCTATATATACAAAGTACCGTTGGGGGGTTCGAAAGACAAAGAATTTTTCTAAGTATAAAGGCTCTCTAGAGCAAACTTTTCTTCTCAAATCCACTTCAAAATAAAACTAAATTTTCTTCTGGGCGGAATGGTTGTCGGGTCAACGAGTGTGATTTTGGTGGAGGACGGCCGCCCAGGAATCAAAGAAGTCTGCCATGTTTCAGAATTCAGAAGCTTCCAGTGCAACCACAATACATTATGGGCTCTGTCTTGGCCTAGTACTTAGTGGGAAACCTCACAGGTACCAACATTTGGAGGTTCTTGCACGGTTGGATCCAAGGTAGAGGGCTACTAAGGAAAGCCTCGCCATGGTCTTGTCTGTAAAGGGCTTGATCGTGGATTGTGGGTAAAGTGCATAAACTCTCAGAGTATTGCAATCTGATCGATCACCGTGTTCACGGCATGTAACAACAATGAGCGTCTGAAGGATGGAGCCTCTGAAGGATCTTCCTCTCTCTTTTCTAAAACAAAGTTTTGAAACCCCATGGCGTGCGTAATATCGCTAATGGGTGGGAATTTGGGGAACTTAGTGTGTAATATCCAAGTGACACTTGGTGCGTAATATCCAAGTGTTTTGGTTGTTTGGACACTTGGTGCGTAATATCCTCGTGTGCCACTCGACCTTATTTTATCTAAAGCAAATGTTTACAAAGTAGGGCAATCCTCTCTTCTTCTCTCTACTTAAGAAAACTAGCTTTGAGCAAATGAACTCTACAGCCTATACCAGCCTTGCATGTAGAGATAGTCTTTTCTCTCCTTGGTGTAATTTGCCAATACATTCAAAGTATTGACCCAACTTGTTGGCTGCACGTCTTATGTGCAGAATCCGAAGATTGAAAGGTGCGTAGGGATCGCGGGTCTACACTCGACAAGCCTGGGCGTTGATGGACTCATGCTGCTTTTATGTTTCCGCTGTTATTTGAGCTAGCATAATGCTAAGCAATATTTGTAATAAATTCATACTCTGGATTCTCCGTGTAATAAAGACTTTGTGTTTTACATGATATTTCATCGACTGTGAGTGCTAGCTATTGATCCAGGGACTAGCATGTTAATCACAGGGACTTAGGATCCTTATCGATCCGAGGTCACTACACTTGATATGCTTGGAATTCTTGTGAGACCTTGGTGTTGGCTATGGCTCCATTGTTGTCACAATACATCGCCATTGGGTCCAATGCACAAGGAACCACAGCCAGTTCCGTTATGGACTCCTTCATCCAAACTGCTTCTTGTGCCACTTGTGAAGCAGCAACATATTCTGTCTCTGTTGTTGATCCCGCCACCATGGATTGTTTGGAGCTCCTCCAACTAACTACTGTTCCATTCATGAGAAACACGTACCCAGATTGATACTTAGAGTCATTCGGATCGGTGTCGAAGCTAGCGTCTACATAGCACTTAGCGACGAGCTCTTCTTTACCTCCATACACGAGAAACATATCCTTAGTCCTTAAATAATTAAGGATATTCTTGACCGCTATCCAGTGTTTCGAACCTGGATCATATTGTTATCTGCTAGTCAAACTAATAGTATGTGCCATATCTGGTCTTGTACATATCATGGCATACATAATAGAGTCTATGGCTGAGGCATAGGGGATCTTATCCATTATCTCTCTTTCTTCCATCGTAGCCGAACTTTGAGTCTTACTCAACGTCTTGCCTTGTAACATAGGTATGAACCATTTCTTACTTGTGTCCATTTTAAACTTCTTTAAAATATTATAAAGTTATGTACTTTGTGATAGACCAATTAGACGTCTTGATCTATCTCTATAGATCTTGATGCCTAATATGTATGATGCTTCACCAAGTTCCTTCATAAAAAATTTGCTGCTTAGATAACTTGTAACGTCATTTAAAAGATCTATATCATTTCCAATCAATAATATATCATCCACATATAATATTAAAAATTCCACAGATCTCCCACTCACTTTCTTGTAAATACAAGCTTCTTCGTAAGTTTGGACAAATCCAAACCCTTTGATCACCTCATCAAAGCGGAGATTCCAACTTTGGGATGCTTGCTTCAGTCTATAGGTGGATCGCTGAAGCTTGCATACCTTGCTAGCATTCTTAGGATTGACAAAACCCTTTGGTTGTACCATATATAACTCTTTTTTAATATTACCATTGAGGAACGCGGTTTTGACATCCATATGCCAAATTTCATAATCGAAAAATGTAGCAATTGCTAATATAATCCTAACTGATTTTAGCATCGCTACAGGAGAAAAAGTCTCATTGTAGTCAACTCCTTGAATTTGTCGAAACCCCTTTGCGACAAGTAGAGCTTTATAAATGGTCACGTTATCATCAGCGTCAGTTTTCTTCTTGAAAATCCATTTATTCTCAATAGCCTTTCAATCGTGAGGTAAGTCCACCAAGGTCTAAACCTGGTTTTCGTCCATGGATTCCTCCTCGGATTGCATGGCTTCTAGACATTTTTGGTATCCAGGATCATCATCGCTTCTTGATACGTCACAAGTCATCATTTCCATCAACCATGAAATTCATCACAGGATTTCTATACAGTTTAGGAACTGCACGTGTCCTATTTGACATGCGAGGTTCGGTAGTGTCCTCTTTCAGAGTTTCATGATCTTTATCATTATTTCCCTCTTCATTCGATGAAGTAAAATCTGAAACAATTTCTGGTGCTGCGCCACTTGTCGTTTCATGAAGAGAAGGTTTAATAACCTCTTCGAGTTCTACCTTCCGACTACTCATACATTTCGCAAGAAACTCCTTCTCTATAAAGGATCCATTCTTGGCAACAAAAATCTTGCCCCTCGGATTTGTGATAGAAGGAATACCCAGTTGTTTATTTACTATATCCTATGAAGACACATTTTTCCACTTTGGGTTTGAGTTTATCCAGCTGAAGTTTCTACACATAAACATCGCATCCCCAAACTTTAAGAAATAATAGCTTAGATTTGTTTCCAAACCATAATTCATACTGTGTCGTTTCAACAGATTTATATGGTTCCCTATTTAAAGTGAATGCAGCGGTTTCTAGTGCATAACCCCAAAAGGAAAGTGGAAAGTCGGTCAGAGACATCATAGATCAGACCATATGTAATAAAGTATAATTATGAAGCTTTGATACACCATTACACTGTGGTGTTCCGGCTGGCATGCATTGTGAAACTATTACAGACTCTCTCATGTGTCTGTCAAACTCATAACTTAGATATTCGCCGCCACGATCAGATCCAGAAATTTAATATTTATATTATGATGATTTTCCACTTCAATCTGAAATTCCTTGAACTTTTCAAGGTTTCAGACTTGTGTTTCATCAAGTCGATATACCCATATCGACTCAAATCATCCGTGAAAGTAAAAAAATAATGATATCCAATTCATGCTGACACACTCATTAGACCGCATACATCGGTATGTATGATTTCCATTAAACCTATCGCCCGCTCCATTGTACCGGAAAATGGGGTTCTAGTAATCTTGCCCATAAGGCATGGCTCACATGTAGGGTTCGCAGCATAGAAAACAAAAAAATTCCTACGATGGGAACATCTAAGTACCAAGATCTATCTACTAGATACAAGCAACGGGTGGATATACATCCATAGAATACATACCCTCGAAGACCGAATAACGTTAATGAGGTTGTACTCGTGGATGATGTAGACGAACGCTTGCCGATCTCAAGATCATGATGAAGTACATCTGGTCCAACCGGTCCAGCACGATCAAGTCCAGCACCTCAAAGCAGTGGTGCATCCGTGATCGCACACACGTACGGGTACCCCGACAACCTCCGCGCCCTCGCTCCAGCGAAGCAGCGGAAGCAACAAATCCTTCCAGAAAAAGCCACCGGGAACATGTTTCTCTCTTATCCGAGACCATGGGGAAATTCTAAAGGGGGGAGAGAGATCCTTCACGAGGAGGTGTGAGATGAGAGGAGGAAGTGGGTGCCTCTTATAGGGAGAGGGGGGGCAGCCCCCTCCCATGGCGTGGCAGCCATGGAGGTGCCCCCACCTCTTCCACATTCATGTGGGTGGAGCTCCCACTCACATAAATAGCCACCCCACTCAAAATTCCACTCACCTCCATTAAATTTCCACCAAATTTAATGTAATCTCTCATTAAATAAAACTCTTTTATTTATTTATTCAAAATTTTGTTAATTACTTTAATTAACAAACATTCACATAAAACCCCTTGCTAGTATTCCATTTCACATGCAGAACCAGTTTCAGCAATTTCAACCGAAACAGTTCCGGTGTCTAGTGAAATAAATCCCCGCGCTTTCCTTTTCTTTTTCTGACATATCATTTGCTCCGAATGGTGTCGGTATCCCTTAAGTGTGTCACCCTAAGGTTCGCGAATATTGCAGACATGATCGAGACCCCTCTCCGATCAATAATCAGCAGCGGGACCTGGAGATCCGTATTGACTCCCACACATTCAACGATGACTTCTGTGATCGTGTGAACCTTTTATGCTAGTGTCTTAATCCCTTTGTTTCACGATATATTACATGTCCGAGATTCGATCATCGGTATCTCCATACCTAGTTTGATCTCGTTACCGACATGCACTTTTTTCTCGCTCCCGTGATATAACATTCTAGTGATCAAATCACTTGCTTGCAAGCTAATCAATGTGATATCACCGAGAGGGCCCAGAGCATATCTATCCATCATCGGGATGAACAAATTCCACTCTCGATCCATGAGCCTCAACATAACACTTTAGTAGTTTCGAAGCCATCTTTATAATCACCCAGTTACGGTGTGATGTTTGATGTCAACAAGAAACTCTTCCGGTGTTAGTGATTTTCATGATCTCATGGTCTAAGGTTTAGGATCACTTCGTAAGTTGTTATAGCAATATAAACTCAATGACTTTGATCGTAATGCTATACTTCGGATGAATGTTCATCACATCATTACACTAATGTTGTGACCTTGTTATTAACAACATCCAATGTCCATGATCAGGAAACCTTTGATCATCTTGTTAATCAACGAGCTAGTTTATAAGAGAGGCATAACTAGGAACTTCCTTTTTGTTTATTAAACACACATGTATTAATGTTTCCATATTAATACAATTATAGCATGCAAAATAAACATTTATCATAAATAAGGAATACGATAATAACCACTTTATTATTGCCTCTCGGGCATATTCCCTTCAGTCTCCCACTTGCACTAGAGACAATAATCTAGTTTGATAACTTTGCGTATTTGAACACCTACGGCTTTCTGGTGTTCCATATACACAACTGCAAGTGGTTAACATAATCTACGGATCTGACACTTTCTGGTCCGTGTGTATTTGCATGTCTTTGCGTCTTCACGCATCACTCATTCTTCAATGAGACGGCATTGTATAAATTTGGTCTTTTGGTGAGACCTTTAGTTCCTTGGGTTTAAATCACGGCGATACTATTGTCATACAATATATCTTTAGTGTTAGCCCGTTGCGAACCACACCTTAGTTTTATAACAAACTACTTGACACAAATTCCCTCCTTTGCTGCTACTATAGCAGTCATATACTTAGCCTTTTGTTGTAGTATCCTTCACAATGTATTAACTTTGGAATTCATCCAAATCCATCATGGAATCTCCTTTCCATTACATTGTGCCACCCATAGTTTAAATTGAGATAAACTTAATTTGTATCTGGTGACAAAACTAGTATCAATGTAACGCTTTACAATGAACTATTTGTAATTGTTTGTCACCTCTATACAAATATATTCTTAGTTCTTCCAAAAGATCATAAGAATATCCTCACTATTGTCCAATGATCATTTTATGATTCATTCTGGTATATGCTCATAACACTTAGAGCATAGGACATATTTGGATGTGTACATATCATGGTATGATTGATCAAAACATTCTCGTGATTTCACTTATCAAGTGTTGATACACTTGAATATTGATTCAATTCCTTTCCATGCGGCAAGAACCTTTTCTTGTCGTTTCTATATTGAACTCCTTCAATATCTCATATATGTACGTTTGGCACAACCATATTAGCGTCACAGTCTATCCACTATAGACATTCATGCTAAATATTCGGGTTTTGCCTAAGTGTTTCATCGAAATGAAATTCTTAACCTTTGTCAATAAAAATCACATCATTTCTAATCAACAAGATGTACTCCACATAATGTATTAGAAATATGTCTTAGCGCTCACACTTAATTTCTTGCAAATGCAAGCATCTTCATCGTCTCCTGATGAAAACTCTTTTTCATCAGTGAAGATTCCAACTCCGCGATGCTTACTTCAACCATTGAAGTTTGCATGCCCTTTTTAGCTTCCTTTGAATTAACAAAACCCTTTGGATCGTTTCATGTACACGTCCTAGGTAACCATTCTATTAAAAGAACTTTGTTTTGTTTATTCATCTACCATATACCAAATTATATGTAGTGGTTGCTACTTTAATCCATTCAGACTAAATATCGCTATGAAAGATCAAATCTTGTCATAGTCAACTCCTTGAACATTGTCGTAAAATACTCTATGACATGTCGACTATTTCATAGATGTGAAACATCCATGTCTGTTTCTTTATAGATCCAAATACGACCGATAGGTTTTTACACCTTTCCGGAGGGTCTTCCAAGTTCAAAACTTGATTTATCGTGTATGGAAATATCACGGATCTTATGGCTTGAAGCCATTTGACGGAGTCAGGGCCCATCATCGCTTCTTTGTATGTGGTCGGTTCATCATTGTCAAATAATAATGATTTACTCTCAAATCTCAGCATTTGATTTGTTTATCCAACCAACTTGGTTCAATAAGAACTTAGATCTCCGAGACCACAATCTTTGAGGCACATAAGCTATGAGCATTATGGCTGCCTCCGGAACGATTTCCGGCGCTGTGCAACTCAGCACATTTAGCTAAGGTTCGTTAACCTTATCAAAGTTCTATTGTCCTCCCACTTAACTTTTGCGAAAAATTCCTTCTTCAAGAAACTTCACATTTCAAGCGACAAACCCTTTTGTCCTTGGTGTTATGGAGGAATACCCAATTGTTATTCGAAAATAACCTACAAAGACATGCTCATCCGACTTCGGTTGTAAACATCTTACTTATGTTTAGCATACCAAAATTTAAGAAATTACAACTTGGGTTTTACCCCAAACCATAACTCATATGGTGTCATTTCAATGGATCAAGATGAAACTCTTTTTAGTGTAAAAGCGGTAGTCTCTAAAACTTTAATCTTTTTAAAACATAATGGCAGTTTTATAAATAACACCTTCAATCCAACCATGTCAAACAAGGTTTCATTACAAATCTCAAACACTCCATACTCCTATGGTGTTTCGGGAGATGTAAATCTAGGTGTTTTGCTAAACTTGTAACTCAAATAAATCTCTTTATGATAAAATCATAAATTATTTATTTTCTTGTCACACTTGCAACTCAAATAAACCCCTTATGATAAAATCACTAAATCATTTATTTTCTTGTTACAATGATTTTCCACTTCATCTTGAAAGTCTTTGAATGTTTTCAAATATATCATACGTCTTTCTCATTAAGTGAACATTCACTCAAATTTCCGGAGAAAGCATATGAAGTTGAAATCCATCACTTACGACTATACATAATGGACTACATACATCGATTTGTATAAATTCCAATAATTTAGTCGTTCGTTCTTCTTTTGGCCTTTGAACAAAGTTTTAATTATCCCGAGGAAAAGTATCACAAGCGTCACTTGATCAAATCAAAGACTCCAAAAATCCATAAATATGGAGATTCTTCATGTTTTATTTCTAATATAATTTAAAGGGCGATGTCACTTCATAAGTGATCTTTCAATCATTTGTCTTGCGACATTTTAGCATTAGGTTTTATGGATGTGATTTCTCCAACTAGATTTGTAAATCATCCATCTTATATGGAATACGGTAATTATTTGAACAGCCTTTGTTCTCATAATAACTGATTTGAATAACTATTATTAAAACAAATCTTGAATTCAAGCTTTGATGTCAACAAGAAATACAAACAACAGTTTGTTTGTTTTCGATGAACATCATCACATATTCTCTTGCTTGTTACTTAGGCCATTGTGGTTCATGATTTGCGTCGTTCCGTATGAAATTTCATACCAAACAATTCGGTATCCAATACCCAAGAACCACATTGTTTAACAAGCAAAGAATACAACCATGACATGTATATCATCCATATACATAAATTGGATACTTCCAATCTTTTATTTTCTGCCAAATATATTTTATAGATTCTCTTTCAGCATTTCCTTTTTTCCTTTTTAAAAGAATCTATCAACATCAACAGTGGCGCCATATACATGACACATAGTCCAAAGCATGTATATTCAAATAATAATACCTTTGGACCTGCACTTTGAAGTAAATCACCATCATCAACATGATCGGTATTCTTTCAAAATCCATTCTTTAGTAATCTTTTAGTGTAGTAAACACTTTACATATATCTTCTATTCATCCTTATCATGACGACTTTCATGATCAAGCTACTCTAGCTTATAAAGGTGAATCGTGAGTATAACATTACTTTCGAAAACCCTTTTGGATGATTAGGATGTCTAGCATCTCCAACCTTCATAAATTCTCATCCAATATGAGAACATATATTATACTCTATCATATTGCAACCAAAACATTGTTTCAGATATCGTTATATCTGCCACACATGATGGTTTCTGAAACAATTCTTTCAGCTCCTAGATAAACTTGATATTAAAACAATCAAGAATCATGGAGGCAAACATGATACTTAAGATACTAACACTGGAATTGTTACTCTCGATTAATACCAATTATTAAATCTCACGAAGTAAACAGAGTTTGCTGCAAGTTTGCAATAGGACTTTAAACTTAAGACTGACACTCAACACAATACGATACCAGTTCGTAAAGTAAATATCCAGAATTCTATAGTTCTATTATCTCAATTACAACTAAGCATAAAGTGGTGAACGAATGCCAATGACTACAACAAATTATGCAAATTCACTTTGATTTAATTTATGATAAATTATGATTTAATAGAACTATAGTTCTATAGTTCATTTATCCAGAATTCTATAGTTCATTTATCATAATTTATCATAAATTAAATCAAAGTGAATTTGCATAATTTGTTGTAGTCATTGGCATTCGTTCACCACCTTATGCATAGTTGTAATTGAGATAATATAACTATAGAATTCTGGATATATACTTTACGAACTGGTATCGTATTATGTTGAGTGTCAATCTAAAGTTTAAAATCCTATTGCAAACTTTCAGCAAACTCTATTTACTCCGTGAAATTTAATAGTTGGTATTAAATCAAGAGTAACAATTCCAGTGTTAGTATCTTAAGTATCATGGTTGCCTCCATGATTCTTGATTGTTTTAATATCAAGTTTATCTCGGAGCTGAAAGAATTGTTTCAGAAACCATCATGTGTGATAGATATAACGATATCTGAAACAATGTTTTGGTTGCAATATGATAGAGTATAATATATGTTCTCATATTGGATGAGAATTTACGAAGGTTGGAGATGCTAGACATCCTAATCATCCAAAATGGTTTTGGAAAGTAATGTTTTACTCACGATTCACCTTTATAAGCTACAGTAGCTTGATCATGAAAGTCGTCATGATAAGGAGGAAGAGAAGATGTATGTAAAGTGTTTACTACACTAAAATATTACTAAAGAATGGATTTTGAAAGAATACCGATCATTTTGATGATGGTGATCTACTTCAAAGTGCAAGTCCAAAGGTATTATTATTTGAATATACACGCTTTGGACTATGTGTCATGTATATGGCGCCACTTTTTGATGTTGATAGATTCTTTTAAAAAGGAAAAGGAAATGCTGAAAGAGAATCTATAAAATATATTTGGCAGAAAAGAAAAGATTGGAAATATCCAATTTAGGTATATATATGATATACATGTTATGGTTGTATTCTTTGCTTATTAAAGAGTGTGGTTCTTGGGTATTGGATACCAAATTGGTTGGTATGAAATTTCATACAGAACGACACAATTCATGAACCACAATGGCCTAAGTAACTAGCAAGAGAATATGTGATGATGTTCATCGAAAACAAACAAACCGTTGTTTGTATTTCTCGTTGACATCAAAGCTTGACTTCAAGATTTGTTTTAATAATTGTTATTTAAATCAGGTATTATGAGAACAAAGGTTGTTCAAATAATTACCGTATTCCATATAAGATGGATGATTTACAAATCTAGTTGGAGAAATCACATCCATAAAGCCTAATGCTAAAATGTCGCAAGACAAATAATTGAAAGATCACTTACGAAGTGACATCGCTGTTTAAATTATATTGTAAATAAAACATGAAGAATCTCCATATTCATGGATTTTTGGAGTCTTTTGATTTGATCAAGTGACGCTTGTGAGACTTTCCACGTGATAATTAAAACTTCGTTCAAAGGCCAAAGAAGAACAAACGACTAAATTATTGGAATTTATACATATCGATGTATGTAGTCCATTATGTATAGTCGTAAGCGATGGATTTCAACTTCATATGCTTTCTCCGGAAATTTGAGTGAATGTTCACTTAATGAGAAAGAAGTATGAAATATTTGAAAATGTTTCAAAGACTTTCAAGATGAAGTGCAAAATCATTGTAACAAGAAAATAAATGATTTATGATTTGATCATAAAGGGATTTATTTGAGTTACAAGTGTAACAATAAAAATAAATGAATTATGATTTTATCATAAAGGGATTTATTTGAGTTGCAAGTTTAGCAAAACACCTAGATTTACATCTCCCGAAACACTATAGGAGTATGGAGTGTTTGAGATTTGCAATGAAACCTTGTTTGACATGGTTGGATCAAAGGTGTTATTTATAAAACTGCCATTATGTTTTAAAAGATTAAAGCTTTAGAGACTACCGCTTTTACACTGAAAAGAGCTCCATCTTGATCCGTTGAAATGACACCATGGAAGTTATGGTTTGGGGTAAAACCGAAGTTGTCATTTCTTAAATTTTGGTATGCTAAACATAAGTAAGATGTTTACAACCAAAGTCGGATGAGCATAACTTTGTAGGTTATTTCGAATAACAATTGGTTATTCCTCCATAACACCAAGGACAAAAGGGTTTGTCGCTTGAAACGTGAAGTTTCTTGCAGAAGGAATGTTTCATAAAAGTTAAGTGGGAGGACAATAGAACTTTGATAAGGTTAACGAACCTTAGCTATATGTGCTGAGCTGCGCAGTGCCGGAAATCGTTCCAGAGGCCTCCATAATGCTCATGGTTTATGTGCCTCAAAGGTTGTGGTCACGGAGATCTAAGTTCCTATTGAACCAAGTAGGTCGGATAAACAATCAAATACTAAGATTTGAGAGTAAATCATTATTTTTTGACAATCATGAACCGACTATATGCAAAGAAGCGATGATGGGCCCTGAATCCGTCAAATGGCTTGAAGCCATAAAATCCGTGATAGTGCCATACACGAGAAATTAAGTTTTGAACTTGGAAGACCCTCCGGAAAGGTGTAAAAACCTATCAGTCGTATTTGGATCTATAAAGAAACAGACATGGATGTTTCACATCTATGAAATAGTCGAAATGTCGTAAAGTATTTTACGACAATGTTTAAGGAGTTGACTATGACAAGATTTCATCTTTCATAGCGATATTTAGTCTGGACGGATTAAAGTAGAAACCACTACATATAATTTGGTATATGGTAGATGAATAAACAAAACAAAGTTCTTCTAATAGAATGGTTACCTAGGACGTGTATATGACACGATCCAAAGGGTTTTATTAATTCAAAGGATGCTAAAAGCGGCATGCAAACTTCAATGGTTGAAGTAAGCATCGCGGAGATGGAATCTTCACCGTGATGAAAAGGAGTTTTCATCAGGAGATGTTGAAGATGCTTGCATTTGCAAGAAATTAAGTGGGAGCGCTGAGACATATTTCTAATACATTATGTGGAGGACATCTTGTGTCGTGGGAATGACCACGGCAGATGCTGCAATCGGCAGCGAGTAGTAGAACATGGGGCAAGGGTGGCCAGCCATCTGCGGTGCGAGATGAGGGCGGAGACACAAGGATTTACCCAGGTTCGGTCCCCCGGAGGGTAAAGACCTACTCCTGCTAGATTGTATTATGTTGGAAGTACAATGGGGTGAGCTCGGCGGCTAGGCAGCGAGTCGCTTGGGTGGATGATGGAACATATCCTCTACACGCCCTCTAGGGAGGTTTATATAGACTCACCCTCTAGGGTTTACAGATCTCAACCGAATCAGTTAAGGTTTCAGCAATCGTTTAACCTAATCCGACTGGGCCTATCTATGCTTCTGGGCCTTCAGCTTCCAGTCGCTTGAGTCCACGCCAGGTCTTGATCCAGTCGCCGTTACCGCAGGCCCACTCGCAGGTGCCTGGGCCAGTCGGAAACGTCCTGCTGGGTATACCCCGGTAGGCATATCCCCATCAGTAGTCCCTGAGGCCGTCGTTGATTGGTCGCAGGTGGTCGCTGGCAGTCGGTGTATACAGCTCCAATGCGGACGCCCAGTCGAATCGGCGGCGGACTCCTGAATAAAGGAAAAACCAGTTACTCTAATCGCCCTAACGGCGACCGATTGGGTCGCAGCTCAGCGAATGGGTCGGCGAATATTCAGTCGCTGTTGTAGTGATCGGGTCGGCAAATAATCAAGTCACGCGGAGCGACGAGTCGAGTGGATGAAGTTGGACCATCAAGTGGGGTCAAAACTAGCCTTTGGGGTAATCCAACGGTAACTTTTGGCGTAATCACCGCGCAGTAACGGCTCCCGAAATTGGCGGGTAACAACCGCTATATAAGGAGAATGACAGGTGAGCGGAGAAACACTCCCTCATCTTTCCTCCGATCTCGCCCATCTCCGTTTCCACTCCGCATCGCGATCCAACCGATCCAGAGAGCCTCGACCTCCACAAATCTTCCAACCAATGGCCCCCTCCGCCGAACCATGGGGCCGATCCAAGTGCACCAGGCGCTCAAGGCGTCGTTCAAGGAGGCGGGATCCTGGCACGGCAGATGGCGATCCCCAGCCGGAGAGGTGACTCCGGACCCGCGCGAGGGAGAATTCATTTGCTTCCCCAGCCACCTGGAGTGGGGGCTGGGATTTCCCACTTCTCTCTTCTTCCGGCGCTTCTGCGCCTTCTACGGGATCCAGCCGTCGGACCTGGGCCCGCATAGCATCGAGCAGCTCGCCATTTTCGTGGCGTTCTGCGAGTGCTATCTGGGATGCAGGCCCTACTTCCCCCTGTGGCAAGATTTATTCGATGGGAGGATTAGTCGCGAAGAATCAGGCGGCCCGATGCTGGCTGCGGGAGGCCTGACGTTTCAGCTGAAGTCGAAGACGTCGTTCTTCGACCTGATGCTGCCGGCCAAGGCGGCAAACGAGTGGAAGAAATCCTGGTTCTACGTCACCAAGGCGACTCCAGACGGCGAGGTGGCACTTCCAAGGTACTCCGCCAACCGACCCAAACCGCGTCGGCTCCAAGTTGGCAAGCTCCCGCTGGATCAGCGGATGGTTGTCGATGAAATGTTGCAAACAACCCGCGGCCTGAAGAAGAAGGGCCTCCAAACCATCAATCTTTACAAATGTTGGCTCGGGCGGCAGCTCGTGCCTTTGGCCCGCCGCGACCATTATATGTACGAGTACGCGGGTAGGGACGACTCGACAAAATCCTGCCTCGTCGAGTGGAAGCTCGAGGACTACATCCTAGCTCTGAAGAAGATCACCCAGGCGGCGTACCTGGACGCGAAGGCCGGGGTCGCCCCCTATACCGAAAGGCGCCCAGCTCCGACGGTAAGTCGCCATTTTCGTCACCATTCGCAGTCCCAGATGATGCAGTCGCGGTTATGCTGACGTTGTTTCATTTTTATTGTAGCTGTTCCAAGTGGTGGAAGGATGGCTCCCACCCGCAGACGACGAAAACTCGAGCTCGTCCATTCAGGACGGGAGCGAGTCGCCACCCGCCAAAGGCGACATCGGGAGCGACGCGGGTGATGACGACGATGATGACGAAGACGAGCCCGTGGAAGACGCCGCCCCGATGGTTCGCAAAACTCACGGGCAACATCAGCGCGAGCTCGAGGCAAGTAGGAGCCTCGAACGTCACGATGACGATGACGACGAGCTCCCCGAGCACACCTCGCGTCGTGAGGCTACGCCGTCGAAGAAGAAGAAGAAAAAGGAGGTGAAGGCTCCACCATGGAGGAAGACAAAGCCGGCGAAGCAGGCATCTCCGCCACGTTCTGCGACTAGTTCCGACGCCACCAGCTCGGCTAAGGGTGAAGCGGCGCATACGACAGCAGCACCGGACGCTGCCATCCTCCTGGATGAGGTACCTCTGGCCTCGCTTCCACCCCCGTTCGCCCCGGTCTCTGGGTTGGGGGCTATTCCAGCCGCAGCAGCTTCGCCTCCCAGGAGAGCTCCCGCAGATGTCATCACAGAGGCTCCTGCTGCGGCCTCGTCTTCAAAGAGGCCCTCTGTGTCTTGGGCACACGACGTGCTCGAGGTGGGCCTCAGTCGGAAACTAGGTCCCGAGCTGGAGAAGCCGGCCAGTATCCGCACGGGACTGCGGTTCATACCAGTCGCCAAGTAAGTCTTGTTCATCTGCTTGCCTTTCGTTGTAATCGGAAAATTTTGCTCATATCGTTGTTTTACAGGACTAGAGTTAAGAAGATCGGCCACCCTTCCGTGGCCAAGGTTCTGCCAGTCGTCGCCGAGGAGGACCCCTCACGGAAGAGGAAAGCTGATGAAGTTGCTGCCCCCGCAAACAGCGCTAAGAAGGCGAAGAGCGACGATGTCGTCACAGTCTCTGACGACATGACGGTTGCTCCAAGTGATCCTCCGACTGCGGCGGAGGTGGCCTCGAAGACCAAGGAGGTTGTTTCCTCGCTCGGAATGGCCGAGCCGGCTCCTAGTGGCGCTGGAGCATCCGCTGCGACCTTCCCCTGCTTTATGGCCAAAGCGGCCACAGCGAGTGGCACAGCACCGTCGAGCCAAACTCCTGGGGTCGCCGAAACGGAGGTCGAGCAGCATCGCGGACACACTCTGACTCTTCTTGCATCTGTTGACACGCTACAGCTCCACGGCATGCTGGGCGCAGCCATCCAGGTATGTCCAGTCCACGAGGATCGGGCCACTGAATTTCAGTGGTCGGATTCTTTTAGTGTTTTTTTTGTAGCACCCAGTCCCCGAGTGCCCAGTCGCTGAATTTCAGCGGGTGGGCACTTAGGATTTTTGATATCCAGTCCCCGAGTGCCTAGTCGCTGAATTTTAGCAGGTGGGCACTTAGGATTTTTGATCTCCAGTCCCCGAGTGCCAAGTCGCTGAATTTCAGCGGGTGAGCACTTAGGATTCCATTGTTGTTGACTGTTTGATTTGTACGCAGGGCTTGCAGCGTGAATCGGCCGATCGGCTTGCTGCAAAGTGTCGCATGGAGAAGGAACTTGTGGACATCCAAGAAACGAACAAGGGACTCCAAGAAATTGCTGCCAAGGCAGAGGAGGTCCGCCAGGGCCTTGTCCCAGCAGGTGAGCTGACGGCGGCTCAGTCGGCTTTGAGTACAGCCGAGAAGCGGATCTCCGATCTGGAGCGCGAGCTCAAGGAGGCGAAGGCAGAGGCTAGCTCGGCGGATGGGCGAGCGAAAGCAGCTGTTACGGCTGCCGCTGAAGAGCGAAAGGTCTCTGACGCCCTCGTTGTTGGGCTGCAGAACAACTTCTCCTTGCTTCAAAGTTTCATCACGGGCATCTGCCGTCCTTTAATTGGTAAACTTGTCTTCCTCTGCCTGTACCGGCTGTATTGTGGAGTCGTTGTTATACTTACTGCCGACCTCTGTCCGCAGGTCGGATTATTGACAGCTCGGAGGAGGCACAATCGTACGACGCGCGGCAGTGTGTGACCACTCTGGTCGACTCGGCCGCGTTGTCCGCGACCTGCATCCGAGCATATCTTCAGGAGATATCGCCCACGAAAGTGATTCCCAGCGACCTCGTCCAAGTATGGCGGTATCTGGAGAGGGCGCCGTCAGTCGTCGAGTTTATGACGCGGTCGGCCTTCCGGCGCGGGGCGGCGACGGCTCTCAGCCTTGGGCTTGCCCACTTCCCGGAGGACTTCGACCTTGACGATGTGACGAGTGGCTACCCCTCGTCAACGGGTTCTATGGAGATTTCCGAAGTGCTGAAGCTGACGGATCGGGCCACGGTGTATTCCGACCGCGTCTGGGCGATGGGCGACCTCCTCCCCTATCAGGAGACGAATGTCGCCCCCAACGACCCTGAGCTGAAGCATCGGGACTTCAAGGTCAAGCAGCCGTTCCGTGCAGAGATGGCGGGTGAGTTGATGACGTACCCGTCGAACCTGTACACGCCCTTCATTCGCAACCGCAGGGGTGGTGGCGAGTCACCGTCGAAACCTGCGTAGTAGAAACATTGTGCCCTGGGCGTTAGTGACAATTGGCCATTTGGACTCAACTTGTATTTTGGAACGACTTTGTTCTGCTATAATGAAACTTCGCGTTATTTTGTGAATTGTTTCGTGATTTTGAATGCTGATTGGACGAGTCCCCGAGCGCGTCCGCCCTTTTTATGGGGTTTACCTCGTTTGTTATGTGTTTGTGGTTTTGAATGTTTTGTCAGTTGTTTTGCTATTGAGGTAGACTCGCCCGAGCTCGGAGAGCCAGTCGCAGGGCGACTCCCTCGAGTGCTCTTTAATTGACCGTTTTCCCTTGCGCGAACAAGGTCGGGTGGCCGAATCCCCCAGCGTGGTACTTGGTGGTTCTAGTCGCAGCTCCAGGGTGGGTGAGGACTGAGCATGTTAAAGTAGCGTGTCACTCCTGCCTGACCCGAAGGGTCAGTCGCATGGCGAGTCCTGGGCATGCTCTCATACTTGGCGTTTTTCCCTAGTCGCTCGTGCTTGACTGGTCGTCAGTCCCCGAGCGTGGTACTTGACCGTTCGAGTCGCTGTGCCTAGAATGCAGAGGACTTTGGTCGCTGTGAGGAACAAGGGCAGTTGTCTTGGATCGTTAAGCCAGTCGAGCTAGGCGACTCCAATGGGGCTCCGGGTTGGCGTTTTTCGTGGATGTTACGAGTCCTGGGGTAACCCAGTGCCCTCAGAACGCACTACTTGGCCGTGTCGGTCGCTGTACCAGAGGTTGACTTCTGCGGTTAGCTTGACGCTGTTATTATGAGTGCGAGTGGCACAAGGCACGGAGAGTAGACGCAATTTGCGGTAACCAATCCATTTTATTTCATAGCGGGTGGAGAGTACATGTATGGAGTTCTAGGAGTAGAATTTACGTAGGAGGTTTACATTCCACAGTCGCTTGACGTCGAGTTTCCCGTCTCCTCGGACATCGATGAGGTAGTAGGCGTTGTTGCCGAGGACTCGCCCGATGGCGAATGGTCCCTCCCAAGGGGGGATAGCTTGTGCATGCCCTTCTTGTCTTGGATGAGGCGTAGCACCAGGTCGCCTTCCTGGAAAGTGCGAGTCCTTACTCGTCGGCTATGGTAGCGGCGGAGCCCTTGTTGGTAGATGGCGGTGCGGGAGCGAGCTATGTCGCGTGCCTCGTCGAGTTGGTCGACTCCATCCTAGCGCTTGAAGTTCGCTTATGCCTCCGTGTAGTTGACAACCCTGGGCGAGTCGTGCTCTAGGTCGGTGGGCATGACTGCCTCGGCGCCATACACCATGAAGAAGGGGGTGAACCCTGTCAACCTATTGACGGAGGTGAGGATGCCCCAGATGACAGAGGGTAGCTCCTCGACCTAGCACCCGGCGGTGCGCTCGAGTGGTACTTGGAGCCGTGGCTTCAGGCCATGGAGGATGCTTTGGTTGGCTCGTTCCGCCTAGCCGTTGGACTCCGGGTGAGCGACTGAGGCGAGGTCGAGTCGGATGTGATGTTCCTCGCAGAACTCGGCCATGGCTCCTTTGGCAAAGTTGGTGCCGTTGTCCGTGATGCTGCTGTTTGGGAACCCGTAGCGATAGATGAGCTCGCGTAGGAACTTGGTGGCGGTCTTCCCGTCGCATTTCCGGACTGGCTTGGCCTCCACCCATTTTGTGAATTTGTCGACTGCGACCAGGAGGTGGGTGAAGCCGGAGGGGGCCTTTTTGAAAGGGCCTACCATGTCCATACCCCACACGGCAAACAGCCAGGTGATGGGGATTGTTTTGAGCGCCAAACTCGGCACGTGGGTCTGGTTGGCGATTTGGCACCCAGCACCGCTGGACAATGTCGACAGCTGCTCGCGTGCGGTGGGCCAAGAGAAGCCATGTCGCATAGCCTTTGCGATCAGAGAGCGCGCACCGGTGGTGGCCGCAATGGAGTGGATGTCGTAGGATTTTGCGCCCTCGGCGGTAGGACGCAGCGTTGAACACGCCGTCACGCTGCGCATGTGGAGCTCGCCGTCGATGACGGGCGACTTGCAGCGTGCAATCATCCTGGCGTCTGTTTCGTTTGCTGGCAAGGTGCCTCCCTCCAGGTAGGCGATGTACGGCGTAGTCCAGTCCTCTGGCTCGGCGATGAGTGCGACAGGGCTGCCTCTGGTTGCAGCGGGACTCCAATGTCGATCTCCCTTGGGGGAGAGACAGAAGGCTTGGTGATGGTGTCGAGGAAGATGCCGGCGGGTGGTGCAAGTCGAGCCGAGCCGATACAAGAGAGTGCGTCGGCCTCCTCGTTCTTCCGCCTGTCGATCCACTCGACGGAGTAGCCTGCAAAGTGTCCGCCCAGCTTGTCCACTGCTTGGTGGTATGCCGCCATGGTGGGGGAGACGGTGTCGTAGGTGTCGGCGACTTGTCCAGCGACGAGGTCAGAGTCTCCGTAGCATCGTAGGCGGTTGACATTCATCTCCTTGGCAGCTCGCATGCCGTGGAGTAGTGCCTCGTACTCGGCCATGTTGTTGGTGCAGGGGGTGAAGTCGAGGCAGAGGACGTAGCGTAGCTTGTCGCCCTTCGGAGAGGTTAGCACGATCCCTGCTCCTGTGCCGTCCGCATTCTTGGATCCGTCGAAGTGTAAACTCCAGTAGTGGAGGTATGGCAGCTTTTCGGGCAGCTAGGCCTCCTCCCAGTCGGCGATGAAGTCTGCTAGAGCCTGCGACTTGATCGCTTTGCGCGGCTCATACTTGATGTTGTGGATGCTGATCTCGACGGCCCACTTGGTGACTCACCTGGTCGCCTCACGGTTGCGGATGATGTCCTGCAATGGTGTTGAGGAGACGACCGTTATCGGGTGCTCCTGGAAGTAGTGTGGAAGTCGGCGCTGTGCTCTGAAGACCGCGTATACCAGTTCGGTATTATGGTAAGGGCGCCGACTCGGTGAGGACCTCGCTGATATAGTACACTGGTCGCTGCACTGGGCGCTCCTTTCCTTCCTCTGGTCGCTCGACGACCATGACGGCGCTGACGACGCGCTCGGAAGCCGCGACGTAGACCAGCATGGGTTCCTTGTCGACCTGGGCAGCGAGTAGAGGTGCTGCGAGTAGCACCTTCTTGAGGTCGCGGAGCGCATCGTCCGCCTCTTTGTCCCACTGGAAGGTGGGGTTCTTGCGCATCAGGCGGTATAGGGGCATCGCCTGTTCGCCCAATCGGGGGATGAAGCGACTAAGAGCCGCGACTCGCTCGGCCAGCTTCTGGACGTCGCGCAGGCACTCAGGTTTGCCGAGTTGAGCAATCGTGTCAATCTTGGTGGGATTCGCCTCGATCCCGCGCTTGGAGACGACGTATCCCAGTAGTTGCCTTGCTGGTACACCGAAGGTGCATTTGCCTGGGTTTATCTTTATCTTGTATTTCCGAAGGTTGGCGAATGTTTCCGCCAGGTCGGCGAGTAGGTCGCCCTGGCGAGCAGACTTCACTACCACGTCATCGATGTAGACGTGGATATTGCGGCCAATTTGGCTCGCAAGGCACTCCTGCATACACCGTTGGTAGGTCGCCCCGGCGTTCCTGAGGCCGAAGGTCATGGCAGTGTAGCAGAAGTCTCCGAATGGCGTGATGAACGCCATCTTCTCTTCGTCCTCAATGGCCATTTTGATCTGGTTGTACCCAGAGTATGCGTCGAGGAAGCATAGCGACTCCGAGCCCGTGGTGGAATCTATTATTTGGTCGATCCGCGGGAGGACGAATTGCTCCTTTGGGCAGGCGCTGTTTAAGTTTGTGTAATTGATATACATCCTCCAGGTCCCATTTTTCTTCTTGACCAGGACTGGGTTTGCCAGCCACTTGGAGTATTTGATTGGCCGGATGAAGCCTGCAGCGAGTAGACGCTGCACCTCCTCGGCGATTGCTCGGCGGCGCTTTTCATTGAAGGGCCGCAGCGACTGCTTGACAGGTCACACTTTGGGGTCGGTGTTGAGTTTGTGCTCAGCGAGTTCCCTAGGGACACCAGGCATGTCAGAGGGCTTCCATGCGAAGATGTCCCTATTCTCACGGAGGAACTCGATGAGCGCACCTTCCTATGCTGGGCTCATGCCCGTCCCGATCATCACCGTCTGGCTAGAGTCGCTTGGGACCAGCTCGACGGTGCGGGTATGCGTCATTGCCTCGAAGGCTGAGGTGTTGCCGCCCTCCGAGTTGGGATTCTTGAGTATAGTGGGGTCGTCGTTGTTGACCCCGCTCGCGTATTTGGCGAGCTCGTCGGCGTGGTTGGCCTCGGCCACGATGACGGTGTCGGCGAGTTCGGCTCCTTTGGCCTCGCACTCGGCGGCCATGTCGGGGTCGCCGTGGATGGTGATGACGCCACGCGGTCCGGGGAGCTTCATCGTGTTGTACGCGTAGTGGGGCTCCGCCATGAACATGGTGAACGCCTGGCGCCCCAGGACGCAGTGGTAGGGGCTGTCGAAGGGCACCAGCTCGAAGACGATCCGCTCGGTGCGGAAGTTTGCCGGTGTGCCGAAGGTGACTGGCAGTGTGACCTTGCCGATCGGGTACACCTTACGACCGGGGACGATACCGTGGAACGTGGTTTAGGTCGTCTCGACCATCGACTGCGGGAGCCGCAGTCGCCTGAAGGTGTCTAGGTACAGGATGTTGATGGAGCTGCCACCGTCCGTCAATGTCTTGGGGAGCCAGTAGTCTCCCACCTTGGGCTTGACCACCAGGGCGGCTCCAAGTGATTGGTTGCTCCGACCAGTTGAGGAACTGGAGAACGTCCGCCTGGGCCACCGCGTTGACGGCGACAGCGCGGGCGATGACCTTCTTCTCGGGCTTCGTGTTGAAGCCTGTGAAGGTGTGGAGCGAGCCAGCCACGCTGCCGAATTTTCCGCCATTTGGCAGGTTGTTGTCGGGGTCTTCCCTCGCTCGTCGTGCCTTCTCGATCTACTTGAGAGAGTGGCAGTCGGCGGTCGTGTGCGTGGTGGGCTTTCCTTCACTGCTGTGAAATGCACAAGGTTAGTTAAGGAGGGCCGCGGGGTCGAACCTTGGTTTCGCCTTGTAGTTGTCGCCGTCGCGGCATTGCCCCCCGTCGCGGCGGAAGCTCTTGGGCTCGCGCTGCACGTACCCAGTGTTGGCGACGAAGTCGACTCGCCCGTCACTGCGGCGCTTGCCGGTGAGGCGAGTGTTGCTGTAGCGTAGATCGGATCGTCATCCGTTGTCGTTGCCGCTCATGCGGCATTGTCCTCCCGACTCGTCGTCGGTTTCTTGGTTTGGGTCTTCCTCCGTGTATATTTTGGCGATCTCTAGGAGGTCCGATATGTTGTCGAGTGTGCGGTATGCTCGTTTGAGCTTGGCGACCAGGGGCTCGTAGCGGCACGAGCTCTTGAAGCAGTGGATTGCGGTGTCTGGGTGGATACCGACCACGTTGTACCACAGTTCTTGCCACCGTTGGACCCAGCTGCGGGTCGACTCGCGAGGTCCCTGGACGCATCGTTCCAGGTCCTCGATGGTGGTGGCGCGGGTGTATGAACCTCGTGCGTTCGACGAAGGCGTCGCGCATCTCTTCCCAGGAGTCGATGCTATCCGCGGGGAGAGTGTTGATCCACTGCCTGCACGCCCCCTCCATCATTAGGGGGAGGTAGTGGGCGGCGAGTAGATCGGTGTGGCTGGCGATCCCCATTGCCATGAGGTAAGTATCCAGCCACACGGAGGGATCGTACGAGGGGTCGTACTTCTCTATTTCCTTCGGCGCTTTGAAGTTCGCCGGGTATCTTTCGCCTCGGATCATCGGTCCGAAGCACCGGGGCCCGAGTCGGCTTAACGACCCCCTCGGCTCGCCGTCGCGGCGGTTGGTTAGGGTATGCCACAGGTCGTCGGGCTGGCATGCGCGCCAGCTCTGGTTGTTGATGATGTGGGTGCGGGCGTCGACGGGCTGACCGTTGGCGGCGACGAAGTTAGTCGCCGGCCAGGGGTTGTTGGTGGATAGTGCCGCGTGCGCGGGTCGGTGTTGGTGCTGCAGTGGTTCAGGTGGCGGGCAGTTGAGGGTGTTTGCCGCCAAGGGGCGGCCGCTTGAGGCCGCTCTGCTGCCCAATGAACGTGAGTACATCCGACCCTGTGAGTCGACGCCTGCGTTTTGTTGCTCGACCGCCTTTGCGAGCAAGGCCTTGACGTACTAGATCTGTAGGGCGCCGTCACCGGTGGCCGCGATGTTGTCGGCTGCTGCTCGGCCCGCGACGAGGTTGTTCATCGGGGTGGAGAACAGTGGTAGGCCGTTCGCGTCTCGCTCCCGTGAGGAGACCATGATCCGCGGCTGGTCCCTGGGGGTGCGTGGTTGGGTGGTGGTGGGGCGCCATTCGCCGTCGACCCTGGTGGGGGCCGGGCGCTTCCTCCTGGTGGCGCATTTTCGCAGATCGCGCGCTCGGCCACGCGGGCCGGGTCGCTCTCGTCGTCGAAATTCAGGGCGCGCCCCTGGACGGTGGGGTTCAGGCGCGACCTGATTCGTTGCTGGTGGTAGCGCGACAGCTCCTGCGTCGTCACCTGCTCGAGGTGAAATTTTCGGCCGCTTGCTCCTGCGCATCGCTTCCACCAGCTTCAGGCGGAGTTCCTTGACCTCCGTTGCCGTTGCGTTGGGAGGGATCGGAGTGGAGAATGGATCCTCCGGTGGGTCGGCGCCAGTCGCCATGTAGGTCGCGGCATGACGGCCGGTTCCATCGCGGAGATCAGCGGAATTCTCCGACCCGAAGTCGAAGTCGAAGATCCCAAGGATGGAGGGATCCTCGAAGTCTCCGACGTTGGAGACCTGGGTGATGGAGCCCGCGGGCGACGCGGCGACGATGGATCCGGCGAGTGACGCCGGGGTCGCCGAGTCGGAGTCGTCGTTGAAGGCCGCGTCTTCCGCGGCCGCGGTGGTTTCAGCCACATTGTTGTGGGCTGAGTCATACTCGGAGGCAAGGCGGTGGATCATGCGGACCTGACTCTCAGAGAGCCGGTCGCGTGGCGATGACTCGCGGATGCGAGCCGAGTCCTCCGAGACGATGACGTCGGTGAGGCCGACGAAGATACTGATCGTGCCAACCGGCAGGATCATGCTATGCATGACGGGTCACGCCGCCGGGACGTAGCTGCTCGGCAAGATTTGGAGCATCTCGCCAATCGCTATCATGCGGCCGGTGGCGATCGACTCGTTGATGGGCAGATTGGATCTCGCCGCAGAACACTGGCCAGACCGGCCAGGCCAAACGGTGGGCGCCACTGTCGTGGGAATGACCACGGCAGATGCTGCAATCGGCAGCGAGTAGTAGAACATGGGGCAAGGGCGGCCAGCCATCTACAGTGCGAGATGAGGGCGGAGACACAAGGATTTACCCAGGTTCGGCCCCCGGAGGGTAAAGACCTACTCCTGCTAGATTGTATTATGGTGGAAGTACAATGGGGCGAGCTCGGCGGCTAGGCAGCGAGTCGCTTGGGTGGATGATGGAACGTATCCTCTACACGTCCTCTAGGGAGGTTTATATAGACTCACCCACCTAGGGTTTACAGATCTCAACCGAATCAGTTAAGGTTTCAGCAATCGTTTAACCTAATCCGACTGGTCCTATCTACGCTTCTGGGCCTTCAGCTTCCAGTCGCTTGAGTCCACGCCAGGTCTTGATCCAGTCGCCGTTACTGTAGGCCCACTCGCAGGTGCCTGGGCCAGTCGGAAACGTCCTGCTGGGTATACCCCGGTAGGCATATCCCCATCATCTTGTTGATTAGAAATGATGTATATTTTATTGACAATGGTAAAGAATTTCATTTCGATGAAAGACTTAGGCAAAACCCGAATATTTAGCATGAATGTCTATAGTGGATAGACTGTGACGCTAATAAGGTTGTGCCAAACGTACATATATGAGATATTGAAGGAGTTCAATATAGAAACAACAAGAAACGGTTCTTGTTGCATGGAAAAGAATTGAATCAAGATTCAAGTATATCGACACTTGATAAGTGAAACAAGATTCAAGTTCTTTGACACTTGATGAGTGAAATCACGAGAATCTTTTGATCAATCATACCATGATATGTACACATCCAGATATGTCCTATGCTCTAAGTGTTATGAGCATATACCAGAATGAATCATAAAATGATCATTTGACAATAGTAAGGAAATTCTTATGATCTTTTGGAAGAACTAAGAATATATTTGTGTAGAGGTGACAAACAATTACAAATAGTTCATTGTAAAGCGTTACATTGATACTAGTTTTTTCACAAGGTACAAATTAAGTTTATCTCAATTTAAACTATGGGTGGAACAATGTAATGGAAAGAAGATTTCATGATGGATTTGGATGAAATCCATAATTAAGACATTGTGACGAATACTACAACAAAAAGGCTAAGTATATGACTGCTATAGTAGCAGCGAAGGAGGGAATTTGTGTCAAGAAGTTTGTTATCAAACTAAGGTGTGGTTCGCAATGGGCTAACACTAAAGATATATTGTATGACAATAGTATCGACCTGATTTAACCCCAAGGAACTAAAGGTCTCACCAAAAGACCAAATTTATACAATGCCATCTCATTGGAGAATGAGTGATGCGTGAAGACGCAAAGACATGCAAATACACACTGACCTGAAAGTGTTAGATCTGTAGATTATGTTAACCACTTGTAATTGCGTATATGGAACACCAGAAAGCCATAGGTTTTCAATACTCAAAGTTTTCAAACTAGATTATTGTCTCTAGTGCAAGTGGGAGACTGAAGGGAATATGCCCGAGAGGCAATAATAAAGTGGTTATTATCGTATTCCTTGTTTATGATAAATGTTTATTTTACATGCTACAATTGTATTAATACGGAAACATTAATACATGTGTGTTTAATAAACAAAAGGAGTTCCTAGTTATGCCTCTCTTATAAACTAGCTCGTTGATTAACAAGATGATCATAGGTTTCCTGATGATGGACATTGAATGTTGTTAATAACAAGGTCACAACATTAGTGTAATGGTGTGATGAACATTCATCCGAAGTATAGCATTACGATCGAAGTCATTGAGTTTATATTGCTATAACAACTTACGAAGTGATCCTAATCCTTAGACCATGAGATCATGTCCATCACTAACACCATAAGAGCTTCTTGATAACATCAAACGTCACACCATAACAGGGTGATTATAAAGATGGATTCAGAACTAATAAAGTGTTATGTTGAGGCCCATGGATCGAGAGTGGAATTTGTTCATACGGATGACGGATAGATATACTCTGGGCCCACTCGGTGATATCACATTGGTTAGCTTGCAAGCAAGTGATTTGATCACTAGAATGTTATATCACGGGAACAAGAAAAGAGTGCATGTCAGTAACAAGATCAAACTAGGTATGGAGATACCGATGATCGAATCTCGGACATGTAATATATCGCGAAACAAAGGGATTAAGATACTAGCATAAAAGGTTCCGACGATCACAAGAAAGTCATCGTTGAATGTGTGGGAGTTAGTATGGGTCTCCAGATCCAGCTTCTCATTATTGATCTGAGAGGGGTCTCGATCATGTACGCATTATTCGCGAACCGTAGGGTGACACACTTAAGAGACACCGACATCCATTTGGAGCAAAAGTTTCATGCCAAAAAGAATAACAAGCGTAGGAATTTATTTCACTAGATACCGAAACGGGTTTTCGGGTGAAATTGCAGAAAGTGTTTCTGCATGTGAAATGAAATACTATCAAGGGGTTATATGTGAATGTTTGTCATTAAAGTAATTGACAAAATTCTGAATAAATAAAAGGAGTTTTATTTAATGAGAGTTTGCATTAAATTTGGTGGAAATTTAATGGGAATTTGAGTGGGTTTTTGAGTGGAGGGAATTGAAAGGCATTTGAGTGAGTGGAGTGTCCACCCACATGAATGTGGAAGAGGTGGGGGCAGCCCCATGGCTGGGCGCATGGCCCCTTGGGTGCCCCCCCTCCCTCTCTATCACTCACACCTCCTCGTGAAGGATCTCTCTCTCCCCCTCTAGAATTTATTCCCCATGGTCTCGGACTAGCGAGATACATGTTCCCGGTGGCTATTTGGCAAGAAAGAGTTGTGCTTCCGCTGCATCGCTGGAGCGAGGAGGCGGAGGTTGTTGGTGCCTCGAACGTGTGTGCGAGCACGGATGCGCTGCTGTTTTGTGGCGCTAGGACTTCCTCTTGATCTTGAGATCGGCAAGAGATCGCCTACATCAACCACGAGTTTGGACTCGTTAAGCTTTGTCGGTCTTCAAGGGTATGTTCTCTACGGATGTACATCCGCCCGTTGTTTGTAACTAGTAGATAGATCTTGGTACATAGTTTTTCCCATCGTAGGAATTTTTTTTGTTTTCTATGCTGCGAACCCTACACACCCGAGATGTGCTCGTGGATTCAAGTACACCCGATCATCATGTGATGTCTTGAAGCGACGAAACATTGTTGGTGCATACTTAAGGAAGAACACATTCTTATCTTGATATCTAAATGAGGGATCATCTTATTATGCTAATAAAACGCCAAACAAGCAATATAAGATGCAATCAAACATCACATGTTTATAAGTGAAGTGATATGGTTCCCGCATATGATCTCCATCATGTGCACCATGGTATGATCACTATCATACCTCTATGTGTAAGGCCAAGGTCTATGGAACCTACACATTATGTGTGTTGTAAGAGTATCATCTTATACTTCTACTTACAACATCACCATATCATAACACTAGTCGAGCAACAATCTAAACTAGACGCCTCTAATTTATCCATTGCAAGTTTTACGTGGCTTAGGGCTTTCGAAGATAGAACCGTTCTTACCTACGAATATGAACCACAACGAGGATAACCAAATTGTTGACAACTCGTTCCAAATTACATATTGACTATAGTAGGAGAGACAGACACCCGCTAGCCACTTATGCAAAACTAGTTGCATGTCAAGCGTGGAACAGGTCTCATGTGCGAGGACATGTAAAGTTTGTCCGGGCCGCTTCATCCCACTATGCCACCAATATCCAAAGTACAACTAAGAAGCAATAAAATGATCATCATCGCCCACATACTCATATGTGTACTACCCATGCAAAGCATCTACGCATAGATCCGGCTCTGATACCACTGTAGGGTTCGCAACATAGAAAACAAAAAAATTCCTACGATGGGAACATCTAAGTACCAAGATCTATCTACTAGATACAAGCAACGGGTGGATATACATCCATATAATACATACCCTCGAAGACCAAATAGCGTTAACGAGGTTGTACTCGTGGATGATGTAGACGAACGCTTGCCGATCTCAAGATCGTGATGAAGTCAATCTGGTCCAACCCTGTCCAGCACGATCAAGTCCAGCACCTCAAAGCAGTGGTGCATCCGTGATCGCACACACGTACGGGTACCCCGACAACCTCTGCGCCCTCGCTCCAGTGAAGCAGCGGAAGCAACAAATCCTTCCATAAAAAGCAACCGGGAACATGTATCTCGCTGATCCGAGACCATGGGGAAATTCTAAAGGGAGGAGAGAGATCCTTCGCGAGGAGGTGTGAGATGAGAGGAGGAAGTGGGTGCTTTTATAGGGAGAGGGGGCAGCCCCCTCCCATGGCATGGCAGCCATGGAGGTTCCCCCACCTCTTCCACATTCATGTGGGTGGAGCTCCCACTCACATAAATAGCCACCCAACTCAAAATTCCACTCACCTCCATTAAATTTCCACCAAATTTAATGTAATCTCTCATTAAAGAAAACTCTTTTATTTATTTATTCATTCAGAATTTTGTTAATTACTTTAATTAACAAACATTCACATAAAACCCCTTGCTAGTATTCCATTTCACATGAAGAACCAGTTTCAACAATTTCAACCGAAATAGTTCCGATGTCTAGTGAAATAAATTCCTGCGCTTTCCTTTTCTTTTTCTGACATATCATTTGCTCCAAATGGTGTCGGTATCCCTTAAGTGTGTCACCCTACGGTTCGCGAATAATGCATACATGATCGAGACCCCTCTCCGATCAATAATCAGCAGCGGGACCTAGAGATCCGTACTGACTCCCACACATTCAACGGTGACTTCTGTGATCGTGTGAACCTTTTATGCTAGTGTCTTAATCCCTTTGTTTCACGATATATTACATGTCCAAGATTCGATCATCGGTATCTCCATACCTAGTTTGATCTCGTTACCGACATGCACTCTTTTCTCGTTCTCGTGATATAACATTCTAGTGATCAAATCACTTGCTTGCAAGCTAATCAATGTGATATCACCGAGAGGGCCCAGAGCATATCTATCCGTCATCGGGATGAAAATTCCACTTTCGATCCATGAGCCTCAACATAACACTTTAGTAGTTCTGAAGCCATCTTTATAATCACCCAGTTACAGTGTGACGTTTGATGTCAACAAGAAACTCTTCCGGTGTGAGTGATTTTCATGATCTCATGGTCTAAGGACTAGGATCACTTTGTAAGTTGTTATAGCAATATAAACTCAATGACTTTGATCATAATGCTATACTTCGGATGAATGTTCATCACATCGTTACACTAATGTTGTGACCTCGTTATTAACAACATCCAATGTCCATGATCAGGAAACCTTTGATCATCTTGTTAATCAACGAGCTAGTTTATAAGAGAGGCATAACTAGGAACTTCCTTTTTGTTTATTAAACACACATGTATTAACGTTTCCGTATTAATACAATTATAGCATGAAAAATAAACATTTATCATAAATAAGGAATACGTTAATAACCACTTTATTATTGCCTCTCGGGCATATTCCCTTCATCGCATGTATCAAGTGATTCAAAATCAAGTGATTCCAAAAGTCCATCAGAATGGAGTTTCTTCATGCGTTTTATGCCATTATGACTTAGACAGCAGTGCCACAGATATGCAGATATTATCATTATGTTTAATCCTTTTTGCATCTACATTGTGAATATGTGTATTACTATTATCGAGATTTAAAAGAAATAAACCATTCACCATAGGTGTATGGCCATAAAGATATTATTCATATAAATCGAACAACCATTGTCTTCGGATTTATAGGAATAGTAGTATTGCAATAAACACGATGTTCATGCTCAAGGCAAGCACCAAATAACAATTATTTAGGTTTAAAACTAATCCCGATGGTAGATGGAGAGGAAGCGTTCCGACGGTGATGACATCAACTCTTAATCCATCGCCGACACGCATCATGACCTCATCCCTTGCTAGCGGTCGCCTGTTCCGCATCCCCTGATTCGAGTTACATATATTAGCAACCAATCCAGTATCAAATACCTAGGTGCTACTGCGAGTAGTAGTCAAGTACACATCAATAACATGTATATCATATATACCTTTGTTCATATTGCAGGCCTTCTTGTCAGCCAAATACTTGGGGCAGTTGCGCTTCAAGTGGCCATTCCTCTTACAATAGTAGCACTCGGTATCAGGCTTAGGGCCATCCCGGGTCTTCTTCTCAGGCCCAGCAACAGCTTCACTGCCCTTCTTGAAGTTACCCTTCTATTTACCCTTCTTGTCCTTATTGAAACCAGTGGTCTTATTGATCATCAACACTTGATGTTCTTTCTTGATCTCCACTTCAGCAGTCTTAAGCATAGACAGAAGCTCAGGGAGATTCTTCTTCATAGACAGAAGCTCAGTTCTAATATGTCAAGTGTACTAACTTAACTATAGTTTCTAAGCTTATCAAGAGAATCTTCTGAACAAAACTAAATTTTCAAAGTGACCTGCTTTTGACCATATATGCTACTTCTCTTGAGACGACTTACACTATTCCACAGTATTGTCCAAACCTAAAATTGAAAACAATTCTCTAAAAAAACAAAATACTTTTTAATGGCCTACTAACCACAATTGTTTTATTCTTAAATGAAGGTCATTGCCTATCGCCAAATTAAGAGCCCCGATTCCTTGTCATGCAAAAGCCTGCTCCTGTTTAATGATTGCTTCGGTTTGCTTCTTGAACCAAATCCATAGGTACAGATTAAGGCTGCAACAAGTAAAGGCTTCGTGTATGTAACTATGTATTCGTGGATCTGCATACAGTGACAACACCAACTCCATCATCCAAAACTATTCTCATTGAGAAAAATATTCTGGAACCACACAAGAATTGAAGACAGACGGAGAAACTAAATCCGGCAAGACAAACAAATCGACTTCACTAACCTCATGGGAGCCTGCTGGTCGTCACTGCTGTCAACGCTCTAGAGATAGATGAAGGTTGTTGTGGCCTCGCCTTCGGGTATGTCCACTGATTCTGAACCAGGTGGAGGCAACCCGATGACGGCGGCGGTGGGTCTGTGTTGCTCCCTGCGGTTTGGATGGCGGCGTGCACACCGCTGGAGGATGGTGGCGTGGCCAGGGACGTCTCCGTCCTGGGCAGCGGGTGCCTTATGCCGGAGGCGTCGCGCGCGTGGGTGGTCGAGGGTGCTGCTGGGGCCGTGATGCCGCAGAGGGCGCCGGCATCACACTGATGATGAGGCGGCATGTAGCGTTCCCAGCCTGATAAGGTAGAGATACCTATGTTTACAATGCTAGTCCCTGGATCAATAGCTATCATCCACAGTTTAAGATGTAATATCAAGAAACAAAGGTCATATTAGAACTTATCACCAGGAATAAAATAATACATTACATCTTACATAGCTCATTTGGCTAACTCATTACAATGCAGTAGAAATATTTATATAGAATGGAGTCCTTCATCTTCAAAGTGCCACAGGCAATCATGTTGGTTGTAGACTTGTAATCCTATTCAACACACTTCACTAACATCAAACAAACCTGCAACATAATAAGTTACAGCCACAAGGGTCAATACATTTGAATTGTATTGGCAAGTGATATTATGGTAGAATAGTGGTATCTATCATCTATATGCAATTGGCTAAGTGTAGTTGAGGCTTGCTTTGCTCAAAATAAGGTTTTCCTTATTAGTTGAAAACACTAAGTTTTTGTTTGTCAAATCACCCAAGGCATCTACCCATAAATATTGGTGATCCTTTAACCCTTGTTCAGCCACAAGTTTTTAACTTATAAATTGGGATAAGGAGATCCTTGATAGCTTCCATGTCTTGATGCTCAAATTGTCCATTGCCGGGGACACGACTAAGTACTTAGATTTTACTCTCTCGAGAGGTGGTGCACTTTCCCCACAAGACTCAACATGCATCGATACAAGATATTTCAGAAGCCTTCCCTTAGACCAAATGGACGCGTTCCATCCTATCACCCCTACCACCTTCTGTCCATCTGGCTAAGTTATTGCAACCTATATGATCCAGGCAGATCCCATATGCCATGTGGCTGCACTAGTAGCTTCTCAACACTTGACATCTCAAATCTCTTTGTTCCTGGGTGGCTTTCCACAAGTGAGATACACTAGGGAGGCCATTAATATGGGCCCTGTGTAACCACTCAACATAATCCATTCACACCATTCCACCCAGGTGATTCATTCACATAGTTGTTTTATTAAACAAAACACAAGTCATAGACTTAGAAATATTTCATAACATGAATATAATCCACCCTTGTTTTCTACTAGATAAGCTAAGCATACTAGTAGCAAGAATCTTAACTTAGGTAAAATTCTACTAAGGCATCATCTACTAGGATTTCCCAAGGCATAGTATACTTAGTAAAAATTCCATGCAAGTCCTACTCAAAATATCACTAATGCATAGTGAAAATAGTAGGACAAAATGTAAGAAGCACCACTTGCCTTTTTGGTAGAGAAAATATATTCACTCCTTGATCTTGTAATTGTCACACTCTTCAAAGATCACTACAATTCAATCAAGCAAGGTACAAATTCAATCTAGCATTCAACCAATTTATCACATAAAATAATAAAAACAAAGCAATGCATGCAATCATGCAAAATATTGTTTCATTTGGGAAAAGTGGTTTCTAATAAGCTATAAACATTTTAAATAACCTATTGGTCATTTATAGAAGTGGCAAAGTCATTTGAAACCAAATTAGTGAAAATAGGCCATTTAAATCATTTTGTTTTGCAAGAAATGATTTAAATCAAAGTAATAATTTCTGGTGTAAGCCAAATTTGTTTTTAAACACAAATGTTAGTGTTTATAGTCAAAGTGTTTTAAACAAATCCATTTACAAAAGGTTTCACTCAAAATCATTTTTAAATCAAAACAACATTTTTGTTTTACTAAAAATGCTTTTAATCAAAGTAATAATTTTCTAGGGTTAATCAAATATATTTTTAAATCCAAAAGTTAGTGTTTAGGGTCAGAGAGTTCAAATTAAACCATTTGCAAAAGGTTTTACTCAAAAAGTATTTTTAAATCATAGCAAATATTTTTGTTTTACTAGAAATGCCTTTATTCAAAGGAATAAATTTCTAGTGTTAATAAAATATATTTCTAAACCCAAAAGTTTGTGTTTCTGGTCAGTAGGTTCAAAACAAATCATTTGCAAAAGATTTTACCCAAAATTCATTTTTAGAATAATTTTCTATACACAAAATAGTCCTACAAATGTTTCTGCAAAAACATCTAATTTTTTAGAAGCAAAATACTAAACTAAGGGCATGGTTGCATATTTCACATTTTTGTGAATCCATTGATATAAAATTTGCAAACTTTGGACGTGTAGATCAAAAGTTATGAATTTTGCCAAATCACTCATCTAATAAATCATTTATGTTTTTAAAACAACAGGAAGGGCCACGTCCCACGTTCTTACTGGCGCATACCGGTTCGGGTGAATCGAGCAGCTACAGCTGTTGGATCTAATGTGCATCGCACGACACAGATCAACTAAAAACGTTTCACTAAAGTCATCTATCTACGCCACTGGATTAGCATCTAACAGCTCACAGCATGCCAACCACAGATGGGCGGCGCTGGGAAACGGCGAGCGGCGGCGCGGCTCTGTCAACGACAGTCCGGTGCAACCAGGAAGCAAAGGAGAGAAGGCAGCGGATTACCAGACTCGCAGGGTCGCGCTGATACTCGACGTAGTCGTCGCAGGGAAGGGGGCGCACAGGGCTGCTGGCGATTGCTCGCCGGAGATTGTCCTGGCGACGGGCGAGCTCGGGCGTCATCGTTGGCGAGGCTCCAAGGCACGGAAAGGCAAAACAACGAGTGCGTCAGACTCGTGCGAGAGAGGAGAGTATGCGTGCGTCAAAGAGAGGGGGAGGCGTGGTCAGAAACTACCAGGGGAGGTCGTCGGAGTTGAAGCCGAAGACGGTGGCGTTCGGATGTTGTTGTTGTCGGTGTTCTAGGGCGTGCGCGGCCAAGATGATGATGCTGGTAGGTGCGCGAGGTGATGGGGAGTGCTCTCGTGGAAACCAGGGGCAGTGGGGAGGTCGGGGCTGGCCGGAATTGGCCGGAGAACTCGTCGGAGGCAGTGGGGTGCGAGTGAGCGATTGGAGCAGCCTGGTAGCGGAGAGGTGCGAGTGAGCGAGGGGATAGAGAGAGGGGAGAGGGGTGTTTAAATGGGCGAGGTCACGGGGCGAGTTACAGGCGCAATCAACATGAATTGAAGCTGTGAATTAACACAGGAAACTGCCGGGAGAAATTGGGGGAAGAACTGGTCGCAGGGGCGATGATGAAGAGGCAGTGTGGGGCCTGGTTGTCAGCGAGGTGAGGGTAGGGCTGCGGGTGAGAAAACGTTTCGTGGGGGAGAAGAGAGGTGGGCTGTAGATGGGCTCGTTGGGCCAGGTTGGGCTAGGTAGGTTAGTTGGGTCGAACCCTTTTCTATTTTTTTTATTTCTATTTCTTTTTCTTTTTCCTTTTCTATTTTCTGTTTTTCAATTCAAAAATTCATTTGAATTCAGAATTCTTTATCAAAATTTTGCCATACTTTCAGTAAGTTTTTATAATGTTTATTAATGTATTTTAAAGTCCATTTTAGAATAATTTCTTATATTCACTTATGGTTAAATGTTTATTTAAAATAGATGTTTTTCTTTATTTAAATAGGATTTAAATATGGTTCCAATCCATATTATTTTAATCAACTGTTTTCAAACTTCTATTTGAATTCCAATTTTTGCCAACCTTTTTAGTAGTTTAATATTGTTTAATAATGTGTTTAAAAGTCCATTTTAGATTATTTCAAATATTCTTTTATGGTTTAATATTTATTTAAATGAGGCTTGTCTTTATTTAAACCATTGATTCAAGCTTCCATCTGAAATCAAATTTTCACCAAACCTTTTCAGTAGGTTTTTAATCATTTAGGAGTTGATTAGCTGGCCCACTTTGGAAAATATTCAAATATTTTCTCATGATTTATTATTTATTTTAATTAGGCCTTTGGTCTTTATTTAAATAATTTAAATATGGTTCCATACCATATTATTCTATTTAATTAACCCTTTATTCTTTTTAAGTTAATTCGATAAATTTTAATCCACTTTGGCAATTTCCATTATTTTTCCCATGATTTAATTAATCATTTATATTAGGGATTTTGTCTTCTTTTAAATCAAATATGGTTCAAGTCCATATCAGTTTTATTCAAATAATCTTTATTCCTTTATTTTATTTGGATTATTTTTATTCCATTTACTTATGGATTTAATTCAAGTTTTAAATTGTATTCTAAATAATTTTCTTGGAATTTATTATTTAGTTTAGGCAATTTGTCTTTATTTAAATAAAATTGAATATGGTTTAATCAATATGATTTTATTTAAATAATCTTTTACTCCTTTTTATTATCCAGTAAACTTTCATTTGTTTATGGATTTGGCCAAGATTTAATTTGGCTTTTAGATATTCCTTATTTATTTATTTCTTCCTTTATCTTATAAAATCCATATCTTTTTATTTATAGTTCCAAAATTGGTGATTACAATTTGTATAATTTTATTTAATATTTGTTTATCTTTTTAAATCCTTTTAGGATTAATTTGCTCACAAATTGGTATTGATTTTAGTAAGGAGCTTTATTATCTTTGGAAATTATTTCCTTTTATCTTATTAAATTCATAAGTTTTTATCCATGGCTCCAAATTAAATTAAACCAATTTCCATGGTTTTATAATATTTTTGTTTATCATTTTGATCATTGATAAATGTTTGTTGCTGGATTTTTATATGGATCAAATCCCTAGTCTTAGAGAGATCTTGGAAATTGTTTATTCCATTAGGGTTTTAGGGTTTTGGTTTATTTTTCCCAAGTGTTTAAATTCAAGATTCTTTCCATGCATAAAATGCATTTGATCTTTGGAAGTGATTTATTTCATTAAGATTTGGGGTTTTGGTTTAACTTTTCCAAATGTTTAAATTTCAAGATACCTTCATTGATGAATGCCTTTCACTTGATTGAAATTTTGTTGGATTCCCTTTTCATTCAAATTTTGTTCAAGAAGGGTTTTGATGTTTTCATTTAGAAACAAAAAGTTTCTTTTCATCCTAAATTTGAAAAATTATATCTTTTGTTTATTTATTTTTTCGCATTTCAAAATTTGGAAAATTTTGGGATGTGACACGGCGGACCAGTGTGGAGGTTTTCCTATGTAGAGATTTGCGTTTTGATTTGGATTGGAGAAGGAAACTGATCCACGATTATTTCGGGGTGGGGGAAACCGAGACGGGAGAGGATACGCACACACGGAGGCGGGGGTTTCCGTGCGGGATGAGTAGAGTTCGTCAAAACTATTCGCTAAATGTACCCCAAAAAAGTTTGGGCTATCGCAAGCTGTTAGATTTTGTTTGGAGGATCTGATCGTTCGGTTGTAGTAGTCTGTGTATGCATGATGGGTGCGTATAGCGAAGTTTTGTTTGCTCCTTTATTAGTAGTAGTATATATATACATATATATAACTTGGCATATACATGGAGATCATTAAATTACATGGAGGCATTACCGATAATAGTGTTCTCCCTTTTCATCTATCGCCATAAGCAAAAATCCCGCAAATTCCGCTTGTATTGCTAATAGGAGGTCCTTTGGTAGGAGCTTGTCCCGCATAGCTTCGATCTTTAAAAAAGAAGATAAATATGAATAAAATTCAACACAATTGATGGTCATAAAATAAAATTTTAAATATATTGTTTACGTACTTAAACTTGTCTTTGATCACTCCCCCGATCACTGACCAACATGCGAAGGAACTCGCATACGTAGGTTGTGTCAGGTAGAACCCGCGGCCACTACAAGCGCACGCCACGTGGAGATATTTAGTCCAAGTTGGTGATACCAAACAGGACTAAAGGTCCTCGATCTCCAGCGCACTATCGCGGCCACGTGGAGTGATACGTCGTATCTATAATTTTTTATACACCATGCTTGTTTTGTATCAATTTTCTTATGTTTTGTCTACACTTTGAGGTATTTTTATACATTTTCTGGAACTAACCTATTAACAAGATGTCGCAGTGCCAGTTGTCTATTTTCTGTCGTTTTTGGTTTTAGAAAAGTTACTAAAAAATATTTTTGGAATTGGACGGAACAAAAGCCAAAGTCAATATTTTACTCGAGTGAAGAAGGAGTCAAAGGGGGGACGAAGAGGCGCCACAGGGCAGCTGATGCGCTCAGATCACTTTAGAGCTTCGTTGGGAGACCACAAGAGGAAGGTATGATGAGCACAGCAGCAAGTCTTCCCTCAGAAAGAAACCAAGGTTATCAAACCAATAGGAGGAAGGAAACAACCCAAACGTGTTGCTAGCAACTTGGAAACCTGCACAACAAAAACTCAAGACTTTGCCCCAATGAACAGTGAGGTTGTCAATCTTACCAGATTGCTGAAAGCAAAGGATTAACTGTATGGTGTGGAAGGTAATAGTGGTTTGTAGAAAGTAAACAGTAACAGTGGAAGATGTATCAATGGTAAATATTGGACCGGGGTCCATAGTTCACTAGAGGTGTTCTTCTTAAGATAAACAACATGGCATGCTGGATAAACAAATTACAGGGAGGCAATTGACAGGACAAAGCAAGGCTTAACAGTGCAATACTAGACATTCATGATCCTATGAGATTTAATTGGGCAATACAACAAGATACGTAGACCGCCATCCAATTGTATCTATGACTAGTAATCCACCTTTAGATTATCATTCGAACCCCTTCCAGTATTAAGTTGCAAGCAACGGATAACTGCTTTAAGAAAAGAGTGTAAGATAAACAATCCACTTGTTCCATGAACAAGAGATCGTTGTTTTCTCCCTAATAGTAACAACACATCTACAACCTTTGAGATTTCTGTCATTTCCCCAAATTAAATAGAGGCATGAACCCACTATCGAGCATAAATACTCCCTCTTGGAGTCACTAGCATCTACTTGGCCAAGATAGCTACTAGAAACGAAGAGCATGCAAGATCACAAACAACACATACATGATAGAATCAATAAGATAGAACCATTAATTAATCTAACATAATAATCTCAATATCCATCGGATCCCCGCAAACACAACATGCATGATTACAAATAGATGATCTTGATCATGAACGGAGCTCACAAGACCTAAACATGGCAGCACAAAGGAGGAGATACAACTATCTAGCTACTACATGGACCCGTAGTCCAAGGTGGAACTACTCACACTTCATACCGGAGGCTGGCATGATGATGAACAAGGCCTCCGATATGATCTCTCCCCTTCGGCAAGGTGCTAGGAAGATCTTCAGATCCCCCCCCCCCCCCCGATCTAGGGATGATGGTGGCGGCGGCTACAGACTGTTTCGTGGAAGATTGATCGGGTACTTAGGGTTTTGGTATCGGGGGCTTCTTATAGGCGAATAGGCAAGGCAGGGGGCACCCGGGGTGGCCGCACCCCCCCTAGGCACGGGCCAGGCCTGGCCGCACGGCCAGGAGGTATGGCCCCCTGGTGGCTCCCCTCTGTCTCGTACTCTGGCTACGTGTTCCCCACAGTAAAATATTAACTTTGGCTTTTGTCCCGTCCAATGCCGAGAATATTGATTTTCTGCCTTTTCTGGAACCAAAAACAGAAGAAAACATGCACTTGGCACGGTGACATCTTGTTAATAGGTTAGTCCTAGAAAACATATAAAAATACCTGAAAGTGTAGACAAAGCAAAGCAAAGTAGATACTAAACAAGCATGGAACATCAAAAATTATAGATACGTTTACGACGTATCAAGCATCCCCAAGCTTAACTCCTGATTGTCCTTGAGTAGGTAAGTGATAAGAAGAATAATTTTTAAGGTGACATGCACCATCAAAATAAGATCAAACCATTTGCAAGCATTGAAAGTTGGGATCAAAGTACTCTAAACATGAGCATAAAAGAAGAAGTTTTAACAATAAGACAAAGTAACTATGCATGCAACATGAAAGGTTACAAACAAAGATTCATGAATAACATGCATTGAAAAACATTTGTTTGTTTCACATATAGAAAACATAGCATAGTGGCATTCAGCTTGTCCCTCATGGAGTAGCAAATAAATGCATAGGACACCTTCAAAGTTCATAAGAGTGACTAGATACAAATAGTTCAAGAGCAAGCAATAACAACAATATGAATCAATCAATATGTTTTGGTACAATGCACATAGAACTAAGAATGGCAACTATGCTCTCTTAATTGGTGCCTAAGTATAGAAGGTGGAGACTCAATATAATGGTGGAATAAAGGCCCTTCATAAAGGGAAGAAGGGATTTTCAAGTCTCATAAAGAGCTTCCAAAAATTATGGTACTTGATAGCTTTCAGCTCTCATCGCCCCTATCATAAGCATCTTGAAGTGATTAAGGTTAAAGTGAACAAACTATGGAGTATATGCTTGACAAAGTATAAGTTGGCAATCTCATGTCCCTTGAATACGAGGGCCGATCCTCATGCTACTCAACTTTAGTTACTTGCAAGTTCTTGTCATAGTAAGTACATGTGTATCATAGAGAACCGTCAACAGGGTACCCCTTGTACATGATACATGACCTATCCCATAATCAAAATGACAAGGCAAGCATACAATGAGCATCGCAGCAATCTCTTATTTACCATGGGAAAATGGTGCTTTTTTCTCTTTCCTCTTTTCAATATGTCTCTTTTTTATATATAAGAAGAAATCTTCATAGATTGCTCATTATGGTGATGCTGCAAGTTTCCACCATGATTAGGCATGGCTTAGGCTAGCGGCCCAGGCGTTTCTCTAACACACATACATAACTCCATGGACTTACAAGCTCCCCTTTCATTTCACACCGACAACATCCATAAACAAAAGAGCATGATATCAACTATGTACAATGTACAAGTGCAATGTTGAAAGCGTTCCCCATGACAGCATGGTTCTGCTAATTCCAACGTATAAGTGCAAGCATATACAACATAAATTGCACAATGGTTCAAGTTTATTAGGGGAAAGAAAAATAAATTGTGCCATGAAGTTTGTGAGAGCTTTAATCACTAAGTTTTCACATAACAAAGTGACTTTTTAATTGGAAGGTAAATGAAAACAAGAATGTACTTGGAATGGTGTAACACACCATGCATAGGAATTTATAGTGGACACTTGGGAATAACTTGGTTTCTTGGTAGTTGGATGCATGAGTAGAGCTTACTCATACAAGTGGAAGCTAGCAAAAGACTGGAAGCGACCAACTAAGAGAGCAATAATGGCCATAATCATGCAGAGCGACAAAACTTACTAACTAAAGCATAGAGTGGTACCACAAGTCAAAAACTAAATTATCATAGAGGCTATGGTGACTGATTCATAGTCATAACATGGTGTGAGCATGTGCCAAGTCAACTCAAACAAAGCATCAAAGGAGAATACCACAATACTATGCTTTTGTATGCTAAAACAACGCATGATTATTTCAAGGCACATTAAGCAATCCTAATTGTTTGGAACAATTCATGCTCCAGCAATAATCACTAAGCATAAGGTCAAAACATCATCTAGCATGACATGCTAAAGTCTAAGTCACAGTCAAAGAAAGCTCCTCTTGTACTACTAAGCAAGAACTTCCTACTCCTTTCCAACACCAATCAACTTATTTGAAACAACACAGCGAGAACGGCGGGGGGGTCCAAACTACTTTATTCAAGCAACTAAGAAAAAAACAAAAACAAAAACTAAGACGCTCCAAGAACAACACAACAGTGCATGAAACAACAAAAACAAAGTGTCCAGAAAGACCTGAGTTTTTTATTGATGAAGAAGGGGATGCCCAAGGCATCCCCAAGCTTTGACGCTTGTACCTTTTGAATATTTCTTGGGGTGACACAGGGTGGCATCCTCAAGCTTGAGCTTTTGTCCATTCTTCATCTCATTACATCATTCTTTCCTTACACCTAAAAATTTTCCTTCATACAAAACTTCACACAATCTTCATTAGCAACATTAGTGTATTCAAAAGATAATAGACATTTGGGTTTTAGTTTTAAAATAGCAAAACTTTCAATAAGAACACAATCTACTGTAGCAATTCCCTCACAAAGCTCAATTTCCCAAAAATAACCCAAAAAGGAATCAATAAGAAGCAAATGTAAATAATGGCAGAAATCTGTCAAAACAGACCAGCAGGTAGAAACCGATTTTTTCGAAGACCTTCTGTTGCTCAAATAAAAAATTGTTGAACTAACGACAGTTATCTAACAACCTGGGGGATTTGTTCAGAAAATTACAGCTCAATCCGACTTACAGAGATTTTACACAAATGTTTATAGTGGAGCACAAAAATCTGTTTTGGGACAGCAACTCCTCAAATCTTACTTCCCTCTCATTAGAGGTTATTCTTGGCACAAAAAGCAAATAAAAAGGATAAGGAGCGGTTATTACAGAAGTAATAACTTCCAATACTCAAGAAAACTATTGGGTTATCTCCCAAGAAATACTTTTCTTTAACGCCTTTAAGTTAGTCACAGGAAGCAAGAATCAAGTATTTTCAAATGAAGAAGCATTAACGTCAAACCTTGCTTTCAAAGGAGGAGCAAAAGGCAACTTATCTCCCCTCATAGGGAAGTGTTCAATACCTTTTTTTAATGGAAATTGAAATTTAATGGTGCCTTCTTGCATATCAATGATGACACCAACAGTTCTGAGAAAAGGTCTTCCCAAAGTAATAGGACAAGAAGCATTGTATTGAACATCCAAAACATAGAAATCAACAGGGACATAAGCATTATTAACCATAATAAGAACATCATTAACACTTCCCATGAGTTTCTTTTTATCATTATCATCAAGTGGGACATCCAAATTGTTGGAATTTGGTGAGTTTTGGGCTGGCTGGCCCATTAGACAAATTCTAAAATTCTCTTTGGCCCACTTGTGCATGGCAGCATATGGCTATGCTAGTGGTGCTAAATTTTAGTCCCACATTGCTAGTGGAAGGAAAGTTGGACCATCTTATATAGTAGAGTGTTGCACCACTCACTAAGGTGTGACAAGGAGAGAAGCCCTCGCGCACTTCTCCTCCGACGCTGCCCGCCTCGCCTCGCCACGCCTTGTCACGACGCGCACGCGTCGTGTGTTGCGGGAATCTCACTGAGCCGAGATTTATTTTGCTATTTGGGAAAATTAATTACGAGTCATTAACGGACGCGTTAATTACAGCAGTTTCCAGTTTTTATGGATCGTGGGCTGTTACCGACTCGGACATGGGTTGTGCCCCACGATCTCCCTAACCTGTACTATATAAGCGTCTGCGCTAAACCTAATCAGTGACCAATACATACACGTGCCTACCTCTAGAACCTTGCGCCGCGGCCTTCGTCTTCCCCATCTCGTCTTGTGGCGTGCACCGCAGATCGAGACAGTAGGCCTCCGAAACCCCGCCCTTCGTGAACCTATATGGGTGAGGGGCGATCAGGTTTTTGGGAAGCGCTCAAGCGTGACTACTGGTAACCACGACGTCGTCCGACGACGAGTTTCCGAATGACGACTTCTTCCCGGACATCACCAATCTCTTCGACAACCTCAACATGGGTGACAACGCTGCTGCGACCGCTGCGGCTGCTACTGCCGCCGCTTCTATTCAGCCTACATCGTATGTGATCTTGATCTCTCTCTTTCGGATTCTGCTAGAGTTTCTAGTTCTAGCGTTTGGCATAGATGTGATAGGTTTATCTTATATAGATGTAATATGTTCCTCTACTTTGTTGATCTGCATGATTGGTTTTAGTACCGTTTGTATGATCATGATTTATCATTTTATTATTCGGATTAAATCATATGGATTATTGCTTATATTTTCGACACAAATAACAATCTTCCAAAGGTGGAAATCAAGCATTTCATAAATCTTTCTAGGAATAATAGAGACACTAGAACCAAGGTCACATGAAGCTTTAAGATCAAAGTCATTCACTTGCATATTAATGATGGGTTCCCAACTATCTTCTACTTTCCTAGGAATAGAGGCTTTGTGTTTCAACTTTTCTTCCTTAATTTTAATGAGAGCATCTATAATGTGTTTGGTGAAAGCCACATTCATATCACTAGCATCAGGACTTCTAGCAAGCTTTTGTAGGAACATAATCATTTCAGAGATATTGCAACCATCAAGATCAAAATCAAACTTAGCATCACTGGTAGTGGATTCATTGGGTTTAGGCATTGTAGTAGGAGGAATAGGTCTTCTTGTGGTTTGGTGGTATCCATATTGGTTGTGGTAATTGTGCACACACTATTGTTTCTAGCAATTTCAGCGTCTCTTTCCCACTTAGCATGTAGTTGAGCTAACAGTCTAACATTTTCATCAATAGTAACTTGTATGGCATGAGTAGCAGCAAAGGTACTTTTCAAGGTTTCAGGTTTAGTAGCCATTTTATTAATCAAAGAGGAATGTGCTTCAGACAAAGAGGAAATATTTTTCTCAACATTCAAAAGCTTTTCCTCCACAGTCTTTTTGAAAGTGGTTTGTTTACTAATAAAGTATTTGAGTATGACTTCAAGTTCAGAGGGAGCACTTCTAGTACTGTTGTAGGAGTTTCCACAGGTATTGCCATTATTAGAAGGGTAAGGCCTATAATTATTGTTACTACCAAAATTATTCTCTAGGCATTATTGTTGAAATTGTTGTTTCTAATGAAGTTCACATCAACTTGCTCTTCTTGAGTAACCAAAGAGGCTAAGGGAACATTATTTGGATCAATATGAGCTTTTCCATTAACAAGCATAGCCATGATAACATCAATCTTATCACTCAAAGAGGAGGTTTCTTTAACAGAATTTACCTTCTTACCATGTGGAGCTCACTCAGTGTGCCATTCAGAATAGTTGACCATCATATTATCAAGGAGCTTTGTTGCAACACCCAAAGTAATGGTCATAAAGGTACCTCCAGCAGCAGAATCCAACAGGTTTCTTGAGGAGAAGTTTAAACCTGCATAGAAAGTTTGGATAATCATCCAAGCAGTCAGTCCATGAGTGGGACAATTCTTAACCAAATATTTCATCTTTTCCCAAGCTTGAGCAACATGTTCATTATCAAGTTTTTTAAATTTCATTATTTCACTTCTCATAGATATAATCTTAGCAGGAGGATAGTATTTTCCAATAAAAGCATCTTTGCACTTAATCCAAGAATCAATAATATTTCTAGGCAAGGATAGCAACCATTCTTTAGCTTTTTCTCTCAAGCAGAAAGGAAACAACTTGAGCTTAATAATATCTCCATCTACATACTTATATTTTTGCATCTCACAAAGTTCAACAAAGTTATTGAGGTGGGCAGCAGCATCATTAGAATTAGCACCAGAAAATTGCTCTTTCATCACAAGATTCAACAAAGCAGGCTTAATTTCATAAAAGGTAGCATCACGAGCAGGTGGAGCAATGGGTGTACTTAGGAAATCATTGTTGTTTGTGCTAGTGAAGTCACACAACTTAGTATTCTCAGCAGAGTTCATTTTTGCAAAGGTGGAGCAAACCAACAGCAGGAACTAATATTTTTGTGTTTTTTATAAGAGAAAGCAAACCAAACGAAACTATTTTTTTGTATTTTTGATAAAAAAAAGGGAAACAAAACAAGGCAAAAAAACTAAGAAAAACAAAAACAAAGTAAAGACAAAGGTTATGAAGGAGTCCCCTTGTGAAGCCGTCCTTAGCCTCCCCGGCAACGACACCAGAAAATAGCTTGATGCGCTCACATCACTATAGAGCTTCGTTGGGAGACCCCAAGAGGAAGGTATGATGAGCACAGCAGCAAGTCTTCCCTCAGAAAGAAACCAAGGTTATCGAACCAGTAGGAGGAAGGAAACAATGCAAAGGTGTTGCTAGCAACTTGGAAACCTGAACAACACAAACTCAAGACTTTGCCCCAACGAACAGTGTGGTTGTCAATCTCACTGGTTTGCTGAAAACAAAGAATTAACTGTATGGTGTGGAAGGTAATAGTGGTTTGCAGAAAGTAAATAGTAACAGTGGAAGATGTATCAATGGTAAATATTGGACCGGGGTCCATAGTTCACTAGAGGTGTTCTCCTTAAGATAAACAACATGGCATGCTGGGTAAACAAATTACATCGAGGCAATCGACAGGACAGAGCAAGGCATAACAATGCAATACTAGACATTCATGATCCTATGAGATTTGATTGGGCAATACAACAAGATACATAGACCGCCATCCAACTGCATCTATGACTAGTAATCCACCTCCAGGTTATCATTCGAACCCCCTCCAGTATTAAGTTGCAAGCAACGGATAAATGCTTTAAGAAAAGTATGTAAGGTAAACAATCCACTTGTTCCATGAATAAGAGATTGTTGTTTTCTCCCTATTAGCAACAACACATCTACAACCTTAGAGATTTCTGTCCCTTCCCCAGATTAAATAGAGGCAAGAACGCACTATGGAGCATAAATACTCCCTCTTGGAGTCACTAGCATCTACTTGGCCAAGATAGCTACTAGAAACAGAGAGCATGCAAGATCACAAACAACACTGACATGATAGAATCAATAAGATAGAACCATTAATCAATCGGACATAGTAATCTAAATATCCATCGGATCCCCGCAAACACAACATGCATGATTACAAATAGATGATCTTGATCATGAACGGGGCACAAAAGATCTAAACATGGTAACACAAAGGAGGAGATACAACCATCTAGCTACTACATGGACCCGTAGTCCAAGGTGGAACTACTTGCGCTTCATACCAGAGGCTAGCATGGTGATGAAGAAGGCCTTCAGGATGATCTCTCCCCTCCGGCAGGGTGTCGGGAAGAGCTTTAGATCCCGCCGATCTAGGGACGATGGTGGCAGCGGCTACAGACTGTTTCGTGGAATATTGATTGGGTACTTAGGGTTTTGGTATCGGAGGCTTCTTATAGGCGAAGAGGCGAGGAAGGGGGAACCCAGGGTGGCCGCACCCCCTCCCAGGCGCGGTCCAGACATGGCCACGCGGCCAGGGTGTGTGGCCCCCTGGTGTCTCCCCTCTTCTCGTACTCTGGCTTCGTGTTCCCCACGGTAAAATACTGACTTTGGCTTTTGTCCTGTCCAATTCCGAGAATATTGATTTTCTGCCTTTTCTGGAACCAAAAACAGAAGAAAACAAGCAACTGGCACTGTGGCATCTTGTTAATAGGTTAGGCACAGAAAACATATAAAAATACCTCAAAGTGTAGATAAAGGAAACCAAAGGATATACTAAACAAGCATGGGACATCAAAAATTATAGATACGTTTACGACGTATCAGCGGCCGCACCACCCCTTGGCGCGGGCCCATCCTAAGCCGCGCCAGGGCATGGTGTGGGCCCCCTGGCCCTCAACCGACCTTGCCCCTTCACCTATATAAACACCCCGATGTAGAAACCATAAGCACCCGATTAGAAATCCACGAAACAGTCCGTAGCCGCCGCCATGATCGTCCCGAGATCGGGGGACCTGAAGCTCTTCCCGGCACCCTATCGGAGGGGAGAGATCATCCTGGAGGCCTTCTTCATCACCATGTCAGCCTCCAGAGTGATGCGTGAGTAGTTCACCCTTGAACTATGGGTCCATATAGTAGCTAGATAGTTGTTTCTCCTCCTTTGTGCCATCATGTTTAGATTTTGTGAGCTCCGTTCATGATCAAGATCATCTATTTGTAATCCTACATGTTGTGTTTGCGGGGATCCGATGGATATTGAGATACTATGTCCGATTTATTATTGATTTTATGTTATTTGTGATCTTGCATGCTCTCCGTTGCTAGTAGATACTTTGGCCAAGTAATTCTTGTAACTCCAAGAGGGAGTATTTATGCTCGATAGTAGGTTCATTCCTCTAGTAATTTTGGAGAGTGACAGAAACTTCTAAGGTTATAGATGTGTTGTTGCTACTAGGGAGAAAACAACAATCCTTTGTCCAAGAGCAATTGTATTGTTCACTTTACACACTTTGTTTAATGCAATTATCTGTTGCTTGCAACTTAATACTGGAAGGGGTTCGGATGATAACCTGAAGGTGGATTATTAGTCATAGATGCAGTTGGATTACAGTCTATGTATTATGTTGTAATGCCCAAACAAATCTCGTAGAGATCAAGATATCTAGTATATGCATTGTTATGCATTATCAATCTGTCAATTGCCCCGTTGTAATTTTTTCACCCAGCATGTTATTTATCTTATAGAGAACACCTCTAGTGAACTATGGAGCCCATTCCATTCCTTACCGTTGATATACCATCTACTTTTTACCGTTTACTATTTACTTTCTACAAGCAATTACTATCTTTTTTCAGCAAACCGGTGAGATTGACAACCTCACTATAAGTTGGGAAAGTATTGTGGATTATGTTGTACAGGTTCCAAGTTGCTAGCAATACCTTGGATTTGTTTCCTTACTCATACTGGTTCGATAAACTTGGTTTCATAACTGAGGGAAACTTGTTGCTGTTCTCATCATACCTTCTTCTTGGGGGCTCCCAACGAGCTCTACATATCTGAGCCATCATGGAGCCACGTGGATAGACTTTAGTCCCGATTCGTAACACAACCGGGACTAAGGGAGGGGAGGGCTCTAGTCCCGAGTTGGCAGTCCTGGTTGGACAACCGGGACTAGAGGTCGTCCTGAACCGGGACAAGAGACCCGTTTTCTACTAGTGCTTCGTAGGGGTCGTACCTATTCGGCAATATTTGGCACTATGCCATGGTTTGATTAGGACTTATCATAGTTTACACTAATAAGACTTGTTTTACCCACCCTTATTCTAAATGGAGAATTCCACTTATTACTCTATAATTGTGTATTTGTGACACATATTACTGATCGGGATTTGTCAATGATGGGTGGATTTAGGAATGTACGACACATGAGCCTAATCCATGAGCACTGCCCACTAAGACCCCGAAGTACAAGATTCAAAGCCCTGCACCCAGGAGCTCTCAACCGACCTGGCATGTGGGGCTGCAAGGCGGCTCTCTAGAGATTCCCGAAGATCAGATGTGCATCCAAGGGTGGTCAAGGATCAACTTAACGTGCAAGGCAAGATGAAGAGCTATCGATACTAAGGGATACTCTAACACTACCGACGACTGTATATACTTAAAGACATTCACCTAAATAGGACACACTATAATCGCCCAAGTCATAGTCGTTATCCTTGTCATAAACCCTAGATTCACCTGTCTCACTGGATACTGTTATAAACCCTTGGGGATCATCTTGTAGACACATTATACGATCCATTGAACACCTTATGAATAAATTCTAAGGGAATCCTCCCCGTTATATGCGTATCTTTGTCTTTGGATCCAAACCTGCTGACTCGAGCCGATTATTGAACAAATAAAACTCTATTTTGATATTCGGAAGTGAGGATACTGTGGGATCGTGAAAACAATCCTTCGTCAATAACAGGATCATATCATTATGTGATTGATAGACCCAAATAATAAGCATATCATTCGATTGTGTCATTGGGTTTGATTGCTATATCTTTCACAAATGTCAAGTACTGATTCCTTGGACCATGAGATTATGTTACTCCCTATTACCGGAAGAATGTCTTGTGAATATAAAATGTCACTTCCTCATTGGGTGATTATAAATATGTCTTTCAGGCATCTCCGATGATGCTTGTTGGGTTGCATGTAGCAATACTCGGATATGTTCCTCCAAGTGATGGAGAGGTATCTCTGGGCCCTCTTGGTAATGTAACATCCTAAAGCTTCAATCATGTGACCAATATGTTTAGTCACGGGGATCTTATATTATTAAACAAGTAAATAAAACTTGTTGGGAATAAAATTGAACTAGGTATGGTGCTATCGACGATTGAATCTCGGGCAAGTAATTTATTGTGAGACAAACGAAATTGGATTACAGTAATTGAATCCTCTACATCGTGGTTCAACTGATAACATAATTTTTGTTGAATGTGTGGTTACAAATATGGACATCCACGGTCCCGCTAATGGTTATTGGTCAGAGAGATGTCTCGATCATGTCTGCAACATTCTCGAACCTATAGGGTCACACACTTAACGCTTCGATGTCATTAGGGTTCATTGAGATAATAGACGGTGTAATCTAATATTGATATGAAGTTTAGGATGGGATCCTAGATATAACGAGGATCTTCTGAATGGTCCAAAAAATGGAGAAAAAGTATATGGATGATGGTTTTGGTTTCAGGGAAATGTTCGGGATATTTATCGGAATTGTTCCAGACTATTTGAGAAGGTTAAAGAACGTTCTGGATCGGGTCCAACCTATCCATACAGCTATATGGGACAAGTGGGAGGGGCACCCCGGCCTACATGGGCCAGGGCACATGGCCGATGTAAGGGGGAAGACTTGTGGAAAGCGTGTTGGGTTCGCAGCATAGAAAACAAAAATTTCCTATGATGGGAACAACTATGTACCAAGATCTATCTACTAGATACAAGCAACGGGTGGATATACATCCATAGAATACATACCCTCGAAGACCGAATAGCGTTAACGAGGTTGTACTCGTGGATGATGTAGACGAACGCTTGTCGATCTCAAGATCGTGATGAAGTCTATCTGGTCCAGCCGGTCCAGCACCATCAAGTCCAGCACCTCAAAGCAGTGGTGCATCCGTGATCACACACACGTCCGGGTACCCCGACAACCTCCGCGCCCTCGCTCCAGCGAAGCAGCGGAAGCAACAAATCCTTCCAGAAAAAACCACCGGGAACATGTATCTCGCTGATCCGAGACCATGGGGTAATTCTAAAAGGGGGAGAGAGATCCTTCGCGAGGAGGTGTGAGATGAGAGGAGGAAGTGGGTGCCTTTTATAGGGAGAGGGGGCAGACCCCTCCCATGGCGTGGCAGCCATGGAGGTGCCCCCACCTCTTCCACATTCATGTGGGTGGAGCTCCCACTCACATAAATATCCACCCCACTCAAAATTCCTCTCAAATCCATTAAATTTCCACCAAATTTAATGTAATCTCTCATTAAATAAAACACTTTTATTTATTTATTCAGAATTTTTTTAATTACTTTAATTAACAAACATTCACATAAAACCCCTTGCTAGTATTCCATTTCACATGCGTAACGCCAGCAATTTCAACCGAAACAGTTCCGGTGTCTAGTGAAATAAAGTCCTGCGCTTTCCTTTTCTTTTTCTGACATATCATTTGCTTCAAATGGTGTCGGTATCCCTTAAGTGTGTCACCCTACGGTTCATGAATAATGCAGACATGATCGAGACCCCTCTCCGATCAATAATCAGCAGCGGGACCTGGAGATCCGTACTGACTCCCACACATTCAATGATGACTTCTGTGATCGTGTGAACCTTTTACGCTAGTATCTTAATCCCTTTGTTTCATGATATATTACATGTCCAAGATTCGATCATCGGTATCTCCATACCTAGTTTGATCTCGTTACCGACATGCACTCTTTTCTCGTTCCCGTGATATAACATTCTAGTGATCAAATCACTTGCTTGCAAGCTAATCAATGTGATATCACCGAGAGGGCCATGAGCATATCTATCCATCATCGGGATGAACAAATTCCACTCTCGATCCATGGGCCTCAACATAACACTTTAGTAGTTCTGAAGCCATCTTTATAATCACCCAGTTATGGTGCGACGTTTGATGTCATCGAGAAACTCTTCCGGTGTAAGTGATTGACATGATCTCATGGTCTAAGGATTAGGATCACTTCGTAAGTTGTTATAGCAATATAAACTCAATGACTTTGATCGTAATGCTATACTTTGGATGAATATTCATCACATCATTACACTAATGTTGTGACCTCGTTATTAACAACATCCAATGTCCATGATCAGGAAACTTTGATCATCTTGTTAATCATCGAGCTAGTTTATAAGAGAGGCATAACTAAAAACTTCCTTTTTGTTTATTAAACACACATGTATTAACGTTTCCGTATTAATACAATTATAGCATGCAAAATAAACATTTATCATAAATAAGGAATACGATAATAACCACTTTATTATTGCCTCTCGGGCATATTCCCTTCAGTCTCCCACTTGCACTAGAGACAATAATCTAGTTTAAAAACTTTGCGTATTTGAACACCTATGGCTTTCTGGTGTTCCATATACGCAATTGCAAGTGGTTAACATAATCTACGTATCTGACACTTTCAGATCCGTGTGTATTTGCATATCTTTGCGTCTCCACGCATCACTCATTCTCCAATGAGATGGCATTGTATAAATTCGGTCTTTTGGTGAGACCTTTAGTTCCTTGGGGTTAAACCATGTCGATACTATTGTCATACAATATATCTTTAGTGTTAGCCCGTTACGAACCACACCTTAGTTTGATAACAAACTACTTGACACAAATTCCCTCCTTTGCTGCTACTATAGCAGTCATATACTTAGCCTTTTGTAGTATCCGTCACAATGTCTTAACTTTGGAATTCATCCAAATCCATCATGGAAACTTTATTTCTATTTCATTGTGCCACCCATAGTTTAAATTGAGATAAACTTAATTTGTATCTTGTGACAAAACTAGTATCAATGTAACGCTTTACAATGAACTATTTGTAATTGTTTGTCACCTCTACACAAATATATTCTTAGTTCTTCCAAAAGATCATAAGAATATCCTTACTATCGTCCAATGATCATTTTATGATTCATTCAGGTATATGCTCATAACACTCCGAGCATAGGACATATCTGGATGTGTACATATTATGGTATGATTGATCAAAACATTCTCGTGATTTCACTCATCAAGTGTCAAAGCACTTGAATCTTGTTTCACTTATCAAGTGTCGATACACTTGAATCTTGATTCAATTCCTTTCCATGCGACAAGAACTGTTTCTTTTTGTTTCTATATTGAACTCCTTCAATATCTCATATATGTACGTTTGGCACAACCATATTAGCATCACAGTCTATCCACTATAGACATTCATGCTAAATATTCGGGTTTTGCATAAGTATTTCATCAAAATGAAATTCTTAACCTTTGTCAATAAAAGATACATCATTTCTAATCAACAAGATGTCCTCCACATAACGTATTAGAAATATGTCTCAGCGCTCCCACTTAATTTCTTGCAAATGCAAGCATCTTTATCGTCTCCAGATGAAAACTCCTTTTTCATCACGGTGAAGATTCCAACTCCGTGATGCTTACTTCAACCATTGAAGTTTGCATGCCCTTTTTAGCACCCTTTTAATTAACAAAACCCTTTGGATCGTGTCATGTACACGTCCTAGGTAACCATTCTATTAGAAGAACTTTGTTTTGTTTATTCATCTACCATATATCAAATTATATGTAGTGGTTGCTACTTTAATCCGTCTAGACTAAATATCGCTATGAAAGATCAAATCTTGTCATAGTCAACTCCTTAAACATTGTCATAAAATAATTTACGACATGTCGACTATTTCATAGATGTGAAACATCCATGTCTGTTTCTTTATAGATCCAAATACGACTGATAGGTTTTTACACCTTTCCGGAGGGTCTTCCAAGTTCAAAACTTGAGTTATCGTGTATGGAACTATCACGGATTTTATGGCTTCAAGCCATTTGACGGAGTCAGGGCCCATCATCGCTTCTTTGCATGTAGTCGGTTCATCATTGTCAAACAATAATGATTTACTCTCAAATCTCAGCATTTGATTGTTTATCCGACCAACTTGGTTCAATAAGAACTTAGATCCCCGTGACCACAACCTTTGAGGCACATAAGCTATGAGCATTATGGCAGCCTCCGGAACGATTTCCGGTGCTGCGCAACTCAGCACATTTAGCTAAGATTCGTTAACCTTATCAAAGTTCTATTTTCCTCCCACTTAACTGTTACGAAAAATTCCTTTTTCAAGAAACTTCACGTTTCAAGCGACAAACCCTTTTGTCCTTGGTGTTATGGAGGAATAACCAATTGTTATTCGAAATAACCTACAAAGACATGTTCATCCGACTTTGGTTGTAAACATCTTACTTATGCTTAGCATACCAAAATTTAAGAAAGGACAACTTGGGTTTTAGCCCAAACCATAACTCATATGGTGTCATTTCAACAGATCAAGATGGAGCTCTTTTCAGTGTAAAAGCGGTAGTCTCTAAAGCTTTTAATCTTTTAAAACATAATGGCAGTTTTATAAATAACACCTTTTGATCCAACCATGTCAAACACGGTTTCATTACAAATCTCAAACACTCCATACTCCTATGGTGTTTCGGGAGATGTAAATCTAGGTGTTTTGCTAAACTTGTAACTCAAATAAATCCCTTTATGATAAATCATAATTCATTTATTTTTCTTGTTACACTTGTAACTCAAATAAATCCATTATGATAAAATCATGAACCATTTTATTTTCTTGTTACAATGATTTTTCACTTCATCTTGGATGTCTTTGAAATTTTTTCAAATATTTCATACTTCTTTCTCATTAAGTGAATATTCACTCAAATTTCCGAAAAGTATATGAAGTTGAAATTCATTGCTATGACTACGCATAATGGACTACATACATCGATATGTATAAATTCCAATATTTTAGTCGATCGTTCTTCTTTGGCCTTTGAACGAAGTTTTAAGTATCCCGAGGAAAGTCTCACAAGCGTCACTTGATCAAATCAAAGACTCCAAAAATCCATAAATATGGAGATTCTTCATGTTTTCTTTCCAATATAATTTAAATGGCGATGTCACTTCATAAGTGATCTTTCAATCATTTGTCTTGCGACATTTTAGCATTAGGTTTTATGGATGTGATTTATCCAACTAGATTTGTAAATCATCCATCTTATATGGAATACGGTAATCATTTGAACAACCTTTGTTCTCATAATACCTGATTTAAATAACTATTATTAAAACAAATCTTGAAGTCAAGCTTTGATTTCAACGAGAAATACAAACAACGGTTTGTTTGTTTTCGATGAACATCATCACATATTTTTTTGCTAGTTACTTAGGCCATTGTGGTTCATGAATTGCGTCGTTCCGTATGAAATTTCATACCAACCAATTCGGTATCCAATACCCTAGAACCACATTGTTTAACAAGCAAAGAATACAACCATAACATGTATATCATTTATATACCTAAATTGGATATTTCCAATCTTTTATTTTCTGCCAAATATATTTTATAGATTCTCTTTCAAGATTTTTTTAAAAGAATCTATCAACATCAATAGTGGCGCCATATACATGACACATAGTCCAAAGCATGTATATTCAAATAATAATACCTTTGGACTTGCACTTTGAAGTAGATCACCATCATCAACATGATCGGTATTCTTTCAAAATCTATTCTTTAGTAATCTCTTAGTGTAGTAAACACTTTACATACATCTTCTATTCATCCTTATCATGACGACTTTCATGATCAAGCTACTGTAGCTTATAAAGGCGAATCGTGAGTATAACATTACTTTCCAAAACCCTTTTTGGATGATTAGGATGTCTAGCATCTTCAACCTTTGCAAATTCTCATTCAATATGAGAACATATATTATACTCTCTCATATTGCAACCAAAACATTATTTCAGATATCGTTATATCTGCCACACATGATGGTTTCTAAAACAATTCTTTCAGCTCCTAGATAAACTTGATGTTAAAACAATCAATAATCATGGAGGCAAACATGATACTTAAGATACTAACACTGTAATTGTTACTCTCGATTTAATACCAATTATTAAATCTCACGGAGTAAACAGAGTTTGCTAAAAGTTTGCAATAGGACTTTAAACTTTAGATTGACACTCAACACAATACGATACCAGTTCGTAAAGTAAATATCCAGAATTCTATAGTTCTATTATCTCAATTACAACTAAGCATAAAGTGGTGAATGAATGCCAATGACTACAACAAATTATGCAAATTCACTTTGATTTAATTTATGATAAATTGAGTTCTACTAATCCAAATTAGAAATGAACTTCCACTCAAAAACGACATCCCTCGTGTCTTTTTGGTGATTACATGAACCAAATCCACTACACCAAGTCCGATCATCACGTGAGTCGGTGTAGCTTCAAAGGCGAGCATCCATATGGTCATCATATCAAAACATATGACTCATGCTTAACCTTTCGGTCCGTGTTCCGAGGCCATGTCTGTACATGCTAGGCTCGCCAAGTAAGAACCTTAGTATTCGCGTGTGTAACTGTCTTACACCCGAGATGTGCTCGTGGATTCAAGTATACCCGATCATCATGTGATGTCTTGAAGCGATGAAACATTGTCAGTGCATACTTAAAGAAGAACACATTTTTATCTTGATATCTAAATAAGGGATCATCTTATTATACTAATAAAACACCAAACAAGCAATATAAGATGCAATCAAAAATCATATGTTTGTAAGTGAAATGATATGGTTCCCGCATATGATCTCCATCATGTGCATCATGGTATGATCTCTATCATACCTCTATGTGTAAGACCAAGGTCTATGGAACCTATACGTTATATGTGTTGTAAGAGTATCATCTTATACTTCTACTTACAACATCATCATATCATAACACTAGCCCAGCAACAATCTAAACTAGACGCTTCTAATTTATCCATTGCAAGTTTTACGTGGCTTAGGGCTTTCGAAGATAGAACCGTTCTTACCTACGAACATGAACCACAACGAGGATAACCAAATTGTTGACAACTCGTTGCAAATTATATATTGACTATAGTAGGAGAGACAGACACCCACTAGCCACTTATGCAAAACTAGTTGCATGTCAAGCGTGGAACAGGTCTCATGTGCGAGAACATGTAAAGTTCGTCCGGGCCGCTTCATCCCACTATGCCACCAATATCCAAAGTACAACTAAGAAGCAATAAAATGATCATCATCTCCCACATACTCATATGTGTACTACCCGTGCAAAGCATCTACGCATAGATCCGGCTCTGATACCACTGTTGGGTTCGCAGCATAGAAAACAAAATTTTCCTACGAGGGGAACAACTATGTACCAAGATCTATCTACTAGATACAAGCAACGGGTGGATATACATCCATAGAATACATACCTCGAAGACCGAATAGCGTTAACGAGGTTGTACTCGTGGATGATGTAGACGAACGCTTGCCGATCTCAAGATCGTGATGAAGTCTATCTGGTCCAGCCGGTCTAGCACCATCAAGTCCAGCACCTCAAAGCAGTGGTGCATCTGTGAGCGCACACACGTACGGGTACCCCGACAACCTCCGTGCCCTCGCCCCAGCGAAGCAGCGGAAGCAACAAATCCTTCTAGAAAAAGCCACCGGGAACATGTATATCGCTGAACCGAGACCATGGGGGAATTCTAAAAGGGGGAGAGAGATCCTTCGCGAGGAGGTGTGAGATGAGAGGAGGAAGTGGGTGCCTTTTATAGGGAGAGGGGGGCAGCTCCCTCCCATGGCGTGGAAGCCATGGAGGTGCCCCCACCTCTTCCACATTCATGTGGGTGGAGCTCCCACTCACATAAATAGCCACCCCACTCAAAGTTCCACTCACCTCCATTAAATTTCCACCAAATTTAATGTAATCTCTCATTAAATAAAACTCTTTTATTTATTTATTCAGAATTTTGTTAATTACTTTAATTAACAAACATTCACATAAAATCCCTTGCTAGTATTCTATTTCACATGCAGAACCAGTTTCAGCAATTTCAACCGAAACAGTTCCGGTGTCTAGTGAAATAAATTCCTGCGCTTTCCTTTTATTTTTCTGACATATCATTTGCTCCGAATGGTGTCGGTATCCCTTAACTGTGTCACCCTATGGTTCGCGAATAATGCAGACATGATCGATACCCCTCTCCGATCAATAATCAGCAGCGGGACCTGGAGATCCGTACTGACTCCCACACATTCAACAATGACTTCTGTGATCGTGTGAACCTTTTACGCTGGTATCTTAATCCCTTTGTTTCACGATATATTACATGTCCGAGATTCGATCATCAATATCTCCATACCTAGTTTGATATCATTACCAACAAGCACTCTTTTCTCGTTCCCGTGATATAACATTCTAGTGATTAAATCACTTGCTTGCAAGCTAATCAATGTGATATCACCGAGAGGGCCCAGAGCATATCTATCTGTCATCGGGATGAACAAATTCCACTCTCGGTACATGGGCCTCAACATAACACTTTAGTAGTTCTGAAGTCATCTTTATAATCACCCAGTTACGGTGTGACGTTTGATGTCATCGAGAAACTCTTCCGGTGTAAGTGATTGACATGATCTCATGGTCTAAGGATTAGGATCACTTCGTAAGTTATTATAGCAATATAAACTCAATGACTTTGATCGTAATGCTATACTTTGGATGAATATTCATCACATTATTACACTAATGTTGTGACCTCGTTATTAACAACATCTAATGTCCATGATCAGGAAACTTTGATCATCTTGTTAATAAACGAGCTAGTTTATAAGAGAGGCATAACTAGAAACTTCTTTTTTGTTTATTAAACACACATGTATTAACGTTTCCGTATTAATACAATTATAGCACGGAAAATAAACATTTATCATAAATAAGGAATACGATAATAACCACTTTATTATTGCGTCTCGGGCATATTCCCTTCAAAGCGTCCCCACATGCGCTGCCGGCCCTGGGGGCTTGGAGGGGTGCAGGCATAGCCCCAACCCATCACGACGCTGCCTCCCTCTCTCCTTCTCTCCCCCTCCCGTAGAACCTTAGCGAAGCTCTGTGCAATTCTCCCTAACATATCAACGTAACTCCATCGTGTTGTCGGGATCTCGCGAACCACTTATCCCTCGCTTGTTGGATCAAGGAGGAGTCGCCATCAAGCTGAACATGTGGATAGCGTGAAGGTACAGTCCGTGTGGCACTTTATCAGATTGATCTGATGCATGAACTACTACATCACCCACGATCTCTAAATCATTAAAGAATCGTGTTTCTTTCATGGTGAGTAGATCAGATCTCCCTCGCTATTGGCATCTCATAGATTGGATCTTTGGTTTTCATTCCTCAATATCATGGGATTTTTTTTGAGAATGTCATGGCGGCTGAGGTCTAAGGTCTAGTAATGGTAGACCGAGTCTTCGAGCCAATGGGGACTTTGTTTGGTATTTCTTAACTTGTAGCAGCGGCATCGGCAAGCGGGAATGGCAGTACACTGAGGAGTACATAGACTTATCTTTTAGGGTGAACATCCAAGGTCTAACATTTAATTGTTTGTGTCTGGCGACGAATTTGTCGAAGACATTGTTTTGAGAGCATGCACATTCTCCCTTTTAAAAAACCTAAGATCTATGATCGAGCGGCTATGGCCTGGTACAATGTTTTCTTGTACGTAGCGTCGTTTTAGGAGAATCTAAACTCCGGGTGTTGTACCGGTAATTGTTTTGCTCGGCAGGAGAACATGAACACCTTTCTGGGATATTTTGTTTCTTCTTCTTTTTGTTGTAGAGTTGTGTATATCATATTCATAGTTTTTTTAGGATGTTTCATTATTGCAAAGTCCAGATGTAATTGTATCTCCGTAATATTAATACACTTTTTCTAAAAAACAGCTAGCTGTTTTCTAATTGAAAAATAGACACTTTTTTGCGGTCGGATATCTGTCTCATTTCCGAATCTCAGCGCGTCTCTTTTCCCTCGTTTCTGTCCGGCGCGTGGTCTGAGTCAAACATAGTTTTTTTTAAAAAAAATCAGTCGGTACTCTTTGTCGTATCTTTTGTCTTGCTTGGGGAGAGGTGGAGTGGCCATGGCGGAGAGGTCTGCGGCTACGCTGCAGCCTACTAGGCCGGCGCCTTAGGGAGCGGGTGTTCGCGAGCGAGGGATACAGCCGGCGAAGAGACCAGCAACTATCCAGCCGGAGGTAGCGGCGATGGACAACTGTGGCTTGCGTTCCTTCTCGACCTACTGTAACAAGAGCGACGATTCGACAGCAAGGAAGGCTGGTGCGTCGCCAGGGATATGGATATTTACCTGAGCTTGTTACTCATTTCGTTCAATTTCGAGTTTGTATGTGTGCTGGTTCCGTTCGATTTCGATGTTGTATTCGTTCTGTTTGCCACGCGATTCAAGGAATCAAACCCTCCCGCTTGTGGCATGGACGTCATGAATGGCAGCTCGTATTTTTTGGATGCAGCACGACGGGGTGTAGGAGGAGAGTTGGGATGTGGCATTAGGGACAGTAGGGAGTAGCCCGAAACATTTTGTGCTCTCTCTGTTATGCAGTGCTTGTACTTGGCTTCCAGGTAGCCAAGCAAGTTCTCCATCTCATAGATAACGGAGTTTGTAGCTGTAGCTTGCTTGTTTTTTTTTTCAACTAGTGTTAGTCAGTCAGTCAATCAATGTGTGAGGTGCCACTCTGAAGTCATAAGAAGCGCTCCATTTGTATCTAACTTGTCAAGATCCTGTTTATATTTGTATGCTGTTGACGTGCTTGTACCTATATGTCCTCAGGCAGGCAGTGCATTTCATCTGTTTGCCGTTGTAAATAATACAGATTGTTTGATGTGCAACCCCCTACGGCAAATTAAGGTCTCAGTTTGCAACATGTATTAATTTCTCGTGCATTTGTGATGAAACGGTAGCAGAAGCATGTCATGGCATTGCAACAAGAAGGGGTAATTTGATGAAAAAAATAGGAGAAGGGGTAATTTAAACTAGGAACTGATTCATGCAGATACGGAGCCGTTAGGGTGGCAAGCGGGGTGGGTTACGGGTTGGAAGTTTCAACTAAGTCAGCTTTAATTCTCCTCCCTCACTCACCTTGTTTTTGCCCAGATTTGAGTTTTGCGGGCCTAGAAGCGGGTGCCGCCTGCAACCCTAGGAGCCGTTAACATTACTCCCCATAGGAGCATATACAATATCTCTTGTGTGCACAGATACTAACTTAACAAGCTTCTCAGGTTCAGTTTTCCCTATTGGTCAGTTATGTGGTGTTTTGTTGTGTGAACTGTAGGGGAGGTTCTCCCTTCCTGCTGCAATTGTAAAGAAGATTTTGTGTCATGCGATGATGTATATTTTCACTGATCTGGATGTCCTCATGTTGTCATCTCGATTGGTTTTTTCAGCACCTGGCTACCCAATTTTTTTTGTTTGTATGATTGTTACCCGAATAACCAAGACATATATTTTGTTGATTCGAGGTTGGAACTCATGTTTGTTTGTGCAGGAATGATGAGAACCACTAAACCACTCACACAATCACCTACCTTCATGAACTGATGTTCCTTAGGATTTTCCAGTCTCTCATTTTGTAGTTTAGTCATCTTAATTATTTAGGATTTTTCTCATTATCATTTGTTGTTCATTTTATCTGCGTCACATCTTCAGGCATCGCTCCTTCATTTTCATTTTTAAATCCCATCTCTCTTTCTTCATTTATTAAGTTATTCTTGTTAATCATTTCTTTAGTTTTTTATTTATTATTTTCTTCAGTTTTTTCATTAAACTATTTTCTTTATTTTTTCATTAAACTATTTTCATCAACTTTTTATTATCTTTTGTATTGAATAGTAGTGTTTAGTTTAGTTATCTTACTACTTCGGTCCTTAAGTTCTTTAATTTCCCTTCAGTTGATTTTCCGGTCTCTCATTTTGTAGCTTAGTCATCTTAGTTCTTTAGGCCTTTTCTCAGTCTCTTGATTTTCTCATTCTCATTTGTTATTCATTTTCTCCGTGACACATCTTTAGGCGTCGCTCCTTCATTTTCATTTTTAAAGCCCATCTCTCCTTCTTCATTTTCTTAAGTTATTTTTGTTAATCATTTCTGTAGCTTTTTGTTTATTTATTTCTTTAGTTTTTTCATTAAACTATTTTCTACATTTTTCCTCAGTTTATTCATTAAATATTTTCTTCAGCTTTTTTATTATCTTTTGTATTGAATAGTAGTGTTTATTTCAGTCCTTAAGTTCTTTAATTTCATGTTAGTTGATTTTTTAGTCTCTTATTTTGTAGTTTAGTCATCTTAATTCTTTAGGATTTTTCTCAGTCTCTTGATTTTCTTATTCTCATTTGTTGTTCATTTTCTTTGTTTTACATCTTCATGCGTCACTCCTTCATTTTTATTTTTAAAGCCCATCTCTCTTTCTTCATTTTCTTAAGTTATTTTTGTTAATCATTTCTTTAGTTTTTTCATTAAACTATTTTCTTCAATTTTTTATTATCGTTTCTATCGAATAGTAGTGTTTAGTTTATGATCTTTTGTTGACTAGAGCAGAGCCACAAGACGAGGTCATATTTATCATAAGCTACCTGCAGGATATTCTGCACATGACAAAGGGTTGGGTTCTGACTGTTTGAAGGGTTCCTAGACGGACTAATCAAGGAAAAAATATGTTTATAAACTGTTTATGTGGTTTTATGCAGCATTGAACTGAAACAGAACATATGCTCTTGCTAAACCCTTATATGTTGACAGCTACATGCAAGTAATGGGACAGACAGAGGCCTCCGAAAGGACTTCGTCTGCCATGTTCCCTTCCTGCAAGATGGTAGAATAGTAGCTAGTGGAAATCTCGGATACAGAGAGAGCTTCCTTTTTTCGCTGGGCTCGAATAAGTTAGCATGCCATGAGTGGTAGGACTAGTGATGTGGGCACTCATGGTTGAGTGATTGTTTTTTATGCTTGAGTTCTTATTTTTGTCAAGTCTATTGAAATAATCAGTTAGCTATTGTTGGAAAATTAAGTTAGTGCAGACTTGGTCATTTTTCAGTTTGCGGTTTTCTACATTCAATTCTCCGATTTGAGCTAGACGACCTTGTTCAGTTTATCAACCTCTCCGCTTTTCATTATAATTTTTCCAGCTCTCTCTTAATGTTCTGAAGTTGATCTTCTATTGATATGTGAGAACCATAGTGTAGCTTGTAACTTTGTTAGTACATGTGTCTGTGCTTGTTAAATCTTCAACTTGTTTGCTGCACTTTGGTGCAGAAATACAATTACTTTCTTAGTTCTTGTGGTATACTCCCTCCGTTTGGAAATATAAAATCTCTTAGTGTGTAGGTTTAAATGAATCTAGACACTAAAAGGTGTCTAGATATATTTTCTTTACAAACCTAAAATATCTTATATTTCTAAACGAGGGAGTACAGGCTTGTCAAGTTTATTTGCCCCTTGTTCCGTATAATTGCTTCTTCACTCTCCTAAATGTTTGATTGTTCACTATGCAATATTATTATGTATCATTCGTGAGACTTACGTTGATGCCCATGCTTTCTGTTAGTTCGGATATTAAGCTTGAAAATAATGCTTATATATTATCATTTTCAGAATGTGTAATTCAGTTATATTTTTTTACTAAGTTACATTGAGTCTGAATATATTATGTAGTACAAGCTGCAAGCATGTATCATGTGCGTCTATATGTGGAGCTGGCTTTCTCTCCATCGTTCACAAGTGAGCGAGGGGGGTGGTGCGATGCTCCTTTCTTGCTGACGAAGAAGATGACATGACACAACCTCAGTTTGGTGCTGAGTTGCCTGGGCGCGTTAGGCCTTTTACGTGGTGATTATTATTTTTTGTCTTTGGGCCTTTTCCTAGCATGCTACGTACACAAAAGGAGTACTAAAAAAAGAGCCGTTTGGGAACTCAAAAAGATTACTCAATACCAGGCTGAGAAATGTGTCTGTTTATAGGACCAAAAACAGACAGTTTTCGCTGGTTCTTAGTTTGTCAGTTGTTATTTCCTCATTGGTTTAAAAAATATGTCTGTTTCTCAATTAGCTGTTAACTAGTCACTCTCTATTAATATCATGAGCGGGTGCTGGATCAACGGGCTGAGGGCACGCTCACGCCGCGATCTATTATTCTCAAGCGCAGTATTTAAAAAAAACTTCCAATCCGTTATTATGAATAGATCGCCCCACCGTTAGCAGAACCGTTCCTTTTCTCATACTCCCTCCGTTTGGGATTATAAGTCCCGCGTGAATAACTAGATTACCAATTTAAACAACAAAATATAAACAATATAGCATAAAAATTATACCATTAAAAATTTTAGAGGTTATATTTTTTAATAATATAATTTTTATAATATATAAGTTATATTTTATTGATCAAATTGATAACCTTCGTGCTTAGGAACTGTAATACTAAATAGAGGGAGTATATCCATCTATCGATCCCGAGCTCCAGGTTCTTCACGCAGCGCCGCCACTCCCGCCCCAGGGCCGCCACCTCGACTCCCGCCGGTTACCAGCCCGACCCCGACCCCGACCCAGCGAGATCACTAGATCTTGGGCCTCGCTCGTCCCCTGCTGACCTCCTTCTCGCCGATTCATGGAATCGTGCGCCCCCACCACCTACTCCCTGCACAGACTGGTCGTCTCCCGGCAGGCAGAATCCGTCCGTGCACGCCGCCCGTCTAGGCCACCAACTCCCGACGTCCTAGTCGCAATCCACGCCCAAGCTCAGCCCGCCCGCTCCAGGCTGTCGTCCTGCCCACGAGCGACTGATTGGCGGTTATTTGTGTTGCTTGTTTCCTCAATGTTGCCCGCTCCAGGCTGTAGTACTTCTTCTGTCGTGTACTTTTGTTTAGATGAGTGTACATGTTTTGTGCTATTGGAAATTGCTCAGGTAGAAATTATACTAGCGCACGTGATCTTTCAGACGAGACAATTTTGGTGCCTAGAGTAACTTTAGTACCAATGAGCCAATTTCACCGTCGGATGAGGCAACTTTGATGTCTGATGAAACAATTTTACTGTTCGGTGAGGCAACTTTTTTCTGGCGAGACAATTTTGATGTCCGATGAGGCAACTTCAGGACCCGACGAGGCAACTTTAGTGCCCGGCGAGATAACTTTTGCCCGGCGAGGCAACTTCGGTGTAACACCCCAGTTTTAGTTAATCTATATTAGGGTTTGTTTTGTGCATCATGAACATCATGCATTAAAATTTGCATTGAGGAAAATAAAGAAAACCCTAAACCCTAATCATCCTCCTCTAGTTGCAAATCAATTCAAAATAGTTTTGAATTTTGAAAAGTGACAAAATTAAAGGATCCCAAATTGATTAAAGGGGTCCCTGTAGTATTTTATATATTCTATAAAATCTCTGGTAATTTTGAAATTACCAAAAACAAATTTGAACTGAAAATATAAAAGGGAAATGAAAAACAGAAATTGAAAAAAGCTTTTGTTAAAAAAAAGGCAGCAGCTAACCTATCCAGACCGGCCCACCTACCTCTCCTCTCACCCTGCCGCTCAGCTCGCAGCCAGCAGATCCCCGAGGCCCACCCCCGGGCCCAAACCAGCCCACCCGGCCCGATACCCCTCCAGGCGTGTTTCGCCTTTCTTCCTCCTCGCGACGGAGGAAGCAACTCGCTGGCGCTGCAGTGACCGTCGCCGAGCGCTGCGATGCGTGCCACGCCACGATGCTCGCCGCCGCTTCGAACGAGGATAAGACCCCAGCGTCCTGGCCATCCTTCTCAGCCTCTCTCACCCGCTCTCTCGCCCTCTCTCTGTAATTCCCCACCTCGAACCGAACCCTAGCTCGTCGGACCCCTCCGTTGCCGCCATTTCTGATCACCTCGAGCCTCGCCGAGCAACCCACAAGCTCCGCCGTGTTGTGCCGCGTCTCCTCGCCGAAGGAATCGATACGAGGAGCCCCCAGTCGACGTAATCGACCGCCCCTTCCCGAGCTCCGGCCGTCGCTGTCTCCGTCGATTCCGGACGTGTACGGCCTTCTCCGGCCTCGCTGACCCCTCCACCGCCTCCGTGGTGAGCCTCTGCACCTCCCCGTGCCTTCCTTCTTCTCCCTATCGCTCCCTGTCGTCCTGTTGCCGTGCACCACCGCTTGCCGCCGTCGGTCGTCGTCATGGAAGTCGCTTCGGCGACCATCTCATGGTGGCGCCGCTACAGTTAGGCTCCCCGCAGAGCTCCGCGTCGAGCCAGCCCTCTCCCGCGCCCCAATTCGCCCTCCCCTGTTGTCTGCCGTCGCCGTCTGGCGTGTAAGCCGGCGAGCTGACGTGGTACCGCGTGGCGTTTACGTGGCAGCCGCGTGGAGACGACATGTCCAACCCACTGCCTTCCAGTGTGGCTAGCTGAGGTGGCCCTGGGGCCCCACTGTCAGTCACTTCGGCTGGGTAAGCCTCGGTGTAAAAATAATTAAAACCCCAGCTGATGTCACAGTGACGCAATAAACCCTTTTAATTGGTTTAATAATTTCTAAAATTGATTTAAATCTTGTAAATTCAATATTAGGGTTTTTAGAAAAATATAAATAATATATCAAAATGTTCGGAAAAATGAGCTCTACCTCTTTAAGCTATTATCATGCATTGTTCAACAACTTTCAAAACAAGTATAATTAGAAGAACATAGTAACCCCTCTCATATACATCCAGAGTTTTCCGAATTAGGGTTTTCACCCCTCGAAGCCCCGATTAAATTGTCGAGCATGCCTTAGGGTTATATTCTGATGCAAATTAACTTGTCATATCATCATCCTTGCTTGAGCATTGCATCGATGCCATGTGTTGATTGTTTTCCCTTTCTTTCCGGTGTTTTGGTTCTTCCCGGTAGAATACGATATCGGAATCGAGATCGAGTCCAAGACCGAAGATCAAGATCAAGACCATCGAAGGTCATCGATGAACAATGCCAACAAGATGAACCCTGGAGATCTATATCCATGTGGTTGACGAACAAGTCAAGCTGATGACTCCGAAGATCTGTATTGGGTATCAACACGCAAAGGCAAGCATAGCCCCACCATGATATAATCCTATGATTTTGAAAGCATTTCAATTATGCCATGTTGCATACGATTCTACTGTGGTCTTTTATCGATAGATAGAGTATCCTATCTGTTGCATACTCCCTTTGAGCTTATATTACCTGATCCACTACTCCTAGAATAACTAGGTTTTGGCTTATGTGCACTGCTAGAGCTTACATCTGTGTCCTGCTTAGCCATGCATAGCTGTCGAGTCTGGTCCATCCAGATGATGTATCAGATGCAGAGAATCCAGTATGATAGGAGAACACGATGAGATCAGTGATATGAGATTAAACATGTTAAGGCTTGTATGGGAGGCCACGATGGGATGTGGTTTTTCTAGTCCCATGCTCGCCACCCTTAGGATCCTAGGTTCTTGCCTATTGAACCAAGACGAGCGTACAACCACACGGGGTAAATGGGGACCCCTCGATCAACTAACCTGCCTAGACTGGTCCATGAGTCCGATTTGGCATCTACCTATTTGGATGGGTTGAAGATGGTGCATCATACAGGGCGTGACCAAGGAGGAATGAGGCTCCGGGAGTACTCCCGATCCTTGGACATAGAGATATGGGCTGATGGAACCCTTTCTTGGAGACTCATGGATTAGGCAAAATCAAGGTAAAACAGTTGTGTCTAATCACACCCTCTGCCAGCACACCAATGAAGTGTGTCAAGTGGCGCTAAGAGTAGGTTAGTACGTGTGGGTAAAGTTGTACACCCCTGCAGAGTAATAATCTTTCGGAAAGCCGTGTCCACGGTTATGGACGACTTGGGAACGGACGGGAGATCATAGAGAACATGAACCTAATCGTAAAACTTGGGAACTAATGTTTGTTAAGGATGCTTCCTCATGGGTACGAGGGGGTGATCCTAGTTCAGATGATGATGACTTGGTGGATATAAAAAGATGATGATCAATACTTTGGAGATGTCGCTCTCTTATCCCCTTTTAAAATACTCTGATTAGACGAGATTCTTATCCCTCTCTTGTTTTATAAAGAAAGATATCTTTACGCAAAACAACTCCACTAGACAGAAGTCTTGCGGAGTACACCCTGTACTCACCCTTGCTTTCTTGATACTTTTGGCAGAGTAAGCGTTCCCCTGAAGACGAGTTCCGTACTACATCGACATCGACGAGTAGCTTGGGGTTCCCGGCCGGCAGCCTGAAATCTATGGGCTGGGACGTCATCGTTATGCTTCAGGCCTCTTGGGCCATTTGTTAGGTTTGCTATACTTAATAGCATAATTTGTCTTCCGTTGTTTGATGTTTCACTACTAGGAAAATGTCTGTTCGTGGCGCACCTGAAAAGGCCATCCGTGGCGCACTAGCAGTGCGCCACGGGCCTCGCGCTACGGCTATTTCATAGCCGTGGCGCACTGCCTGGTGCGCCACGGTTGTGTCGAGATAGGCGTGGCGCACATGCCAGTGCGCCACGGAAAGTAGTCCAGGCGGCCACGCGCATGAAACGATAACTGTGGCGCACTACGTGCTGTGCGCCACGGATATAAATTTCAAAATTCAAAAAAAAAGCGATAGATCTGGATCTCGTCGTCGGTGCCGTCGTGCGTCGGTGCAGGTCGTCGTCGTCGCCTCCTCGTCGTCACCTTGTCGTCGTCGTCGGAACTGCAAGAAGGAGGAGGAGAAGAAGAGGAGGAAGAGGAGAATAAGAGGAGGAGGAGAAGAAGAAGAGGAAGAAGAGGAGGAGGAGAAGAAGAAGAAGAGGAGGCATCAGCGTTGTCGGAACTACAAGGAGGAGGAGGAAGAGGAGGAGAAGAAGGAGTCCGCCGCCTCGTCGTCGGAACTACAAGGAGGAGGCCGCCGTCACCATCTTCACTTCAAGGAGGAGGAAGAGGAGGTGAAGGAGAAGGAGAAAGAGAAGGAGGAGGAGGAGGAAAATGAGAAGGAGAAAGAGAAGGAGGAGAAGAAGAAGGAAATGAGAAGGGAGGAAAAGGAAAAGGAGAGAAGGGGAGGGACAAGAAAAGGGGTAGTGGGCGGGGAGGGGATTCAAATTTTGAATCCCGCCAAAGCTTATCCGTGGCGCACTAGGTGGTGGTGCGCTACGGGTAAGTTTTCTCTATTTTTTTTCTGCAGGAAAAAACAGTCTTTTGATCGTAACTTTTTACTTTTTTCGAATTTTGCAAATCTAAATAATCGCTAAACGACCGGAGGTCATTGTGAGCGGATGCGAAATCTCGTTCTCGTCATTTTGGTATATTATACGATTTTTTTCGACATCGTATGCAAAAGTTACGGCCATTTTACCGTGGCATGAATTTTTTTTGCATAAAAAGTCGAAATGCATGTTTGTTAATTTTCCTACAAACTAGACCACATTACCTACCTAAATATGAAAGAATTTTATTTTTTGAAGTGTTTATTATTTTCTTTTATTTTTGCAAAACCTAAAAAGGCGATCCACGGGGGGGTGGAGTTGGTGCAGGCCACTTAGCCGTAGGGCACTAGGGCAGAGTGCCCTACGGCTAAGTTGACCCAGTTGCTGCAACACACAGCCCCGTAGCGCACTAGGCCGAAGTGCCCTACGGCTAAGTTGCACATCCGTAGCGCATCTTGACCTAGTGCGCTACGGGTATGTGTGTTATGGCCACATGTGCCCTGGACCACACATAGCCGTGGCGCACCACCCACATGTGCGCCACGCTTACGACAGTTAGCCGTAGGGCACCTGTGGGCAGTGCGCCACGCCTATTTTACCCGTTGGGCACCACTAGCAAGTGCGCCACAGAAGTGTGGATTACCTATAGCCGTTTTCCTAGTAGTGTTTGTGGTCAGTCACCTCTGCTTGTAATAATTTGGTTCTCTGCTCAGTTATGAGCCTGCTGTAATAAATTTCGTGTCGTAGGGTCACTGCTGTGTTATCGATTCTTCACTGGATATCCTCGAGCTCAAGGTTAAGCTTATGTCAGACGGAGGTCTGGGATTTCTTTAGCCCTGATCCTGGGGGTGTCACATTCGGTGCCCGACGAGATAACTTTGAAGCTTGACGAGGCAACTTCAGAACCCGGCGAGGCAACTTCGGAGCCTGACAAGGCAACTTGTACCCGACGAGGCCGACGAGGCAACTTGTGCCCAATTTAGGAGGTCGACGAGGCAACTTGTCCCCGACGAGGTAACTTCGGTGCCCGACGGGGCAATTTCTCTGCCTGACGAGGCAACTTTTGTCCGGCGAGGCAACTTCGGAGCTTCGGAGCCCGACGAGGCACCCGGCGAGGCAATTTCGGAGCCCAAATCGGAAACTTCTGTGCCTAACGAGGCAACGTCGGAGCCCGACAAGGCAACTTTTGCCTATTGAGGCAAGTTTGGTGCCTGGCGAGGCAACTTTGAAGCCCCGTGAGGCAACTTCAGAGCCTAACGAGAAAACTTCAGAGACCGACTAGACAACTTCGGTTCCCGGCGAGGCAACTTTGGAGCCCGATGAGGCAACTTTGGTTCCTGATAAGGCAACTTCAGAGCCCGGCGAGGCAACTTTTACCTAGCGAGGAAACTTTAAAGCCCGACGAGGAAACTTCAGAACCCGGGAAGGCAACATCGAAGCCCGATGATGACCCACAAGTATAGGGGGTGTATCGTAGTACTTTTGATAAATAGGAGTGTCGATCCCAACGAGGAGCAGAAGGTATTGACTAGTGGTTTGGATCAGGAATTCTCTGTAAATACTTAGTAGACGAATTTTTAGGGTTTTTTGATAATGCAAAGAAATAAAGTGCAAGTAAAGAAAGACAACAAATAATTGCAGCAAGTGGCCCAATCCTTTCTTAGCAAAGGACAAGCCGATGGAAATACTTATAACGACCAAACGTTCTCGAGGACACATGGGAATACTGTCAAGTGCTTTCGCTTCATATAGTTGATTAACCTTCTTTGGTTGGATAAGTCTTGTGTGGGTGAACCTGTGCTAATGTACCGACCTTACTTGGACTAATACATACTTGTGATTAAACCCCTTGCTAGCATTCGTAACTACAAAAAAGTAATTAAGATAAAAATCTAACCACAACATTAAACTGTGAGGTCCTACACTCCCTTGTGGAAAGGTTTCCTAACGGGGGTTCAGGTTTCTGTCACTCCAGCAATCCCACAATTAGTAGCCAAATACACAATGCATTTCACTAGGCCCATAAATGGTGAAGTATCATGTAGTCGATGTTCACATGACAACACTAGAAGAATAGCACCACAACTTAAATATCAAACCATTGAATAATACCTCAACACAACTCCACTACTAACAACATGACGTCCCCCATGTCCACAAGAACTAAATGAACTACTCATGAGACATCATATGGATCAAGATCAAGCTGATATGATGATGAATAACAATTTGAACATTGACAATAATTCAATGGTTCCACTCACAAGCATCAACTATAAAAGTAATCAACACCGGGAAAGTTCCCCCTAAGAACTATGCAAGATTCAATACAATTGTTACAGCGGGATGGAGTGGTGATGATGGTGCTGGTGGAGATGGTGGTGAGGATGATGATGGTCCCGATGAAGTCTATCTTGATGATGGCGATGATCTCCCCTCCCCGGGAAGGAATTTCCTCGGCAGAAATCTGTCTACCAGAGAGCTCTTTGTCTCTCTGTAGTTTCCGCCCCGCAGAGGCGGCGAAATCTTTCTGTGGTCGCCCCCCATGTATTAGGGTTTCAAGGATAAGAAATAGGCGAAAGGGCGGAGCAGGAGGTGGGCCAGGGTGGCCACACCCCCTGGTGGCGCATCCCATGGTGGCCTGCGCAGGGGGGTGTGGGCCCCCTGTGGCCCATCTCTGCCTCCCCTTCCGGCATCCTTTGTATTCTAGAAAAATATAATTTTTCATGTATTTTCTAGAATTTTTATCTTCGTGAATATTGCATCAAAACACCATTTTTCCATCAGAATCCTGACTCCGGCAGTTCATCCTCCAAAAGTCATCAAACATGCAAAAATAGATGAAACAACATAAGTATCACCTCTTAATATGAAATATATCAATGAATAACAGTAAATTATGATATAGAAAAATGATGCAAAATGGACGTATCACCCGACGAGGCAACTTGTGCCCGACGAAGCTGACGAGGCAACTTGTGCCCAACTTCGGAGGCCGACGAGGCAACTTGTGTCTGACGAGGCAACTTTGATGCCCGACGGGGCAACTTCTGTGCCTGACGAGGTTCCCGGCGAGGCAACTTCGGTGCTCGACGAGGCAACTTTGGAGCTTGACGGGGCAACTTCTGCGCATGACCAGGCAACTTTAGAGCCCGACGAGGCAACTTTGGCGCCCGCTGAGGCAACTTTGGTTCCCGGCGAGGCAACTTCGGATCTCGACGAGGCAACTTATGTGCCTAATGAGGCAATGTAGGAACCCGACAAGGCAACTTTTGCCGGGTGAGGCAACTTTGAAGCCCCGTGAGGCAACTTCAAAGCCTGACGAGGCAACTTCAGAGTCAGACGAGGAAACTTTGGTTTCTGGCGAGGCAAATTGGGAGCCCGACGAGGCAACTCTGGTGCTCTCTCAAGCACCAAAGTTGCCTCGTCGGGCACCGAAGTTGCCTCGTCAGACACCAAAGTTGCCTCATCGGGCACCACGGCAGCGCCATCCTAATGGCATATCGAATTTGCTTCGCTGGCTTCGATGTGGCCTCATCGGGCAGTGGCTTACCTGAAGAAGGATCGTCCTCACCCATTGCGGTAGCGCCATCCTAATGGTCTACCAAAGTTTCCTCACCGGGCTCCAAAGTTTCCTCGTCGGGCTCTAATGTTCCTTCGTCGGCATCGGCTTGCCTGAAGAAGGGTCGTCTTCACCCACTGTGGTAGCGCCGTCCTAATGGCCTACTAAAGTTTCCTCGCTGGGCTCCGAAGTTGCCTTGTCGGGAAAAAAGTTGCCTCGTGGGGATCTGATGTGGCATCGTCGGGCAGCAGCTTGTCTGAAGAAGGGGTGTTCTTATGCACCACAGCAGCGCCGTCCTAATGGCCTACCGAAGTTGCCTCATCTGGCATAGAAGTTGTCTCGTCATGCACCAAAGTTGCTCTGTCGGGCAAAAAGTTTCATTGTCAGGCTCTGAAGTAACTTGCTTAGTCGGGCACAAATTGCCTTGTCGGGCTCCGAAGTTGCCTCTTCAGGCTCGATGTTGTCTCGTCTAGCAGCAGCTTGCCTAGAGAAGGTATGTTCTCACTCAACACGGAAACGCCATCCTAATGGCCTACCAAAGTTGACTTGTCGGGCACGTAAGTTGCCTTTTCGGGCACCAAAGTTGCTTAGTCGGACACACATTTCCTTGTTAGGCTTTAAAGTTGTCTCGTCGGGCTCTGATGTTTCCTCGTGTGGCAGATGCTTGCCAGAAGAAGGGTCGTCCTCATCCATTGCGGCATCGTCGTACTAATGGCCTACAAAAGTTGTCTCACCGGGCTCCGATGTAGTTTTTCCCTCAGTATACAAAAGTTGCTTTGTCATGATCTAAAGTTGGTCGGTCGCATATAAAAGTTGTCTGTTAAGTTTGTTGCCTAAACATATACAAATGAGATCTAGTTTTGAAGAGTTCGTTGCGACGGTTCCAAAAGTGAAAACGGATCTTAATTCATGTGGTTCAAACATAATAGCATTTCCAATTTCTAGAGAAGAATATTAATTGCACAGAACTTCATTTTTTAGGTGCGTTCGGGACTGCAATCTGACGCAGCGGTAGGTGGAGAGTGCGATAATTACATAGAGTCATTTCTTTTTCTGTTCCATGTAAGACAGGGACAAGAGATACTTGTTTTTTTAGAGGTGCACCGCAGATTACGATCTAGCGTCTAGGCACCCGCTAGACACGTCCTATTAATATATCCCAGTGTGAAAAAAAATCATACTACTCTTTATGAGTTAGAGGCAGGGTATATGGAAGCCGACCCCAATGGTGAAATGGAACATCTATTCACATCAGCAAAACACACTACATGAAATAATTAATACGCCGAAGACTGGCTGTCGTCGGCATAGCGCCAAATTGCCGTCGGCATAGGCTGTGCCGACGGTGGCCATCGGCGTAGCCCCCTCGGCGTACATCCTCGTCGGCACAGCTCCGTGGTCGTCGGCACAGCCCCTCCCCTCGGCACAGCGTCTTCCAGCGGGCCCCGCTTGTCAGGCAACGGCCGTCTCCGATAACGGCCCAGCCTGGAGATACTCGCTAAACTTGAAGTGGATCTACAATGAAACAACATATTTTGAACCTAAAAATGATTTTTGTAAAAAATCATGAGCATCCGATCATGTACCTGTAGTTCATATTCGACCACTTCACCGATTCGCAGAATTTGTCTTTTTCACCAAAAATAGACGGAAATGTTTGAGATCTCCCTGTTATGACATTATCCATGCAAAGTGGTCTAGTATTTTTTTTAAATGTGACGGTAGCATTTTGAATTATCCATTTGGTGGTTGCTTCACAAAACCGTCTGTTTTTTGCACTCAGAAAATAGACAACGACTTTTTGGTGCGACGAAAAGGAAAACTTCCTCCTGAAACATTGTTCGCCACACCATGATGCACAGTTATGCATAATATGGACACATTATCACAAACTATGCCTTCATTCTAGCCATAACATTGGTCATTTGACCCGAAAGCCAAGAAACCTCGAACGAGATAGGTCATTTTGTGAAGGGTTTTTTGAGACATAATCAATATACCAAGTTTGATATTTTTCCTTCTAACTATATCACATAATATGATACCACGCGAAGATTTCGCATTGTTTTGATCGTTTTTGAATTTATAATGCCCGTTTTAAACCATCGTTATACTTTGTCGAAAGGCGGGCATGAAGATTCTTAGCTCGGGACTGAGACTCTCTAAACTTGAAGTGGATCTATAATAAAACAACATATTTTGAACCTAAAAATGATTTTTTTTAAAATCATGAGCATCTGATCATGTACCTGTAGTTCATATCTGACCCACTTCCTGCGATTCGGCAGGAATTTGTCTTTTTCACCAGGGTTAGACGGAAATGTTTGAGATCTCCCTGTTATGACATTATCCATTTAAGGTGGTCTAGTATTTTTTTAAAATGTGACGTTAGCATTTTGAATTAGCCATTTGATTGTTGCTTCACAAAACCGTCCATTTTTTTCACTCGGAAAATGGAAAACGGCTTTTTGGTACGACAAAATGGAAAACTTCCTCCTGAAACATTGTTAGCCATCCCATGATGCACAGTTATGCACAATATGGACATATTATCACAAACTATGCATTCATTCTAGCCATAACATTGGTCATTTGACCCGAAAGCCAAGAAACCTCGAACGAGATAGGTCATTTTGTGAAGGTTTTTTTTGAGACATAATCAATATACCAAGTTTGATATTTTTCCTTCTAACTATGTCACATAATATGCCACCACGCGAAGGTTTCGCATTGTTTGGATCGGTTTTGAATTTATAATGCCCGTTTTAAACCATCGTTATACTTTGTCGAAGGGCAGGCATGAAGATTCTTAGCTCGGGACTGAGAATCTCTAAACTTGAAGTGGATCTATGATAAAACAACATATTTTAAACCTAAAAATGATTTTTGTAAAAAATCATGAGCATCCGATCATGTACCTGTAGTTCATATCTGACCAACTTCTTCCGATTCGACAGGAATTTGTCTTTTTTACCAGGAATAGACAGAAATGTTTGAGATCTCTCTGTTGTGACATTATCCATGCAAGGTGGTCTAGTATTTTTTTTAAAATGTGACGGTAGCATTTTGAATTAGCTATTTGGTTGTTGCTTCACAAAACCGTCCGTTTTTTGCACTCGGAAAATAGAAAACGGCTTTTTGGTGCGACGAAAAGGAAAACTTCCTCCTGAAACATTGTTCGCCATCCCATGATGCACAGTTATGCACAATATGCACACATTATCACAAACTATGCCTTCATTCTAGCCATAACATTGGTCATTTGACCCGAAAGCCAAGAAACCTCGAACGAGATAGGTCATTTTGTGAAGGTTTTTTTGAGACATAATCAATATACCAAGTTTGATATTTTTCCTTCTAACTATGTCACATAATATGACACCACGCGAAGGTTTCGTATTGTTTGGATCGTTTTTGAATTTATAATGCCCGTTTTAAACCATCGTTATACTTTGTCGAATGGCGGGCATGAAGATTCTTAGCTCGGGACTGAGACTCTCTAAACTTGAAGTGGATCTATAATGAAACAACATATTTTAAACCTAAAAATGATTTTTGTAAAAAATCATGTGTATCCGATCATGTACCTGTAGTTCATATCTGACCCACTTCCTGCCGATTCGGCAGGAATTTGTCTTTTTCACCAAGAATAGACGGAAATGTTTGAGATCTCCCTGTTATGACATTATCCATTCAAGGTGGTCTAGTATTTTTTTAAAATGTGACGGTAGCATTTTGAATTGGCCATTTGTGGTTGCTTCACAAAACCGTCTGTTTTTTGCACTCAGAAAATAGACAACGGCTTTTTGGTGCGACGAAAAGGAAAACTTCCTCCTGAAACATTGTTCGCCATACCATGATGCACAGTTATGCACAATATGGACACATTATCACAAACTATGCCTTCATTCTAGCCATAACATTGGTCATTTGACCCGAAAGCCAAGAAACCTCGAACGAGATAGGTCATTTTGTGAAGGGTTTTTTGAGACATAATCAATATACCAAGTTTGATATTTTTCCTTCTAACTATATCACATAATATGATACCACGTGAAGGTTTCGCATTGTTTGGATCGTTTTTGAATTTATAATGCTCGTTTTAAACCATCGTTATACTTTGTCGAAAGGCGGGCATGAAGATTCTTAGCTCGGGACTAAGACTCTCTAAACTTGAAGTGGATCTATAATAAAACAACATATTTTGAACCTAAAAATGATTTTTTTTAAAAAATCATGAGCATCTGATCATGTACCTGTAGTTCATATCTGACCCACTTCCTGCGATTCGGCAGGAATTTGTCTTTTTCACCAGGGTTAGACGGAAATGTTTGAGATCCCCCTGTTATGAAATTATCCATGTAAGGTGGTCTAGTATTTTTTAAAAATGTGACGTTAGCATTTTGAATTAGCCATTTGATGGTTGCTTCACAAAACCGTCCATTTTTTTCACTCGGAAAATGGAAAACGGCTTTTTGGTTCGACAAAAAGGAAAACTTCCTCCTGAAACATTGTTAGCCATCCCATGATGCACAGTTATGCACAATATGGACACATTATCACAAACTATGCCTTCATTCTAGCCATAACATTGGTCATTTGACCCGAAAGCCAAGAAACCTCGAACGAGATAGGTCATTTTGTGAAGGTTTTTTTTGAGACATAATCAATATACCAAGTTTGATATTTTTCCTTCTAACTATGTCACATAATATGACACCACGCGAAGGTTTCGCATTGTTTGGATCGGTTTTGAATTTATAATGCCCGTTTTAAACCATCGTTATACTTTGTCGAAGGGCGGGCATGAAGATTCTTAGCTCGAGACTGAGAATCTCTAAACTTGAAGTGGATCTATGGTAAAACAACATATTTTAAACCTAAAAATGATTTTTGTAAAAAATCATGAGCATCCGATCATGTACCTGTAGTTCATATCTGACCCACTTCTTCCGATTCGACAGGAATTTGTCTTTTTTACCAGGAATAGACAGAAATGTTTGAGATCTCCTTGTTATGACATTATCCATGCAAGGTGGTCTAGTATTTTTTTTTAAATGTGACGGTAGCATTTTGAATTAGCTATTTCGTTGTTGCTTCACAAAACTGTCTGTTTTTTGCACTCGGAAAATAGAAAACGGCTTTTTGATGCGACGAAAAGGAAAACTTCCTCCTGAAACATTGTTCGCCATCCCATGATGCACAGTTATGCACAATATGCACACATTATGACAAACTATGCCTTCATTCTAGCCATAACATTGGTCATTTGACCTGAAAGCCAAGAAACCTCGAACGAGATAGGTCATTTTGTGAAGGTTTTTTTGAGACATAATCAATATACCAAGTTTGATATTTTTCCTTCTAACTATGTCACATAATACGACACCACGCGATGGTTTCGTATTGTTTGGATCGTTTTTGAATTTATAATACCCGTTTTAAACCATCGTTATACTTTGTCGAATGGCGGGCATGAAGATTCTTAGCTCGGGACTGAGACTCTCTAAACTTGAAGTGGATCTATGATAAAACAACATATTTTGAACCTAAAAATGATTTTTGTAAAAAATCATGAGCATCCGATCATGTACCTGTAGTTCATATCTGACCCACTTCCTACCGATTCGGCAGAAATTTGTCTTTTTCACCAGGAATAGAACGAAATGTTTGAGATCTCCCTGTTATGACATTATCCATGCAAGGTGGTCTAGTATTTTTTTAAAATGTGACGGTAGCATTTTGAATTGGCCATTTGGTGGTTGCTTCACAAAACCGTCTGTTTTTTGCACTCAGAAAATAGACAACGGCTTTTTGGTGCGACGAAAAGGAAAACTTCCTCCTGAAACATTGTTCGCCATACCATGATGCACAGTTATGCACAATATGGACACATTATCACAAACTATGCCTTCATTCTAGCCATAACATTGGTCATTTGACCCGAAAGCCAAGAAACCTCGAACGAGATAGGTCATTTTGTGAAGGGTTTTTTGAGACATAATCAATATACCAAGTTTGATATTTTTCCTTCTAACTATATCACATAATATGATACCACGTGAAGGTTTCGCATTGTTTGGATCGTTTTTGAATTTATAATGCTCGTTTTAAACCATCGTTATACTTTGTCGAAAGGCGGGCATGAAGATTCTTAGCTCGGGACTAAGACTCTCTAAACTTGAAGTGGATCTATAATAAAACAACATATTTTGAACCTAAAAATGATTTTTTTAAAAAAATCATGAGCATCTGATCATGTACCTGTAGTTCATATCTGACCCACTTCCTGCGATTCGGCAGGAATTTGTCTTTTTCACCAGGGTTAGACGGAAATGTTTGAGATCCCCCTGTTATGAAATTATCCATGTAAGGTGGTCTAGTATTTTTTAAAAATGTGACGTTAGCATTTTGAATTAGCCATTTGATGGTTGCTTCACAAAACCGTCCATTTTTTTCACTCGGAAAATGGAAAACGGCTTTTTGGTTCGACAAAAAGGAAAACTTCCTCCTGAAACATTGTTAGCCATCCCATGATGCACAGTTATGCACAATATGGACACATTATCACAAACTATGCCTTCATTCTAGCCATAACATTGGTCATTTGACCCGAAAGCCAAGAAACCTCGAACGAGATAGGTCATTTTGTGAAGGTTTTTTTTTGAGACATAATCAATATACCAAGTTTGATATTTTTCCTTCTAACTATGTCACATAATATGACACCACGCGAAGGTTTCGCATTGTTTGGATCGGTTTTGAATTTATAATGCCCGTTTTAAACCATCGTTATACTTTGTCGAAGGGCGGGCATGAAGATTCTTAGCTCGGGACTGAGAATCTCTAAACTTGAAGTGGATCTATGGTAAAACAACATATTTTAAACCTAAAAATGATTTTTGTAAAAAATCATGAGCATCCGATCATGTACCTGTAGTTCATATCTGACCCACTTCTTCCGATTCGACAGGAATTTGTCTTTTTACCAGGAATAGACAGAAATGTTTGAGATCTCCTTGTTATGACATTATCCATGCAAGGTGGTCTAGTATTTTTTTTTAAATGTGACGGTAGCATTTTGAATTAGCTATTTCTTTGTTGCTTCACAAAACTGTCCGTTTTTTGCACTCGGAAAATAGAAAACAGCTTTTTGATGCGACGAAAAGGAAAACTTCCTCCTGAAACATTGTTCGCCATCCCATGATGCACAGTTATGCACAATATGCACACATTATTACAAACTATGCCTTCATTCTAGCCATAACATTGGTCATTTGACCTGAAAGCCAAGAAACCTCGAACGAGATAGGTCATTTTGTGAAGGTTTTTTTGAGACATAATCAATATACCAAGTTTAATATTTTTCCTTCTAACTATGTCACATAATATGACACCACACGATGGTTTCGTATTGTTTGGATCGTTTTTGAATTTATAATACCCGTTTTAAACCATCGTTATACTTTGTCGAATGGCGGGCATGAAGATTCTTAGCTCGGGACTGAGACTCTCTAAACTTGAAGTGGATCTATGATAAAACAACATATTTTGAACCTAAAAATGATTTTTGTAAAAAATCATGAGCATCCGATCATGTACCTGTAGTTCATATCTGACCCACTTCCTACCGATTCGGCAGAAATTTGACTTTTTCACCAGGAATAGAAGGAAATGTTTGAGATCTCCCTGTTATGACATTATCCATGCAAGGTGGTCTAGTATTTTTTGAAAATATGACGGTAGCATTTTGAATTAGCCATTTGGTGGTTGCTTCACAAAACCGTCCGTTTTTTGCACTCAGAAAATAGAAAACGGCTTTTTGATGCGATGAAAAGGAAAACTTCCTCCTGAAACATTGTTCGCCATCCCATGATGCACAGTTATGCACAATTTGCACATATTATCACAAACTATGCCTTCATTCTAGCCATAACATTGGTCATTTGACCCGAAAGCCAAGAAACCTCGAACGAGATAGGTCATTTTGTGAAGGTTTTTTTGAGACATAATCAATATACCAAGTTTGATATTTTTCCTTCTAACTATGTCACATAATATGACACCACGCGAAGGTTTCACATTGTTTGGATCGGTTTTGAATTTATAATGCCCGTTTTAAACCATCGTTATACTTTGTCGAAGGGCGGGCATGAATATTCTTAGCTCGGGACTGAGAATCTCTAAACTTGAAGTGGATCTATGATAAAACAACATATTTTAAACCTAAAAATGATTTTTGTAAAAAATCATTAGCATCCGATCATGTACCTGTAGTTCATATCTGACCCACTTCTTCCGATTGGACAGGAATTTGTCTTTTTTACGAGGAATAGACAGAAATGTTTGAGATCTCCCTGTTATGACATTATCCATGCAAGGTGGTCTAGTATTTTTTTTAAATGTGACGGTAGCATTTTGAATTAGCCATTTGGTGGTTGCTTCACAAAACCGTCTGTTTTTTGCACTCGGAAAATAGACAACGGCTTTTTGGTGCGACGAAAAGGAAAACTTCCTCCTGAAACATTGTTCGCCATACCATGATGCACAGTTATGCACAATATGGACACATTATCACAAACTATGCCTTCATTCTAGCCATAACATTGGTCATTTGACCCGAAAGCCAAGAAAAGTCGAACGAGATAGGTCATTTTGTGAAGGAATTTTTGAGACATAATCAATATACCAAGTTTGATATTTTTCCTTCTAACTATATCACATAATATGATACCACGCGAAGGTTTCGCATTGTTTGGATCGTTTTTGAATTTATAATGCCCGTTTTAAACCATCGTTATACTTTGTCGAAAGGCGGGCATGAAGATTCTTAGCTCGGGACTGAGACTCTCTAAACTTAAAGTGGATCTATAATAAAATAACATATTTTGAACCTAAAAATGATTTTTTAAAAAAAATCATGAGCATCTGATCATGTACCTGTAGTTCATATCTGACCCACTTCCTATGATTCGGCAGGAATTTGTCTTTTTCATCAGGGTTAGACGGAAATGTTTGAGATCCCCCTCTTATGAAATTATCCATTTAAGGTGGTCTAGTATTTATTAAAAATGTGACGTTAGCATTTTGAATTAGCCATTTGATGGTTGCTTCACAAAACCGTCCATTTTTTTCACTCGGAAAATGGAAAACGGCTTTTTGGTGCGACGAAAAGGAAAACTTCCTCCTGAAACATTGTTAGCCATCCCATGATGCACAGTTATGCACAATATGGACACATTATCACAAACTATGCCTTCATTCTAGCCATAACATTGGTCATTTGACCCGAAAGCCAAGAAACCTCGAACGAGATAGGCCATTTTCTGAAGGTTTTTTAAGACATAATCAATATACCAAGTTTGATATTTTTCCTTCTAACTATGTCACATAATATGACACCACCCGAAGGTTTCGTATTGTTTGGATCGGTTTTGAATTTATAATGCCCGTTTTAAACCATCGTTATACTTTGTCGAAGGGCGGGCATGAATATTCTTAGCTCGGGACTGAGAATCTCTAAACTTGAAGTGGATCTATGATAAAACAACATATTTTAAACCTAAAAATGATTTTTGTAAAAAATCATGAGCATCCGATCATGTACCTGTAGTTCATATCTGACCCACTTCTTCCGATTCGACAGGAATTTGTCTTTTTTACGAGGAATAGACAGAAATGTTTGAGATCTCCCTGTTATGACATTATCCATGCAAGGTGGTCTAGTATTTTTTTGAAAATGTGACGGTAGCATTTTGAATTAGCTATTTGGTTGTTGCTTCACAAAATCGTCCGTTTTTTGCACTCGGAAAATAGAAAACGGCTTTTTGGTGCGACGAAAAGGAAAACTTCCTCCTGAAACATATTTCGCCATCCCATGATGCACAGTTATGCACAATATGGACACATTATCACAAACTATGCCTTCATTCTAGCCATAGCATTGGTCATTTGACCCGAAAGAAACCTCGAACGAGATAGGTCATTTTGTGAAGGTTTTTTTTGAGACATAATCAATATACCAAGTTTGATATTTTTTCTTCTAACCATGTCACATAATATGACACAACGCGAAGGTTTCGCATTGTTTGGATCAGTTTTGAATTTATAATGCCCGTTTTAAACCATCGTTATACTTTGTCGAAGGGCGGGCATGAAGATTCTTTGCTCGGGACTGAGACTCTCTAAACTTGAAGTGGATCTATGATAAAACAACATATTTTGAACCTAAAAATGATTTTTGTAAAAAATCATGAGCATCCGATCATGTACCTGTAGTTCATATCTGACCCACTTCCTACCGATTCGGCAGGAATTTGTCTTTTCACGTGAATAGACGGAAATGTTTGAGATCTCCCTGTTATGACATTATCCATGCAAGGTGGTCTAGTATTTTTTTAAAATATGACGGTAGCATTTTGAATTAGCCATTTGGTGGTTGCTTCACAAAACCGTCTGTTTTTTGCACTCAGAAAATAGAAAACGACTTTTTGATGCGACGAAAAGGAAAACTTCCTCCTGAAACATTGTTCGCTATCCCATGATGCACAGTTATGCACAATTTGCACATATTATCACAAACTATGCCTTCATTCTAGCCATAACATTGGTCATTTGACCCGAAAGCTAAGAAAGCTCGAACGAGATAGGTCATTTTGTGAAGGTTTTTTTGAGACATAATCAATATACCAAGTTTGATATTTTTCCTTCTAACTATGTCACATAATATGACACCACGCGAAGGTTTCGTATTGTTTGGATCGTTTTTGAATTTATAATGCCCGTTTAAAACCATCGTTATACTTTGTCGAAGGGCGGGCATGAAGATTCTTAGCTCGGGACTGAGACTCTCTAAACTTGAAGTCGATCTATAATGAAACAACATATTTTGAACCTAAAAATGATTTTTGTAAAAAATCATGAGCATCCGATCATGTACCTGTAGTTCATATCTGACCCACTTCCTACCGATTCGGCAGGAATTTGTCTTTTTCACCAAGAATAGATGGAAATATTTGAGATCTCCCTGTTATGACATTATCCATGCAAGATGGTCTAGTATTTTTTTAAAATGTGACGGTAGCATTTTGAATTAGCCATTTGGTGGTTGCTTCACAAAACCGTCTGTTTTTTGCACTCGGAAAATAGACAACGGCTTTTTGGTGCGACGAAAAGGAAAACTTCCTCCTGAAACATTGTTCGCCATACCATGATGCACAGTTATGCACAATATGGACACATTATCACAAACTATGCCTTCATTCTAGCCATAACATTGGTCATTTGACCCGAAAGCCAAGAAAAGTCGAACGAGATAGGTCATTTTGTGAAGGATTTTTTGAAACATAATCAATATACCAAGTTTGATATTTTTTCTTCTAACTATATCACATAATATGATACCACGCGAAGGTTTCGCATTGTTTGGATCGTTTTTGAATTTATAAAGCCCGTTTTAAACCATTGTTATACTTTGTCGAAAGGCGGGCATGAAGATTCTTAGCTCGGGACTGAGACTCTCTAAACTTAAAGTGGATCTATAATAAAATAACATATTTTGAACCTAAAAATGATTTTTTTTAAAAAATCATGAGCATCTGATCATGTACCTGTAGTTCATATCTGACCCACTTCCTACGATTCGGCAGGAATTTGTCTTTTTCATCAGGGTTAGACGGAAATGTTTGAGATCCCCCTCTTATGAAATTATCCATGTAAGGTGGTCTAGTATTTATTAAAAATGTGACGTTAGCATTTTGAATTAGCCATTTGATGGTTGCTTCACAAAACCGTCCATTTTTTTCACTCGGAAAATGGAAAACGGCTTTTTGGTGCGACGAAAAGCAAAACTTCCTCCTGAAACATTGTTAGCCATCCCATGATGCACAGTTATGCACAATATGGACACATTATCACAAACTATGCCTTCATTCTAGCCATAACATTGGTCATTTGACCCGAAAGCCAAGAAACCTCGAACGAGATAGGCTATTTTGTGAAGATTTTTTTAAGACATAATCAATATACCAAGTTTGATATTTTTCCTTCTAACTATGTCACATAATATGACACCACGCGAAGGTTTCGCATTGTTTGGATCGGTTTTGAATTTATAATGCCCGTTTTAAACCATCGTTATACTTTGTCGAAGGGCGGGCATGAATATTCTTAGCTCAGGACTGAGAATCTCTAAACTTGAAGTGGATCTATGATAAAACAACATATTTTAAACCTAAAAATGATTTTTGTAAAAAATCATTAGCATCCGATCATGTACCTGTAGTTCATATCTGACCCACTTCTTCCGATTGGACAGGAATTTGTCTTTTTTACGAGGAATAGACAGAAATGTTTGAGATCTCCCTGTTATGACATTATCCATGCAAGGTGGTCTAGTATTTTTTTAAAATGTGACGGTAGCATTTTGAATTAGCTATTTGGTTGTTGCTTCATAAAACCGTCCGTTTTTTGCACTCGGAAAATAGAAAACGGCTTTTTGATGTGACGAAAAGGAAAACTTCCTCCTGAAACATTGTTCGCCATCCCATGATGCACAGTTATACACAATATAAACACATTATCACAAACTATGCCTTCATTCTAGCTATAGCATTGGTCATTTGACCCGAAAGAAACTTCGAACGAGATAGGTCATTTTGTGAAGGTTTTTTTTGAGACATAATCAATATACCAAGTTTGATATTTTTTCTTCTAACCATGTCACATAATATGACACAACGCGAAGGTTTCGCATTGTTTGGATCAGTTTTGAATTTATAATGCCCGTTTTAAACCATCGTTATACTTTGTCGAATGGCGGGCATGAAGATTCTTAGCTTGGGACTGAGACTCTCTAAACTTGAAGTGGATCTATGATAAAACAACATATTTTGAACCTAAAAATGATTTTTGTAAAAAATCATGAGCATCCGATCATGTACCTGTAGTTCATATCTGACCCACTTCCTACCGATTCGGCAGGAATTTGTCTTTTTCACCAGGAATAGACGGAAATGTTTGAGATCTCCCTGTTATGACATTATCCATGCAAGGTGGTCTAGTATTTTTTTAAAATATGACGGTAGCATTTTGAATTAGCCATTTGGTGGTTGCTTCACAAAACCGTCCGTTTTTTGCACTCGGAAAATAGAAAACGGCTTTTTGATGCGACGAAAAGGAAAACTTCCTCCTGAAACATTGTTCGCCATCCCATGATGCACAGTTATGCACAATATGGACACATTATCACAAACTATGCCTTCATTCTAGCCATAACATTGGTCATTTGACCCGAAAGCCAAGAAACCTCGAACGAGATAGGTCATTTTGTGAAGGTTTTTTTGAGACATAATCAATATACCAAGTTTGATATTTTTCCTTCTAACTATGTCACATAATATGACACCACACGAAGGTTTCGCATTGTTTGGATCGTTTTTGAATTTATAATGCCCGTTTTAAACCATCGTTATACTTTGTCGAAAGGCGGGCATGAAGATTCTTAGCTCGGTACTGAGACTCTCTAAACTTGAAGTGGATCTATAATAAAACAACATATTTTGAACCTAAAAATGATTTTTTTGAAAAAATCATGAGCATCTGATCATGTACCTGTAGTTCATATTTGACCCACTTCCTACGATTCGGCAGGAATTTGTCTTTTTCACCAGGGTTAGACGGAAATGTTTGAGATCCCCCTGTTATGAAATTATCCATGTAAGGTGGTCTAGTATTTTTTAAAAATGTGACGTTAGCATTTTGAATTAGCCATTTGATGGTTGCTTCACAAAACCGTCCATTTTTTCACTCAGAAAATGGAAAACGGCTCTTTGGTGCGACGAAAAGGAAAACTTCCTCCTGAAACATTGTTAGCCATCCCATGATGCACAGTTATGCACAATATGGACACATTATCACAAACTATGCCTTCATTCTAGCCATAACATTGGTCATTTGACCCGAAAGCCAAGAGACCTCGAACGAGATAGGTCATTTTGTGAAGGTTTTTTTTGAGACATAATCAATATACCAAGTTTGATATTTTTCCTTCTAACTATGTCACATAATATGACACCACGCGAAGGTTTCGCATTGTTTGGATCGGTTTTGAATTTATAATGCCCGTTTTAAACCATCGTTATACTTTGTCGAAGGGCGGGCATGAAGATTCTTAGCTCGGGATTGAGAATCTCTAAACTTGAAGTGGATCTATGATAAAACAACATATTTTAAACCTAAAAATGATTTTTGTAAAAAATCATGACCATCCGATCATGTACCTGTAGTTCATATTTGACCCACTTCTTCCGATTCGACAGCAATTTGTCTTTTTTACCAGGAATAGGCAGAAATGTTTGAGATCTCCCTGTTATGACATTATCCATGCAAGGTGGTCTAATATTTTTTTAAAATGTGACGGTAGCATTTTGAATTAGCTATTTGGTTGTTGCTTCACAAAACCGTCCGTTTTTTGCACTCGGAAAATAGAAAACGGCTTTTTGGTGCGACGAAAAGGAAAACTTCCTTCTGAAACATTGTTCGCCATCCCATGATACACAGTTATGCACAATATGAACACATTATCACAAACTATGCCTTCATTCTAGCTATAGCATTGGTCATTTGACCCGAAAGAAACCTCGAACGAGATAGGTCATTTTGTGAAGGTTTTTTTTGAGACATAATCAATATACCAAGTTTGATATTTTTCCTTCTAACCATGTCACATAATATGACACCACGCGAAGGTTTCGCATTGTTTGGATCAGTTTTGAATTTATAATGCCCGTTTTAAACCATTGTTATACTTTGTCGAAGGGCGGGCATGAAGATTCTTAGCTCGGTACTGAGACTCTCTAAACTTGAAGTGGATCTATGATAAAACAACATATTTTGAACCTAAAAATTATTTTTGTAAAAAATCATGAGCATCCGATCATGTATCTGTAGTTCATATCTGACCCACTTCCTACCGATTCGGCAGGAATTTGTCTTTTTCACCAGGAATAGACGGAAATGTTTGAGATCTCCCTGTTATGACATTATCCATGCAAGGTGGTCTAGTATTTTTTTAAAATATGACGGTAGCATTTTGAATTAGCCATTTGGTGGTTGCTTCATAAAACCGTCCGTTTTTTGCACTCGGAAAATAAGCGGCTTTTGATGCGACGATAAGTAATAGTTCTTTCTGAAACATTGTTCGCCATCCCATGATGCACAGTTATGCACAATATGCACACATTATCACAAACTATGCCTTCATTATAGCCATAACATTGGTCATTTGACCCGAAAGCCAAGAAACCTCGAACGAGATAGGTCATTTTGTGAAGGTTTTTTTGAGACATAATCAATATACCAAGTTTGATATTTTTCCTTCTAACTATGTCACATAATATGACACCACGCGAAGGTTTCGTATTGTTTGGATCGTTTTTGAATTTATAATGCCCGTTTTAAACCATCGTTATACTTTATCGAAGGGCGGGCATGAAGATTCTTAGCTCGGGACTGAGACTCTCCAAACTTGAAGTGGATCTATGATAAAACAACATATTTTGAACTTAAAAATGATTTTTGTAAAAAATCATGAGCATCCGATCATGTACTTGTAGTTCATATCTGACCCACTTCCTACCGATTCGGCAGGAATTTGTCTTTTTCACCAGGAATAGACGGAAATGTTTGAGATCTCCCTGTTATGACATTATCCATGCAAGGTGGTCTAGTATTTTTTAAAATATGACTAGCATTTGAATGAGCCATTTGGTGGTTGCTTCACAAAACCGTCCGTTTTTTGCACTCGGAAAATAGAAAACGGCTTTTTGATGTGACGAAAAGGAAAACTTCCTCCTGAAACATTGTTCGCCATCCCATGATGCACAGTTATGCACAATATGAACACATTATCACAAACTATGCCTTCATTCTAGCTATAGCATTGGTCATTTGACCCGAAAGAAACTTCGAACGAGATAGGTCATTTTGTGAAGGTTTTTTTTGAGACATAATCAATATACCAAGTTTGATATTTTTCCTTCTAACCATGTCACATAATATGACACCACGCGAAGGTTTCGCATTGTTTGGATCAGTTTTGAATTTATAATGCCCGTTTTAAACCATTGTTATACTTTGTCGAAGGGCGGGCATGAAGATTCTTAGCTCGGTACTGAGACTCTCTAAACTTGAAGTGGATCTATGATAAAACAACATATTTTGAACCTAAAAATTATTTTTGTAAAAAATCATGAGCATCTGATCATGTACCTGTAGTTCATATCTGACCCACTTCCTACCGATTCGGCAGGAATTTGTCTTTTTCACCAGGAATAGACGGAAATGTTTGAGATCTCCCTGTTATGACATTATCCATGCAAGGTGGTCTAGTATTTTTTTAAAATATGACGGTAGCATTTTGAATTAGCCATTTGGTGGTTGCTTCATAAAACCGTCCGTTTTTTGCACTCGGAAAATAGAAAACGGCTTTTTGATGCGACGAAAAGGAAAACTTCTTTCTGAAACATTGTTCGCCATCCCATGATGCACAGTTATGCACAATATGCACACATTATCACAAACTATGCCTTCATTATAGCCATAACATTGGTCATTTGACCCGAAAGCCAAGAAACCTCGAACGAGATAGGTCATTTTGTGAAGGTTTTTTTGAGACATAATCAATATACCAAGTTTGATATTTTTCCTTCTAACTATGTCACATAATATGACACCACGCGAAGGTTTCGTATTGTTTGGATCGTTTTTGAATTTATAATGCCCGTTTTAAACCATCGTTATACTTTATCGAAGGGCGGGCATGAAGATTCTTAGCTCGGGACTGAGACTCTCCAAACTTGAAGTGGATCTATGATAAAACAACATATTTTGAACTTAAAAATGATTTTTGTAAAAAATCATGAGCATCCGATCATGTACTTGTAGTTCATATCTGACCCACTTCCTACCGATTCGGCAGGAATTTGTCTTTTTCACCAGGAATAGACGGAAATGTTTGAGATCTCCCTGTTATGACATTATCCATGCAAGGTGGTCTAGTATTTTTTTTAAAATATGACGGTAGCATTTTGAATGAGCCATTTGGTGGTTGCTTCACAAAACCGTCCGTTTTTTGCACTCGGAAAATAGAAAACGGCTTTTTGATGTGACGAAAAGGAAAACTTCCTCCTGAAACATTGTTCGCCATCCCATGATGCACAGTTATGCACAATATGAACACATTATCACAAACTATGCCTTCATTCTAGCTATAGCATTGGTCATTTGACCCGAAAGAAACTTCGAACGAGATAGGTCATTTTGTGAAGGTTTTTTTTGAGACATAATCAATATACCAAGTTTGATATTTTTCCTTCTAACCATGTCACATAATATGACACCACGCGAAGGTTTCGCATTGTTTGGATCAGTTTTGAATTTATAATGCCCGTTTTAAACCATTGTTATACTTTGTCGAAGGGCGGGCATGAAGATTCTTAGCTCGGTACTGAGACTCTCTAAACTTGAAGTGGATCTATGATAAAACAACATATTTTGAACCTAAAAATTATTTTTGTAAAAAATCATGAGCATCTGATCATGTACCTGTAGTTCATATCTGACCCACTTCCTACCGATTCGGCAGGAATTTGTCTTTTTCACCAGGAATAGACGGAAATGTTTGAGATCTCCCTGTTATGACATTATCCATGCAAGGTGGTATAGTATTTTTTTAAAATATGACGGTAGCATTTTGAATTAGCCATTTGGTGGTTGCTTCACAAAACCGTCCGTTTTTTGCACTCGGAAAATAGAAAACGGCTTTTTGATGCGACGAAAAGGAAAACTTCTTTCTGAAACATTGTTCGCCATCCCATGATGCACAGTTATGCACAATATGCACACATTATCACAAACTATGCCTTCATTATAGCCATAACATTGGTCATTTGACCCGAAAGTCAAGAAACCTCGAACGAGATAGGTCATTTTGTGAAGGTTTTTTTGAGACATAATCAATATACCAAGTTTGATATTTTTCCTTCTAACTATGTCACATAATATGACACCACGCGAAGGTTTCGTATTGTTTGGATCGTTTTTGAATTTATAATGCCCGTTTTAAACCATCGTTATACTTTATCGAAGGGCGGGCATGAAGATTCTTAGCTCGGGACTGAGACTCTCCAAACTTGAAGTGGATCTATGATAAAACAACATATTTTGAACCTAAAAATAATTTTTGTAAAAAATCATGAGCATCCGATCATGTACTTGTAGTTCATATCTGACCCACTTCCTATCGATTCGGCAGGAATTTGTCTTTTTCACCAGGAATAGACGGAAATGTTTGAGATCTCCCTGTTATGACATTATCCATGCAAGGTGGTCTAGTATTTTTTTAAAATATGACGGTAGCATTTTGAATGAGCCATTTGGTGGTTGCTTCACAAAACCGTCCGTTTTTTGCACTCGGAAAATAGAAAACGGCTTTTTGATGTGACGAAAAGGAAAACTTCCTCCTGAAACATTGTTCGCCATCCCATGATGCACAGTTATGCACAATATGCACACATTATCACAAACTATGCCTTCATTCTAGCCATAACATTGGTCATTTGACCCGAAAGCCAAGAAACCTCGAACGAGATAGGTCATTTTGTGAAGGGTTTTTTGAGACATAATCAATATACCAAGTTTGATATTTTTCCTTCTAACTATGTCACATAATATGACACGACGCGAAGGTTTCGTATTGTTTGGATCGTTTTTGAATTTATAATGCCTGTTTTAAACCATCGTTATACTTTGTCGAATGGCGGGCATGAAGATTCTTAGCTCGGGACTGAGACTCTCTAAACTTGAAGTGGATCTATGATAAAACAACATATTTTGAACCTAAAAATGATTTTTGTAAAAAATCATGAGCATCCGATCATGTACCTGTAGTTCATATCTGACCCACTTCCTACCGATTCGGCGGGAATTTGTCTTTTTCACCAGGGATAGACGGAAATGTTTGAGATCCTCCTGTTATGAAATTATCCATGTAAGGTGGTCTGGTATTTTTTAAAAATGTGACGGTAGCATTTTGAATTAGCCATTTGGTGGTTGCTTCACAAAACCGTCCGTTTTTTGCACTCGGAAAGTGGAAAGCGGCTTTTTGGTGCGACGAAAAGAAAAACTTCCTCCTGAAACATTGTTCGTCATCACATGATGCACAGTTATTCACAATATCGACATATTATCACAAATTATGCCTTCATTCTAGCCATAAAATTGGTCATTTGACCCGAAAGCCAAGAAACCTATAACGAGATAGGTCATTTTGTGAAGGTTTTTTGAGACATAATCAATATACCAAGTTTGATATTTTTCCTTCTAACTATGTCACATAATATGACACCACGCGAAGGTTTCGTATTTTTTGGATCGTTTTTGAATTTATAATGCCCGTTTTAAACCATCGTTATACTTTGTCGAAGGACGGGCATGAAGATTCTTAGCTCGGGACTGAGACTCTCTAAACTTGAAGTGAATCTATGATAAAACAACATATTTTGAACCTAAAAATGATTTTTGTAAAAAATCATGAGCATCCGATCATGTACCTGTAGTTCATATCTGACCCACTTCCTACCGATTCGGCAGGAATTTGTCTTTTTCACCAGGAATAGACGGAAATATTTGAGATCTCCCTGTTATGACATTATCCATGCAAGGTGGTCTAGTATTTTTTTTGAAATATGACGGTAGCATTTTGAATTAGCCATTTGGTGGTTGCTTCACAAAACCGTCCGTTTTTTGCACTCGGAAAATAGAAAACGGCTTTTTGATGCGACGAAAAGGAAAACTTCCTCCTGAAACATTGTTCTCCATCCCATGATGCACAGTTATGCACAATATGCACATATTATCACAAACTATGCCTTCATTCTAGCCATAACATTGGTCATTTGACCCGAAAGCCAAGAAACCTCGAACGAAATAGGTCATTTTGTGAAGGTTTTTTTGAGACATAATCAATATACCAAGTTTGATATTTTTCCTTCTAACTATGTCACATAATATGACACCACGTGAAGGTTTCGTATTGTTTGAATCGTTTTTGAATTTATAATGCCCGTTTTAAACCATCGTTATACTTTGTCGAATGGCGGGCATGAAGATTCTTAGCTCGGGACTGAGACTCTCTAAACTTGCAGTGGATCTATGATAAAACAACATATTTTGAACCTAAAAATGATTTTTGTAAAAAATCATGAGCATCCGATCATGTACCTGTAGTTCATATCTGACCCACTTCCTACCGATTCGGCGGGAATTTGTCTTTTTCACCAGGGATAGACGGAAATGTTTGAGATCCTCCTGTTATGAAATTATCCATGTAAGGTGGTCTGGTATTTTTTTAAAAATGTGACGGTAGCATTTTGAATTAGCCATTTGGTGGTTGCTTCACAAAACCGTCCGTTTTTTGCACTCGGAAAATGGAAAACGGCTTTTTGGTGCGACGAAAAGAAAACTTCCTCCTGAAATATTGTTCGTCATCACATGATGCACATTTATTCACAATATCGACATATTATCACAAACTATGCCTTCATTATAGCCATAAAATTGGTCATTTGACCCGAAAGCCAAGAAACCTCGAACGAGATAGGTCATTTTGTGAAGATTTTTTTGAGACATAATCAATATACCAAGTTTGATATTTTTCCTTCTAACTATGTCACATAATATGACACCACGCGAAGGTTTCGTATTGTTTGGATCGTTTTTGAATTTATAATACCCGTTTTAAACTATATATGATGTTTTATATTTTACTTAATTTTTTTTATAAATGTGTAATATTTGAGTGTAGATAGATAGATTTTATTTTTCTGCAAATTTTGATATATTATTTGTATTTTTCTGAATTAGAATGTTTTAGTTATAATTTTTCAAAAAATAATGAAAAGGGAAAAAATCTGGAGGCCTATGCCGACGGCCTGGCCGTTGTCATAGACCAAACAAAAAATTTCAAAGAGCTGTGCTGACAGCCAGGCCGTCGGTACAGCTTGGCTGCCTAACGCCGTTTTCGTCGTCGTGTCTGAACTGGGGCTACGCCGAGGGCTATATCTACGCCGAGGGCCACCGTCGGCACAGACCTCGCTACTACGCCGACGGCCACACTACGCCGAGGGCTACGGTCATCTACGCCGACGGCCGGGCTGGTCGAATGGCCGGCCGTCGACGCCTTAGTTCTTTCCTGTAGTGACAAACAACTAGAGAATTCAGAATCGGCATCTATAGAACGGTGAAATGTTCAAAAAAAAAGATTCATGCAGTAGAGTAGCTAGATGACGAGCGATAACGTAAAGAATGAAATTATAGCATCTTGACGTAGGTCCCAATCGCGTCGAGGAATTGGTCGGACTTGCAGTGGAAGCCGATGATCCTGGCGCCGGCGGGGAGCGCGAATGCCACGCCCTCGTCCTTCCCGTACGGCCCATACATGATGCCAACGTTGGTCAGGAACTTGAGCGACCTTACGACGACTATGCCGTTGAACGGGCCGTAGTGGCCTTGCACGCTTGTCAAGTACTCGTCCGGCTCCAGGCGGAACTGGCGGCCATGCAAAACGAACTGTCAAGTCAGTAATTTAATTCCAGGATTAATTAGTCTGCAGATTGTGATAGCAGCAGGTTTATCTACCTTAGAGCGCATGCCGCCTTGTCCTCCGCATTTGCTGCCCCACTCATCCTTGCTGCCCTTCCACCCAAACATGACGGTAATGGCGTCCACGGCATCCCCGTGGTGGACGACGACCTCCACGACATGATCGACGCTCGTAATATACATCTCCCTGAAATCGCTGCTGACGCCGCCACAAGGTCCCATCCTCCTCACCACCGATCCCTGCTGATTATTCCCGATCTGAAGACCGCCGAGGAGGCACGTCTTCTGGTGCTCCGCCGTCTCGTGGTAGAGCATTTGGCGATGGCGGAGCAGCCATATATTCGGGCAATGGACGCGGGTAGATCCCAAGACGCGCTCGAGGGCCAGACAGCGGCCATAGGATGTGGGGACGAAGCAGCGCGTGTAGCCTGTGGTGATGAAGCAGGAAACGCATTTGCCCTTGTCCTCGAGGCTGCCGTGGCAAGTCCAACACACGACATGGCCGGCCGCGCACTGCACAGGTTCTTCATGCATGTTAGGCGGATATATACCGAAGATTTGTTACCGAGAAAGCTGAAGGTGACATGATGGGCATATATATACCTGGAAGACCGGAGGCGCGAGGGGACGATGGCATCTAGGGCAGTTCAGAGCCTCCGGATCAACGTCCACGGTGATCACCTCGATGGCCGCCGGCGGTTCAGCTTTGACTACCTTCTTCGTCTTCGTGGCGTTCTTCTCCATGATCGATCTCACTCCTCGATAGTATATGTTTCAGTGCGCGCATGTGTTCCTGGGCACCGGTGGAAAACAGGCCTCTAGCGCATGTGTTCCTGGGCACCGGTGGAAAACAGGCCTCTAGTCCCGGTTTTGAGCCCGGGACTGCGAAAACAGGACTAGAGGCCCCCCTCCTCTAGTCCCAGCTCGCAACGGCCCGCGACTGATAACAGCCACGTGGCTGTTTCAGCGCTACGGGGGGCGGAAACCCTCTAGTCCCGGGCTGTAAGACCACCCGGGACTAAAAGGTTTCCTGCCGCGGCAGAGATTGTGTATTTCCTTTTTTTTTCCCATTTTGTTTCTTTTTCGTTTTGTGTTTCACTATAAAACATATATTTCAGTATACATATTATACGCTACTACGTATACACTACACGTCGATGCATTTATATAATTAATCGATCACTTGCAAGCGTACATATAATCAATCATATCAAAAGGAAAAAATGTTTTGAAATTACATGGTCATTGATGAATATATATATATCATATGAGCTACATGGAGATGACTAAGGCAAATCGAGTTCCACGTCATCCGCATAATGCTCTCCATGTACATCAAGGACTCCATCATAAATCCCGCCAGCTCCTCTTGAATTGCTCTTATGCGTTGGTCTGACTCTAGTTTCTCTCGCAAATCATAAATATAATGTGAGTCAACTTTCCGCTCACTGGTCAACTCGCGGATGTACTCGCAGACGTAGTATCCACATAAATGAGTTCCCGGTGGCTGCTGTAAACTCTTCGCCATTTTATAAGTTAGCTCCTCTTTAAATGTACCTGGTATTTTCTGTCTGAACCGTGTCCAACACCTGTTCGGCAAAAAAAATGAACAAAGGAGTTATTAGTTACTTGATATCAGGAAATGAATGAAAGAGAACGATATAATGCGATAATGATTGAAATTACTTATGGAGCATTGCTTTCATGTCGCTCCACTTCTCTTGGTCCCAACTTAATGAGTCGTGGACTTCAACTAGGGAGTTGTCAACTTGAATGTTTAGCAAGATCCAGTGGAATCTGCGGACATTTACATAAGCATACATGCATAGCTCATCCAGTAAGCAAAAATAAAATGTGTACAAGATATAAACACTCACTTGAAGTTGTAAGGAAATAGTATTTCCTTAACAAAATTATGCTCGGTTAAGAACCTGGACAGGTCTTCCTCCATGTCTTTGGGGTGATTCTTTAACGTATATTCATTAATAATATATGGGTCAATGAACCCAACGTCGTATCTTCTAGCTTTTTTGCATTCAAGCATTTTCATTTTGTGGAATATAATATCATCATACAAAAAGATATATAGTTAGGATAATATATTAAATGCAATGAACGAGCTAAAGCTACAAACTTAATTATAGAAATAAATAACTTATAGACAGTAGCAACCAATGATAGATTTGTTGAGGGCGCGCTGGTTGTATAACTGAAACAGTTCGGTCATTTGAACCTGTATCGAGTATGGTTTGAAGTGATGCTCCTTTCTAACGTCCACCGGAAACCAATCTTTATGATGCTTTTTTCTGCTTGCGACATGTACCATTCATGCAGATTTCGCATTCCTCATTACTGACTAAAGGCTGCCCTTGGACATACTGCCATACTATCTAACCCACTGGCGTATCTTCATAGCCTAAATATTGACCAAGAGACATATTTACTTCGTTAGCAAGTGCTTTGTCCTCCGATACAGTGATTCCCATAAGTGCAGCATTATTACAGGCTCTAGGGTCCATTATTTGCATGTTCATATCCATTTCAGCTCTGAAGGCCTTGTCGAGGTCTGAAATGACTTTGAGCGGGGCGACCGATTGATTCTTCTGTGCTCCGACCTGGGCAACTTGCTTCCCGCTTTTTTGCACTTGTGATTTTTTTCTTTTGTGCTTGCTTAATAATCTCCTGGTCATAGTCAGATTCCAGATTCATCGATATCTGGGATGGTTGCTCAAGAAAGGACTTAGCCTACTTTTTGGTTTTTTGTTATATACCAGCTTTGGCTCAGGCTTTTTGGGTGCAAAATGCGCCTTAACTTGGGCAGCCACATCCGCGTTAGTTTCCTCATCGGTCTTGTCATAAGGTCTCTTTGGAAGAGCCGGCGGGATATCGACTATCTTCGGCGTTTGACCTTTCTTCGATGTGGGGCGCGAGGGACCGTCGAACTTCCGTTTCTTCGACGAGGTAGTAGTATTGCACGGAGGCGGAGGCGGAGATCGAGTTGATGTACTCCTGCTGCGGCGATCGTCAGCGGGGCGGGGTGGACTTGGAGGTTGGCGATAATCGGGTTGGGGTGGACTTGGAGGTTGACGATATTCGATGCGGGGTGGATTTGGATTCCTAGGATTCGGTGGCCTTGGCGCCAAGCCTGGAAACTTGATGTACTTCTTATTCCATAGAATAATGTTGCGCTTGACATCTCCTAGTTTCGTAAGGCCTTTAGGCGTAGCGATTTCAATCTCTAGGTCCGCAAAATCCTCCACTATGTCATCCACCGTGACACGAGCATAGCCTGGTGGAATTGGAAGTGAATGGTGGAGTGCTCTAGGTAGACAAGGTAAAGCAGTGCCGATCGCCACCTTGAAGGACAGGTTGTTCATTGGCTGATGTAGCTCACATTGTGCCATCTCTCTGACATCATCCACGGGGTAGTGAGGAGCCGGTGCATCATCCAGCAGTGCTTGATCATCAGCACAGACCTCCGTGGAAGCCACGCTGCTTCTCCGTTGGCTAAGATCCAATGCAGGATCATCAGACCGCGGGTGAGTTGACGATGGCGGCCTTTGGCTAATTTCATGCATGAGGTTCTTCAGATCAGCTAGGTCCTGCTCTACCTTGGAGATCCGGTCTGCCTCCCGGTCCTTCTTTTTCTGATGGCTTTTGTAACTGGCATCGTACTGAGGAAACCCTTTCTTCCACGAGACACCGGTGCCTTTGCCTCGTGTTCGTCCTTCCTTTTCAGGATTCCCTAGGGCGTGTGTCAGCTCGTCGTTCTCTCTCTCAGGACGGAACAATCCCAATTGAGCATCGTTCATTGCTTGAATAAGGTCTTGGGAGGGTTTTAGAATTTTATCATGAAATAATGTCTTCCCTGTTTCTGGGTCCAAGGATCCCGCGTGCCCGTACCACCAGTGCTTTGACCTCTCGGGCCATCCATCTGTACCAGAAGTGACGCCTCTAGCCCTCATATCCTTATCCATAGTTTCCCACTTAGGGATGGCACTCTTAGCCACCTGTCCCCATTTTATGATGGTATTTCTTGTTGGCAGCATTTAACGCGTTCTTTGCCGACTTTGCCTTTGCTTTATCAGATTGCTTGTACTGTACAAAATCGGGCCACTATTCTCTCAACTTCTCGTTTACTCCTTTGAAGTCTAGAGTTTTCTTTTTCGCGACATATTTCGCGTATAAACTTTTCTTGTGGTTCCGGTACAGTTCAGCCATCTTGCTTAGTGCCCACTCCTTGACTTTTGCTCTATTTTCAAGCCTACCCGGCCTTGGGGTAATACCATCTACCTCAAATTCCTCATACTCTGGAGGTAGTATGAAATGCGCTATGAGCTTCTGCCAAAGGTCATCTTTGGCATCATCGGTGACATAGCTGTTGGATTCTTCACCGGCTTTCTTTGACTTATTCCATTCTTAGTTGGTGATCGGCAGGTTGTCCCTAACAAACACCCCGCATTGATTTATAAACATCCTCCGGTGCTTCTCTGGAGCAATCGGTTCACCATCATCATCTATTTCTTCGATGGTGAACCTCTGATTACCATCCAAATTTTTGTTCGGCCCTCGTTTCGTTCGAGCTGTCGATTGCTTCGATCCGGTGGGCTAAAACAAGAAGAGAGAGTGATTAATATATATCTAGATCAGTTAATAAATAAAGGTAACACGAGACTTTATACATATATATATATGTACCTCGCCGGATCCTGTCGAGGGGCCATCATTATTGTTGTTATTTGTTTGCCCTTCGTCCATCTGGTCTTCCCCTTGGTACATTAGGTTTTCCTCTAGTCCATCACCGGATGGATTCAGATATGAGGATATCTCTTCCTCGAGCAAAATATCTTCGGCGCTGGTAGTAATAAGAGGAATTTCACCTCTTATCATGCCCTGAAGAAAACATTCACCGATGCGACCAGGATCTTCGGATGGATCCATGACTTAATTATCTATAACAAAAAGAGAGTTAAACAGGTTAGAAAAACAATAATCCTAATAACTAAAACAATATAATCCTAATTATAATAATCCTAATATTATTTGTGCTAAAACAATAATCATAATAACTAAAACAAAAAAATAACCCTAATCCTAATTCTAATCTTAATAAATAAAACAAAAAAATCACTAAAACAATAATACTAATCCTAATTCTAATATTTTAATTAAAACAATAATCCTAATACTAAAACAAAAAAAACCTAATATAAAAATACTATAAAAAACTATAGAAAAAACTATAACATTTCCTAATATTAATTATGGTAAAACCTTATATTATTTGTGGTAAAACAATAATCCTAATATTAATTGTGGTAAAACAATATAATCATAGCTAATAACTAAAACAAAAAAAATAACCCTAGCTAATTATAACTAAAACAATAATTAAAAAATTAACCCTAGCTAATTATAATTAAAATAACCCTAGCTAACAATATAATCCTAATCCTAGCTAATTATAATTAAAACAATAATTAAAAAAAATATAAAACAGATTTGTATTTAAAAAATACAAAGAGAAAAGGAAAAACAGAAAAAGAAAAAAATTTAGAAAAAAACAGTAGCCCGACCCCAACCAGGCCGGCCCATCTATCCTCTCCTCCTACCAGCCAAAGCGGCCCACATTTCCCACCTCGCTCCGTCCTTCCCTCCTCTGTTGCGTCGAGGTGCCTCGCTTCGCCAGCCGTCCGTCGCCGATCCGCGCTGTCGCCGCCCTGGAGAGCACGCCTCTCCCTCTCCCCTATCCTCTCATTCCCCCCAGGCTCGCTCCCTCTCTCTCGTTTCCTTCCCTGACCGAACCCTAACCGTCGCAGAGGCGCCGTCGTTGCGGAGCGGCGGCGGCACGATGGAGTGGCACGTCCTAGAGAACCATCTCACCTGCGGAGCGGCGGCGGCACGACGGAGCACGTACGCACGGCGGAGCGGCGGCGGAATCGGACAGCACCTCCCCTGTCTTCGTCTGTGCTTCATCGTCGACGAAAATGCGAAGTGTTGGGGCGCAGCACCTCCACTGGCGCCAGAATATAAAGGTACAGACCTTTAGTCCCGGGCTAAGCCACCGCCCGCGACTAAAGGGTCTTTAGTCGCGACCCGTGGCTTAACCCGCGACTAAAGACCCCCCCATTAGTCACGGAAGAAGCCGACCGGGACTAAAGGGTTTTTCAACCGCTTTTCACGCGTGCAGACACCCTTTAGTCCCGGGTCCAGCCACAACCCGCAACTAATTGTTTTTCTGTAAATTTTCTTTTTTAATTCAAAACTAATATAAAAACTTTGAAAAATCATATCTTTTATTGTAATAATCCAAATAAAACAAATAATATGTCTATTATTGTCAGAAAAATATAAATAATTTTAATATAATATCCATTTATCGGTTTGCATCATTTATAAATTATTTCATTTGTAATTTTTTTTAATTCAAAACTAATATAAAAACTTTGAAAAATCATATCTTTTATTGTAATAATCCAAATAAAACAAATAATATGTCTATTATTATCAGAAAAATATAAATAATTTTAATATAATATCCATTTATCTGTTTGCATCATTTATAAATTATTTCATTTGTAAATTTTCTTTTTTAATTCAAAACTAATATAAAAACTTTGAAAAATCATATATTTTATTGTAATAATCCAAATAAAACAAATAATATGTCTATTATTATCAGAAAAATATAAAGAATTTTAATATAATATCCTTTATCTGTTTGCATCATTTATAATTTATTTCATTTGTAAATTTTCTTTTTTTTATATATCTTTTATTTTCCGCCATTTCCCACCGCTTCCCGCCAAGTTTTCCCGCCCTTTCCTTTCTACGAGCTTTTAGTCCCGGATGTAGTCACTAACCGGGACTAAAGATATTTCCCGCCATTTCCCAAAGCTTCACGCAAAGTTTTCCCGCCTTTCCCTCTATATTTAGGGCGATCGCGCCATGGCTATCCACACATCCACACCTTCCTCTCTTAGAACAATGGACAACGCCTACTGGGCCATTCTGACCATCGAGGAGACCGAGGCGCTGTGCGCCTCCAACTACCCTTGTCCGCCGGGCTACCGCCACGCCGGATGCCGATCTTGGCCGGAGGGTTCCGCCCTCCTGTCCCTCAAGGTTCCGCACGCTAGGCGGCCATCACAAACCACTTCTACCACGAGCTCACGCCGGAGCAGCGGATGGATCCCCAGTGGGATCCCGACAACTACGACACCTGGAATGCGTTCTTTGCTAATAGGCGGGAAAGGGAGCTCGCCAGGTACGAGGGTGATGGCCCGCCACCGGTGAACCACAACGAAGTCGGCCGTCATCTGTGGTGGGCGAACCGTACTATCATCGCAGTGATGCGCTACATCGCCGGGGAAGACCATCCTCGCCTGCGGTGCCCACGAGTCCACCCGCCACAGAGCCACAAAAAGGCCCCACACCAGCCCGGCGGTAGCGGCATCGTCTTCCAGGAGACCCCTCCCCCGCCCGCCGTGAATCCGAGGCTGGAATGGCCCCTGGTATATGCCATGGATGGGCTGAGGATCCCCAGAGTGGCAAAGTCCGGGTACTTTCTATCAATTTTTCTCTATTGCGACCCATCAGCGGGGTGTCTCAATATTCCATCTGACTTAAGTTCCTCTTTATGCCATCGCAACAACTTGGCGTGCTCTTTGTTTCTAAATAAGCGTTTCAACCGTGGTATTATAGGAGCATACCACATCACCTTCGCAGGAACCCTCTTTCGGGGAGGCTCGCCCTCAACGTCACCAGGGTCATCTCGTATAATCTTATACCAAAGTGAAGTGCATACCGGGCATGCATCTAAATTCTCATACTCCTCACCGCGGTAGAGGATGCAGTCATTAGGGCATGCATGTATCTTCTGAACCTCTAAACCTAGAGGGCAGACAACCTTCTTTGCTTCATACGTACTGGCGGGCAATACGTTATATTTTGGAAGCATATTCTTCATTATTTTCAGCAACTTTTCAAATGAGGAGTCAGGTATAGCACGCTCAGCCTTCCATCGCAGCAATTTCAGTGTGCTGCCCAGCTTTTTCAGACCATTTTCGCAATTTGGATACAACAACTTTTTGTGATCCTCTAGCATGTGATTGAACTTCTCCCTATCCTTTTCAGTTTGACAATCTCTTCGTGCATCGTCAATGGTCCGACCAAGATCATCAGCGGTTCATCATGTGTCTCTTCTTCATCTCCCCTTCAGCATCCCCCATGGAAGTATCTCCGTACTCAGAGAAACCATGATAGTTGTCATCCTCCTCCTCTTCTTCATTGTCTTCCATTATAACCCCTCTCTCTTCGTGCTTGGTCCAACAATTATAACTGGACATGAAGCCGGACTTCAACAGGTGGCTGTGAAGGGTTTTTGAGTCAGAGTAATCCTTCTGATTCCTACATCCATTACATGGACAGAATACAAAACCATTGTGCTTATTTGCATCAGCAACACGGATGAATTCATGCACGCCATTAATGAACTCGCCAGAGCATCGGTCGACTGCATACATCCATTTCCGGACCATCTGCATTATAGTAAAAGTATATCAAAAACCATTACACAACATGATAATATTATTACAAGTTATATTGAGAGCTTCTAGAGCATTAATTTTGAATTTTGAAAAATTTACATGCACCAATTTGTGAATTGGAGAAAACAATCAACATGATAAATGTGGAGTTTTTTATTATTGTTCTATCAGTGAAAACCTCATTCCATTCTAAGCTCTGGAACTCTAAAATTACACATTTCAATTTTCAGTAACTATGTGTCTAATCAAAATTTGTTACACATATATATCAAAATCCTTCTAGCTACTTCTAGAGCATGCATGCATTTGATCTATATCTATATACTTCTAGAGCATTATAGAGCTAAAGTAGCAATAAGAGATGAAAGAATGAAGTTCTAACCTTTTAAAGCTTTGGATTTAGGTGTTGCAAACTAAATCTTGACAAATCTTGAGAAAAAAATGGCATGAACTCTCTTGCTTCTTTGAGAAAAATGGCCACCATATGCTTTAGGGCAGCTGGCCAGGGAGCTGTATATATAGTGATGGACAATTAGTCCCGGGCCGTGATACGACCCGGGACTAATAGTCCCCGAAAAGAGATGTTGGCCCGCTCCAGCTTATTAGTCCCGGCCGTATTACGGACCGGGACTAATGCTCTGGTCCGGCCCGGGACTAGTGCTTATGGCCATTTCTAGCCGTTGGAGGCCTCGCGGACCGGGCCTAGTGCTAGCACTAGTCGCGGTTCGTGACGGGCAGGGACTGGTGACGTTGTTCAGATCGAACCGAAGGCCTGTTTTCTAGTAGTGGGGGGTTGGTGAACGACATATAAAGAGATCAGAAATGGAATTTTGGTGTGCACGGGATATTGCATGGCCCAGCTTCTCTCTTCTTCCTTTTTTTAAAGATTGTGTGTTGGTAGATTCTTTCTTCTTCTATACTAGTAGATCTAGTATTAAAACTTAGATCTTTCATATATTTTGATCCATAAGATTAATTTATAAACCGTTTGAATATTTATGTTCCTAGAGAAGTGAGCTTTAAAATAAGACCAATATTGAATATATTTTTGGTAATTTTTGAAAATTGACTTTTAAAACTTGGTGTAAATTGGTGAAAAGTTGTTTTGAAACAATTTGTTTCACTCTGTTTTAAATTTGATTCATTAGAATTAGAAAACATTTGGAAAATTGTTTTAGAGTTTAATTTCGAGGCATAATTTTTTGTATCTAGTTTCATAGAGTTTTATAGTGGATTATCATGTTTGAATATGTTTTCGAATTTAAAATTTAAATATTGTCAAAACTGACCTTTTTTAGACTTGTTTGGAAGATATATTCAAAAGAAATAAATAAAGTAAATGGATTATTAATATGATATATACTCCAATAAATATTGCTCTTTAAATCCAACACTAGAAATTAATCCACTTACTAAAAAATAATAAAAATTGTACTAGTATAGGGTAGGCTGCATGCAAACATTGTACTAGTGTAGGATAGGTAGCATGCAAAGATTCTCTTCATATGCTAATCTCAAAGCAAACATAACAAATTAAAGGGTGGATGTGTACACGCGAGGTTACGTGCATGCTAGAATCGTCGTTCTGATAAAGAGATGTGTTCTCGATTCATCTCCCGACAAGCAACGAATGCTATCAGAGCAGTATCAATGCATGGCATGGCAGCACTTCCACCAAAGTAGGGGTGGGCATAAAAACCGATAACCGAAGACCGAAACCGAAAAGACCGAGACCGAACCCGAATAGACCAAAACCGAAAAGACCGATAAAAAAATTGGGTAGTGAATTTTATAGACCAAATTTAGTTTGGTCAATTCGGTCTTTAGTTCCTAAGTAACCGAATAGACCGAACTGACCGAATTTTATATGAGACTATCTGAAACTCCAAATTTGTGTGATGTGCATGAATTATGGCATTGTTGAATGGTCATCAAAGTGCTATTGTAGAGTTGCTACATTTTATTAGGATTGTTGCACGTTTATTTCTTCCACTAAATGATAACATATGTATTAAAATATTTAAAATATAGTTAAAATATTGTCATATTTTTAATAAGTAATGTCTATCTTTTGTGTGGATAATATTAACCATGTTATTCGGTCATGACCGAACCTGAACCTGAATTAGTAGGTTTTCGGGTAGTAAAACTATCAAGTATAATTCGGTCTTTATTTTTTCAAGGACCGATTTTAAAATAGACCGAAATACAAAGACCAAATTGTCGGTCATGATCGAACGCCCACCCCTACACCAAAGTGGCCGGTGGAGTACATCATTTCCCCTTCACAGTCAAAACAATTTTGTTATTAGTGGATAAAAACATGCAAGAGATTTTTTTTAAGATCTACCCCCTGGTCGCTCTCGTCCAGGGCGACTCGGGCGACCCTAGCCCCCAGCCCAGTCCCTCTCCTCTCCTCCCGCAGCGGAAGAAGGGAAGCCGGCCAAGGGCCGACGGAGCTGCAGCAGGCCTCCTCGCGTTCCTCTTAAGCGCCTGGACGGAGGTCCTCGGGAGGGTTCGGTGACGCGCGCATGCGTTGCCTCCGGCGTGGCGGTCTCCATATGGAGATGTGTATAAATGGTAATGTGGTAGGAAGACGTAGAGGCTGTTCTCGTTTCATCTCCCGACGGGTATCAAAGTATCAATGCATGGCACGGCAGCACTTCCACCAAATTAAAGTGGCCGATGGAGTACTTCATTTCCCCTTCACAGTCAAAACATTTTTGTTATTAGTGGATAAAAACATGCAAAGTGAAAAAATTTAAGTAGAAAACGAAAAGCGACAAAAAAAGATAACACATGCCGAAAAACTGCGCAAATGTATGTTGTTAGTTTTTTCATACGACACCTATCCCCTTTTTCACGAAAAACGGAAAAAGATTTGCGTTTCGATTCATTGATAGAAAAGGAGTTTGATTTACAAGCCTAAGAGAAGGCCGAAACACCCATATATACAACACACCCAACACTCAAAACAAGACTACGGCAAACGTCGAAATCCGTCGATTCTTCTTCAGGACGCCACAGAGTGAGCTCCTCCACCGAACAGAACCCTTGTCGATGAAAGTCACAGTTCTTGCGTATCATCGATATCGCTAGGAGCATGACATTCGCAGCCAAGATGGGCCCCACATGGATCCCGCGAGCCATCTAGGCTCAGCCTAGATCCGAGGTACGCCGACGGCGTAGTGGCTACCTCCATGCAACCTCAACAGACTTACTAGCATGCAGTCTTCATCGACCCGCCAACAACCATAGAGGCCAGCCCACCACTGGTCATATGGAGGCTGCTCACGCCATCCGGAAAGGATTCCCGTCGCGCAAGCCATCCGCAATACCACTCGAGAGTCTGACACTCCATCTGCACTAAGACGCCGCAAGAGGCCAACACCGAGGACCATGACGATGAGCCACGACTCGTAGCAGGGAATCGGGTTCCAAGACGATGCCTCCATGGAGGGTACGACGTCCCCGCTGCCCGATCTGGCAAGCCAAATCTGGGGTTTTCACCCGGAACCTGATGCCCTAGGTGAGGGAAGGTGCCCAAGCTCCTCGATGACGCCTCAATAGGACACGACACCCACAGGCGTTGCCATCACCGGCCCAAAGGCAGAGCTTTCACCCGAATCTTGGTACCTCGTTCCCGCAACCGCGCACCCTGTTCTTCACATGGAGCCCCCGCGCTGGCCCTTGGAGGAATCACCGACAGGTTTGCGCAAGAAATCATGATGAAAGTGTTAGGGAAGAATATGAAAAAAGACATATGCACTTGATTTTCTGAACACACCATCGCAATATGAGTTGCACCATAAGCCAGATGACTATCTATGCACACTTCAGAAAGAAGTGGCAAAGAGCAAATCAAGTAAATCAAGCAAATCAAGTGCAAGCGGTAAAAAATCAGCAAGAACAGGTGCACGCGGGACCAAAAATGCAATCAGTGAAAAATCAGATGTTCCCCTTCTCGGACAATAAGCAAAACAAACGATCGCACCCCTCAAGGTGGTTTCACAAAACGTTCCACTCCTCGCACAACAGCCACTTGATATGTCAATAGCTGCGGAGTTGGCGGCCAGCATGAAAATTACACTTGATGGACTATTAGGCCCCCAACTCGACCATCTACCCAAGATGCCACTAGCCCCTAAATATGTCGCAGGTGAGGATTTGTTCAGCAGAAAGAGGCTGAGAGAACTGCCAACACAAATGCGGAATCTCCATCAATGGTACTCGACGGTCATAAAGCATGGGAGAATATTTATCGTAGCCAATGTCCCACGTGAGTACTACTTCAGACCCGAAGAGGTCCATATTGAGTTTTCAGAACTGTTCCAGTTATACCATCTCGACGCCCTGGACAAATCCATTCTCAGCTGCTATTGTCTGTAAGTTGTTGAATTCATTGTCCACATGTTCGGTTTTTCAGTTGTTCAGTTCAGAACATGTAATTATCCTTATTATGCAGAATGAAGATGTTGGAATGTAAAAGAAAAAAATCTATAATATCGGGTTCATTGACCCAGACAAAGTGCATATAAACACGCTAACGAAAAATCCCGAGGAGACGGAGGAGAACATTCTAAGGTTTCTACTGGAGCAAAATTTCTCTGACCACATACTGTTTCCTTACAATTTTAGGTGAGGGTCTTACTCTGTTGTACACATTCACTTTTGATTAGTCGATGCTAATAAGTGTAACTGATGTATATATAAATGTTTGCAGCTTCCACTGGGTTCTGCTAGACATTCAACTTGATAAGGGAAGAGTTGATTTCATGGACCCATTAAAGAGAAACCTAGAAGATTTCCGCAGCATGCAGGACATGCTCTAGAAGTAAGTTTCGCGCTATATCGGTATATTTCATTGATTTCCTGAGATATCAGGTAATTAATAACTCATTCATTCATTTTCTTTGTCGGGCAGGGTTTGGATCCGGTTCAAGCGCGAGGTTACAAGTGTATTTAGTGAGAAGCTGACGTTTAAGGCGGTCTCGGTAAGTAGTACGTGATATGTCCGCGCATCTCTTTACTTCTAGTTTTAATACAATAATGATGCTCTATATTATTATTTTGATTGAATTCTATTCTCGTAAAGTGCACGAGACAGCCACGGGGGTCGAATCTATGTGGATTCTATGTTTGCGAGTTCATTCGCACGTTTAGCACAGAACACAACGATTATAGAGTCGACGTAAGCAATGCATTCACACTATTATTTTATTGCTGTCACCTTTTGTTATCATGATTGATACATATTGATCTCCTTTTTCTTATATATAGTTCGAGAGAATGCGTGATCAACTACTACCAGAGCAACGCGTACTAGCAATTGCGGAGGAGCTGGCGGGATTTATTTTCAAAGAGATCGTAGACGATGTCAGAGAATTTAGTGTGAATAGGCGCTACTGATCTCCATGTAATCGAACTATTTTGTGCTCTAGTCCCGGTATTTTGTGATCTCCATGTAACTATGTAAATTATATATATTTATATGCTTGATTTCGTAATACAAGTTATCTTATATATATGCAAGAACATGTATGATATGTGGTGGCGTACAAATATTGAAAAACCATTTTGAAATGAAAAATAAATAAATAAAACAATACAAAATGAATTCTCTGCCGCGGCAGAGAAATCACTAGTCCAAGATAATGCTCTGTCGCGGCAGAGAAAAGACGCAAAATACTGCCGCGGCAGAGACTAGTCCCGGTTTGTGGCACCAACCGGGACTAGTGGGGGTGGACCCTGAGCGTGCATGGGCAGCCACGTGGGCACCTAATAGTCCCGGCTGGTAACTGGGCCGGGACTAGTGTTGGGTCTCTAGTCCCGCTTGATTAGTCCCGGTTAAAAAACCGGGACTAGAGGCCCTTACGGCCCGGGACTAGAGGCCCTTACGGCCAGAGACTAGCGGCCCTGTCTCCACTAGTGATTAGGAGTAGAAGTAGGAAAGAAAACATGACCGTAGTTGGTGACATGAAGAGAGGAACCATCACCGACTATAATTTTTTTATGAGATGTGTTAGAATAAAGGGAGGTGAGGTTACCAGCATCCAAGGAAATGTGAGCAGAGGCTCCGATGTCCACGGTCCACTCCGTGGGAGCTTGAAGGATCATGGTGTTGAAGTAGCCCGCGAGGGTGGACGGGTCCCAAGTTGGTGTCAAGGGAGCGCCATAGAGAGGGTAGCTGGTGTAGGAGACAGTCGCAAGTGGCGCAGGGGACCCGAAGCCGTGTACCCCTGCGCGGCAGGGCGTGGCACCGACATGAAGGAAGGGCGCGAAGGTGATGCGAAGGGGCGAGGCCTGAGGACCCCGGCGTGGTTGCTATGGTTGGGCGTGATGTATCCCACCATCGGGTCCATGTTGATGGCGTCGTTCCATGTGTTCTGCCAGGTGGGGCGGGTGTGGTGGTGTCGTTCTGGCGGAGCAGGGGTACGGTAGCCACTGGTGGCAGAGGCGGAGTAGAAGGCCGCCAACGCGAGATGGAGAGCTTGAGTTCCTAGAGGAGCAACACATTGGGGAACTAGAGAAAGGTAGGGAATGGCGTGATTAGTGGCACCAGATTGGCGACGTCCTGGTACTTCTAATTGAGACCTTTGATGTGTTCCACACTAGGGCGTCGTCCGTGACTGGCGCGCCGACATCGACGAGGGCATCGGTGACCGTTTTCTGCTCGAGCCAGTAGGCGGTGACGCTCTTGTCTTCTTGCTCGGTGTTGTAGAACTTCTGATCGAGGTAGCCGCACACGCCTGTTGATTGTCGTGGAAGAGGGGGGAGGGTGATGCGGGCCAGGACGTTGACGCCGGTGGTTTTGTCCACCATCAACATGGTGGCGATGTCGGGGTTGATGGAGCCGTAGAGCCAACGGAGGACCGTGGAGTCCATCGGGAGCCACTCGTCGTTGACGGGAGGGGCGCCAGGTCGAGGTGGTCGGCGAGCACATATTGGGTGATGCCGCTGAGGAGGCAGTTGTGCCACTTGGTGAAATTGGAGGCCTTGAGACCGATGTTGATGGGCATTAGGGTTTTAACACTTTGGATGGCAGTGTGTGTGTGGTGGGGGGGGGGTGGTGGTGGTGGGAGCAAAAGCGGTGGTGGTCTTTTGGCTGATATACCATGGTAGAATAGATTAATTGACCACACAATTTTTATGTTATCTCACATATATAGGCAATTACATATATACATATCCTAAACCGGCAACCTTCTCTTTCTTTTTTGAGTATTTTGGGCTGCCTTGAGAATTAACATGGCGCCAACAAGTGGAGCAGACTTCAGTTTTTGTAGTTCCGTGTGCATTCCCGAATGCATGTAGTGTTTTGCTGTGCTGAGTCAGGCTTAGGTGGCATTGATGTCGCGCTGACGTTGCTACATGATACTTTTCAACTTGGTATGTTTTTTGGTACCCATAGCAGTGGAGGTTATCATTGCCTTTTTCTTTTTTTGGTGTGGGTTATCGATTGCTTCCTCCAAATTGTCGGGCGGTGCTTCCGTGTCTGAGTGTCCATGGACTGGCGCGTACATAATTGTCTTTTGTCTCTTTTTGATTTGTCTCCGATTGCATGTCCACCGCTTTTACTGAGTTTTGTACGCTCGGCGCGTGTCCATGTACCGTGTCAAGAGCTGAAATATTCGGGAGACTTCCAATGCTGTATAAATAATTGGGTGTATCTAAGTCACAGACTGTGACTTAATATACGTCACAGTCGGGTGACGTTGTTGTAGTGGCTCCACTTTCACACACAACCTGTTATTCTTTTGAACAATGATATACGCATGCATGCAGCCGGCCGGTCCTACACATATTTCGTGGAGAGAGCACGTAGCATTTAATTCATTTTGCTTTCAAATTTCTTTGCTCGTTGTTTTTTATGCACTGTTTATACCGGTTCGATAGACAACGTTTTCTTCTGCTTTGAAATGGAAAAAAAATATCCGCTCTAGATTCAAAGAATTTAAAAAAAGTTTTGCTAATTCTCATCTAGAAAAAAGTATGCTCTCTATCTTGAATTACTTGTCGTGGATTTGGCTAGACATGCATCTATCTAGAAGTGTTTTAGTATTAAGATACATGCGAATCTAGCAAATCTATACCATCTAATTTAGGGCGGCGGAGGGAGTAGTTCCAACTCACTTGCACCGTAAAAATCCACTTGTTACTAGAAAATGCCACTTACAACCCCATTGGCAATTGACAAATCACATTTGCAATCTCAGTTGCAACTGACAAATCTAACTCGTAACCCCATTTGAAACCGGACAAAATCTTAATTGCAACCCTAGCCGCAACTAAAAAAAATCCTAGTTGCAAGCATATTTGTAAATTTGTAACTGGAAAATCCCAGTTACAACCGCACTTGCAACCGAAAAAAACAGTTGCAACCCCACTTGCAACTGGAAAAAATCTTAATTGTAACCCTACCTGCAACTCAAAAAAACCCAGTTGCAAGCACATTTGTAACTGGAAAATCCCGGCTGCAACCGCACTTGCAACTGAAAAAAATAGTTACAACTCCACTTGCAACTGGAAAAAATCTTAATTACAACCCTACTTGCAACTCAAAAAAAATCTCAGGTACAAGCATATTTGTAACTGGAAAATCCCGGCTGCAACCACACTTGCAACTGAAAAAAATAGTTGCAACTCCACTTGCAACTGAAAAAAATCTTAATTGCAACCCTACTTGCAACTCAAAAAAACCCCAGTTGCAAGCACATTTATAACTGGAAAACCCCGACTACAACCACACTTGCAACTAAAAAAAATAGTTGCAACCCCACTTGCGACCGGAAAAGTTCTAGTTTCAACTCCACTTGCGACCGGAAAAGTTTCTAGTTTCAACTCCACTTGCAACCAAAAAAAAGTTCCTTACTTGCTACTAAAAAATCTCTAACAACTAAAAGCACTTAGTTGCAAAACCACTTAAAACTGGAAAAAACAATTACGATCCCACTTGTAAAAGAAAAATCTTAGTTGTGACCTCATTTGCATGTCCTACTGTATGACAAATCATAATAAATTCTAACAATTTAAGAGTAACGTGGATACACATCCAACGTGTAGCATGGCAAAGGACAAGGAGCCCAGTTAAAAAAGACAAAGGACAAGGAGCCAACCAAACATCTGTAAACTGCATCACAAATAAAATATTAAAAATGATAAAAATACAAATTTCATCCAAAAACTAAGAGCCCACCATAACGGGCCCATACGGGCAGCTAAACACGTAGGCCAACAAAAAAATGGACACAAGATCCACGCATAGGAAAAGCCCGTGGGATCGCTCGCGGAGAACAAAGAACGCTCAAAACTAGCGGGACGACAACAACACAAATCTTAGCGCAACTAGATTCAACACAATTCTTAGTAGAAATGCATATTTATAGGAGTATACGTGTTTAATACTAGTGGCACAACTAGATTTAAGAAAATGACACACAAACAAAAAGTGAGCTATGTGGACACACAAATAAACTATTTTTTAGCCAGCCTATATATAGTATGAGATTTCTATATTTCTTCTAAAAAAATATTCTATATTTCTTTTTAAAAAGTAGTGAGTTGTGCAGACACAAACAAATACAGCCAGAACTAAAAAACTAGAATTCCCTATATACAAACTTTTCCACCGGCCTCTATAAAAGAGAGAATAAACCTCTATGAAAAGTGAATAAACCAACTACAGGCAAAAAGAGAAAAAAAAGACACACTCAAACGGGAAAAAAGAACGACGCAAAAAAGCCCACAGCCCACAACAAGACTACCATGCGGTTACTGGCTCTGATAATCTAGCCGTGAACAACAGAAAACAGACCAGAAAAATAAAAAATCTCATATCGGACGTTATTGATGGCAAACAAAAACACAAAAACTAGTCGCACGGATCCTAAAGCGTACAACGATCGGACGATAGAAGAGTTAGCTGTGACCGTAACTTAAAACACAGCTAGCTGCGTTTTAGCAATTCCTTAAATAATTTGGTCCCTCTCCCTTCAGTCCTACCTCTCTATCTCCCTCACGTGATGGCATCTACCTGCTCCAAGCGTGTCAAACCGCTTCCCCGCTCTCCTCCGTCGAGTGGCCGCCGCCCGGCGAACCGTGGATCCGGACTCCTGCAGCGCGTGAGTACCCAATTCTTGGCCCGAGCTGTGCAGAACGCGAGCTCCTCCTGCCCTCACTCTCGCTCTCCTCTACATCTTTTGCCTCTGGAGTAAAGGAAGCAATACCACCGGAGGACAGAAGCAGGGGAGGAGAGGCACCAGCCCCAGGGCCGTCGTTTCTGGGCCGATAGGCGGCCGCGGCAAACCAGAGGCGGCTTCATACCAAAGTTCCATCTTCAGCTGAAGGTCATCGATTCCATGGCGGCGCGTGGGACCAGCTGGCCGCCATCGATCCGCGAGGGAGGCGACTGTTGGACGTCTTCTCCCTCTCCTTTCTCGTGGGGCAGCTCGTGCAGCCCGACCTTAGGCGCTGCCTAGAGCACGCCGCGGCTTGCCGAGTCGAGGACACCCAACGCCATGGTCGCCACGCTCGAGGTCATTCATCTCCACTCCGAGTCATGGAATCGGCCAACACCATGTTTCACTCTCCATGGCCGCCGCCCGCACTGGCTCTCGAGGCGGCCATCGACACCGCTGGTGACGCGGTGGAGGAGCTTGGCGCCCTCCTCTCCTTCCTAGGCGGCTGCTACGCGGAGGATGCCGCTGTCCCCTGATCCGGTCCCCTCCGCATTCTGATCTCGCGACGAGGTCCGCAGGTCCTCGAGGATGCCGCCGTCCCCTGCTCCGGTCCCCTCCACAGTGGCTTCCGATCTCGCGACGAGGTCCGCGGGTCCTCTAGGACGAAGCGGCGGCTTCCCCGACGTTCATCCGCTATAACGACCACCTCGGAATCAAGCCTTTCTCAATCAGGTTGGTCTGCCAATGCTTCATCCCTTCATGATTCTTGGCACGCTATCTTAGTTTTTCTTGCCATGTACGACTAAATCTGAGGCCTTGTGGCCAAAAATCATTTATCTCTGCATCAAGTACGTTGGTAATTTTCAGTGTTTCTTGGAACAGTTTCAGCTTAATCATGCGAGCTGTGCTTTTTATGGACATCTTATTCTTTTGCAATCTCACAGCGTTCCACTAACATGTAATTTTATTCTAATTCAATACCTCACCAACTTGGTTCGTTTGAGTAGCAGGGCAGCCGTGCAATCACAATGGCTTATTAGTGATATTAACAGTGATCGTGGGGCTGCTGATTACACCGTTAAGAAATAACAATAATGTCAGCAGCGCATAAGAAGGGCCTTTGTGCACGTCATGTCTGACAAGGAAATCCCAAGGTGATCAATGTGTTATTGTTAGCACATATTACCCTTGGTTTGTCATTTCCTGCCCGATTGTTGCTGAACCAGAACCTATCATAGAGATAATATCACTTTCCTGGAGAAGCTGAACCGCGTCATTATGTTCCAAGTTTAATTAGCTGACAGGTATGTTTCTATGGTCATTTTCAGATGGTGTGGACGGTAAAATAAGGTTATCTTCTCAACTACTGTATATGCCCTAGGTGTTGAATTTAATAGTGGTGTGGCTATCAAATATTATTTCATTTGATTTGTTTGGTTTCTTGATACTTCGTTTTCAGTCATTACATTACACCAAAACTGGTCTATTTATCTCAATGATTAAATGTAAAGCTTTGTTAGGAAGCATATTTTGAGATGCAGTAATAATAGTATGTTTTTTGGCTGAGTTTTCTTACGAAGCATATTTTGTGATGTAGTAAGGATACCATGTCCTTCGGCTGATGGTATTTGAGCCAATTTGTCTATCATCCCATAATAACCACAATTAGTTTAACTTTGATGTGTTATTTGGTTAGTCCTTAATTTGATTGGTGAGATGTTGTGGCTGATTTGAACGAGGCCATGGAGAGATTGGATTCGGGAAATTTCTGTATTGGTAATGTACCATATCTATTTTCACTGTCATTGATGATACTATTCTAATTTATGTGTATCCTGATGCTACTTCTTCTTTTCATTGATATTTTCTTTGCTGAGGGGAATGCAACATTGTTTGCATATATTATTTATGTGCAGGCTGATTATTGATATTTCTAGGTTAATGACACAAGAACATTGGCTGGTGGGATATATATCGCTAATATTGTAGTTGTTGCCTTTATTTTCAGCACTGTTCCTAATGCAATTCCTAAATGGACTAGATTACTGGCTAGATCTTGAATACTATGCATTGCTTACCCGATTTCTATCTTTTTACATGGATATAGGTCTTGATGGATTCGTGTGAAGACACATGGTTGAGATTGGTACGGTTTTGGCCCAATCGAGCCAGAAGAGGTTCAACAGGTAGATTCTGTAACAGTTCATCTACACTGTTATGTTATATAAACACATTGTGTTGACATGTCCTATTTTATGCCTGCAGACAACTATTTCTTCCGTTGATACTTTTTGTATGATATACTAATATGCATGTTAGACTCAGACGCCATTTCTTGCATGCATGCTTGGTATCTATATTTGAAGCAACCTATTTGCTGCTCATACATATATCTCATCTATTTCCCTTTTTCTATTTCAGTATACTAAATGTTAGCTTCAACACACTTCTATACTTACTTGCTTCAAAAAATCAATTGAGTTCTGCCATTGATAAATATTCTTACCAAATATACAAGTTACCATTACACCTTGAAAGCATATTCTTTGATAGTTTGATGTATCATAATGAAAATATTATTGGTGATTTTATGATGGGCTTTGTGTATGCATGGAGACACAAATATAGATGGATGGTGGTACTTTTCCAGTATTCACATGGTCTTATTCAATGCTTATATTCTTAATAATGCAAAACTTAAGTTCCTAACATGTATATCACGTTATTAGAGAGTGACGGGGCTGGTGTTTGCTTCAGGATTTTCTCATGGTATTCTCGGTGTGATTCAAACAAATGGATTAATGACACATCGTCACAGGATAAAATTGATGGTTCAATCCTGCCACGATTATGTACTAATTGGTACTTCTAGCTGTCTATTCCTTATACAAAATTGAAGAAATTCATACATAATCTCCTGAAATTTTACAAGCATAATAAACCTAAATGTGCAATGCTTGTCCGCTCCCTCTTTTATGTGCTCCTCAACTTAATAATTTATCAAAATGTTAACTGTTATTGATGCTTTAATGCCTACTACATTCTTTGGGGAATTATTCATAGTATATTAGACTATGTTGGCTTCTTATAGGTCCCATGATGCTGGTGCTTTGTTTTTACAATAGAAGGGCACCAAGGTGTTGTAATAGGAGAATTGGCCTAACATAGAGATCCCTTTTTAAGGAACAACGGAACCTCCCCCTCAAAAAAATGAACAACGGAACCTTTATTATCTACAGCTGACATGCACAATTATGGTATGGAACTCTTCACTAGAAGATTGTAGTATATTTAGCTCAATGCAATTGGGACCATGCTTATAAAAGGCTTGCTTTGTTAAAATTGTTTTCGGTTTATACGCCAAGCATAAACAATAAGGTTAAAATGTGTATTTTGGATGTGAATACTAAAAATCTTCCACTCATGTATTGCACTGTGACAGCTTGGTCATGGCTTCGATCATCGTTCTCTGAATGTTCCGGCAGAGGCATGTTTCTAGGTTTGCTGTGCATAGGTGGTACAGACTACAGAAGAAATTATTGTACTCCATAATGTCCTTCAGTCGTTTGTCAGGTGTATCCACTCAACCCTTCATCATCATCTAGCATATTAATCTTTCCATAATTAACGCTTCATTGAACTTCAGACAATTTTCAGCTTCCCTGCAACTCGATCGGCTAGATATACTTTATTAATCTGCTCTCTCAGAAAAAGAGCTAGATATACTTTATTGGGCACATATATGCTACAGCCGTTTGCATTCACAATTTCTGAAAATTTCTTTCTAGCTCGATAAGTAATCATTTCTACAATAAACAAACTGCACGTTTATACCATGTTTAAGTTATTCAGGTTGATGCATGTATGCCCTAACTACATAGCATTACGAAATTATGTATAGGACAATACTTTACTATCCAGTAGATTATTTCCTCTAAGTGCATACGGATTTAGCTAAGATTCCATTGCATAATTCTGCAAGTCTCATACAGGGTTCGAAATTAATTGGGACTTTTGACTTTATGTTTGATTCCAGCAGAAGCGTGAAGGCCTCCTAGCATTGTTGGTATCTCATATCATTGTTGGTTTGTTGTATTCTGTTCCTAGAGTTACATGGAATTGCATTTTCTTCTGAGCACTGAAATAATTAACATGAGTGCTACAACAACTGCATCCAGCGGCTGCACAATCATGCCTCCCAGTGCTACAAGAATCAATGAAGGATTTGCACCAATTGGTCCATTTGAAGACAACGAACCTATCAGAAAATGACAAAATTCCAGAAGCTATGCCTACGAATGAAATCGTAGAACTAATCTGTTCAGGGTTGGGAGATATAAACAATGATAACCAGCCAATATTTTCATAATTTTACTGGCGAGAAAACTATCTAATGAATTACATGTTTCCTCACACAAGGATACAACCTTCACAACAGAAGGCGAAAAAGAGAAAATTTCAACAGCAAGTGGTACATCAGCTAAAAAGGGTATGTGACTTTATTTCACGTCGGTATCATTACTTACTACAGTGGTGCATGCTTTTTAATCATTCATTTGTTTGCAATACATTTCATAGAAATAGGCCACTAAAGAGTTATTTTCAACTAAATGAAGGGATTCACTTTTCCAGGTAAACATGCATAACAACTATTGGTAAATAAACTGAATATCTGGACATAATTTTAACTTCTTTCTTATAGCAATTTTCTCAGTTTCAGCTTTACCAGATCACACGCTGATCTAAATGCAATAAATAAAATAATATCGATCAATCTTTGTATAAAAATAGTTACTGCAAAGCCCTTTTAGCAGAGATATGACATGTCATATTCATATGCCCGCCACGACCAAGCATGGCCATTTTCGAAATGCATAATTATCATCTAATATTATGTATCTGTGTATCCATGTATAATTATCTTATCTCCCTTTGTTTTAAAGTTACTACTGCTATGCTATGTCACCACAGTCAGATGTACCTAGCAGTTCAAAGCATTGCAAGCTTCCAAACAGATTTCTTTACACTTCACTTCTACGAGATTTACATGAAAGAGTAGATAGGAAAGATAGCCAAGTTGTGTCTTAACTCAATTTCATTTCTGTTTTTTCTTATGAGTTATAAACCATAAAGTTCAGCACACGGACACCACCTTGGCTTCTCCCCAACGAGCGCGCCGCTGCTACTTCCCCGACGCGGCCATATCTTTGCTTCTGGACGGCGGCTCTTGACCCGGCCATCCATTTCGTTGGGTGGGCTCATGATGACCAGCAGTGCTGGCGAATGCTCGCCGCCGCCCTCGACGAGAAGATCAAGGACCTGAAGGTTTCAACATTTTCAATGATGTATTAGTGGAGCCATCCACCAAGAGAACATGAGACAGTCCTACGACCAGTAGCCTCATCTGACTGCTACGATAGCCAGTGTTGACGCCCCAGGATGTAGAGTAGCTTTGTATTCTTACCTTTATCTTATTGTTCTGTTGTTTCCTTTGAACTTCGGTTATCAGATATGTATCATGACACCTGTGATCCGTAGTATGTTCCTTTTTTTATGCTCACAACATAGGAAAGTTTGTGCTCCATTGTGTGTCATTTGTCCTTTGTCCTCCCCCATGCTATCAAGTTTTATGAAACCACGCTAAAGAATAGCCTTAGCTTAATGGTTAGCTTTCTCGCACAATATTACTCCCTCCGTTCGGAAATAGATGTCTTAGATTTGTCAAAATTTGAATGGACCTATATACTAAATAGTGTTTAGATTCTTTCAATTTTTGACAAATCTGAGATATCTATTTTCAGACGGAGGAAGTATTGTGTACGGATTTTTACCACTATAGAATAGACTTATAATCAGATTCCTCGCATTATACCTTTGAGTATGGATTTTGACACTAATTTTCTTCCCACAAAACTACACTATACTACCATTGCCACACTAACAGGTATAACAATCTCTACCCTATAGCTAGGCAAAAAAAGTCATTAATCTTCAAAACCAACACATAGTAGAGACCTATCAAGTAAGTCTCAGAGCACCAGGTATATATAACATGCCAGTTTCATACTATTCAAATTGACATGATACCACAAGAGGGCAACACTTGGCTATAATCATTAAACGTGGAACATTTGTTTCAAATACGGACCATGGTCCATGTGCTGAGCTTATCCCAACACTTGACACCAATGAGATACATCTCACACAACAGGGCGCGGCGTGCCGCCGCGCAAATCCCAGCTAGTAAGATATACAAGGAAGAGAAATACAAATTCAAACCATAATTTTCTGATAAATAACAAATATCAAGCACTAAATATAGCATATTAAATACAAATCCTAACCATAATTAAGTAGGGAGATGACCTTTGACGAAACTACGTATGTACGTGTTTGTGTTCGTGAAGTAGAGGGACCGGAATACAATGGAACGTACCAACTGGCTCGGCAAACAACCGTGGTACAAAAATAACACCCAAGGGCCTCCTACTCCTAGATCGATCGATCGATCGCCTGCACGGACATACCGATCTAGCTTAGGCAGTACGATCCTGCCTGGTCCCGATCGATGGCCACCGATGTAGGCGCCCTCCCGGACGACCTCCTCCTCGACATCTTCGGGCGCCTGCACGACCCCATCGACCTCCTCCGCTGCGCCGCCACCTGCCGACGGTGGCTCAGTGTTGTCGCCGCCGACGACGCGGCCTTCCTCCGACGAGCAGGCGTCCTGCTGGAGAAGAGGAAAGCGAGCCTCCTCCTAGGGGTCTTCTACCACTACCTACCCGGATCGGCAACTAATAAGGTGAATATGGATTGTCCCCCGCGGTTCTGGAGGCTCGCCCGTCCCGGCTCTGGCCTCCTCTCTATCCTCCCCAACCCAAACGGTTTCTTCAACTACGCCAAACCACTGGCATCGCGGCATGGGCTCCTCCTCGTGCGCCTCATGCCAGCGCCGCTCGACTACCAGAAGCTCCACCTCGTGGTGTGCCACCCTCTCCTTGGTGGCGTGCACCACGTTCCACCGCCTCCCGTGGTCTTCAACCCCTGGCTCCTAGGAAAAGATGTGACCGGCTATGCGCTCCTCACGGGTTATGGCGGCGAGGGCCTGCACGACCATCGCCAACGCCAGCTCGCGTTCCGGGTGCTCTTCACCGCCGTCCTTCGCGACCGGGTTGTGTATGCCTACTCCTACTCATCCGCCACGGGCAGCTGGAGTGCCCCTGTCGTGTGCCCTGTGCGAGGCCTCACAATGTCGGGGCCGCGTGCTGGCATTGTCGACGACCGCGGCACGGCACACTGGCTATACAAAGACCAGACACGCTTCTACTCCCTCTGTTCGGAAATATAAGACGTTTTAGCTTTGTGAATCGAACGTATCTAGACGTCTTTTAGTGTATAGGTTCATAAAGGTTCGGAGTGAACCTATACTCTAAAAGGTGTCTAGATACATTCATTTCACAAAGCTAGAATGTCTTATATTTCCGAACGGAGGGAGTACATTCTTGATGTTACTGCGGACGCCGCACACATCTCCTTGACAAAGACACCCATCCTGGTCGAAGACGAGTACGTGCGGCAAGTGATGCTGCTGGAACCACCTTTTCCATGCATCACTCAAGGAGGAAAGCTCTCGCTCGCTTTTGTTAAACGACCAGCCATTGACATGCTAAAACTTTGGACCAAGCAAGACCAAGAAGGAAATAATCAAGACTTTATATACTACGAGCTGTCCATGTCTCGGAGGTCAATCCAACATAGTACAATGGGTTTCAGGGTAATTGGTTCCGCTGGGAGCAAAGGTACCTGCTTGATCGTCAAAAGTTACTTTGGCATGTACTACCTTGACTTAGAGAGCATGGAGCTAGAGCCGGTTAGGGGATCAGAGTACAGTAATGCATATCCAAGAGAGGTCTGCTCTGCCTCCACTTCCATGTGTTGTGAAGGATACAATAGCTGCACCAATTGTACATACAACAATTATGTGCTTTACGAGTTGGATTGGCCATCGTACCTTCTGCACCTCTCGGTTTGGAGCCCACGAGGCGCGACATAGTGACACATGCACGAGTAGAAATTGATAAGGATCTGTGTTTTGTTCAAAGGAATTTCATAATAGTATATTTTAATTATGTGCATCTTCAGGATTCAGAGGCTCTCTTTTGTCATCTATAATTAATCACCGGAGTGAGATCCCATCGACTATGATTTAGTGATAGTCTTTACTTATGTGTTTCCTAGCTACTTTCTTGCTTCTAAACTATGTAACCATTTGTTCTGTTGTTTGAGGTTTATGAAAGAGCATTCCACTAAGGTGACTGCTGAACTTCATTTGTATGCTTGAAACATAATGTTGATCTTCCCATTGCAAATGGATGAAATGATGGTATAATGTGCCATCGGTCGGTACTTTTTAGAGGAAAGGCCTCCGAGGCTCGGCTTATATATTGAAAGCACCAAAGTTCAAAAACAAAAAAAAGAGGTTTCAAGTTGGCATGGCTAAACGTACGGATCGACAGCTAGAACGCACAAATTAGTCAGCCAAGATGAAATAGAGAACACAACTCGAATAATCAGATCAGAAGTTCTTGACCCATACTAGGCAAGCATGAGACACTCGGCAAAGTTCCATAAAGCCCTCTATAAACAAAAAAAAGTTGGTAAACTAAAGAAAATACACATGACAAATTTTGACACCCGGCAAAACCTATGCACACGTGGCCATCTCTCGGGGTTTTCATCTCCTGATCGTAAATTTGTATGTAGGTGGGGGCAGTGGCAGACGCAGAAAAAAATTGAGGGTGGGCACACTAATTTTTTTTTCGTACTAGCCCATATGCTATAAAAACTTTCCAAATGAATAATGTAAATAGCCAATCGATTCTCATAACATTTAGTTCGATCCATATATTTCAAAGTTTTGTTCCTCTTCTAGCCTCGATTTGTTGTGGAGGCTTAAATAATCTTCCTGGCCTATATTTGTGTTCTGTGTATGTGTGATGAGTTTTGGGGGGCTCTAAAATCTATTTCCACCTTTAGTCCGGTTTGTTTCATGGTCGCTAAAGCTGTATTCCACTTTGTCCATCATGATTCCTTTTGTCGATACAAAGATTTTATTCGACTTGTCTTACTCCCCCCTCCCCCCCCCCCTCTTTTAGTTGTGATTTGTTATGGAGAAGCTATTTTTTTTTTGGACTTGTCTAAAAAAATTTCTCCCTTATAAATGTGATTTGCTCACCTAGCCCTCATATTCTTGCTCAACATGTAGTTCATTATTTATTCCTCGTTGCCCTATAATTTTCCTCCAATTGTTCCAAATTTGTTTCACTTGTAGCGGAATGGCCTTATGCAGCGGTATGAATTTTTTCTCTTCCAAGGATGAACTCTTGTATAAAAAAAACTCGTCTAATATGTCCGTTTTAGAAAAAAAAATGTCTTAGATTAGTACTCTCTCCGTCTCAAAGTAGATGTCTCAAATTTATCAAAATTTGAACAAATCTAGACACTATTTAGTATATAGATTTATCTAATATTTGAAAAACCCGTGAAATTTATTTTGAGATGGAGGGAGTATAAATTTGTATGTAGTTATACACTGAAATATGTCTAGATATATATGTAAATTATACAAATCTTTTTTCTTTGAGGGATAAATTTATACATATCTGCTCCCGAGTTAGTACCATACAACTCTCAGTGTACGTAAGCTAGCTAGTCAAGTGAAATAACGCGATAGTTAATTAGCTCACTGCAGGCACCAGGGCATAGCTCTGTAGTGTACGCATCAATCTACTATGGTATATGGCCCAAAAGCATGCGTAAACTTCAGTCGTGCCCGAACATGAGCTTGGATCTAACAAAATAAGAGTCCCAATTGATTTGGAATAGTAAATCTTTTACCAAATATTCTGGGTGGGCCACGGCCCACCCGGCCCTACCCCTAGGTCCGCCAATGGGTGGGGGTCTTGTGACCACGATCTGATGGGGTTACAATCTCAGGCACACAATTGATACAGGTTTAGGCCCCGACGGTGTGTATGTCGCAAAAACCCTACCTCATGTATGCTTTGTATTGATATGTATGTGAGTTGCTGGTGATTTGAGTAGGGTGCCAGCTTACGGTGAGAAGCCAGCTAGGATCATCCCGCCTTGGCTGGGGCAAACTAGTTGTTTGTCTGCGAGGTGCGACATGGTGTGAGACACATACATATGCATAAAGTGCTAAGGTTTTGTTTGATTCAACAGAGTTCGATATAATTTTTCCGAAGGAATTTGCATTAAGGCGATTATTTTCCCACTTAGATAGTTTGTTTCATGGGATTGTAATCCTTAGATGCGTCGATGATTCCCCCTCTTCACCCGCCTTGGATTGCCTAGGGATACCCTAGGAACAATTCGATGGTCCAGGCAACTGCGTCGTGTCGACATCACATCCCTTTGTAAATGTGTTAGCTTCCTAATCGGTGATTCGGGGTGCTAGTAGCATGGTGAAACAACTTCAGAGGGCGCAACGATTTCTTGTCACCTTTGTTTTGTCGATTTGACATTATCTTCCTTTTTATATTTCTTTTCTGTTGGACATGTTTGTTCTGTTTGCCTCAACATTTTTATTTATTAGAACTCTTGTATGTGTGGTTGTTTTATTTATAATGCGGGACACAATCCTATTTCGAGAAATTAAAATCCTTAATAATCTAACTCAGAATTAATTTGCACTCTACTTTAGAACAATATTTTCCATCCACTTAAAACTATTGGGTATATTTTATTTTATATATCTGGACGAGTTTTAGTTTATAGGTACATGCAAATCTAGATAAATCTGTAACAACCTTTTTGGGACGAACACACAAGTATTCATAAAGAAGTTGGATTGATCACAAAACTTCCAGTATAATATAGGTTTCGTCTATCTGCCAAGTATTAGCAACATCACCACACAAATAATCTCTAACGACATCCCTCTGTGAAACGTGAGACACATGGTTTTTGGGATAGAATAAACTATCCAAGGCCGGCCCTAGGGGGGACCGGCGGGGCAGCCGCCCCGGGCCCAAAAGAACAGGGGCCCAGGAAAATATAGGCCTAGTAGTATATACATCATAAAAAATGAGCCAACCGCTCGACTCCCCTAGTCCCTAGAACCTGGACGATCGACTCCCGGAGTCCCGGTCCCGCATGCCATGTTGATCGAGGTCGACTCGTCGCTCGAGGCTCGACTCCTAGTCCCAGATGGCATCGCTTCCCAGAATCCCAGCGTGCGTCAGCGTCACTTTGCTTCCTTTTTTGCGATTGTCGCATGTTGCCATGATTCCCGATCCCGAGTAGCCATGATTCCCGATCCCGAGTGATTCCCGTAAGGCTGTGACTTCCTGCGCCTCCCAGTCTCCTAGATCAGATCGCCTCCCCTCAACGAACTACGATCGACCGCCAGGCCCAGGCGCTGAGACACGAAATGAAGGTCATCGACCGCGGCGGCTATTGCATGTCTTCCTGCTGGTATGCCCCCCGCCTAGCCCATGGTTACGCCCTAGCCCTAATTCTTAATTCTAATTAGTATTTGTTGTTCTTGACTTCTTGTTTGTATAGAGCGAGGTTGATTATGGCGCCTGGATTCGGTGCTAAGAAAAGAAAAAGGAGAGAACAAGAGAAGAAATTAATAGAATCACGCAAAGGATCTTTTCATAAATTTTTGAAGAGCAACACGAGCACATCTATGCATTGGATCTTATTATTTTTATCGCTTTTTGGATCTTATTTACTATGCCTGTGACTGTTGCATTGAAACAAACTTTTCAAAGTTAAAATTATTGAAGAAATATTTGAGATCTTCAATGTCTCAGGAGAGGTTAAATGGTTTGGCAAGTCTATGCATAGAGAAGAACTTAGTGAATGGGATTGATATTGATTTCATTCTCACGGACTTTGTTTCTAGGAATTTTTGGAGGAAATTTTAAGGTATCATGTAAACATTGTTATTTTTATATGAATATTATAGTTAGAAGTATACTTAAAATATTTATTTTTCATCATCTCATATATACATAAAAAATTATACGAAAATTTTAATTTTGCCCTGGGCTCCTAAAATCTCAGGACCGGCCCTGAAACTATCCCCCACGAAGAAATCTTGAACTGTGTTCTGCTAGACATCCCATGAAAGATTTGGAAGACTAGAAAGACTATGTTTGTAGCGCAAGTGATCAACCATACTAACTGATTCTATACCCAACATCGTTGCCCGCCTTATAGATATAAAAATGCATATTATAAGACCACAACCAACAAATGACTCTTTGTTTCTCTAGGATTCTTGAAATGTCACTAGCTCGTCGGTAGTCGTTAAAGGTGAAGTCGAAGTCGCTAACTTGTGGAATAGTCAGGATGATGATGACCTCGATAGTGATGTTTCTTCTTGGCTGTGTGCGCACGCTTCGTGTGGGAGGCCAGATTAGCCGGGGTGGCCAATGTGGCCACATTTCATGGCGACACATGGTGCTTTATAGCTGTTTTGGCTAGTTTTCCGCTAGCTAACGCACTGGTCAATTCTCTTATACTTGAATTCTCTTATACTTTTTAAACAAAACGAGGCAAAATTGCCTGTTCCGTTAAAAACATTGTTGCACCCAACACAAGCAGCAACAAGCAGCATGTGACAGCCAAATTGTTGCATCATCCTATATACTCCCTTCGTCTCCAAATAGATGTCTAAAATTTATCAAAATTTAATAAATCTATTTAGTATATGGATTCATTTAAATTTTAAAAAACCTAAGATATCTATTTTAGAACTGAGTGAGTAAATCATACTGCTTCCGAATCTCCACAATTTATACAGCACTGTAAATCAGTGTGGTTGAGCAGCCTATGAGGATGGTCCAGCAGCTGCCACGGCAATGCATGCCGACGGTTACCGATAGCCACGTGTTGTATGCCGATGGAGAGGTTGTCGAGGGCCGTACGGCCGTCTGAATTATACTCTCTCTATTAAATATAAGATATTTTAGCTTCGTGAAATAAGTATATCTAGATATCTTTTAGTATATAGATTTACTTCAAATCTATATACAAAAGTTGTTTAGATAAAACCGAGCCGGATACGGTTTGTAGTACGGTGAAATAAAAGTTGTTTCCTGTAGTACGGTGGTGGTCAAGAAACCGAACCGGATACGGTTTGTAGTACGTGTTGGTGAAGTACACACACCGAGCCCGAGCCGGATACGAAAACCGCCTCGATCGGCAAACTAAGCATGTATGTGTTACAAAATCACGATCCCCTTTAGACCAAGCGGCAGAACGATCGATCGAGCCCTAGCCAATACCGATACCGATTGATGGCCACCGACGCACACGACACCGCCGTCGGCGCCCTCCCGGACGAACTCCTCCACGACATCTTAGCGCGGCTGCCAGACCCCGTCGACCTCCTCCGCTGCGCCGCCACCTGCAAACGGTGGCTCCGCCTCCTCGCCACCGGCGATGCGGCCATCCTCCGACGAGCCGGCCTCCTGCCGGGGAACAGGAAGGCCACCATCCTCCTAGGCGGCTTCTACCAGAACCACGACGACTATGGGGTCGTACCCGGGCCCACGGACACGGAGAAGAGTTCCCAACTCAGCCCGCAGTTCTGGAGGCTCCACGGGCGTCCGCCGGCAGACGACCACGATCGTCGCGGCTTCGGCCTCTTCTCGATCCTCCCTAATCACGACGGGCTCTTCGACTACGCCAAACCTCTCGCATCGCGGCGCGGGCTCCTCCTGGTGCGCCTCATGCCCGCGCCGCTCGACCGGCGGAAGCTCCACCTGGCCGTGTGCCACCCTATCCTCGGCGGCGTGCACCTCGTTCCGCCGCCACCCCTGCACCTGAATCCCCCGTTCCAAGGGAGAGACCTCACCGGCTACGCGCTCGTCACCGGCCACGGCGGCGAGGGTCTGGACGACCAGCGCCAACGCCGGCTGGCCTTCCGTGTCCTCTTCACCGCCGTCCGCCTTGACGGAGTCGTGTGCGCCTACTCCTACTCCTCCGCCACCGGAACCTGGAGCGCGCCCGCCATGTGCCCCCCGCTGATGCGGGACCTCACCATGTCGGGGCCGCGCGCCGGCGTCGTCGACGCCCGCGGCACCGCGCACTGGCTTTACAGGGTCGAAGCAGGAGGCTTCTACACCCTTGACGTTACCGCCGACGCAGGGCACGTCTCCTTGACCAAGATACCCATGAAAGTGCCGCTGCAACCACCATTATTGCCATGCATCGCCCGTGGGGGAAAGGTCTCTTTCGTTTTAACCAGACCAGAAGGCTACGACACCTTGCTACAGCTTTGGACCAGGCAAGACGAAGATGACGCTGGTGGAGGCTGGCAATGCTCCGACCTGGCCTTGTCCGCATATGGTGATCCACTACAAATCATTGGTTTCGCTGAGAGCAGAGGCGCCATACTCCTCAAACTATTCACTGGCTTGTTCTGTTTTGACATAGAGAGTAGGGAGCTGGAGCTGGTCAGGGGGTTAGAGTACACCACATATCCCACACACCTCTGCTCTAATTCCACGTGTCAAGGATACAATAGTTGCACCAAATGTACATACAACAACTGTGTGCTTTATGAGATGGATTGGTCATCCTACCTTGTGCACCTCTCAGCTTGGAACCCAAGAGGTGCATCAAGGTGAAACACATGCCAAGGGTTTGTTTGATTCAAAAGAATTTGACATGCATGGTTATTGAAAGGGTTTACTAGATCCTATATACGATTTTTCTACTTTTTGTTTGCTTGATTCACATGACTGAAATCTTTAGCGTACGATCTTCTCTCATCCTGACTTATTTGCAATCGCTCTATTTTGGAGGAATATTTTCTACCCACTTAAAACTATTGCTACAATTTATTTGTTTTCCTGATTTCTAATATTATACGATTATAGAGGACACGACTCTCAAATCAAGCGTTCTTATATTCCATGTTCTAAGAGTAATCAACTGAAGCCTTTTCACCTTCGTTCTCCCTCCTTGTGTATGATGCCGTCTCCGTTGTCCTTGCGCTGCCGCCATCATGCCATCATCTCTTTTTGATACTCTCCCTCCACCTCACATACTATACGACCACCTTGGAGGTGGCACTAAGCTCCGCCTACGGATAATGCTTCCCCTTCTCCTCTCCCAGCATGGGTCGCCCATCAAATCAAAGCCGTTATTGTGAAGAAAGAGCATGACTCTAGCTGGCTCCCTTCCGTGTAATTTTTTGGGTGCCAATTGGTAAGATATGAGGAGTATTTTGCATTCTTTCTCAGACAAATTCGAAAATTACCATTTAAAAGTTAAATTGTGTTCAGGGAAACATATATGAGTCTGAATTATTATGATGTGACAATGAAGTTAAAATTGAGTTCATATTTATGAAGAGGCCTGACAATGATGACATGTCAGACCACTTCGACAACAGGGTTTGGCATCTCCTCTTTTCTTCTCCAAACAACCTACAAAACAAAATATTTGCCTTGTATCATCAACTCTACGGTGTGGTTCTCAAACAAAAGGTTTCATATTAGTAAAACTGAAAGAAACTATAACTAAATAAAAGTAAAAACAATCTATAACTAAACAAGAAAGTAAAAAAAACAATAAGGTAAAGGTGACATAGGTATGCCCTACGGGTGCCTAATATTGGCCTACCCGGTCCGGCTAGGCAGAAGCCCATAAAGAGGACGTACCCCTAACCGCGAAGCCTAGAAGGATTTCGGGTGGCCCAAGCCCAGGAAGGATTCGACTTCTTGGAGGACACGCTTTCTTTAGATAGAAACTTAAAGGGAAAAACCCTAAACGTATAACCGACTCGGTATATTCCTGAGACCCGTCATATCTATATAAAGGCCAGGAGGGCACGGCGAGGAGGACACATCATAACCCTAGCATACACACCGCCAGATCCAATATGCGCACCCCTGTAACCTTCGGCTTCGCCATTTATCGAGAGCAGACAAGCAGGAGTAGGGTTTTCCCCCCGGGAGGCCTAAACCTGGGTAAACATCATGTCCCGTGTTGCTTGTCTGTTAGCCGTTCCGTGATCTCCAGTGTCCCCTGCTTCTCCAAAACTCAACTCCATAACAATGGGCATTGACGAGTCGAACCCTTGTCAAAAGGTCTTTTGGGTTTTATTTGTGTTTGCTAATAGTAAAAGTGTTTTTCATTTTGAGATTTAATGGATGCAGAAAATATAAAAGACAATAAAAGTAAATGAAAGTTATTTCTTATAATAAAATGCTAGACCGGGTTGCATGAGTTCCCTTGTCTATTCTCTCATAAAGTGTGATGAATATAAAACAACTCATAAGCAATACAATATTTAAAACTTCATTATGTGTATCATAATCATTCATATTGGCATCGCGTCCTATTTTAAAGATGTGGAACACATCTCACTTATACTCCTATAGAAAAATAAAACTTCATGCAATCTAGAATTAAGACTAAATAGAGTATAGCCTTAGATACTTTGACATAATGTTTGAATAACAGATGTTCTAACTTGAATAACCAAGATCATCTGGGCTGTCACTAGATGATAATATAACACATGCATTCACTTAATCCCTAGTGAATTAACAAAAGAAAGGTAAAAAAATCATAGTGGATCTTGAATTTGGTTGTCACTATCCAATCAATACTACCATGTTACTCCAACTAGTACACACGTTCCCCCACACGTCCTCTCATACATGTTGGATCAAAACAAGTAATTAAGAATAGGGTACAAAATACTACCTCCATCTCAAGGCTTAAGGCCTATATTTTTTTTGAAAAGTCAAACTATGTCAAGTTTGACCAAGTTTTTACCAAAAATTATTAATATGCAAAATACATAGTCAATATCATTAGATAGATAATAAAATATATTTTCATATGATGTCTATAAAATATTATGTTTATTGATAGTTTTTTCTAAAAGTTTGGTCAAAGTTCAGTTGGTTTGACTTAAAAAAAAAATAGGCCTTAAGCCTTGGGATGGAGGGAGTATGCATCTAACAATATATCTCACACATATTAGAATTCCAATCTCAAACATCAAGTTATAGAATAAAGATCCACCACATACGAATTACATAGATGATCATAATTATGATGGGCAGCTCATATGGTACTAGAACAATGATAGATCAAGAGAGAAATAGATGAAGCCACTGCCACAAACCCATAGTTCAGAGGTGGACTACTCTCTCTTCATCATGGTGATGACGATGGATATGTTGGAGAAGGTAGAGATCCCACCAACGACGGCTCCAGTGGTCTTTCCTCCTCTAATCTTTGTTGGTTCTAGATCTATTTCGGTGTTTCCGTGCCTCCTCCGCCAAGATCATCCCGGGGGTCTTTTTATAGGTGTTTTTAGGTCAAGAATTTGTGTCTGAGATGAAGATGGATGACCGCGGAAGCTTGAGGAGGGAACGAGTATGGGTGGCACAGCTAGGGTGGGCCCGCACCACCTGGGCTCATTTGGGCCTCAGGCCCCCTTCTAGTGATTCTTGTGCTCCAGCTGCTTCTCTTCCCGAAAAAATAGTCCTTGAAAAATCCCCGAGCCATTTGACTTTGTTTAAATACCTGAAAGATAAAAATACACAAAATATGGTTTTCCTATCCTGTAGAGTTATAAAACAAATAAAAGGGATCATCGGTAAATCCCCATAAGTCGGTGTAAAATATGGATATAACATTATATAAGTTGTAAATATGTGGGTATGTATCATTAAATTATAAAGTTCATATATGCATTCTACATGCATCAACGATGAAGGCTATCTGCTAAACTGCCCGCTCAACCTCAACCTTGCCAAGGCAGCGATTCTCTACGAGAAGCAGGTGCTTGTCTCGTTGGACTAGAGGCTTTCGGACCAGTGGAGGATCAACACAGGTGGCTATGCTATCCCGCCAGTCCCGAAGACGACGAGCTGGTCGCCTACATCGCTCGCCGAGGAGAGGGGCTCTCCATGGAGGTGTAGGCGAACCTAGAATGGGTCCATAATAGCGAGATCTGGGTGCCTCTTTTCACGACGGAGCACGAGGCGGCGGTGACGGTCGTCTACGGTCCCATTAGCGGGTCGTTCAACCACGACGATGTGTTGGAATTATACCCTAGAGGCAATAATAAAGATGTTATTATTATAATTCTTCTTCATGATAAAGTTTATATTCCATGCTAGAATTGTATTAAGCGGAAACTTTAATACTTGTGTGGTTTGTGAACAACACCGTGTCCCTAGTACGCCTCTATGGACTAGCTCATTGATCAATGATGGTTAAGGTTTCCTAACCATAGACATGAGTTGTCAATTGATAATGAGATCATATCACTAGAGAATGATGTGGTGGATAGATCCAAACTAAGCGAAGCAATTAGATCGTGTCATCGTGTTCGTCTTTGCGAAGCTTTTCTTATGTCAAATATTGTATTCCTTAGACCATGAGATAATACAACTCCCTGGTATCGGAAGAAAGCTTTGAGGTCATCAAACGTCATCCTATGAGAGGGTGATCATAAAGGTGTCTCTCAGGTGATCGGAAAGTATCTGTTGGGTTGTATGTATCGAGATGGGATTTGTCCCTCCCAAGTCGGAGAGATATACTTCGGGCCCACTCGGTAAACGATATCAACACCGCTTGCAAGCATGTGGTTAAGGAGTTAATCGCAAAGTGATATTGGATTACGGAACGAGTAAAGTACTTGCTGTGAACGAGATTGAACTAGGTATGACGATACCGACGATCGAATCTCGGGCAAGTAAAATATCGCGAGACGAAGGGAATATATATATGGGATTGATTGAATCCTGGCATCGTGGTTCATCCGATATGATCATCGATGAATGTGTGGAGTCAATATGGGTGCCTGCACTCCGTTGATTATTGATAGAAGATCATGTCTGCATATTCTCGAACCCGCAGGGTCACACACTTAACGTGTCTCGACGCTAGGATAGATTGGATAATTGGTTTATGAATTTTTGGATGGGAACTGGGATATCACGAAAGGTTCCGGAATGGTCCGGAGAATAAGATTCATATAAGGCAGTGCAGTTTTTGGAGTTCGGAATTGTTCCGGATTAATCGGTATTGTACCGGAAGCTTCTAGAACCTTCCGGAAGGGGGCCAACATGGTCCCACCTTCCGGGAGGGGCATGGGCCTATGAGGGAGTGTCCTGGCATTGGGCCAGGGGCACAAGGCCCCATAGGGCCCAGCCGATCCTAGAGAGTTTAAATCGTTTAAACTAGAGATAAGATAAGATAGGATTTCTAGATAAGGGAGAGTTTAAATTGTTTAAACTAGAGATAGGCTTGGAGGAGAGGCTAGGGCTGGCCGCACCCCCCTCTATATATAGAGGGCTGGTGCGCCCTCCTCATACTACCCTTACACCTTCCTCCAAGCCCTAGTTGCCCCTGCGCCCTCCTCTCCCCTCCCGATCGCTTGTAGGCGAAGCCTCCGCAGAAATTCTCCACCATATACACCACGCCGTGTTGTAGATCCAATCCATCTCTCCACCATACTTGCTGGTCCGAGGAAGGAGGAGACGCCGAGGTGCTGCACGTGTGCATCTCACGAGGCACCGCCACTTGTGGTGCTAGATCGGATCGGATCGCGAGGAGGAGAAGCGAGTACGACTACATCACCCACGCTCCGATTTAACGCTCAGCGGTAATCTTCAAGGGTATGAAGATCTAATCCAATCTCTCTCGTTGTTTGCATCTCCTAGATTAGATCTTGGCTTTCCTCCGCTCGCTCAGAGAAAATTTTGATTTACTATGCTGCTAAACCCTTCGGGTATCGAGCTAGATCTATGCGTAGATGTGATTCACGAGTAGAACACAACATGGTTATTGCGGGCGTTGATGTTTTCTGTTGCAAGCCTCTTGTTCGTGTTCTTCTTATGACGCGGGATAGTGAGATTGAAGCGGTCCAGGCCAACCTTACGCGACGTCGTCATGAGACTGCTCGACTTGACGTGTGGCTTGTACCACACATGCGGCTGGTGGATGTCAGTTTCTCTCACTATAGTTGTCATGGGATTAACACCGGAGTTTGGCAACCATAAATCGTTCTTAGCATCTACTCCCATGAGCCACGTAAAACATGCAACAACAAAATAGAGGCGTCTAACTTGTTTTTGCAGGGAGTGTTTTCTGTGATATGGTATGGCCCAAGATGTGATGTGTATATTGTATGCGATGATCATGTTTTGTAATGTTTCACGACTTGCATGTCGATGAGTACACAACCGGCAGGAGCCATATGGTTGTCTTTATAATTGTGTATGACCTGCGAGTCAACTTCTTATACGCCATGTAATAGCTTTACTTTATCGCTAAGTAGTTAGCAATAGTTGTAGTTGCTATTCGTGGTGGAGGCAATCATGGTGGAGTGATGGAGATCATGCCGGAACGCACAAGATGGAGATCATTGCGCGAAGATTGGCTATACCATGTCACATAAAGTTATATGCATGTGATGTTTATCCTTTTATGTATCTTATTATGCTTAGATCGCGACGGTAGCATTATAAGATGATTCCTCACTTAAAGATCAAGATAAAAACTGTTCTCCCCAAAGTATGCACCGTGCTAAAGTTCGTCGTGTCCAAGCATCACGTGATGATCGGGTGCTATAGACTCTACGCCACATACAACGGGTGCAAGCCAGTTTTGCACACGCTGAAATACTTGGGTCTAACTTGACGAGCCTAGCATGTACGCATACGGCCTCGGAACACAAGAACCGAAAGGTCAAGCATGAGTCATATGAATGATATGATCGACACTTCGTTGTCCACCATTGAAACCACATCTCTTCTCGTGATGATCGGATTAGGTGTGGTGAATTTGGATCGTGTTCACTAAGAAACTTGAGGGATGTTGAATTTAGTGGGAGTTCATCTAGTAATTTGATTAAGTTGAACTATTTATCATGAACATAGTCTAAATTGTACTTGCAAATACTGTAGATCACATGGCCAAGTCCAACTTCAACTTCAACGCTTTTGCTGAGAAAGAAAAGCTTAGAAACAATGGGTCTAACTTCACCAACCGGTTCCGCAATCTAAGAATCATTCTGCTCGGACAAAAGGACTATGTCCTTGAGAAAGCGTTAGGTAACCCCACGCAATCGCACCGGCTGATGAGAAAGCTGTCTATCGATTCAAGAAAGATGATTATGGTGTGATTAAGAGCACCATGTTGTTTGCTATGGAACCGTAACTTCAAAATCGTTTTGAAAACTATCCCGGCCCTTTGAGATTCTCGAGAGCTGAAAACCATGTTTCGACTCAGCCCGCTCGAGAGATATGAGATCTCGAGAAGTTCTTTAATCGCAAGATGGAGGAAGGGAGTTCGTTAGTGAGCACGCCATTAAGATGTCGGGCTACACTCAACGCATATGAGCAACTGGATCGCAAGATTCCAGAGGAGCTCAAGATTGACAGGTTCGCAATCACTCCTCCCATACAAAAGTTTTGTAGTGACTCATAATCAGATTGGTTCCATCGATACGATCACCGAGCTCTTCGCAAAGTGAAGGCTGCGGAGGTGGACATCAAGAAGGATAATCATGTGTTGATGGTCAACAAGCCCTCCTTTAAGAAAGGTAAAGGTGCAAAGAAGCCCTTCAAGAAAAGCGGCAAGCGTTGCTGCCCCCTGCCGAGAAGAAGCTCAAGTCCGGTCCTAAGCCGGACAATCGAGTGCTTCTATTGCAAGGACAAGGGTCATCGGAAGAATCGTCCAAGTACTTAGCGGACAAGAAGGCTAGCACCATCAAAGGTATATTTGATATACATGTTATTGATGTTTTCCTTACTAGCCCTCGTTGTAGTGCACGGGTATTTGATACCGGTTCGCTTGCTAATATTTGTAACTCAAACAGGAGCTACGGAATAGACGCGGCCATTTAGGATGAGGTGACGATGCGCGCTGGCAACGGATCAAGAGTTGATGTGATGGACGTGCACGCCTCTCCTTAGTTTTACCTTCGATTAGTTTTAAACCTTAATAAATGTTATTATGTGCCTGCGTTGAGCATGAACATTATTTCGATCGTGTTTATTGCAAGACGGTTATTCATTTAAATCGGAGAATAATGGTTGTTCTATTTATATGAGTAACATCTTTTATGGTCATGCACCTCTTATGAATGGTTTATTTCTTCTAAATCTCGAAAGGGATGAAACACACATCCATAACATTGAGGCTAAGAGATGCAAAGTAGATAGTGATAATACTACTTATTTGTGGCACTGCTCAGGTCATATTGGTGTAAAGCGCATGAAGAAACTCCATTCGATGGACTTTTGGAGTCTCTGATTTTGAATCATTTGACACATGCGTAACCATGCCTCATGGGCAAGATGATCAAAACCCCGTTCTCCCAGATGATGGAGCGAGCAACGGACTTGTTGGAAATCATACATACCGATGTATGCGACCGATGAGTGTTTCGACGCGGTGGATATCGCTATTTTCTCACTTTACAGATGACTTAAGTAGATATGGGTATATCTATTTAATGAAACATAAATCTGAAACGCTTGAAAAGTTCAAAGAATTTCAGAATGAAGTGGAGAACCATCGTAATGTAAAGATTAAGTTTCTACGATCAGATCGTGGGGGCGAATATTTGAGTTATGATTTTCTCACGCATCTCAAGGCAAGTGGAATCGTTTCACAACTCACGCCACACGGAACACCACAAGCAATGGTGTGTCTGAACGCCGAATCGAACCCTATTAGATATGGTCCGATCGATGATGTCTCTTCGATTTGCCGTTATCATTTTGGGGTTATGCATTAGAAACCGCTGCATTCACTTTAAATAGGGCTCCATCTAAACCGTTGAGACGACTCCGTATGAACTGTGGTTTGGTGCTAAACCTAAGTTGTCGTTTCTTAAAGTTTGGGGATGCGGTTTACGTCAAGAAGTTGATGCGGACAAGCTCGAACCCAAAGCGAGAAATGCGTCTTCATAGGATACCCTAAGGAAACTATTGGGTATACCTTCTATCACGTAATCAAGGCAAAGTGTTTGTCGTGAAGAACGGTTCCTTTCTTGAGAAGGAGTTTCTCTCGAAAGAAGTGAGTGGGAGGAAAGTAGAGCTAGACGAGGTTATTGAACCTTCTCTTGAATTGGAGAGTAGCGCGGACCTGAAATTGTTCCAGGTTACCGCACCAACAATAGAGGAAGCTAATGACAAGGATCATGAAGCTTTTGACGATGTCGCATCGAACGCCGCAGTCGACAAGGTCGCGGCCCCTCCCGAGTGGTACGGTAACCTGTCTTGACTGCCTTGTTAGTAGAAGACATGAACCTACGAACTATGAGGAAGCGATGAGCCCAGACTCGAGAAATGGCTAGAAGCCATGAACCGAATTGGGATCCATGAGCGAAAACCAAGTATGGACTTTGGTGGACCCTCCTAGCGGCCGAAAGGCCGTTGAGTGCAAATGGATCTTCAAGAAGAAAACGAACGCGATGGTAATGTTACCGTCTATAAAGCACGGCTTGTCGCGAAAGGTTTTCGACAAGTTCAAGGTGTTGACTACGATGAGACTTTCTCTCCGTAGCGATGTTTAAGTCTATTCGGATTTTATTAGCAATTGCTGCGTTTCATGATTATGAAATATGGCGATGGATGTCAAGATCGTTCCTCAATGGCAACATTGATGAAGAGTTGTATATGATGCAACCCAAGGTTTTGTCGATCCTAAGGATGCTGTCGATAAAGTATGCAAACTTCAATGTTCCATTTATGGATCAAGCAAGCATCTCGGAGTTGGAACCTTCGTTTTGATCAAGTGATCAAGAGCTTTGGATTTGTTCCAAATTGCTCTAAGCTTGCATCTACAAGAAAGTGAGTGGGAGCTCGGTGACGCTTCGGTACTATATGTGGATGACATATTGATTATTGGAAATGACATCAACATGCTTAACGATGTGAAGAGTTATTTGAACAAGTGTTTTTCAATGAAAGACCTAGGTGAAGCTGCTTATATATTGGGCATAAAAATCTATAGAGATAGACAAAGACGCCGATAGCTTTAAGCCGTAGTACATACTTAGACAAAGTTCAAAAGGTTCGTAATGGATAAGGCATTGAAAGGTTCAGTACCTATGTTGTCGGGGTAAGATATTGAGCAAGGCTCGGTGTCCACTACTGATAAATGATAGGGAAGCTATGAGCAAAGTGCCTTATGCCTCGGTCATAGGTTCCATCATGTATGCCATGTCAGGTACTAGACCGATGTGTCCAATGCTCTTAGTTTGACGAGCAGATATCAAAGTGATCCAGAGGAACATGGACAGCCGTAAAGAACATCCTAAGGTACCTAAATAGGACTAAAGAAATGTTCTTAGTCTATGGGGGTGATGAACAAATCGTCAGAAAGGTTACGTCGATGCTAGTTTCGACACCGACAAGGATGATTGTAAATCTCAGCAGGATACGTGTATATTTTGAATGGAGGAGTCAGAGTCGAGAAGCTGCAAGCAAAGCGTGATCGCCGGATCTCCAGTAGAAGCGGAATACATGTCTGCTGCAGAAGCATCAAGTGACGGAGTATGGATCAAACTTCATCATCGAGCTTGGCGTGGTTCCAAGTGTATTGGACCCACCGGAGATATTGTGTGACAACACCGGCGCCATAGCACTCGCTAAGGAACCAAGATATCATCCAAAGACCAAGCATATCAATCAAGAAGTTTCATATAATCCGAGATTATATAGCAGATGGAGATCCAAGATCAGCAAAGTACATACATCTGAATGTCGCAGATCCATTGACTAAACCTCTTCCACGTGTAAAACATGATCAGCACCTCAGTGCCATGGGTGTGAGATTGTTGCCAAATGTAAACTAGATTATTGACTCTAGTGCAAGTGGGAGACTTTTGGAATTATGCCCTAGAGGCAATAATAAAGATGTTATTATTATAATTCTTGTTCATGATAAAGTTTATATTCCATGCTAGAATTGTATTAAGCGGAAACTTTAATACTTGTGTGGTTTGTGAACAACACCGTGTCCCTAGTACGCCTCTATGGACTAGCTCATTGATCAATGATGGTTAAGGTTTCCTAACCATAGACATGAGTTGTCAATTGATAATGAGATCATATCACTAGAGAATGATGTGGTGGATAGACCCAAACTAAGCGAAGCAATTAGATCGTGTCATCGTGTTCGTCTTTGCGAAGCTTTTCTTATGTCAAATATTGTATTCCTTAGACCATGAGATAATACAACTCCCTGGTATCGGAAGAAAGCTTTGAGGTCATCAAACGTCATCCTATGAGAGGGTGATCATAAAGGTGTCTCTCAGGTGATCGGAAAGTATCTATTGGGTTGTATGTATCGAGATGGGATTTGTCCCTCCCAAGTCGGAGAGATATACTTCGGGCCCACTCGGTAATCGATATCAACACCGCTTGCAAGCATGTGGTTAAGGAGTTAATCGCAAAGTGATATTGGATTACGGAACGAGTAAAGTACTTGCTGTGAACGAGATTGAACTAGGTATGACGATACCGACGATCGAATCTCGGGCAAGTAAAATATCGCGAGACGAAGGGAATATATATATGGGATTGATTGAATCCTGGCATCGTGGTTCATCCGATATGATCATCGATGAATGTGGGAGTCAATATGGGTGCCTGCACCCGCTGTTGATTATTGATAGAAGATCATGTCGCATATTCTCGAACCAGCAGGTCACACACTTAACGTGTCTCGACGCTAGGATAGATTGGATAATTGGTTTATGAATTTTTGTTCGGAGTCTCGGATGGGATCCGGATATCACGAGAGGTTCCGGAATGGTCCGGAGAATAAGATTCATATAAGGCAGTGCAGTTTTTGGAGTTCGGAATTGTTCCGGATTAATCGGTATTGTACCGGAAGCTTCTAGAACCTTCCGGAAGGTGGCCAACGTGGTCCCACCTTCCGGGAGGGGGCATGGACCTATGAGGGAGTGTCCTGGCCGCATTGGGCCAGGGGCACAAGGCCCCATAGGGCCCAGCTGATCCTAGAGAGTTTAAATCGTTTAAACTAGAGATAAGATAAGATAGGATTTCTAGATAAGAGAGAGTTTAAATTGTTTAAACTAGAGATAGGCTTGGAGGAGAGGCTAGGGCTGGCCGCACCCCCCTCTATATATAGAGGGCTGGTGCGCCTCCTCTCATACTACCCTTACACCTTCCTCCAAGCCCTAGTTGCCCCCGCCTCCCTCTCCCTCCCGATTGCTTGTAGGCTGCCTATGAAATTCTTCACCATATACACCACGCCGTCGTGCTGTAGATCCAATCCATCTCTCCACCATACTTGCTGGTCCGAGGAAGGAGGAGACGTCGAGGTGCTGCACGTGTGCATCTCACGGAGGCACCGCCACTTGTGGTGCTAGATCGGATCGGATCGCGAGGAGGAGAAGCGAGTACGACTACATCACCCACGCCCGACGAACGCTCATTGCAGGCGAATCTTCAAGGGTATGAAGATCTAATCCAATCTCTCTCGTTGTTTGCATCTCCTAGATTAGATCTTGGCTTTCCCTCTGTTCGCTTCCGTAGAAAATTTTGATTTACTATACTGCGAAAACCCTTCACGATGGCCTTCATTTCTCAGACTACCTTAACATCGACGCGGTAATGTCACAGTAAATGCTAGCCCATCCCACCTCCACACGCCCCACCTGTGTGCTTCCTGCATAAAAAGGAGTGTTTTAAGAATGTTTAGAGGATTAACATACATACTATACTTGAAAATAGATTTTTCCACAAGTAGGTGGGTATGCCTAGTCTAGTTTTAAGGGGCTTGAAACAAGTCTTAGCTTGTGTAGAAAAAGGCTTAGCAAAAAGAGATCTAAAGAGTATGCCATCTAGTTTATAATGTCAACATTTATTTTCTCACCTTCTTAATATTGAACATAAATATACATAAGCAAGAGATACAAATTAATATGCATAAAACAGATCATGCTTCATATAAAGTACTTGATCTTAAGAACTAGACATAACATGAATTTCAGCTTTTGTTTTTATCTCCCCTTTTCTTTTATTCCATGGCATTCTTTTTTCAGTTTTAATCTCATTAAGGTAAAGTTTTTTTTCAGTAGCTGATCATAAATATTTATAACAATGGTGGTGGTCTTTTTAATGCAAAACAAAAGTAAAATAACAAAACAGACGCTCCAAGTTTCTACGATAGTTCTATGTTGCTTAAAAAACAAAATTTAGAGGTTTGCAAATCGAGAGTTTAAGTAGGTCCAGTAGGGTGCCTTGGGCATCCCCAAGCTTATGGTTTGCACCATCCTTGGATTGCTCTTGATATGAATGGTAATGCCGCCATATTTAGGACGTTTTTGAAAGAACACAAAGAAACAAAATATAATCAGGAAGAATCAACTTTTTGTTATATGAAGATATCCAAGTAATATAACCAGGAAGAACCACCAAGAGTTCCACAAAATTCAATTACTTGATATACGTTCCAATGCTATCAAATTTGGGGCTTATAAATGAAAAAAATCAAGAAAATTAAATATATTTTGAAGTGCCTTACTATTGCACTAGCTAGTTTCCATGAAAGAATATAAAATTATAATTTAAAAATTTTGAAAAAACTTGTCAAACGATATGGCGTACCATGTATGAATATACATGGCTTTCAAATCAGATGATCACATGTGTGTTCCCCTATTCTCCATCGGTCCGATGTCTACTTATCATGCTCCTACTTGCCGCTGTCCCGCCAGGGCTAAAGAAAACAGAGAAATAAGGAATCTAGAGGGGGCAAGGATGGACGTTTGGTGTTGTCGCCAACTCCATGCCTTGCGGGGGTGTGCAGAGAGTCGATGGAACAAGATCTCGAGTTCGTACATGTCAAATCAAGGTGGGAAAAGTTTAGGTATAACTATGGATATATGGTTGTACACATGCCCTACCAACAACTTAACATGTAGCGTATAGTACTATCCATGAGTACAAAAATATGTTCATATGCTTACCCGCACCCAGGGATAAATTATTATCTTTGGTATTATGGCGTGTGCGTGGCCAGAGGATGTGTAGCGACCTAGTCTTATGGCATCATGGCATCTTACATGGTGTTGCTTTATGTTTTTGGTAGTTTATCTGCATATGTTTGGTTTGTACCATGATCTTTCGGCACAAGAACACAACAAACCAGTACGCTCGGGTGGCTACTGAGTGAGTGAGAGAGAGAGAATCTAGCGATTCCAAAACCGATCTAGGATTCTATCCCTCTCGCCGGCAATATTGCCGGTCCGCTCCGACTCTGGTGGTCTTAGGGCTTTGCGGACGTGTCGTACCATGGCCTTCGGCAGAAGGATTTCTAGTTATTCTAGTGCTTTGTTTAGAACGATAAGACGACGACTATATTCATAAATCTTCACACCCTATATTTTTCGAAACATTCTTTTGCATAGCTTTATAAATAAAACACACCCTATACTCGCTCTGTTGCATCTACCTTTTGGTTTTATTTTAATACCTATTTTGTATACTGGAAAATAAATAAAAGACTTTGTAATCTATATAAACAGCATAAAAAAAAGTATCGACAAGACAAAACCGAAACGAGAAGAAACAAACGTGAGCATCCACGACCAGCACTAGTCTCCTCTGCCCCGGGAAATGACCCATCGATCAGTACTGAAAACAGAGTACACCCTGCTCTGCATCAGTCAGTGTGAGCAAGGAAAAAAAACAGAGTCGACGCGTATGAAGCAAGCCACGGATTTCACCGCCAGGTCATCGACTACTGGCTAGTGGCTACTGGTGCGAGCAAGAGGAAAGGGAGGGGTCATCATCGATCGACGGCCGCCGCCGCCGCAGCAGAAGAAGAAGATGGCGGCGGCCATCAGTGGCAGCATCGAGCGGGATGTTCTGGAATGCCCCATCTGCATGGATCCCCTGCAGATTCCGGTCTACCAGGTCCCATCCCTAATTCTTTTCTTCTTCTTAGCACCATTTCTACCCATTTTTAGCATCATTTGATCCGCCATTGTGTTGGGGATTTGGGAAACCCTAGAATTTCAGACAGAAATCGTAGATACGTGGTGTCGTGCGGCTGAAATCAGAGCAATAGTGCCATCGGTCTAGTAGTGAAGAAAAGGGGATCAATCAGTGCCTTCATCTAAGGAACACGGAAAATAAAAAAAACAGTTATATTACTCTTACGCCTTTCGGGGTCAGATTTTGTCTTGTCAGAACACTTGTAAGAGGCGCCAGCAAGATGGAAGTTCCAGCCATGGATCGATAGAAGATTTAACTATCTTTTGAGGATCATGAGTAACCCGTGAAAGCACAATTGCTGTGTACACTGACATACTGCTTCTCCTCGAAATAGGCTTTCGCCCCGCTTTATAAATAAAGCAACATCCACAACCAAGATTCGTACAAGCATCCAAGCAGGCCGAGGCCAAACAAGAAAGAAAGGGGAGCGTCAGACAGCTGGAGCCACAGCACAGAAAAGCCCAAACATAAAACAAAACGGTACGACTACAAGACTGGGGGACACTCAAGCCACCGAAGGGGTCGACGAGGCCGGAGCCGAGAGGGGGAGCGCCGCTGTCCTCAAGGTCCGGAGAGTGTCGTCGAAGGCCGACCGGTCACGCTGCCGCACCAGGGGAGACCACTGCTGAAGGAAGCCAAGAAAGGAGAAAACTTGGTCAGTCACACGGGAAGGGAAGATCTTCTCGATCACCATCTTGTTACGCACATTCCACAAGGTCCAGGAGATGCCCGCAAACACGAGCCAGAAGAGGCGGCGCCCTCCTCCGGCCTTGTTCGCCTGGGTTTGCAGGAACTCCCCGAGCTCCTGGCCGCCACGCAGTCCCAGCCTCTGGACAAAGGACCAAAGTGCAAGGCCCTGAGCAGAGAGAACAAAATATGGACACAGTCTCCTGTCCCACATAGGGACATAGGCCTGCGTTCGGCCGTGACGCTGGCCACCTCGACCCCGAGGGAGCTTGTCCCGGCAATGGCCAGACGAAGATCCTAATACTAAGCGGAAGGGGGGCCTTCCACAGGGGGGAGGTCCAGGGGAGCTCCGGGCCCTGGAACAGGGCCCGGTAGGCCGAGCCCACGGAGAACTCCCCGGACGGCTGCAGCCGCCACGATGCTACATCCGGGGCGGACGCTAAGGTTGCTGAGGAGCCCCGCAATGCACCAGTCTCGGCTGGCCCATGGCGAGGTAACGCCGAACAGGATGTTCCAACACCGCCAAAGACCTCAGCCACCAGTGCCGCAGGGGAAGCGGAAATGGCGAAAAGCCCGGGGAATTGTACCCCCAACGGGATAGGTAGTAGCCACGGGTCAAGCCAGAACCGCACCCCACCGCCGCTCCCCACCTCAAAGGATACGCCCAGGCCAATGAAGTGCTTGATCTCCTGGATGGCTCTCAGAATCGGGACCCTCCGCGCTCACATGCCAGGAGTGGGCGACCCCGGAGGTACTTGGCCTTGATAAGCTGCAGCCAGAGTCCTCCATCGTCCCTAAGGATGCGCCATACCCACTTCAACATCAGCGCCACATTAAAGCGCCTAGACTCAAGGATCCCTAAGCCCCCAAGACATTTGGGGGCGCAAACATCAGCCCATTTGACCATATGATATTTCTGATGGCCATCCCTGGCGGCCCAAAAGAACCTAGACAACTCCTTGGCGAAGTCGGCATGGGTCCCCTCCGGCAGAAGGTATATGCCCATCTGGTACATGGGCAGACTCGAGAGACATGAATTGTCAAGATGGACTTGCTCCCTTGGTCGTAAGGCGTGCCGCCACGGTTCGCGTGTGGCGTACCCTCGATACCAAGGGCCAAGTCCTCGATCGTAACTCTAGTCTCCCGGATGGGGATTCCCAGATAGGTAATAGTGAAGTCCGCCAGCTTGCAAGTCAGGTTTTCAAGAATCCGTTGGCGATCCGCGTCGGAGTAACCAAGAATCATCACCGCTCTTGTCGGGTTAATCGTCACCCTGCATAAAGACTCAAACACGGCAGGAACTTCAGTTAATAATGTCTGGTCGAGCCACGAACCATGATCAAGTTGTCATCAGATCGAGGTGGGAAATTCCACCGCCCGGGATCGATGGCCCACCACCCCGAGATGTGGCCACCGCCTGCCCTATCCAAAATCTCCGCCAGGGCGTCCACCGCTGCGTTGAACAGGAGGGGGGAAATAGGATCCCCCTGCCTAACCCCGCAGGAAGGGCGAAAGTACGGGCCAATCTCCCCATAGATGTTGATCGCCGTCTGCCCACTCATCACGAACTGCATGATCCAATGGATCACACGGTCGTCGAAACCCCTCCTCTCCAGCACCAACCTCAAGAAGGCCCAGTCCAAGCGATCATAGGCCTTCTGGAAGTCCAACTTGAGAAAGACCCCTCGTTGACGTTGCGTCTTGACTTCATGAATAATTTCATGGAAGGCCAGGACATCGTCATGAATGAGGCGTCCCTTCAAGAAGGCGAACTGGAGAGGGTGGGTAAGTCGCTCCAGCACCGGAGCGAGACGAGAGCACAGACAGGCGAATGGATGACGTTGATCACAGTAATCGGGCGGAAGTGGCGGATGTCCGTGGCCCCAACCACTTTGGGGATCAGAGAAATAACGCCGAGGTTCAGGCGAGACATCACCAGGGTCCCAACATAGAATTCCTGGAACATCTGGAGAATCACCGTCAAGCCGAGGCCGGAAGTTCGAAGAAGCCCACGGGCAACCCATCCGGCCCGGGCCGAGCTAGTCTTCATGGACTTCAGGGCCGCTACCTCCTCCGAGAAAAAGGACGGGTGAGGTCCTCATTCTCTTCTGGGAGACCAGCTGACCGACCGTAAGTCCGGGGCCGAGAGACCAGGCGCTGGCGCCGAGAAGAGGTCCCAGAGAACGAATAAATATGGGCGGAGAGGGCCTGTGGGGATTACAACAGTCCTCGCCGCTTGCAGGCGGGATCGAACACTTCCGCTTCCTACCGCTTGCCACGGCATGAAAGTAGGCCGTGTTCGACTCCTTGGACCGTCCGAGTTGGCGGCTACCGACGCCAGACGCCTCCTCCCTTTGTAGATCTCCATAATGGAGGTCTCCGGAGTATCTATGGGACTACCTCGGCCGAGAGGCCGTGGAGGTCGACCTCCCGATCCAAAGCTTGGATCTCCCAATCGACGCTTCCGAGCACGAAGGTCCGCCCCAAGTTAGCCCCCAACCCTCATGAATTGGCGCGCCATCTTAGCACAATGGTGCTAGATATCACCGACAAGAACACGGGGGTCGGCGGCAAGACTAGCCACCTCGACCGAACCGCCTCCACAAAGCCCTGCTTCTGTAGCCAGAAGGACTCAAAGTGGAAGCGGTTCAATCGGGGCGGCCGACCACCGCCGGACGAGAAAAGGAGTGGGGTGTGGTCGGACCCAATCCTAGTGACCGCCTTCAGGGCACACAGAGGGAAGGCCACCTCCCACTCGACGGAGACAAACACACGGTCGAGGACGCAACGGATTGGCTGAGCGCTTGTTTGTCCACGTATATCTAGCGCCCACTCGCACAATCTCATGAGTGCGAGATCAGCGATGCAGTCATTAAACATACGCATCCTAGGGAGGTCCACGTTTGCCGAGCTCTTGTCGTGAACCGAGCGGATCAGATTGAAATCACCGGCTATCACCACCGGGATATCAGTCCGTTCCACCTTTGACTTGAGCTCAAGCAGAAACGCCGAGGACCTCCGATGGTCCGCGGGGCCATAGACAATAATCACCTCGAAGCTGAAGTGGGATTGCCTATGGGTGAGGCCATGCTCACGAAGAAATCCCCGTCCATGTCATCTATCACAAAGGTATCCTCCTTGGCCCCCAAGAGGATACCCTGATACCCCCCAAGCAGGAAGCCGTAACTGGAGAACTTGCAGTGGCTGAGGGCTTCCAACTCGGAAATGGAGAAGTCTTGGCGAATAGTCTCTTGAAAGCCGACAATATCCGGCAACTCCTGGCGGAGGTAATCCTTGATCTGGCGTCCCTACCGTGATCCGAACCCGGATGTTCCAAATGCACATCCGGAAGGCCCGAAGGATGTCCATCCGGACCCCTAGATCAGGGCGGTCCCCTTAGTGGGGACTGAGCGGCACGGGAGAGGGGACGAGACGCACTGCTTGGGAGGTCTCCCACGCAGCCTACCCGAGGGTCACGGTGATCTCCGCCCATCGTGACAGGAGGGATCTCACTAAGGACATGCCCAACGGACTGTCTCGTAAGGATCCGGAGCGTTCGCTCCCGGCATCACGTGCCGGGCAGCGTGATCGCCCCGCATACCCTCCTCCGCGCTTTAATGGCGCCGAGCTGCTCGAGACGTGGTCCTTTCTCGCCGGAACACAAGCCCGCATCCTCCGCCACTCGCCAAGGTGAGCCAGAAACCTCTGAAGTACACAAAACAGGAACCAATCGATCCCAAGGATCCGGGCCAGAGGATGAGCGAAGGATCGGCGGAGTACTGAGAAGTCGCCACGCCGCCACCACTGCAGCCCTCTCGCCACCGTCGGCTCGGGCGGACAGGCCTGTCGTCCGGAGTCGGCGAGACGCACACTGTGGCGGGAGGGGGGCGGAGGAGGAGGCCTGGGAGTCCTGGCCCGGCGCAACTTGGCAACCGCCGCAGGGGAGGGAGGGTCACCAGAGGTCAGCGTGAGGCCGAGCGGTGCCGGGGTGTCCGGGGCGAGGGAGTAGCACACCACACCGGGGGACCGCGGGGACAGGTTGGCGCAGACGACCATCCCCTCACTCCCCGAGGACTCCAGCTCCAAGGGGGGAGAGGCAACCAGGGGGGCCGGACGGGGCGGAGAGGGTTGGGGAAGGTTGGATCCAGATCTTGTGATGTCGAGGTCGAAGGAGACGGGGGGATCCGGGCGGCAGCAGCGAGGGAGGTCCACCGGGGCCAACTTGGCCGGAGCGCTCAGAGACAGGGGCCGTCTCCCGGGGAAGAAGGGACCCCCACCGGAGAGAGCAGCCGACACCGAGCCACCTCCAGAGGCCCCCTGAGCGGGAAGGGGCGGGGGTGGCGACGCTGGCCGGGTGGGACTCGGGGACCTGAGCGGAGCCGAGTCACTGCTGTCGGAGTGCTCCATGCCCAGCCCCGGTCGTCGCCACCGGCCGAGGGGCTGGGCGGGGGGATAGTCACCGTGGTAACCACCTCCTCGTCAAGCTCCACCAAGAGGTCCCGGGCCACGCGGTCGAAGAAGAACCGGGGGAGCGAGACAGGGAACACCGAGGCGGAAGGACAGAGGATGCGAAGCCTGATCGCTCCGTGTCCCGCCAGCGAACCCAAGTCCACCTCCGTCAGCTTGCCAACCGCCTGCGAGATAAGCGCCACCACCTCCGGGGACCGAGCCTCGAACGGGACTCCGAGGAGGCGCACCCAGACCTCCGAGAAGGTGGCCACCGTCTCCTGCGCCGCGGAAGACGGCTGGATGGCCACCTTCAGCTGGTGGATGGGGAGCGTGAAGGAGGAGCCGAGGGCGCACATGCGCAGGACCACCACCGAGGGGAAGGAGACCACGAACTCCGAGTCAGAGATGCGGCGGACCGGCCACACGTGGCCGGGCCGCACCGCCCTGAGCTCCACCAGGAGAAGGGCCTCCGTCACCGCAGAGAGGAGGGGCCTGGTCCGGAGGATCGACACCTTGCTGTGGTCTTGGGACCGTCATCCGACGCCCCTGTGTCGATGAAGTAGAAGCCCCCGTCGACACCGTGACCATAGTACTCCAGAGACTCCCTGGGCCGCGGTAAGGATGTCGCCAGCACGCTGCCACTACCACGCGGCGCCACAGGGGGGGGGGGGACGGCCGTGAGAACCGATGTCCCCGACGTGCCCGCGACGGCCGAGGGGGGGGCCTTCTTCTTCTTCTTGCTCTTTTTCTTCTTCCTCTTGGTGGCCGCCGAAGCGTCCACCCCACCCTCACGGGGCAGCGGCACCACGGTCACGCACGGGCTTCAGATCCGCTGCCAGCCACCTGCCTGGCCTGCGTCACCCCCTCGCGGGACAACAAGCGACCGGGCGGGGCTCCCTCCGGTCTCGCTACCGCCGACGGAGCGGGCGAAGCGGCGTCGTCGGAGGATCGCGCCGCGGCGGCGCGAAGCGGCGGCGCCGGTGCCGCACCATGTGCTGTCCCAGACGGGCGGCGGCCGGCGGTCACGGGTAGGCGAGCGAGAACGGCGCGGCGACGAGGAGCGACGCGGGGAGGGCGGGTGCTGCTGAGCCGGCGGGCGGGGAGCCATCAAGGCGGCAAGGTACGTCCGTCGGGGCTCAAGGCAGGGGGAGGTTGGCGGCGGGGGCACGGGAGCCGGGAGAGTGGCGCTGGACGCCTGGGACGGTGCTTCTCCCTTCCTGTTCTTGAGTGTAGTGATTCTTTCTGGCATTTTCACTGGTGCATGATATTTCCACACAGAAACATGTGACAAACACATTTATTTTTTGCATCATCTCCTTAAATAAGATCACTCCCCAATCTCCATCATTCATCCAACACTATATAAACCAGGATGGTTGAATCCCTGTCAAAAACAAAAATTATTGGTCTGCAAGAGGGTCGACCTCAGCCCAGACATCCTTCTCCTATCACCAATTTCCCTTCCAAACACTTGTAGTAAAACACATCCCTTACCAGTACAATATTTAGTGACACCTTGATTCAACAAAACCTGTGGCCAAGTACCTTTTTTACTAAATGCTAAGAGATTACACAGAGTGAATCTTCCACCCGCACAACATTTCCAACTTACACCACCATTAATTTCAGCAAGTACTATATTTCCAAGTTATGTTAATCTTCTGAACTGAAACTGAAGATCTATGTTTTTTAGCATGAGCATCATTTTCACAAGCAGGCATATAAATCATGGTGTATTTCCTTCTCTATACGCAGTGCGCAGTTGGGCACGTAATCTGCTCGTCATGCCATGGCAGCCTCCCGAACAAGGACAGGTGCCACGCGTGCTCCCTCACGGGCGGCTACAACCGTTGCAACGCGCTCGACAAAATCCTGGAGTCATTCCGTGTCCCTTGCTCCAACGCCAAGTATGGATGCACCGCCAAGTCGCACTACCACGACGCGGACGAGCATAATAAGTCGTGCCCGCACAAGCCATGCTTCTGCCCGGGACCAGGCTGTGGGTTCGTGGGGACCATCGTTATGTTCTTGGCTCACCTTACCGACGACCACAAGTGGCCATCCACCGAGTTGAAGTACAATATTAAGCTCACCCTGGATGTGCAAGAAGGAAAACATGTTGTCCACAGCCGAGACGGTGGCCCCCTTTTCTTGGTGACATTCACTCCGGTGCCGCCGTTCGGACACGCCACCTCTGTTTTGTGCGTCGATCCTCATGCCACTGCCACCACGGAGATAGAACGCAAGTTCAGGTGCCATCTTGGTTCCAGCAGCGTCGACATTGGTTGGCAGAAGTCTTTGGATTTTCAGGTCAGGAGCACCAACCTCTCCCAAGGGTTACCGGCATCGGCGGATGGCGGCTACTCATTTGTTGCGCCCAACACTACCAGCATCACTGTCAGTATCACGAAGATAATGCGCGACAAGCGTGGGAACGAGATCCGACTGAAGCGTTTGCAGCAAAGTTTACTTCCATATGCACTATCTAGTTGATCTACTGCACGTTGCGAGATGATTGATCAGGCTGCAGTTACATGCTACTAGATTGAGACCTGTGAATTGCTGCATAGGCTCAAATTTCGGGGCAAATTAATTGTTACTGGATATTATGAGTCGTAGAAATGTTTAATTAGTTTTAGATGCCTCAGGCTGTCTTGATGGTGTGAAGTTTGCTCTGGTAATTATTTCTACAGCTTACAACGAAAACACAGCCCTGCGCAGAATGATGGTGCGTAAGTGTTCAAAACAATCAAGCCATGTAGAGTGTTTTGTGCTAAAAATAGTCATTGTTCAAAAGAAAAGCATGTTCTCAAAAAACTCATCCCATCCCCTGCTAAGCTAATCTGTTGTGATTGCTAGCTGTTCTCAACGTATTAGATTGGTTGGCATGAGGAAGGAGACATATGGGGGCCTTGGTGGAAGACAGGAAGGAGACGACGATGCGAAGACTTCAAGTCAACCGCAGATAGGGGAATCTGCAAAAATTTAACCTATTGGGGAACACACAACGTGCTTACAGTTCCACCATGATTTAGACTGCCTAAAATGTCACCTTGCATCTCTGATGTGAACTATCTCCACCTTATGCTCAACACTGGTTCCACATTGATTTAGATTGGTAACCTGAAGGCGCACCACCAGGTCTTTCACGGTACGCGGCAATACCATGGCTGGCATCCACTTCATCAACACCATATATACCTCAAAATCCGAAAGAGTTTTCCAGTTAAACATCAGTATTTCCCTTCAGTTCAGTCTCAGCCTAAAAGTTTCTGGAATCCATGGAAATTGTGCTGTCTGCGGCTGCAGGTGACCTTGTGAGCCGATTTTTCTCCTTTCTGATAAGCAGGTATTCGGGCGCCGCATGCTCGGAGGAGACCGAGCATGCGGATGTGGAGAGGTTGCAGCAACTCCTGCTAAGAGCTCACATGGTTGTCGAGGAGGCGGATGGTCGGTACATCACCAACTCTGGTATGCTTCTACAACTGAAGATGCTAGCTAAGGCTGTTTACCATGGTTATCATGTGCTAGACACCTTCAAGTGCAACCAGCTAATCAAAGCGGGCTCCAAGGAAGTGATAAGTATTGGCTTGTTCACGTCATATCTTGGCACTCCTGTGAAGCGCTTTCGCCCAAATGCTGGTATACCACATAACAAAGTTGGTAGCGGCTGTGGCCTACAAGATGCCTTGTTAAAGCTAGAAACTGCTGTCTCTAACATCACTGAGTTTGTTATACTTTTGGGCGGGTGTGAACCCATGTTTCGCAGACCCTATGACACCTATCTGTATGTCGACAACTGCATGTTTGGTCGTCACACTGAGAAGCAACATGTCATGAACTTTTTGTTACAGCACAATCCTCCTGGTTCCCCATCTGTGCTTCCCATCATCGGAGGCTACCTAGTTGGGAAGAAGACCCTGGTAGCACATGTATGCAATCATGAGAAGGTCCATAGTTACTTCTCTTCAATTGTGCACCTCAATGGAGACAACTTCCGTAGAGTAGACAATGGGTGCACATCAGGGAGAACATTGTTTGTTGTCAAATTTGTTTCAGATGTCGATGATGAGGAGTGGAAGTGTTTCTACCGGGCAGTGACATCCATAAGCGCAGAAAGTAAGGTTATAATCATAAGTAGGATCGAAAGTTTGATTAGATATGGCAGCGTAAAGCCAATTCACCTAACTAGGTTACATGATGAGGAGTACAGCTACCTCTTCAGGACACTAGCATTTGGAAGTGCGCGAGCTGAGGATCACCCGAAGCTGACACTATTGGCAGGAGAGTTCATCAAATTGTTTGGTGGGTCATTTGTGGAAGCATATTCAGTTACCAATGGGTTGAGGACGAACCTAAACCTTCAATTTTGGGTTTCCATGTTGAAGAAATACAAGAGTGTGACCAAGAGCAACTTGTCTGTATTTGGCGAGCATCTATCACATCGCTTCAGAAAACGCCGTCCAGTAGACTTCACCAACTTTCTTCCCTCACCCGCTGCTCCGCTATACCTTATGCCACCTCGAACTGAAGCCGAGGTTTCCGAAAGGAAACTACCGAAGATAAGGATTGGAGACATCATTATGAACCCTTCCCTTCGTCCCAAGGGTGACTTTGATTTAGTGACATGGGAATCACAGATACCCCCCTATACCGAGTTCTGTTACCATGTTCCTTCTTGTGCTCAACAGCAGGCTAAAACAACCTTGCGGAGGAAGCGTGATCCAACTATTTGTCTCTAGTGGTTTCTGTATCTATTTTTTTGTGTTTCTACTTTTTGTCGCATTGGCAAACTATTGTAATGGAACCTCAATAATGAAATAAAGGACTGCATGCATCAGTCGATGCAATGGCGGCTGGTTTTTACCTCTTTTATCGGAGAAAATATTACAGGAACTTGTGAAGTTTATTTTATGTTCTAGTACTTCGTACAGTTGTGAATCTAGAGTTACCCTTGTAAAACTTCTTGGCATGTATCTCATTGAAAAACTTAATGCCTCCTCTGCCCCTGTCTCGTCAGAACAGCTAGCACGTCGTGCACTGTAGGTGAAGGCTGAACCGCTGAAGAGGGAGCAAGAGAGAGCAACAAGTACATAGCAAGCTACTGATCTCACCACAAACTGCTATTGGGGAGAGCACTGGGCGTGAAGAAGAAGAGGAAAATGTGGTCATTAACGGCAGAAGCAGCACGAGCAGGCGAAGTCCAGCAATGGCAGCGCGATCTGTATGATTCCCTTCCAGCATCCGGTCTTCAGGTCTCATATCTTCATGTCCCTCCAATCTGCCATTATTATCCTCATTTGATCCACCATTGCATTGAGAGTCTGGGATGCCCTGCCTGCACGAAGAACTTTCAAGTTCAGATAGAAATCATAGACAAGAGTCAAGGGCATAATGTACTGTATATATATCACTTGCACACATATTTTGTTTTTCTAAACAGTTATATGAATATATATAGTGAATTTGCTACCTGCACAACATTATTTTCAGTAAGAAGTAAGAAGAAATTGTTATATCAAAGTTTGCGTGGTTTCCCACTGTTGCTTCCTACATCTTCTAATTAAGCTGAAACTGAAGATCCATGTTTTCACTTTTTAGCATGAGGGGAGCAACGGTTGCATCACTTTCACAGGCTGCATAGTTGGGCATGTAATAGTAGAAATACTGGGCAAGGTTTGAACTCATGATGACTCTTATGCGACGACCTGAAGCCAAAAGTAGAATAATCGATAGAAGATTCTACAAAAGAAGTGGCACATTGATAAAATATCAACATTAGAATAGTAAATCGAAGTTTCTACGGAAGATTCAACAAAGGCACACAGTGTACTCCCAATTCCACAATGGTTTAGACTGGCTAAAATACCACCATGCATTTGTTGTGGTGCGAACTACCTCAACCTTACGTTTGCTGTCAATTTCTACATTGACTTAGACTAGACTGGTCATCAAAAACGCACCCAAATCCATTGTTCAATACAGAGGAATTCTTGCTAGTTCTCAACCTATTGGGCCGGGTTTAAACTCATCATGACGATTATGCGACGTGGAGTGAACGGTAAACAATGCACCATGTGCTTACAATTCAGTCTTATAAAAGCCCACCGTGTGCTTAAAATTCCACAGTGAACTTGACAGCCTAAAACCTTCACCATATGCTTGTCACTAGTTTCCACGTTGACTGAAAAACAATCTCACCTGATCGCCTGTGGAGCTAATCAGGTATGCTTGGTAGGTTTTAATGTATTGGGCATATGTTTGAACTCATCATGACTCTTATGTGACGACCTGAAGTCAACACTAGAATAGTAGATAGAAGATTCTACAAAAGAAGTGACAGATTGCAAAAATATCGAGAGTAGAACAGTATATAAAAGATTCTACTTCCATTTCGAAAAATTATATTTAGAAGATTCAACAAAATTATATAGAGTTTGTACTGCAACGTTTATGTGTTGAATAATATAAGCAATGTTAAAAAAAATTCAACAAAGGCGCATAGTGTACTACAAATTCCACAATGATTTAGACTGGCTAAAATATCGCCATGCAGCTGCTGTGGTGCCTTACGTTTTCCATCAATTTCCACATTTACTTAGACTAGAATATTCAACAAAAACACACCCAATATCCATTGTTCAATAAAAAGCTTGTTTGAGAAGAAAAATATCTCATTCGATCGCCTGCATAGCTAATCAGGATTTTTTTCTTGTTTTGGGCTGGGTTTGACGATCGATTATGCGATGATCTGAAGTCAATAGTAGAAAAATGCACCATGTTCTTGTAATTCCATATGCTTACAATTCACTGATAAGTAATAAAAGCCCACCGTGTGCTTAAAATTCCACAGTGAACTAGACTGCCTAAAATCTCCACCATATGCTTGTCGCTAGTTTCCACATTGACTAAGAAGACCAAACAACTGGCCAACTGGTCTTTCACGCTGCAATACCTTTGCATCCATTTAAAGAGCACCGCACCTCAACCTGATATCTACAAGGTGAAAACTAACACAGCTTTCTCCTTCAGCCATTCAGTCTCAACCTTTAAGTTTTTTGGGATGGAAGTAGTTCTGTCCGCGGCTGCAGGTGACCTTGTTAGCAGACTTCTCTCCTTTTTGATGAGCAAGTATTGGGATGTCGCTTGCTCGGAGGAGGAGAAGCATGTGGAGAGGCTGCAGCAGCTCCTGCTAAGAGCTCATATGGTTGTCGAGGAGGCGGATCGGCGCTACATCACCAACTCGGGTATGCTTCTGCAACTGAAGATGCTATCTAGGGCTATGTACCGTGGTTATCACGCGCTAGACACCGTCAGATGCAACCGGCTAATCAAAGAGGGGTCTGAGGAAGTGACAACTGCTGACTCGTTTGCATCATATCTCGGCACTCCCCTGAAGCGCTTCCGTGCAAATGGTGGTACATCAAGTCAGAACGAAGCTGGTAACATCTGCGACCTGCAAGGTGCCCTGTTAAAATTAGAGACTGTCATTTCTAATATGACAGAGTTTGTTATACTTTTGAGTGGATGCGAATCCATGATGTTCCGCAAACCCTATGACACCTATCTTTATGTCGACAACTTCATGTTTGGTCGTCAGACTGAGAAGCAACAAGTCATTAACTTCTTGTTACATCACCACCCTCTTGGTTCTCCACCTGTGCTTCCAATCATTGGTGGCACCCTAGTCGGGAAGAGAACTTTAGTAAAGCATGTATGGAATGATGAGAAGGTCCGTAGTTTCTACTCTTCAGTTTTGCATTTCAACGGGGACAACTTCTGTATGATAGAGAATGAAAGCATGGCAGGGAGAACATTGGTTGTTGTCACATTTGTTTCAGATGTCGATGATGGGGAGTGGAAATCTTTTTACCGGGCAGTGACGTGCAAAAGCACAGAAACCAAGATTATAATTGTAAGTAGGATGGAAAGTTTGGCGCGATACGGTACCGCGGAGCCAGTCCACCTAAGTAGATTACAAGATGATGAATACAGCTACCTCTTCAAGACACTGGCATTTGGAAGTGCCCGAGCTGAGGACCACCCAAAGATGACACTATTGGCAGGAGAGTTCAGCAAAGTACTGCATGGTTCTTTTATGGGAGCATATCCATTTGCATATAGATTGAGGACGGATCTAAGCCTTCAATTCTGGGTTAACACGTTGAAAGTGTTAAAAAAAGTGATAAAGAAGAACATGTCCATGTATGGTGAGCATCTATATCCTGTGAGACAACACTATCCAATAGACTTGACCGACTTTCTACCCTCTCCCTCTGCTCCACTCCGCATTATGTCTCCTCGGACTGAAGCTGAGGTTTCCCAAAGGAAACTACCCAAGATAAGGCTTGAAGACATTGTTGTGAATCCTTCGATTCGTCCCAAGGGTGACTTTGATTTAATGACATGGAAATCACCGATACCTCCTTATACAGAGTTCTGTAACCATGTTCCATCTTGTGCTCAGCAGCATCCTAAAAAGACCTTACGGAGGAATCGTGATGCAACTCTCCGTCTATAGTGCTCTTTTGTATTTATCTTTTCTATGACTTTTTTTTTTCTAGAAATGGATGATTCTTGTATCTGAACTCCAATAATCAAATAAAGGGATTGGTGCATCCACTAGGCAGTGGGCTTTACCTCTTTTTCAGAGAAAATATTACAGGAACTTGTGAAGTTTGTTTTATGTTCTACTTCTTACATGTGTGGATCAAGAGATACTCCTTCTATATAGGTATATAGGTATTACAATTGTCAAGATGTTAACAATTCGTTATGAACGTAAATTTGCTTGATTCTTTTATTTGTGTCAGTTAGCACATGTTCATATGCCAAGATAATTTCCACTACCATGCCGACGACAAAAGGGTCTGAGGATACTACTATCTTTAGGCAGAGGATGGCTCCCACTCATTTGATGTGCCACGGTACAATGGGCTGCCAAGTAAATCAAACAAGGAAGGACAAGTTAATCCATCAGTTTGCTTAGGCTCCCGGGTAGGGCGACGCATGCCTCCACGGGGTCAATGACAGGTTCCTCCTGGACAAGTTAATCCATGAAAAGTATTGGACCAGTTTTTTGGCTTCGCCCCTGGGTATCCGTAGGAGGGCAGATGACATATGAATCTGTGTATTTGCATTTTTTTTTCAGCTGAATCAAGCCATCCAAAATAAAAACTGTGTTGTGCAAAAGAAATGCAGTTGTGGTGTTCTAACCTTTTCAGCTGTCTGAAGATTGGTAAGCAGTTCAAGTTATGTGTCTCACTTGAAAGAACGAACCCACAGGGTTGGGGTTTGCAACCGGATCTTCTCTATTTATTATTGTCTTTAACATTATTCTTATTCATAACAGTGACCTAAACTGAAACTGTACTATCTTTTGAAGGAGGTTGCTGAAACTATCACAGGCTGCAAGTCCCGGATCTCTACCATTTCTTCGGTTCTGTTTCTATGACTTTAACTGTAGTTTCAGATTCTAAATTTAATGTTTTTGTCTAACCGTTGAACAGTGGTTATGGAATGAATCTAGTGTTTATTTTTTTGCTAGCTGTTGTTTGTGCTGTTTGCCCAAGATTTTCTGAAAATTTGTCTCATATGTACCAACCAGTGTTGCCACATTCAGAAGGATTTGTCGAACTGATGAGATATTTTGCTGTTCTGAACAATCTATTTGAATGTATGTACACTTCACATGTCACAAGAATCTGCCCACATCACACACCGGCAGGGCTGCCGTCTTTCCTCGGGTCGCTCACCGCCGTCAGCATCCCATGGAACACATTCTTGTTGCCGCCATCACCGCTGGAGACCGGCTCCAGCAAGTCTTGCACGATCATCTGGCACACGGCCCCTGATCCCATGCCCTCCAGCACGTGCCCTCTGCTTCTCAAAAACTCTCTGGCCTCGCCGCTGAGCGCGATGACCTCACCGTCGGTCACCGTCTCATCCTCGTACTTCACCACGTTGGGCACCAACTTGTGGTACACCCTAGCGCTTTGCACGGCGGCGAAGGGGCTCATGCCCACCACGAAGTGGTTCAGGAACACCTGTGTCACCGCCGCTATTATGTTGGTGCCGCCGCTCCCGCCCAGCACGCCGGCGAGCTGCCCGTCCTTGAGGATGATCGTCGGTGTCATGGAGGAGAGGGGTCGTTTCCCTAGGGCGATGAAGTTGGCCGGCGCCGGAGGGAGGTGGTCAGGGGTCTGTTGGGGCACCGAGAAGTCATCCATCTCGTTGTTGAGCACGATGCCGGTGGACGGAGATAGCACACACGCGCCGAAGTAGTAGTTCACCGTCGTCGTTATCGACACCGCGTTTCGGTCGCCGTCCACCACACACAAGTGGCTCGTCCCATTGTCGCGCAACTGGCTCCATCTGAAATGTAAAAACTGTCCGGTGAAAATGCTTGATTAATAGTACAACGATTATCATATAGTTTGTTAATTTGTGCTTACTTAGGGAGATAGTAGTCGGATGGGAATGTGGTGTTGTTGGCAATCCTCTGGCGGATCTTGTCTGCGTACGCCGGAGAGAGCATCTCGGTGATGTTGTCAGCGACATTAACAAATCCAGGATCACCGAGGTCCATCCGGGCAGCAAGCATGTGCTTAACCGCCTCGATCAGCCTGTGCACGCCCAAAAACCCCTTCAAAAACTCGGTCGACTTGTACCCACCCAAAATGTTCAGGACCTACACAAATCGAAACAAAAATTGTTCATCTATCCAAACATAAAACATTTGATAGTCACTCTATAAACATCATTAATCAATGGAAGTGAATGATCCATGCCAAGGGTGTAGGATTTCGCAATAGAAAATTTGCATCTAAATTGTAAGCAATGAACATACCAGTGCCATGCCGACGGTGCCGCTGGAGGGCGGCGGCATTCCCAAGAAGGTGAACCCCATGATGTCGGCCTCCATGGTCGGGCTCACCGCCACTTTGTACCCCCTCAGATCCTCTATCGTCACCACCCCGCCTGCCCTCCTCACGTCCTCCACCAGCCTCGTCCCGATGTCCCTGTCGTAGAACTCTGCGACGCCGTGCTCCGCCAAGGCCTCCAACACGTCAGCAAGGGCCGGGTTGTGGCAAAGCTCGCCGGCGGTGAGGACCTTGCCGTTGGGAGCAAAGACTCCGCGCAGCCCGGGGTCGGCGAGCACGTCGACCTCTGTTTCCTTGAGCGCATTGGCAACATAGGGGACAACTGTGTAGCCGCCGCGGGCGAGCTCGATCGCCGGCGTGAAGAGGGACTTCCATGGGAGCCGGCCGTAGCGCGACCACGCGGCGTGGAGGCCGGCGAGCTCCCCAGGCACGCCCATGGCCAGCGCGCCCTTGTACTTTGTCGTCGGGTCTGCCTCGTACATATTCTGGAATTCAACACATTTCACAAAGACTAACCATATAAGCAAAAACGGTGTAGTTAAACCATGAAAAGAAATGAGTTCATGCAGGGCGCTCGCTAATCGGAAATGGTTGCTTAGTACCGCTGCACATAATCGGAAATGGTTGCTTAGTACCGCTGCACATAATCGGAATGGTTGCCATTTGTCAGAAAAAATGGTTAACCAATTGGATGTGTGTACGTTCTAAGTGGACTTAAATTTTTTCCATGCATAAGCTAATAGTGTTAATAGTTTGATCTAGTCTAATCTTGTCCACATTTCTGAATCTTAATGGTAGAGACATGAGACGGTGACTCTGACCATCGACTTGACGTATAAAAAGGAGAGAGTTAGGTAAACAAAATCAGGTGATTTTTTTTAAATAATACGCATTATTTAATTAATTTGAGTTTTATTATATGTTTTTTTGAAAATTACAGATCTAGCACTTTGTCGTCCTGGGGGAAGCCGACTAGGGCAATCGGCCAGGCCCTGGCCGACAGCCTAGGAATCGTCGAGCAGCTGGACGACAGCAGGTCGGCCAGTGGGGCCGCGGGACCCACCCAGGACGACAGGTTCAGTCGGCCAGGCCCAGGCCGACTGCCCAATCGGCCAGGCCCACGCTGACTGGGGCCAGGATAAGTGCCACGACGCCGCGCCGCCAGACGCCCCTTTCTTCTCCACACGACCGCGCAGCGCTCCTCTCTCTCTCCTGTTCATCGTTCCTGTTTCTAAAACCACCATTTTTGCCCGATTTGGCTCGATTTGATCATAAAAACTTCAATCTAAAACCAGTAGAGAGGTAGTGGAAGCCCGATCTATAGATGGGTTAGCTCATGGCTCGATTTGGTGTTGGTTTGTTGGAAGAACGGTGGTGGAGCTGTGGTGGAGCAATGGCAATGGTGGTGGAGCTGTGGTGGAGGAGCTGAGGTTGTCTGTGGTGGAGTTGTGGTGGTGGACCGAGTGGCTTCTCTCGCTTCAAGGGTAAACTCTAATCACTCGATAATCACGGTTATTGTATATGGTTACGTATGGTTAGTCTATTAGAATATCTGGCTAGTGAATTAGTAATAATATTTGACTGATGGGTTAGGCACAACTATTTGGCCGGTGGATTAGTAGCAATATTTGACCGGTAGCAATAATATCATATTTTTTAGAATATTTGCAAGCATTGCCCAAAGTTATACGCGTTGTCGATAATTAATTGATTAGGTTGTTTATTTTATGTCAGCAGAGATGACCAATTTAGTGAAGTCCGTGTTTTATTACGATCCTGGGAATGTCCGAACAAATGACTTTGGAGCAGATCTGGGAGAGTTCATGTGTACACAGTTAGATTTGACTGGCCCTCAAACCTGGAGTATTAGTTAGTTGAAGGAATGGTTGACAGGATGTTTAGGCTATAACATCGAGACGTACACCGTCAGCGTGCAAGCATTGTGGACAAAGTCAAGAAAAAATATTTTCTGGACTTTGAGACATGTAGATACTGACAGACACTGGTTTAAGTGGTTAAAAGGCTGCGAAGATAGGCATGTAAACCCTGTCGCATTAGTGCTTCCTGTCTTGAAGGAGATCGATCTGCCTGGAGGCGATGGTGGACATGTTTCTCGCCATAGTGCTGGTTCAAGTTACGGGATGTACTCTATGTCCAGTGCTGGAGGCGGTGGTTATGAATCGTAAGCGAGCGGAGATAGGAGGAGGCGATGGTTATGAATCGGGGCAGAGCAGTCAGGCCGGAGGTGGAGAAGACTATAATGGAGAGGCAGATGCGGACGAGGAAGATGGAGGCATGCAGAACATGATGGAAGAGGAGGATTACATGGATGGCGAAAGTGGTGATTCTGATGACCCTGAGGATTCTGATGGAGAAGGAAATGGTGGAGAGGACGTGCCGATTCCTGCTTCATGGAATCAAAACATGTCAACCGGAATGACCGTTGATGATGGTCATGATTCTGCGTGGGAATATCACAGCAACAAAATTGCCCAGGGTGCCAGATATCAAGACAAGCAACATTTGCAAGATGCAGTCATTGCTTAGGCAATGTCAACACACAGGGTTTTGAAAACATCGGTGTCCTCTAAGAAATACTTGACAATGGAATGCGTGGATATAAATTGTCCAGGTAGGGTGCATGCCTATGTCCCTGCGTATGACACAACTTGGTTGGTGAGCGACTTTGTGCAGCACACATATGAGCTACAAAGTGTTCCTGAAGATCATCTTAACCTCTCCTCCACACTTCTAGCTCGGCTGCTTTACACGGACTTAGTAGAGTGCAAAGCAATGATATACAGAAGAAAGTAAAGACCCGGTTTAAGTACTTCATTTCGTATGGCAAGGCTTGGAGGGCAAAGCAAAGGGCTCTTGAGGAGAGGTTTGTTTCGTTTAGAAACTCGTATGACTCCGTGGTCCGACAACTTCACACACTGCAGGATAGAAACCCATGCACCTATGTCGTCATACAATATTATGTGATACCAGAGGATCCATCCGTGAAGGTGCTTCATCGAGTGTTCTTTTCTTTTGTTGTATGCATCCAAGCTTTCACTTATTGTCGTCCAGTGATATGTGTAGACGATACTTTTCTCACTGGCAAGTACAAGGGTCAGATCCTTACTGCCATTGGTCAAGACGGCAACAATCAGATTGTCCCACTCGCATTTGCTTTCGTGGAGGGCAAAAACACTGAAAGTTGGACATGGTTCTTCAGGCAGCTCAAAATAGCAGTTGTGAAAGACAAGCCCAATGTATGCATCATTCATGATAGGCATGCAGGTATACTCAATGCCGTAAAACGGCTGACACTGCCAGGGTCGGAAGAGCAAACACCTTGGCTTGACATGCAAAGCCGGTGGTGCATGCGCCATTTGGGTGCTAATTTCTTCTCACATTTCAGAAACAAGAACCTCATGAATCTATTCAAAAAACTGTGCAAGCAGAACCAAGAATGGAAGTACGATTTCATACGCGCAAAGCTCGATGAATTCACTCAGAAACATGTGAGGGCAAGGAAAGCTGCACAAAACGCAGAGTAGCGCATCAAGCAAAGCAGCGCAGTGCAGTAGCTACTGGAGCTGCGCCTGTGGAGGAAGATCCTGTAGGGCTTTGTGACTTGCCTGGATTTGATCCACCTGGTACAAGGAGAAGGCTCGGCAGATCGATCAAGAACTTCCAACAGTGGATAGAGCACGAGCCTTTGGAGAGGTGGTCTTTGCTACACGACACACATGGATCTAGGTACGGTATCATGACTACAAACCTAGCTGAGTCATATAACTTTGTCCTTAGAGGTAACAGGGCACTTCCACTTACAGCCATAGTCGAAGGTATTTTGTATGGCACGATTTCATATTTTAGAGCCAGAAGACAGGGTGCTCAGATGCATATCATGAACAATTCAAACACACGCTTCTGTGAAAAGATTTTGAGGTACATGGATAAGAAGATGACGAAGGCTATGTCACACACTGTCGTGTGCATAGGTAATGAGGAAAGAAGGTTTGAGGTGCAGCTAGCCACCGATAAATTTGGGTGTGGTAATGAACTAAGAACGCATGAGGTGAAGATTGGTAATGAGCAATGGCCAACCTGCGAGTGCACCTGCAACAAACCAAAGTTGCTTCACCTGCCTTGATCTCATGTGCTTGCTGCTTGTCGGTAACTAGGGTTGGACGCCATATCGTTCGTGTCTCCCTACTACCTGAAAGAATATGTGGTCAATACCTGGACGGGTGAGATGTCAGGATTTAGAGTAATGGGTAATTTCAACACCGTGAACCCTGGTGAAAGGCAGTATGTTCTTCATCTAATGCACATATTTATTACATAATTTTCCATCTATATATGGCGAACCTTGTGGTGTCACTTGCAGGCACAGATGTTAGTCGATCTTGAGACGGAGAGTGCTGAGTACAGACGCTCTCTTTCGTCTGGACCCCTACTTATTCACCGGCAGGACCAGGAGACCTGGCTGAGTCGTCAGGAGGAGAAGATACGGCGTATCTACGGGGTTATCACGTGCACCCGCCCCTCGAACATTGCTCACCACCCGACACCACAGCGTCCTCCGCGGCACTTGACGCACCACCACCACCAGCAGCCACCGCCTCACGATAGCCTCTGGCCCACGGCTTACACCACAGACGACTCGAGACCTCCTCCCTGTAGCCGAGGAGGTTCGTGGCATCAGCAGTTTCTTCGATCACATAAGAAAGCAGCTTTTGTACGATGGAGGTTCGTCAGGCAGCACCAAAGAAGCAGGAGCTTGGGGTCACCCTCCCATGCCAAACTACGGGTTTCGCCACGACCCACCATGGTATATGTCTTACAAGATAAGCGTCGAGGCTTAGTTCATGTCAAGTTCTTACATACTTCGTTTTCATGTGCAGGAGCATTCGGAATGCAAGGGTCTATCATAGTTCCCTACCAAGCAGGAGCCTTGGGGTCTTCAGTTTCCACCCTCTCCGATGAAGTTCCTTACCAAGCATAAGGAGAGCATCATAGTTCCTTACCAACGTCTCCCAGTGGACTGGTTCATCGCCTATCATAACACTTCTGGCTATTTGGAGAAGCCCAATGGACATCTCTGTCGGCCAGGGAAACATGTCGGTCATAGTGGAGAGGAGTGGAGGGAAATGCGAGAGCAAGAGGAGAGGAGGGAAATGAGAGAGTAAGAGGAGTAAGAGATGAACTAGGTTAAAAGATACATCTCGTTGCCCGGATTTATAGAGGCACCGAACCGAATAGACGGGAAAAAGGGCGGGAAGTAGTGGCGGGAAAAAAGGGCGGAAGTAATCGCGGAAAAATCGGGAGTAATCAAGAAAAATCGAAGGAAGGATTGGCGAGAAACATCGGCGGGAAGGATTGGCGAGAAACATCGGCGGACGATTAGCTTAGAGGATATTTAAAAAAATTAGCCAGGGTTGCATTGATCATGCAGGATTTGGTTAGAGGCAGGACGATTAGGCTATCGGTCTGGGTCTGACCGATTGCACTAATCGGCCTAGGCCAGACCGATTGCCCTAATCGGCCTGGAGCAAGCCGAATGCATGGGTGGGACCAAGCCGACTGCCTGGTGCCACCTGTTGTCGGCCGATGGCTCAGCCCGATTGGTCCCAGCCGACAAAGTGCTAGATCTGTAATTTTAAAAAAACGTATAATAGATATCAAATTAATTAAATAATACGTATTATTTTAAAAAAATCGCCAAAATCAGAGTAGTTAATCATGTGCAACTATACAATCAGACAAAAATCAAAATTACTGTGAGACGTACGCACGGTTCGACACATGTATGCTAGACTAAGAAATGAGGGGAAAGCACATCATGGACCCTCATTCCCTCATGGCCACGAGTGGTAGACTAATATATAGAGTATACATCTTATCAAATTAGCATCTAGCACATGATGCTTACATCTCATGGGAATTAGGAGCTTATGTCAACTCCTTGGCCCAACTACAATAAAGCTAAAGGGAATTAAGATCTTAATTACTTTCTCCGTCCGGAAATAAATAATTTGCGTCTAGATTTGTATGTATTTATATACTCCCTTCGTCCTAAAAGAATGTCGCAGATTTATCTAAATTTAAATATATCTAGACACTATTTAGTATACAGATTCATCCAAATTTAAATAAATTTACGACATCTTTTTTAGGATGGAGAGAATACTAAAATAGGCTAGATACATATAAATCTAGACAAATTCAAATCACTTATTTTTAAACAGAGAAAGTATATGACTTTTGCTGCTGTTATTTGCTTTCACATTGCCATGAACTTGGATCTAACTAAGACCACGTTCTTCAAAAATGAAAAAGATATTTCTAGTCAGTTTTCTATACTGCGTAAGCATGCCGACGCCACCCGCCGACAGTGACCTACTGCCCAACCGCTGGCCCAGGCTATTGGCTGGGAAAGGGCCCACAAGTCAGGGGCACAAGCACAACGACCAAACAGAAGGGGGAAAAAAGAACTGATTTTTTCTGTCGTGCCGCTCATGATTCCAAGGTAGCGGGGGATAGTCACGTACCGGCGTTGCCGCTGCCGGCGCGGTCTCCCGGGCGTCGAAGGCGACGGCCTCGCCGGAGCTCGCGTCCCTGACGACGATGAACGCGCCGCCGCCGATCCCGCTCGACATGGGGTGCACCACGCCGAGGCAGAGCGCCGCCGCCACGGCCGCGTCCACCGCGTGCCCGCCCGCCCGCAGCGCCGCGGCGCCCACCTCCGAGCACCGCCCGTCGTCCGCCGCCACCGCGCCCTCCCTGGACACAACCTCGTGCGTGCTCAGCCGCGATCCGCCGGACACCCTGCTGTGGCCAGGATCGGCGCCGGGGCCGCTCAGGAGCCGCAGCAGGACGCCGGCCAGGGCGAGCAGGGCCACGGCTATGGCCAGCGCGGCGCACGGACGGCGCACCCGGCGGCGCGACGGAGCGTCTGGCGAGACGACGCCACCGGGCAGGAGATGGCTCTGCAGGCCGCCCCGCGCTGCTGCGGCCATGGCTGCGGTGCGCGCCGGAGACGGGGAGAGATTCGTGGAGCAGAGCAGGGGAGGATTCTTTCAAGGGACTTCTTTGGATGGTGAGAGCTGACAGTGCGGACGGTAGTGCTCTGTTTTGTCGGCTTGAGATTATACTGCCAACTGGCCGGGGAAGTCTCTGTCTTCCAGTTACGTTTATTGTTGCAAGAATAGACATGACGCAAGCAAAGACTAATAATTGTACTCTTTTCTTTCGGTCTCTACTTTGTTAGATACGAATACAACTAGTCTAATTATTTAATTATATATATACGAATATAGATAAAGTTAAGATCATTAAGTATAAACCAAAGAAAGTAACAAAATAGCAATTCGAAAGAAGAAGAGGGAGGCTACAAGAAACTAAGGGTATGTACAAATGGGATGATATGATATCAGGCTTCCCTTAGAGATGCTAAGTGAAAAAAAATCGCTTAGTTAATTTTTTTTGCTTAGTTTCGTCTGGAAAATAAAGAGGCCAGCCAATCACGTTGTAGAACCGGGGTTCTCGCGGATCGCCATTCATCTGCCCCATAGATTCCTTCTAGAAGACCCATGCACGGCTGGAGTTTAGCGCTAGGGTTAGATCGACGGTTCATGTTTGGCGCAAGGGTTAGATCGACGGTCCCTATTTAGTGCTAGGGTTAGATCGACGGTCCCTGTTCGACGTTAGGGTTAGCAGGGTTTGGGACACAGTCAACGGGGCTTTGAGATGTTTGACCAAATTTCAAATGGCTATAACTAACTCAAAAAAAATAAAAAAAAATACAAAACCTTCACATATAGTCATGTTATGTGCCATAGTTTCACTAAAAATCATAAACTTGATCAACTAACATTTACACGAAAAAACCTTCACAAATTGAACAACACTCGACTGAGGTTGCACAAAGTTCAAAGGAGAGTGTGGAGGTTTTGGGGTTTTGAAAATGTAAAATATCAAAAACCTCAACATAGCTTCATTTTAGAACAACTATGTAGGATCTGAAGTTAGTTTTGCATTTTCATGTCTAAAACCTTTTTTATTGATGATTTTCAATTAAAGCATTGTTTTGAAAAAAAATAATAAATAGGAGATTAATCCAAAAATTAGTGAAACTTCGGATTTGTACTATTGAGGTAGAATGGATGCTAATATAAATTATTTGGATGATTTAGACAATGTCAAAAAAAAGTTGCTTAGAAAAGGGCCATTTTCCCTAGCTTTGGAGCTCTTTTGAAGCACATTTCTCATGACTTGGTGTTTTACGTTACAAATGGGATCGAATTGATCAAGAAAGCTGTATAATATTTAAGAAAACATTGGAATCCCAAACAAACATAGAAACGTACAAATAGGTATATTGGTTGAAATTTAAATTTAGCATCATATTTGAATTTCGTCTCAAATTTGAATTCAAATTTATCATTATTACAAATCACAAGTTTTCACGAATCAAAGTACTAGTAACAATACATCATAGTACCATAAAATATTACATCACTTCCTCTTTGCACTCGGTTTCTTCTTCTTTGCTTCTTTCTTCAATTAACCCTTGCTTGGTTCTGGTTCTATACCAAGAAGATCATTGATACTCCTTATTTTCTTTGGATCCTTAGTTTCAGGAGGGCCCCCCACCACAGCATGCTTTTGAGCTGGAATCAAATCCAAAAATGCTTCATTTTGCATCTAGTGAGATTCAGTTTGTACAACTTCAGTCTGAACAGATTCACTTTCATGCAAAACTTTAGTTTGCACAACATCCAAAACTTCAGTTTGCACACCTTCACTATGCACATCCACAACTGCTTCTGGTGGAATAGCTTCCACTGCAAGATCAACTTCAGGTGGCTCGCTTTCCACTGTTTTAGCACAACTGAAGATAATCTGCTCAGTTCTCTTTTTCCTAAAGCCCCCAATTCTTGCCCTTTTCGTTGGCCAGCAAGTTTCAACTACAAGGGGCTCAAATGCATGCTTCCTGCTAAAACACAAAACATGTTAGTAAGTGAATAAAATCGTCAAAAAACATAAACAATACTTTTTGAATGAGAACTGAGCATACTTTTGCTTTCATTCAGTGTATCTACACTTGGTAGATCCAGCTCAGTGTCCAAATTATTCATAGTGCTTGCATCTATTTTGGTTACCTTTTTGTGCCCTTTTTTGGCTTGGCTTATTTCTTTTCATCTTTCTTCCCCTTCTTACTGCTCCTACCCAAGCCCTGAATCTACTTTTCTTAGGCCTGCCAACCTTTCTTCTCATCAAAGGAGGGGCAAAGTGAATTGAATGTCCACTTCAGGCCACTGAGACTGATCTGTAAGTGGTGGAATTGGAGTTGCATATGCAGCTCTGAATTTTGCTACTGAGTAATACTCATGCAAATATGGGTGCATATTTAGCCTGGGTCTGGAGGCCAAAAAAGGTATTGCATGTTCACAAGGTTTTCAGTGTGTTGCCACTCAAGGCAAGTGCATTCATGCAATTCAGTTTACAAAACATGTATCCTTCCAGTTTTTGTATCTCTAACTTCAGCACCCCATAGTGAGGATTTATCAACACACAATTGTGAAATATTTCTGCTCATGTTGGCTACCTGCTGCACTATATTAGGCAGCTTATCCTCTTGTAGAAGCTGACCATGCCTTTCTCTCAATTCCCACAACCTCTTGATAAAGATCCTGATCTAGTCAACCATGTCATGGACAGGCAAATTGTAACATCCCAGGATTTAGCACCTAGAAATAGAGAGGACACAGGTTTGTGCATTGCATTCATGCATAAGAAAATCCGGGGAATTTTCGCGCAAAACTAAAAGAGCTATGGAGGGATCAGGATCTCTCTTGTACTGAAGGAAACTTCAGAGCAAGTGCGATGGATTTCGACATGACCTTTGTAGAATTCTTTGTTTCAGGGAAAATTTGTTCAAACATGTATTTGAATTTCAAATGTGAAATTCAAATGAATTTATAAAATTCACAAATAAGAATTGGAAATATTTAATAACTTGAAATAAAATGATTACATAAATAATATAACAAGGATTGTTTATTAATATAAATATATATATGCATATAGTATTATTCTACAATAGATAAATAAAAGAATTCTTTATATAAGACATTGTCTTTACAATTAGAAAACAAATAAGTAGGAAAAAGAATTACAATTGAAATAAATAACAACATTCTTTATTACAACAATATATATGACACTGTCCTTACAAAAGAATTGTAAAAATAAATAAAAAATGAAATAAGTAAACTTTATTGAATTGAATACAATAATACAATGTTTTTACAATATATAAAACAAAATAAATAATTTACAATATTTGATACTAATAAATTCCTAAGCTAATGTTCTCTTATCCCTTCATCATCTGACATTTTCTTTCTTCTCTTCATTTCCTGAAAACACAATAAAAAGAAAACAAAACAAAAACAAAATAAAAGAATGATTAGTTGGTTAGTTTTGCTCTCACAAGTGAACAGTGAAATGCACTGTTAAACATTCATCATAGAGCTAATCTGTAAGGGGCAAATTTCACCAAATACTAGCATATGTTCATAGAAGTAATTTTTGCCTCAGTACAACATCATAGGCTTGGAGGGGGGCAAGTTTCACCATGACAGTTAAAGTAATCAGATAAAGATTCCACAAATATCAAGTTTTCACTTGATCTTATCCACACCAGCAGGTCCCACTTGCAAGCAGCTTGCACATCAACATGCAAGTAGCTGTTGTCAACACCACAGCAAACCAGGAAACCAGATAAGAAGGAAACAACCGTAGCCAACAAGTACCTGCCCATACTCCACAGCACATCCACACCACATTACCATCAGAGAGTTATACCACACCCTCAACCAACTCTGGTTGCTCCTTGGAGCCATCCAGGAGCTAGGAGTAGAGGAATTCACAGCAAAGGCAACATGGTTGCAAAGTAGGAGGAGGCAAGAAGAACTAGTAGTCCAAAGAAGAACCAGCCAGCATATCAAGTATCAGGATAGGATTAAAAGTAGATCCAACAAGGAATAAGGAGGAGAAGGATTTCCAGGACAGGATGCATGGAAGCTTACGTTAGTAGCAGAACAAGATCAACAATCATATCTTTGTAGCAGGTAGAACTTTACAATATTTTAAGCATCTGTATTCCTCATAGAGAATTAGAAAGCTACATCATAATCTCTGTTCTTATTTTGATCAATGCCTCAGCCTTTGCATCACAGGACATGTGTATGATCTTATCAAATAAAATCATCTAGCTCACAGCAGTTCAAGTAAACACCACTTATCACTATGTATACTCCCAAATGGAGGCACCATAGAGACAGTCTGATGCACAACAACTATTAGAGTGTATCCTCACACTAAATGGTCACTCGGATGTTTTGGCTAAAACATATTTATCATTTTCCTAGTAGAAGTCTCTAGGAATCAATTATATACTTTGTTTACTACCAACAAGGATAATAAGTCAAATCTGTTCTTATTAGATTTTGATAGGAGCAAATAGTAGTGCAAAGAATAGCCCTCAAATCTGCATACACCTAGATGTAAATATCATCACGGAGCACATAGAAGGCCAACCATAACATTTGTTTCTCTATCATATGCTAGCCTCAGTTTCCACATCATTGGCAAAGAAATAATCCACCATACTTTTTCATCATTACATCATTGATAGGGGCAGATATAGTAGATCATGTAACAATGGATTTCTACTATGCACACTCAACTGAGCCACCACAGTAGCAAATTCCAAGTCACAAAGATCACTAAAAATTGACACTAGCAACATCAGCAAGTACACATGCTTGTATATCATCTATCATCAAACAAACTAAATCTTTGCATCATCTTTCTAACAGAATGGTTAGAAATCATGAGATCAATTACTGTCATATTGACAACATACATACATGATCACCAAATCTCACTTGCAAATAATTCAAATCATTTTCCTAGCTAATAAGCCAGGAATCATTTAGTGTACTGCTATTATCCCTGGCAGAGGAGTGCATATCTTAACACACTCAGAGCTAATTGCCATATGTCATTCACCATCCAATAATAATTTCAAGCCAATATGATTTCCAGATCATTTTCCTAACCAACTCAACTAGGAATCAGTGTCAATAGTTCTTAACTGTCAACATGAACTAACAAATCTTGAGACCAGCAAGTATCCCAAACAGATAAAATCCAAACCAATGGTTTGAATTTTCATGTCTACTGTAATCATCTAGAAGGGTTTCTTAGATCATCTACCCAGATTAAGAGTAGCATAAACCTACTCTTATCATAGTACCTCATCATTTAATCATAGGGTAAAGAATTAAAACAGGGCCTTGAGACCATCACAAGTAAACCAAGCATGTCAATTGAGCATCAAACCAGAGCTAAGATATCTCAACAAGACACAGATATTCACCAGAAGTGAACCAACAAAACAATTACCACCAACCTATCCGCAAATCAAACAGTGTACCAACTAGACATGTATTCATCCAAATAAAGGAACCCTAACTACCAATGGATCAGCAGCACACAACCATAGCATAGTTGTCAACCAAAAATCATCAGCACAAAGGCTGGTCACAGAGAAGAGAGGGGTAGCAGGAACACCTACCTGGGGCGAGTCCTAGCTCGCCGAAGAGGAAGCAGAGGCCACAAATGCAGCAACACGGCGACACGGTGGGCACCGAAGCAACAACACCACGCCAAGCCGTTACGGCAACATCTCTAGCATGAGTGTGTCGAGTAAACAACAAGACCATGAATCAACAACACCATACCATGGCGTAGCTAGGGTTTCAACGAGTCGCAAGACTAGCATAAGCCAAATTAACGGAGGAAGAGAAAAGGGAAGAGGTGGCAAAACAGCGCCAGCAGACGACAGTGGGAGGCGGCTTGTTGCTAGCGACAAGGCTGGCAAGATCACAAGGAGAGAGGAACGCGAGAGAGATAGGGTCGTGTTTGTGTGCGTGCGTGGTGGTGAGGAGAGGGTTGGGTGGTAGGTGTGCCAAGCCAGGGTCTAGCTGGGCCAGGCCAGCCATATACCCCAAACAAACGGCCCATTTCAAAATAAAATAAGAAATAAAAGAAAAGAAAAATAAATAAACTACGAAAATAACCTTTAAACATTTCCAGCTATAGAAAATTATAGAAAAATCATAAAAATATATTTGAATTATCACAAAAATAATATCCACCTAAGAAAAATATAACTTTACTTATTTAAGTTAATAAAATGCAAATAAAGATTAAACACTATTAAATCTTAAGTGAAATTTCATTAAATAAGGAAAAATCCTAAAAATAAATAAAAATTGTTTTTGTGTATAAAAATAACTTTACTATTTTATAAAAATACTAACTTAGAGTTTTACAAATAAAATATAAATCAAATATTTAAAGACACTTAAATATTTAAAGAATTTTATAAAAATAAAGGTAATACATAAAAATAAATAAAATTCATTTTTAAGATCTTTAATAAGTATAAAAAATACTATGTATATTATTCAAAAACATTTTAAGATAAATAAAATTCAATACTTATTTTACTCAAATAAAATAACCACTTTGTTAAATCTTAAAATTATTTCTTAAGTAAGAAATAATCAAATTTTCTTATAAAACACCAAAACCTTTAAAGTTTAATTACTAAGTCTAAATCTATAATTAACATAAAACTTAAATATAATTATTAGCCTTTAAATGTTTTTAAATCTTAAATTCAAATCAAACTCCTTTTAAATAAATATTATATATCACTCATTTATAAGGGGGGGGGGGTAAATAATATCCATCCCTCAACCACTCTTAAAAATGACTCTAAACTCAAATAAATTTGTAAGATCGTCTAATTATGCTCCCATTAATAAATTACATATTATTAAATTTATCTTTCACTTAAATTAAAAGGGATCATCCTCAATCATATTTGCCAAAACCCTAAAGCTAGATGCTATTCTAAAACTCATCATATCTTACAATTAACTTCTATTTTTATAGTTAACTTTGGTTTAAACAATCATAAACATCTCATTTGAAGTTTATTCATGTTTTAAAGTTAACTTTAGTCACTTGTATCATCAATTAAAATATGATAACTTAACACTATTCCTAACCATCACAAACCCTAATGTAAAACCTAGTAACCCTTAAGGCTAATTAACCTTAACTAATACTAGTTTCTTCAAATGTTATTCTTTTTGCCACTTCACACAAACAAGTCTATATTAGTTCCTTCAGCTCTTAAGAACTCAATTCAAGGACTTTTTTATCCCCAATCACCAGATAACAATTAATCATAATCACATTATTCTATTAGTATTTGTATATTTTGGATTGTTAACACTTAAGTTCCTTATCAATGTCATTGCTTATGAAATAAAGTTAAAGATAAACCCAATCTTAAAGAAGATACCTAAGATCAACTTATTCAAAATACTAAGGGTTTCACTTTGGGAATTATAAAATTGCATAGCATTACTTATGCATAATGGCATCCTGCTTCTTTAAACATTAGTCCTTACCAGACCAATGATGCTGATTTCAGATATTGGATCTTCTATTATCTCGAAGACCGTGTGTGCATAATCTTACAATCACACAAGGCAATTTCACACTTGCTCATGTCCTTTGATTATTTTATGTAAAGTATTTTGCAAACCTAGTGTTGTCATCACCTACATTTGAAAAAGATCAGAAAACACTATTTTCATAATAATATGATTATAGGTTATTTACCATGAGGTAATAATCTACTATGAAAGTTCCGGTGGTAAATTAACATATTATCTAGGACTTAACAACCAATGTCGCTAGTGATTCTTGCGCCGTATATTACGCATTAACCATGAGATTTGGAATGTGACGGAGAAGTCAGCTGGATCGGCTCCCTTTCGCATGCATTGGACACTGTTCTGGGCATTTGTAAGTTGTAGATCATGGGTATAGCCGTTTTATACAGGGAAGTCTACCGTGGATCTGGGCTTGCAAAAGACAGATATCTAGTGTTAATGGTTGTTGTGTGTATACAACTAAGGTATAGCCGTTTTATACGGGGAAAATTCTACCTTGAGTTTGGACATCCAACAGTTGTGGTGTATGCGGGGTCGCGGAGAAGGACAGTGATTGGCTTGGATCTTAGTCTGGGCCTCATACCAAGGAAGTGTGAACGAGCCTATAACTCGGATGTGCAACAAAGCTAAGATCTCTCATGGGTAAAGTAACGCACCTCTGCAGAGTGTAAGAACTATAACTTGTTACTCCCTGTTCCGGGAAGGAGCTGCGAACGCTGCGGGAAAGGAACTCCATGAAAGTTCTGGTAAACCCGTGAAGGCTGATGGACATAGCTTTTTAGAATAAAATCAACCTTTGAAGAAATGTTTACGAAAACTTGCATTGCCTATGAACTATGGTCTGTGGCTGTAGAAAGTGCATCAAACACTCCTCTTTAGTGAATTTGCTGAGTACGCTCGTACTCAATGTATCTTCTTAACCCTTGCTAGATCTCGAAGAAACCAATGGCGTTTCCAGGAAATAAGTCACTTGAAGAGTTGAAGATATCTAAGGGAGATCAACAGAGTCGAAGACCTTACCGGAATCTATCGAAGACAAGCTGAAGCATAGAATAGAAATAAAACTCCTAGAATCTAGAACCTTCTTCTGTAGAATAATACTATAGTATCACTTTCAAGCCTTATACATATATTAATAGTAGTACTTCTAAAGTAACTCCGAGTGGATCTTTTTGTTCTTTCTGTATAATATTACTCACTGTCCGAGGAAGCTCTCTAGATCTTTTGTAATATGCTATATGTAATATAAAGTGTTGTCCTGGACCCGCGATGTTTCTGTTGTACCACTCTGAGGGATATAATGCGGATGGAACGGTGTTCCATTGGTGTTATATCAACGACTATAGTGTACTACACCATGTAGTGGTATGCTGGGTCACCGCACAAATCATTAAACTCCTTCACTCTGTTGTTAAAACTTTCTACCAAGTTGTTGTTGAAATGGTCACACTTGATGGCAGTGTTAAATCCAGACCTATACCACAACATAGAATGGTAGGTGTTCATCCAAGTCATAAACTCACTATTTCATATATTTATCTTAGAAAGATGATATGCATGTGTCTGTTGAGTGTAAGATCTTGATGTTGGCCACAGGGGGCCAAATTCATCTCCTCTGAATTTTTTGATCACATTCATCCACATATGACCAAAACACTCCCTCTTCTCAGCATGGGGGAAAACATTCTTCACTGCATTTTCTAGCCCTTTACATGCATTAGTGTGAATTGCCAAAAGGTACATTGGCCCTATGCATCTTTTCAACTTCATCATGAACCATGTCCATAAAGCCTCTGTTTCAGACTAAAACATGCCAATAGCTATAGGGAACATCCAATTGTGTCCATCTAAAGCATTGCAAGCTGCTAATTGACCATTCCATTTGCCAGTCAAAAATGGTGAGTCTATGCTCAAATATGGACGACACCTTGCTTTGAAGCCATCTATGCAAGGCTTGAAAGCCATGAAAAATTTGGAGAAATAGACTTTTCCATCTGCTGCAACTTCATTATCTATCTCAACAACACTGCCATGTGACCTAATTTCCACTTTTGTCTTGAAGCTATAAAGCATTCTAAAGGTATTAGCCCAATCACCATATAGCTCCTTCATGGCCCTTTGCTTTGCCTTCCACACCGTTGTATACTTCAGCTTAATGGGGTAGCTCTTTTCCAAATCTAGTTTTAGTTTCTTTGTAGTGGTGTTTGGTGTCTTGGCTAAAATTGGCTTGATTTTCTCTGCAACCCAAAGTTGTGATGTCATTCTTGAAAATTTCTGTGAAGTTGTAATAGAAGTATGTGCTTTCGTAATTTAATTCACTCTTACTGTCCTTCCATTAGGTTGGCGTCTAGCATATATATGCCACTTGCAAGCCTTTGCACCACCATCATAACCTTTGCACCTTGCATAGAACTTCTTTTTATCTGTCCATATTGTCTTGGTTTCAAACTCACATTTGACTGCATAAGTCCTGAAACACATCCTAAACTCATCCATGCTTGGAAATAATCTTCCTACCTCAATAACTGGATTTTCTTTGTCATAAACATTGACTAGCTCATTAGGATGTGCATCATCTACATCAATTGAAACATTTTCAATCAAAAGTGGATCTATATCTTCTTCTTCATCTCTTGAATGGTTGTTACCATTTACTACAGCTCCATCACTCTCCTTCTCCTTATATCTCTCATCTACAACAACTCCAAAAAGTTCTGCCATTTTAATGTCAGATATTGGTGCAATGACCAAATCAGTGCTAGAATTTATATCAACTATATTCCAATCAACAGTTATAATACTTTTAGTACCACTATCCATCTCTTCACCACCTGCGGCAGCCTCCCCTGTCAGCACTGTCAGTTCAGTAACAATGTGCATAATCCTCCTATGTGTAGCCCAGTCATCTTCTACCATCTAAGAAGCCAATTTCAAGGGCACATATCCTACCCTCGAGTCATTGTTCAATGATATAAGCTCTGCTGAAAACGTAGCCCGTTTGCTTGTCCAGCCTTCTTGCCAATCGATTTTATCTACCATATCTTCTCCATTCTCAATCCTAACATACTCACCTTTTCAATCAGCAAAATGTAACACACTTACTTCTTGTTCTGGCCCCCAAAGAACACTTTCCCCATTTTTTTCTACAATATCCCTCACCGCCTTATCTTCCATGATTTGTAGTTCTTGGGGATCAAGATAAGCAAAATCGGTCTCCAATTTCACAATCGTGTCTTGCTCAATTGGGTGCATGCTACCATCAACTAATATTGCTTCTGAGGTCCAGAATTTGATAGACAACTCAAACTTGCTAGGAACATCATCGTCTCCCCTGTTTTTCGATGGTGGTGGGCACTGTCAGCTAGTGGAAGTGGACGAGGCTCAAATCAAATGTAAGGTGTAGAGATGCGGGATGTATCGATTAGAAGTTCCCTCTCGTGGCTCCATCTTGTTCCCCTCGTTCAGCACACTCGGCCGCTATCTAATATTCAAATGAAATGCTCGGATCTAAATTGAGAAGGATGGGAGGGGGAATTAGAGTTCGAATAGCCACTCACCATGTTCACCGTAGAATGAAAGTGGCATCGCCTTCGAGAATGCGCCGCCGCGGCCGCCAGAAGGAGGGGTTAGCTCCGCCGTCGCCGGAGAAGAACATAGCTATAAGGGAGGGTGATATGCGGGCTCGATCGGAAGTGGGTGGTTGGTCTAACTTGGGCTGTCAATTGCTACTAATTGTGAGCAATTTATGTTAACGTTAACTGGACCTAACATAAACGTGTAGGTTAAGACCGTTTTAGCGCTCGTGTGGCTCTAGGCTATTTTGTACCAAACAAACGTCGCATGCGAGCTATTCTCTCCAACGAAATCGCTCTCCTTCCAATTCTGTGCAAAGACGTTGTACATGAGCTATTTACTGTTGATCAACGTATATCTGTAACGTACTTGTACGTCCTAGTCTCTAGGGTAGCCCGGTTCTGTCGCCACGCACGCTCCTACATGGGCCTCTGCGTGGGCAGCCGTTAGGCCTCTCTCTCTCTCCACCTCCTGCACGTTGTACTCTGCCTATATGTATGCCTTTCACTGAATCAATATACATGATTGACAATTGATCAATCTTCTTTTACCCGCGCGTGCATGTGTTGCCCTGGGTGAGTGCTTGTGGTGTGGGTTTGAGTCTAGGGTTTAGGCCAAGTTCAGGTGGCCTTTCGGCTGGGCTAGACTTGACCCGGTCGGCTGGAAAGTCTGCCTTCCCTTTTCCAAAAATATCTTTGTTATGCTTTTGTTTTGTTTTTAAAACATTTTCTAAATATGTTTTTAATAAAAATAAAAGACAAGATATTTTAGTAACCAAAATTAGGGTTTAAAGAAAACAGTTTTTATAGATAACACATGCATGATATCATGATGATTCATAAAATTAAAACAACAGCCAATATTTAATTTGGGAATTCTTAGACTGCTACACTCTGACAGCATTAAGCTCCCGCTAGAATTGGAAAAGATGTGCCAGTGCACCATCAAAGATGGAATAATCAAACATGGAGGCAAGATATATGTTGGTGCATCCACCAACATGGGACTTACACTACTAGAGAATTTCCACCAATCAGCAATGGGAGGTCATTTTAGGGTCAAAGCTACATATCATAGAATTAGGGCCAGTTCTTTTGCCAGCTTAAAAAATAAGCTGCCCCCTCCCCGGCTTCTCTCATAAGCCACATGGCTTATTAGTCGAAGCTTCTCAATTAGTTATGATATAATTAGTTTGGAAGCCCCAACTGATAAGCTAAGCGGCTTATGAGAGAAGCTGGGGAAGGGGCAGCTTATTTTTTAAGCTGCCAAAAGAACTGGGCCTTAAAAGGGTATTCTGCTGGCCACACTTAAGCAAATGGTGCAAAAGTTCGTCTCAGAATGCCTAGTTTGCAAATTGATTAAAGTGGAACACAATCACCCAGCTGGCTTACTTCATCCACTACCAATTCTTGGCACACCCTAGTCCAATATCAGCTTGTATTTCATCGAAACACTGCAAAAATCAATGGGAAAGATGAACTAAACATAGAGTCCTCTAGAAATAGACTCTACTTTAATTCTTCTCAATTGTGGTAGCAATATGCAATTTTCTCTAGATCTTACTTTACTTCTTCTCGTTTTGGTGTTCTGGTACCACCAAAAATTCGTGCATTTGGCTAGTGGCAACGGATACTGATGAGTTGCAGCTTGATCATCAACTAGCACACGAGAAACGAGAGCAGGACCTGTGTCTCGAACGCGCTGGGCACGGCAGCGACGCTCTCGACATTGTGGGCACGGCTGGCCCTTGCACACGACAGACGACGACGTCGTAGTACAGCGCGTTTGGCCGGGGCTGCAGCAGCAGCACCACCACACGCGATTAAACTGGACCATGGACAGTATATTGACTCATGTTTGCCAATTTTTGATGTGTTCGGCAGGGCCTGAACCCATGATGACTAGTATGCGACGACCTGAAGTCAACAGTTAGAATAGTAGATAGAAGATTCTACAATGTTTTGACTCATGTTTGTCTGGTTTACGGAAATAAAACTCCTTTTGGCTGAATTCGAGCGAAGATCAACACGTATGCTTTGCCAATTTTTGATGTGTTCGGCAGGTTCTGAACTCATCATGACTAGTATGCGACGACCTGAAGTCAACAATAGATAGAGGATTCTGCAGAAGTGACACATTGCCGTAGGTTGCCAACAAAGGCGGGCAGTGTACTCACAATTCCACACTGATTTAGACTACAGCTAAACTATCACACTGCATCCGTCGTGGCGTGAAGTATCAACTTCCACATCGACTTAGACTAGACCCGTCAACAAAAACGTACCCAGCTGGTCTTTCACGTTACGTGGAAATACCATGGCATCCATATAAATGGCAACATACATCGGAACGTACCAGATCTCTACAAGGTGAAACCCAAAACAGTTTCCTCCCTTCACCCATTTAGTCTCAACCTGAAGTTTTTCGGGATGGAAGTGGTTCTGTCTGCGGCTGCAGGTGACCTTGTTACAAGATTTTTATCCTTTTTGATGAGCAAATATTCGGGCGTCGCACGCTCGGAGGAGGAGAAGCGTGTGGAGAGGCTGCATCAGCTCCTGCTAAGAGCTCACATGGTTGTCGAGGAGGCCGATCGGCGCTACATCACCAACTCTGGTATGCTTCTGCAACTGAAGATGCTATCTAGGGCTATGTACCATGGTTATCACGCGCTAGACACCTTCAAGTGCAACCAGCTAATCAAAGAGGATTCTAAGGAAGCGATGGTTACTGACTCGTTTCCATCATATCTTGGCACTCCCCTGAAGCGCTTCCGTGCAAACGGTGATATACCATCGCACAAAGTTGATATCAACTGTGACCTGCAAGGTGCCTTGTTAAAATTAGAGACTGTCATTTCAAATATGACAGAGTTTGTTATACTTTTGAGTGGATGTGAATCCATGATGTTTCGCAGACCCTACGACGCCTATCTTTACGTTGACAACTTCATGTTCGGTCGTCAGACCGAGAAGCACCAAGTCATCAACTTCTTGTTACAGCACAACCCTCTTGGTTCTCCATCTGTGCTTCCGATCATCGGCGGCTACTTAGTCGGGAAAAAAACCCTAGTAGCGCATGTATGCAACGATGAGAAGGTCCGTAGTTACTTCACTTCAATTTTGAACCTCAATGGAGAGAACTTCCGCGGAATAGATAATGTAAGGTGCACATCAACGAGGATGTTGGTTGTTGTCAAATTTGTTTCAGATGTTGATGATGAAGAGTGGAAAACTTTCTTTCGGGCAGTGACATCCATAAGCAAAGAAAGTAAGGTTATAATCATAAGTAGGGTGGAAAGTTTGACGAGATATGGCACCGAAAATCCAATCCACCTAAGTAGATTACCCGATGAGGAGTACGGCTACCTCTTCAAGACACTAGCATTTGGAAGCGCGCAAGCTAAGGACCACCCGAAGCTGACACTATTGGCAGGAGAGTTCACCAAATTGCTGGGTGGGTCATTTGTGGAAGCATATTCAATTACCAATTTGTTGAGGACACACCTCAACCTTCAATTCTGGCTTGGCATGTTGAAGAAATACAAGAGTGTGACAAAGAGCAACTTATCCGTGTTTGGTGAGTATCCTTCACAACGTTTCAGAAGGCGCTGTCGAGTAGACTTCACTAACTTTCTTCCCTCTCCCGCTGATCCGTTATACCTTATGCCGCCTAGAACTGAAGCTGAGGTTTCCGAAAGGAAACTACCCAAGTTAACGATTGGAGACATCATTGTGAATCCTTCCCTTCGGCCCAAGGGAGACTTTGATTTAGTTACATGGGAATCACGGATAGCTCCATATACTGAGTTTTGTTACCATGTTTCTACTTGTGTAGAGGAGGAACAGCCTAAAACAACCTTGCGGAGAAAGCGTGATGCAATTATTTGTCTCTAGTGTTCTTCTGTATCGGTTTTGATACTCTTATTTGGTAAGATGGCAAATTGTTGTAATGGAACTTCTATAACCAAATAAATGCTATCGTGCATCATTTGATGCAAAGGCAGCGGATTTTATCTTTTTTTGGAGAAAATATTACAGGAACTTGTAAGGTTTGTTTATGTTCTAGTAATTCTTACAGTTGTGAATCTAGAGTTATAAAAAATCTTGGCATGTATCTCTTGGAAGAATCCATGCCTCATGTGTTTAAGGTGTTTTGTTTCGCTGTAAAAATCTACTTGATGTAATAAGCATTCTAGGGTGATGTGAATTTTCCTTGTATATAGGTATGATTACAATTGTCAAGTACATATGTATGTTGCTTAGATGTTTGCAGTTCATTACGTATGTAGGACTGCCTCATAATTTTATTTACATCAGTTTGCGCTGGACCACACATGTTCATGTTTGCCTTGTTAATTTGTGCTACTATGATAACGGCATGTGGGATGTAAGGAACTATTCATTGTTGGTAGGCCCTGAGTCAATGTTGAGAGATGAAGGGCCAATGTTAGTAGCCTCATGGTGATGCCTTACTACCTAAGCTAGGTAGCACGACCAAAATGTTATAGTCTGATGTTTCTTGGTAGCATGCACACGATATGTACTTATCATGCTGTGGAATTTCTCTTGATAAAGGATTTAATTGACATAATGGACAAGTTAATCCACAATAATTATTGGACTCTTCAATCATCTAGCTACGCTCCTAGGTAGGCGACACGTCCATTCAAATGACGAATGACAAGTTATTATAGTATTAAATTTGTAGCAAAACTTGTCATTTACCATTTGAAGGCATGTTTGAAACAAGAATTTCTAGTTGAGCTCGTGCATATAGTATGTGAGGTTTGTATAAAAATACCTCACAAAATATATAACCCTTGGCATAAGTTTTCATCAAGTCCTAGCTACTTTAAAATATACATCATCATCATGCATGCTGTTGGAGATATGCCCAAGAGGCAATAATAAAGTGGTTATTATCATATTTCATACTTATGATAAATATTTACATACCATGCTATAATTGTATTAACAGGAAACATTAATACTTGTGTGATTTGTAAACATAAAAGAGTCCCTAGTAAAGCCTCTTGTTAAACTAGCTTGTTGGTTAATATATGATCATGGTTTCCTGATCATGAACATAGAGATGTTATTAACAACAGGGTCATATCATTAGGAGAATGATGTGATGGACATACACCTATAGTTAAGCGTAGCATAAAGATCAAGTCATTTAATATAGTTCATTTGCTATAAGCTTTCTGATACATAGTAACCTAATTCCTTCGACCATGAGATCATGTTAATCACCATCACCGGAAGGATGTTTTGATGACATCAAACACCACACCGTAACTGGGTGGCTATAAAGGTGGCATTGAGTGTTTGGAAGTATGGGTTGAGGCACATGGATCAAGAGTGGGATTTGTCCATCCATATGACAGATAGATATACTCTGGGCCCTCTCGGTGGAATGTCATCCAATTATCTTGCAAGCATGTGACTGGCTCACAAGGGATCACATATCACAGGAACGAGAAAAGAGTACTTATCGGTAACGAGGTTGAACTAGGTATGCAGAGATACCGACGATCAAAACCTCGGATAAGTAAACTATCGTGAGACAAAGGGAAATTGGTATTATATGTAAGTGGTTCATTCGATCGCAAAGTAATCGTAGAAATATGTGAAAGCCATATGAATTTCCAGATTCCTCTATTGGTTATTGATCGGATAAGTGTCTCGGTCATGTCCGCATAATTCACGAACCGTAGGGAGACACACTTAAGGATTCGATGTTGTTGAGTAGTTATGGAATGATGAGTAAGAGACCGAATGTTGTTCGGAGTCTCGGATGGGATCCGGGATATCACGAGGAGATCCGGAATGGTCCGGAGAATAAGATTCATATAAGGAAAGTCCTATTTCAGAGTTTGGGAATGATTCCGGTGTTTTCACCAGGAATGTTCTAAAAGGGTCCCTTGGCTGGGCAAAATAAAGAGAGAAATCAAATCCAAGTTTGAAAGTCAAACGCCAATTTGAAAAAGTCAAACGGCAAGTTTGCTTGGTGGAGGGAGAGTAGGAAACCTACTTGGGGAGGAAGTCCCCTCCCTCCACCCGCCGGCCAAGGAGGCCGAGTTGGGGGAGGACTCCCTCCTCCCAACCGGCCACCCTCCACCTATATAAGGAGGGGTAGGGCTCCCCCTACCCCCCACACCCAAAACCCTAGCCCCAAGCCGCCGGCCTCCTCCAAGTCGCCGCCGCCTAGGGCCTCCTCTAACTCGGCGAGTTAGGGTTTCCCCAAACCCTAGCCGCCGGCCAAGCCCTCCCCTCGGTGCCCTCTAAACCCTAGATCACCAAGGCCTCTCTCATACTCCACCATACTCGCTCCAGCTTAAGGCGAAGCCCTGCGAGATCTCCCCTCTACCTCCGACACCATGCCGTCGTGCTGCCGGAATCACGAGGAGAGTGCTACAACCTCCGCTGCCTGCTGGAACAAGGGAGAGGAAGGTCTTCATCGAATCTAACGTGTGATCGATGCAGAGCGCTGCGGAACACTGGCCGAAGGACCATCTACGCGATCTTGAGATCGGCAAGTGTACGACTACATCACCCACGAGAATCTACTCTCGTTAACCGCTTTGGATCTTCGAGGGTTAGTATTCTATCGACTCGTTGCTACAATCTAGTAGATAGATCTTGGCTTGATCATAGATTAGATCTTGATTGTGTGTACATGCGGTAGAAATTTTTTGTTTTCCATGCTACGAACCCCTACAGTGGTATCAGAGCCGTGTCTATATGTAGATTTGTTGCACGAGTAGAACACAATGGTCATTATGGGCGGTGGTGGTTTTATTATCAATTGATTCTTGTGTACTTTGCATCTTGCGGTATGGTGGGATGAAGCGGCCCGGGCTAACCTTACATGACATCGTTCATGAGACTTGCTCCACGCTCAACATGCAACTTGTATTGCATAAGTGGCTTTGCGGGTGTCTGTCTCTTTCATCATAGTAAAGATTCAATTTACAACGGGCACTTGATAGTTCAAACATCAACGTTGTGGTTCTTGTTCGTAAGTTAGATCGACACTTATTGAAAGCCCCAAACCACGTAAAATATGCAAAGAAAATTAGAGGCGTCTAACTTTGTTTTGCAGGGGTGTGCTGTGATGTGATATTGCCATGATTATGATTATATATGATGTATGCCATGTTCCTTATTGTAAGTTGGCAACCGGCAGGAGCCATATGGTTGTCTTTTAAATTCTGTTAAGACCCGCGTGTCTATTATTCAAAGTAGTTGTAATAGTTAATGCTGGTGGATGACAACCATGAAGCGGCGCCATTGACCTTGACGCCATGCTGGTGATGATGGAGATCATGTTCGTGCTTAAAGATGGAGATCGGAAGCACAAGAAGAAAGGCCATATCATATCACATATTATGAATTGCATGTGATGTTAATCCTTTTATGCATCTTGTATTGCTTAGTTAACAACGGTAGCATTATAAGATGATCCCTCAAGCACACAATTTCAAGTTTTAAAGTGTTCGTCCTTAGTAAGCACTGTTGCTAAAGATCGTTGTTTTGAAGCACCACGTGATGATCGGGTGTGTTAGATTCTGCGGGTGTATACAACGTGAGCAAGCCAGATTTGCTCATGCGGAAACTAAGGTTTGATCTTGACGAGCCTAGCATGTACAGACATGGTCTCGGAACACGGATCACCGAAAGGTAAAGCATGAGTCATATAGTAGATATGATGAACATGTTGATTGTTCTCCATTGAAGCTACATCAACTCTCGTGATGATCGGTTTTGATGTGGTGGATTTGGTTCGTGTGATCACTAAAAGAATATGAGGGATATTGTTTTGAGTGGGAGTTCAACAGCAATATGAGTAATTGTTGAACACTATTTATCATAAATTAAATCAAAGTGAATTTTCATAGTTGTTATAGTCATTGGCATCCGTTTACCACCTTGCGCTTAGTTATAATTGAGATGATAGAACTATAGAATTCTGGTTAGTTACTTTACGAACTGGTATCGTATTGTTTTGAAGTGTTAATCTAAAGTTTAAAAGTTCTATTGCAAACTTTCAGTAAGTTCCGGTTACTCCATAAAGTTTAATAATTGGTATTAAATCAAGAGTGACAATTCCAAGTGTTAGTGTATGAGTATCATGTTTGTCTTCATGATTCTTGATATTCAAAGGATTGTCTTAATATCAAGGTTATCTAGGATCTGAAAGAGTTGTTTCAGAAACCATGATGTGTGGAAGATATTGTGATATCTGAAACAAAGTTTTGGTTGCAACATGATAGAGTATAATATGACAAAATTCATGTTCTCATATTTTATGAGAATTTGCAAAAGGTTGGAGACACTAGTTGTCCTAATACTTCAAAAGGTTTTGGAGAGCAACATTATACTCGCGATTCACCGTTATAAGATAAAAGTAGCTTGATTATGAATAATTCCATGAGAAGGGTGAATAATTGATGTAGGTAAAATGTTTACTACACCAAGAGATTACTAAAGAAAGGAATTTGAAAGAACACCAAACATTTGATGATGGTAATCTACTTCAAAAGTGCAAGTCCAAAGATATTGGTATTTAACTATACACGCTTTAGACTATGTATCATGTGTATGGCTCCACTATTGATGTTGATAGATTCTTTCAAACAGAAAAAGAAATACTGAAAGAGAATCTCATAAATATATGGCAGAAAATAAAAGACTAGAATTGTTCAGTTTAGGTATATAATGGATATACGTGTTATGGCTATATTCTTTGCTTGTTAAATAATGTGGTTCTTAAGTATTAGATACTGAATTTGTTGGTATGAATCGTCATACGAAACAATAGAATTCATGAACTACAATGGCCTAAGTAACTAGCAAAAGAATATGTGATGATGTTCATCGAGAACAAATAAAGGGTTATTGTGTTGCTCGTTAAACATCAAAGCTTGCCTTCAAGATTTTTTTTATCAGGTATTATGAGAACAAAAGGGTTGTTCAAATAATTGCCGTAATCCATAAAAGATGGATGATTTACAAATCTCGTTGGAGAAATCGCATCCATAAAACTAGTGCTAAAAATGTCGAAGGACAAATTAAAATATCACTTAGGAAGTGACATCGCCGTTTAAATTATATTGGAAAGAAAACAAGAAGAAACTCAATATGGATGGAATTTTGGAGTCTTTTGATTTTTGATCAAATGACTCTTGTGAAACTTTCCTAGAGATAATTAAAACTCCGTTCATAGGCCAAAGGGAACGAATGACTAGCTTATTGGAACGTGTACATATTGTTGTATGAAGTCCATTATGTGTAGACAAGAGCGATGGATTTCAACTTCATATGCTTTCTCCAAAAATTTGAGTGAATATATGAATATTTACTTAATAAGGATGAATTATGAAACATTTGAAAAGTTCAAAGATTTTCAAGATGAAGTGCAAAATCATTGTAACAAGAATATAAATAGTTTATGATGAGATCTTAAAGGAAGATATTTGAGTTACAAGTTTAGCATAATACCTAAGATTTAAGGAATCGTTTCGTGGATTTGCATTTCCCGAAACACCATAAGAGTATGGAGCGTTCGAGATATGTAATTAAACCTTGTTTGACATGGTAAGATCAAAGGTGTAATTCATAAAACTGCCATTATATTTTAAAGATTAAGAGCTTTAGAGACTACCGTTTTCCACTTAAAAGAGCTCCATCATAATCCGTTGAATTGACACCATATAAAGTTATGGTTTGGGATAAAACCCAAGTTGTCCTTTCTTAAACATTGGTATGCTATGCATAAGAAAGATGTTTGCAACCAAAATCGGATGAACATATCTTTGTATGTTATTTTGAATAATAGTTGAGTATTCCTCCATAACACCGAAGACAAAAGTGTTTGTCGCTTCGAACGTCAAGTTTCTTTGAGAAGGAATTTTCCGTGAAAAGTTAAGTGGGAGGACAATAGAACTTTGATAAGGTTAAAATAACCTTAGCTATATGTGCAAAGTTGCGCAGCGTCGAAAAGTGTTCCAGAGGCAGCAACAATTCTCATGGCTCACGTGCCTCAAAGGTTGTGGACACGGAGATCTAAAGTTCTTATTGAACAAAGTAGGTCGGATAAACAATCAAATACCAAGATTTGAGGTTTGAATTATTATTTGACAATAATGAACCGACTACATGCAAAAAAGCGATGATGGGCCCTGACTCCGTCAAATGGCTTGAAGCCATAAAATCCGTGATAGTTCCATATACGAGAGATCAAGCTTTGAACTTGAAAGACCCTCTGGAAAGGTACAAGACCTTACAGTTATATTTGGATCTATAAAGAAATAGACATGGATGTTTCACATCTATGAAATTATCGACATGTCGGGAAAGAGTTCACGACAATACTCAAATAGTTGACTATGACAAGATCCGATTGTTCATTAAGCGATATTTAGTCTAGACGGATTAATGTAGCAACCACTACATATAATTTTGTTATGTGGTAGTTAAATAAACAAAACAAGTTCTTCTAATAGAATGATTACCTAGGACGTGTGCATGACACGGTCCAAATGGTTTTTTTAATTCAAAGGATGCTAAAAGCATATGCAAACTTCAACGGTTGAAGTAAGCATCGCGGAGTTGGAATCTTCACTATGATGAAACTGTTAAAAGAGTTTAATTTCATCGGAGACGATGAAGATGCTTGCATTTGCAAGAAATTAAGTGGGAGCGCTAAGACATGTTTCTAATACATTATGTGGAATACATATTGTTGATTGGAAATGATGTATCTTTTTATTGACACAGGATAAGAATTTCATCTCGATGAAAGGCTTAGGCAGAACCCGAATATGTGGCCTCAATGTTTATATGGATAAATTGTGACGCCAATATGGTTGTGCCAGAAGTACATAGATGAGATATTGAATGAGTTCAATATAGAAACTACAAGAAAGGTTCTTGTTGCACAGGAAGGATTGAATAAAGATTTAAGTATTTTTGATACTTGATAAATACAACCACAAAGAGTATTTTATCAATCATGTTGTGATGTGTACAAATCCAGATATGTCCTATGCTTTAAATGTTATGAGCGTATACCAGAATGATTCATAAGATAATTATTGGACGATAGTAAAGATATTCTTATGATCTTGTAAAAGAACTAAGAATATATTATTTTGTAGAAGTGACAAATAGATGGTTAGTTCATTGTAAACGAATTACATTGATACTAGTTTTGTCACAAAGTACAAATTAAGTTTATCTCAATCTAAACTAAGGGTGGCACAATATGATGGAATGTGAGTTCCATAATGAATTTGGATGAGTTTCAAAGTTAAGACATTGTGACAGATACTACAAAAAAAGGCTAAGTATATGACTACTATTATAGCAGCAAAAGAGGGCATTTGTGTTAAATAGTTTGTTATCAAACTAAGTGTAGTTCACAACGGGATAGTACTATGAAGTTATATTGTATGACAATATTATCAGCATGTTTTAAACCCCAAGGAACTAAAGGTCTCACCAAAGGACCAAATTTGTACAAAGCCATCTCATTAGAGAATGAATGATGCGTAGAGACGCAAATACATGCAATTACACACGGACCTGGAAGTGTCAGATCCGAAGATCAGTTGACCACTAGCAATCGTGTATATACAACACCGGAAAGCCATAGGTGTTGAATACACAAAGGTTTGAAACTAGATTATTGACTCTAGTGCAAGTGGGAGACTGTTGGAGATATGCCCAAGAGGCAATAATAAAGTGGTTATTATCATATCTTCATACTTATGAGAAATTTTTACATACCATGCTATAATTGTATTAACAAGAAACATTAATACTTGTGTGATTTGTAAACATAAAAGAGTCCCTAGTAAAGCCTCTTGTTAAACTAGCTTGTTGGTTAATATATGATCATGGTTTCCTGATCATGAACATAGAGATGTTATTAACAATAGGGTCATATCATTAGGAGAATGATGTGATGGACATACTCCTATAGTTAAGCGTAGCATAAAGATCAAGTCATTTAATATAGTTCATTTGTTATAAGCTTTCTGATACATAGTAACCTAATTCCTTCGACCATGAGATCATGTTAATCACCATCACCAGAAGGATGCTTTGATGACATCAAACACCACACCGAATCGGTGGGTACGTAAAGGTGGCATTGAGTGTTCGGAAAGTATGGGTTGAGGCACATGGATCAAGAGTGGGATTTGTCCGTCCATATGACGGATAGATATACTCTGGGCCCTCTCGGTGGAATGTCATCCAATTAGCTTGCAATCATGTGACTAGCTCACAAGGAATCACATATCACAAGAACGACAAAAGAGTACTTATCGGTAACGAGGTTGAACTAGGTATGCAGAGATACCGACGATCAAAACCTCGGATAAGTAAACTATCGTGAGACAAAGGGAAATTGGTATTGTATGTAAGTGGTTCATTCGATCGCAAAGTAATCATAGAAATATGTGGAAGCCATATGAATTTCTAGATTCCTCTATTGGTTATTGATCGGAGAAATGTCTCGATCATGTCCGCATAATTCACGAACCGTAGGGAGACACACTTAAGGATTCGATGTTGTTGAGTAGTTATGGAATGATGAGTAAGAGACCGAATGTTGTTCGGAGTCTCGGATGGGATCCAGGATATCACGAGGAGATCCGGAATGGTCCGGAGAATAAGATTCATATAAGGAAAGTCCTGTTTCGGAGTTTGGGAATGATTCCGGTGTTTTCACCAGGAATGTTCTAAAAGGGTCTAGAAGGTCTAGCACTCTGGAGGGGAAGGGTACATGAATGTGTCATGACAATATGGAATGGTTGCATCATGTACTAGGTCACTTGGCTAGGCAAAATAAAGAGAGGAGTCAAATCCAAGTTTGAAAGTCAAACGCCAATTTGAAAAAGTCAAACGGCAAGTTTGCTTGGTGGAGGGAGAGTAGGAAACCTACTTGGGGAGGAAGTCTCCTCCCTCCACCCGCCGGCCAAGGAGGACGAGTTGGGGGAGGACTCCCTCCTCCCAACCGGCCACCCTTAACCTATATAAGGAGGGGTAGGGCGCCCCCAACCCCACACACCCAAAACCCTAGCCCCAAGCCGCCGGCCTCCTCCAAGTCGCCACCGCCTAGGGCCTCCTCTAACTCGGCGAGTTAGGGTTTCCCCAAACCCTAGCCGTCGGCCAAGCCCTCCCCTCGGTGCCCTCTAAACCCTAGATCACCAAGGCCTCTCTCATACTCCACCATACTCGCTCCGGCTTAAGGCGAAGCCCTACGAGATCTCCCCTCTACCTCCGACACCACGCCTTCGTGCTGCCGGAATCACGAGGAGAGTGCTACAACCTCCGCTGCCTGCTGGAATAAGGGAGAGGAAGGTCTTCATAGAGTACCGAACGTGTGACCGACTGCGGGAGCGCTGCCGGAACGCAGCGCCAGAAGGATCGTCTACGCGATCTTGAGATCGGCAAGTGTACGACTACATCACCTGCGAGAATCTGCTCTTATTAACCGCTTTGGATCTTCGAGGGTTAGTATTCTATCGACTTGTTGCTATAATCTAGTAGATAGATTTTGGCTTGATCATAGATTAGATCTTGATTGTGTGTTCATGCGGTAGAAATTTTTTGTTTTCCATGCTACGAACCCTACACATGCATCATCACCACCACGAGAGAGACAAGCACTAGACAAGGTGGTGCTTGGCAGGGCCGTCTCCAGAAATTTGAGACCCCGGTGCAGAATGCAAATGGGGCCCTAAACTTTGAAAAATTCAGACAGCAATAATAAATAACTAGAACTTCATTACATAACTCTAATATGTGGTTTTTCGCAGAATATATGAAAATATATTTCGCTCAATATGATGAGACGAAATATGTGTTTTTTTGCCCAATTCAAACCTTAGTTCCGCTGAAGAAATAAATTGACCTCATGTTCTATTGAAAAGCCTGCTTCTATTTTGGGAAGACATAAATATTCTTGCATTATAACAAAAAAAATAATACTAAAGTCAAATTTAAAGACTGTAAAACGTGTCAAGACAAATTAACTAGAGAGAATCCTGCAAACCTTGATCAGCCTTCAAGTTCAAGGCTGAAACGAGATTGACTGATCATCTGACTGAGTTGGGCGCAACAAACAGCCAAACTTGCACTTGGACGATAGATAGGGCGACAGGCACCCGGTACGGCGGGCGTGTGGTACTGTTTGCGCTGCCGTTAACGGCAAGTCGGAGACACGGCGTTACTCTCGCGATCTAGGACAGGCGTCTAACGATATCGAGCACTTGATCGGGGCTGTTTTCCTAACGCAGATCGCTCCGGTTTTGTTTGGATTTGAGTCTGATCAGGAGATCCATCTAGAAAACATACAAGTACTATGGGCCCAGGACGGGTCAGTTGGGCCATGTAGTACTATGGTTCTAGGAATGAAACGATGGCGCTGACGCTTGCCCAGACGACAAACTGGTAGACTCTCAACCACGGGAGTGCACCAAATATTTATTTTCCTGTATGAGCCGTTGCTGGGATTTGGGGCCCCTAACTTTTGGGGGCCCTGTGCAGTCGCCCAGCTCACACTGGGCCCTGGACAGACCTGGTGCTTGGCTAAGAAGGTCATATGCTAGAGCTCCATGTGGTCCTATGCCATCCCAACATACCCAATACCTTGAGCCCTGTTGTCGAGGAGGTGGATGAGAGCCACCATAAGATCCTCGGGATTGAACCCACAGGCGCCCATGAGGCCATGACAATATTATGGAGGTCGGGTGCATATTGACTGGCTTCACAAGTACAAACTCATTACTTAAATGCGGTGCCTAGAGACGGTTTACCCCTAAAATAGAAACAACTGGTCGTGTTCAGCAACCTCAGGCGGTCGTTATTTTGTGACCGTCTGTAACAGCAGTGTCAAACGGTTAGAAATTAACACCATCTCTAGAAATACTTCCTCCTCGGCCGGTCGATAAAACAAAACGCCTCTAAAGAAAACATGAGGCAAAGGTAAATAGTGGTCGTCTCCCTAGAATTTTGAACCACAGCCCTTTATAAAAAGGGACCACCTTCAGGCGTGTCCTGAGGCGGACGGTTATACCGCTCGTCTCGAAAACTGGCAACTAGGACGGTTAAATTCTGATCTCCTCGAACATATATCTGACTAGAGGCGGTTTCAATTATAAAGCATTTAAGGTATCCTTCGTTATTGATTATATATTGATCAAGGCTTCATGCTGGTGACATGCCTTGGAGATTCACTAACCAGTTTGCCGGTGTTATTTTGAAGGTCGTTTTAATCTTATCCGCTTTTATTTTTATACAAATCTATTTTTTCATGCAAATAATATATATCATGCAATCAATTCTCACATACATATTAGTAACATATACAATAATTCTCATAGTAATAACTACTTCATGCATTTAAAAAACTTGTACATGGATATTATAACCGATATTAGGATAACAATGGCATCAAAAGAATATGTAGACACATTTCCTTTCAAATAGCACACTTTTTAATCTTATTCATCTTCAACCTAGTTGTTTGCCTACTTTCTTATTTCTTGATGTTGTGTGCATCGATGATATTGACCAACACCAACTCTATTTGCACCTTCTCTTCCACAACCCTTTCCATTTTATTATTGATGGTTTCCATTGCTTGCTCCATCATTCGGATTGTCTCATGAGCTAGTCTTAGCTTCTCTTCGTCTTCCTCAATACTTCATTGGTCTTTCTCAATTCTTCATTTGTTTTTCTCTTCTCCTCCCTTGTAAAGTCTAATTCTTCTAGGACAATGATTTTTTGTCTAGACAACATTGAAACTGGGCACATCCATCAATAATAGCGTAGTCATAGGCTGACTTCTAGCAAAATTTTAAAAAAATTGAATTGGGAAAATCTCAACACATGCATCCAAAATTTCAAAAAAAAATAGATTAAGAGATGAAAGCTAGAAGCTTAGTACCTCATCCGACGAGGAGGAGGAGTTATCCAGGCCGATGAGGATCTCGCTGTCGTCCATTGTCCTAACCATCACGACACGTACGCAGGCGGCGGAGATCTGAGGCGCGGAAACGATTTAACGTTGATACGTTGAAAACGTATCTATAATTTTTGATGTTCCATGCTTGTTTAGTATCTAATTTGCTTTGCTTTGCTTTGTCTTTCTTTGAGATGTTTTTATATATTTTCTGGAACTAACCTATTAACAAGTTGCCACGATGCGGTTACTGTTTTCTTACATTTTTGATTCCAGAAAGGCAGAAAATCAATATTCTCGGAATTGGACAGGACAAAATCCAAAGTTATTATTTTTCCCGGAGCAACACAGAACCACGAAAAAAAGCCGGAGGGGGGTCAGACTCCCTTGGGCGCGGCCCACCCTAGGCCGCGCCTGGGAAGGGTGTGGGCCCCCTGGCCACCTCCTCCGCCTCCTCCTTCGCCTATAAGAAGCTTCGGACCCAAAAACCCTAAAACATCTGGCGGAAATCCATGAAAACCTCCACAGTGCCGCCGCCACCAAAGGGGAGATTCGGGGGACAGAAAGTCTCTGTTCCGGCACTCCGCCGGGATGGGAGAGTGCCCCCGAATCCATCTCCATCGATCTCCACCACCATCTCCATCACCGTTGCTGATTCCCATGATGAGTAGGGAGTAGTTCTTCCTCAGGGCTAAGGGCTCTACCGGTAGCTATGTGTTCATATTTCTCTCTATGCATGATCTTGTGGTCATGAACTTTGTAATCAAGTATATGTACCTTGCTACTCAAGTGCTTCATTAGATCTCTGCTCTCGCCATGTGTGTGAAAGTGACAGCGTGCATGCCATGGTGGCACTTAGGCTTGAGTCTACATAAATACTCTTTGTGCTTTAATAGATCTATGCTTTTCCCCACATGTGTGAAAGTGACAGCGTGCATACCGTGTGTGGCACTTTGGCTAGATTAAATATTTGTTATGAGTTATATTTGGAGTTGGATGTCTCTATGAAATTGTGGTGTTTGTTAGAACCATATAGCGTTCAAGGTGACAGTGTGGGGTTATCTAGATTGGGGAAGGCAGACTTTGAGGTGTGCTGCTATAGCCCTACCATGGATTAGAGTGTCCAACCGGAGAGTAGTTAAGAGTAGTATCATGAAGAGGGGTTATTTATATGAGAGAGTGTTCACTAGTGAAAGTATGATCCCTAGGCCTTGTTTCTAAACATTGAAACACCGTTTGCATCTAGATTTGTTGCATGTTTGCTTGCTTTAGTCTTTACCCCACGTCAACAATAAGTCAGAAGCTCTTTTCTGGTACCGTTACCACTTGTATTTCACTATCTCTTCGCCGAACTAGTGCACCTATATTGGGTGTGTTGGGGAAACAAGAGACTTCTTGTATCTTGATTGCAGGGTTGCTTGAGAGGGAATACCTTTGACCACTTCCTCTCTGAGTTCGATAAACCTTGGGTAATCCACTTAAGGGAAACTTGCTGATGTTCTACAAACCTCTGCACTTGGAGGCCCAATAACTGTCTATAAGAATAAAAGTGCGTAGACATCAAGCTTTTTTCTGGCGCCGTTGCCGAGGAGTTAAGGTAAAAGGTACTCACATCCTCCGGTGTGAGTTCTCGAAGTTATTTACTTTAGATTCTGCAATTTTGTCTTTTTTTTTTTCTTGTTTTCACTAGTTAGGCTTAATGGAAACAACAATAAAATTAGAGAGCTTTATAGTATGTATCTTGAGTTAGGACATGAAGTGTTTGAAGAGAAAATTAAAAAATCTATGGAGCTTTATTTGCATGCTAATAGCAATGTTATTAGTATGAATTCTTTGGACACCATTATTGCTAATGCTATGGAAAAGTATAAGCTTGGGGAAGCTATTTTTTATGAAAATGATCTTTTTAGTTCCCTAGCTTTGGAAGATAGTTATTCTATTGCTTATGATGATACCAAACCTCCAATTTATGATGATTACAATGATGAGTATGATATTTTCAGTCCACCTACTATTGAGGAGAAAATTTATTGTGATTACAATATGCCTCCTATATTTGATGATTATGGTGATGAGAATAAGAATGATAGCTATTTTGTTGAATTTGCTCCCACCATGATTAATAAGAATGACTATGCTTAGTGGAGAGTAATAATTATTTTATGCATGTGGCTCATGATAAGAATGCTTTATGTGATAGTTATATTGTTAATTTTATTCATGATGCTACTAAATGTTATTATGAGAGAGGGAAACATGGTTTTATGTATTGATACGTCCAAAACATATCAACTTTCTCGAACACTTTGCTATTGTTTCTTCTCTAAATTTGTGTGATTTGGATACAACTAACACGGACTGACGCTGTTTTCAGAAGAATTACCTTGGTGTCTTGTTTTTGTGTAGAAAATCAACTATCGGGAAAAATCCCGAAAAATATGCCAAAAACTATTTTTCACCAGAAGATCCACGGAGCCAGAAGGGGAGATAGAGAGGGGGCCTAGGGGGCCCAGACCCACCCCAGGCGCGTGCCCACCTGACCCCACGCCTGGAGGGGGTGAGACCACCCCAGGCAGCTCCTCGGCCTCCCTCTGCGCCTATAAGTTGCCTTTCGACCTAAAAACCGAGGGGGGTTCGATAGTTTTCCAGAAAGAGTTCCGCTCCGCCGCCGCCACCAGAAACCAAGATTCGGATCCAGAAACTCCGTTCTGGCACCCTTCCGAGACGGGGAATTTGGAGAGGATCATCGCCATCGTCATCACCAATGCATCTCCATCAACCACCGATGTTTCCCTCATCCATGAGTGAGTAATCCCCCGCTGTAGGCTTGGGGATGGTAGGGATTGGATGAGTTCTATCATGTAATTGAATAAGATATGTTAGGGCATAGTGCCTAGTATCTCTATTAGTGCTATTTGACTTTGTTGCAACTTGTTGTGCTTAATGCTTGCCACTAGGTCCCGAGTACCATGATCTCAGATCTAAACTTATGATTGAATCATTATGATAGTATTGTTTGTGATCTTATCTGCAAGTTGTGTACACATATCATTGTCTGGATCCAAAGGCCCCAAAGTGACAATAATTGGGACAACCGGAGGGGATGGCTGTGGTTTGAGGATCACATGTGTTCACTGAGTGTTAATGCTTTGCTCCGGTGCTCTATTAAAAGGAGCACCTTAATTGCCAGTAGTTCCCTAGATGCCCTGCTGCCACGGGCTGGCTAGACAGAAGATGTTGTGCAAGTTCTCATTGCGAGCATGTATGACTATATTTGGAGCACATGCCTAGGATTATTTAGTACTTGGGTGCTTATTATTATTTATCTACAATGCCCTAGATCTTGAAGTTACATGTTTAGACTCGTCCATGCAACGTCCGTCTATCCATCCGTATGCCTACCGCACTCGAATCCTACTATTACTGTACTATTGCTCCTGTTTCACTGTCGCTGTTGTTGTTGTTGTTACTACTACAAACTGTTGCTACTGATAAACTTCTGTGAGCAAGAATTATTTCCAAGTGCAGCTGAACTGATAACTCAGTTGTTAAGGCTTGCAAGTATTCATTGGCTCCCCTTGTGTCGAATCAATAAATTGGGTAATACTACCCGCGAAGACTATTGTGATCCCTTATACTTGTGGGTCATCAAGACTATTTTCTGGCACCGTTGCCGGGGAGCATAGCTTTATTTGTAAGTTCACTTGGATCTATTATTGTTCACTGCTACTCCTTTCATAATGAGGAAGTCTCGTGATGGAAAGTTCCCTATTTTACCATCCACTACAAGAAGAGGTACAGTCCTAAACACCTCTGTTGCTCTTGATTCACCGTATGTTATAAGTAAGCTTGTCACACCACCACCACATACTCATGCTACACACACTGCTACTACTTCTGAATCTGAAACTGCTTTTGATGCTCATGATGTTACTTCTACTATGCTTGATGCGAGTGGTTCATTAGGTCCTTTTCTAGATGCTACTATGGCTAGTCTAGGAAATACCGAAACTCCTAGTAAAGCCACTGTTACACCTGTTAGCTCACTGAGGCTAGTGAGAGTTATGATATTAATGATGGTTACATTGAGTTCACTGATGATTTTGTTGAAGAGTGTCGAAACACACATGGTACTAGTGCTATGAAGAGTCTCCTTGCTAGACGTACTATTATGCCTAAGTTGTCCTCTGATCCTAAGTTTGCCACTTCTCCCATAGATATTAAAGATGAAGATTATGATTTCTCTCTTGATTTATCTTATTTAGATATTGTTGAGAAAGAACCTTTTTGTGGGACTGAAAATAAGTGTTGTGGCTCATATGAATGAGCTTTCTACTATGAGTGCTTTATTCTCTAATGATTTTAAGATGCGCAAGTACTTTGTTGCTAAGATCTTCCCTTTTTCACTAAAAGGAGAAGCTAGGGCTTGGTTTAATAGATTACCTCCTGGTTCCATTGATAGCCCTGATTGCTTGATTGCTTCTTTCTTCCATAAATATTTTCCGCTAGACATGCTGCTTTGTAGAGACTTTTTATTTTAAACAGGGAGAAGAAGAGAAATTGCCTGAGTCATGGAAAAGAATTTGTGCCTTGATTCATGCACATCATGGATGTCCATTACCTAAGAATGAGCTTCTTGATATTTATTATAATGGACTAACTGATGATTCTAGGACCTACCTAGATAGCTTTGCTGATTGTGTTTTCAGGAAAAGGACTCCTACAGATGCTGAAGAATTAATGACCAAGATAAGCAAGAATTATGATGATTGGACTTCAACTGAGCTAAATACACCTGAGCCTATGATGACTCCTTGATGGCGCCAGAGAACTTGGTGCTTGATGTGGAGTCTTGTTGGGAACCCCAAGAGCAAGGTGTGAAGAGTACAACAGCAAGTCTTCCCTCAGTTGAGACCGAGGTTATCGAACCAGTAGGAGGAAGGAAACATCACACAGGTGTTGCAAGCAACGTGGAGACCTGCACAACACAAACTCAAGACTTTGCCCCAACAAATCAGTGAGGTTTTCAAGCTCACCGGTTTTCTGTAACAAAGGATTAAATGTATGGTGTGGAAGGTAATGGTTTGCAGCAAGTAACAGTGGAAGATGTATCAATGGTAAAGATTGGACCAGGGTCCATAGTTCACTAGAGGTGCTCTCCTTAGATAAACAACATGGCATGAAGGGTAAACAAATTACAGCGGGGCAATTGACAGGAACTGAGCAAGGCATAACAATGCAATTACTAGCCAGAAAGATCCTATGAAGTTGATTGGGAAATACAACAATATAGATAGACCGTATTCCAACTGCATATATGACTAGAAGTCCACCTTCAGGTTATCATCCGAACCCCCTCCAGTATTAAGTTCCAAGCAACAGACAACTGCTTTAAGCAATGTGTGTAAGGTAAACAGTCCACATGTTCCATGAACAAGAGACCGTTGTTTTCTCCCTAGTAGCAACAGCACATCTACAACCGAAGAGATTTCTGTCACTTCCCTTGGAAACTAGAGGCATGAACCCACTATCGAGCATAAATACTCCCTCTTGGAGTCACTAGCAATTACTTGGCCAAGATAACCACTAACAACGGAGAGCATGCAAGATCACAAACAACACAGACATGATAGAATCATAAAGATAGAACCATTAATCAAACCAACATAATAATCTCAATATCCATCGGATCCCCACAAACACAACATGCATGATTACAAATAGATTAGATCTTGATCATGAACGGAGCTCACAAGATCTATACATGAAAGCATAAAGGAGGAGATACAACCATCTAGCTACTACATGGACCCATAGTCCAAGGTGGAACTACTCACAAATCATACCGGAGAGAAGGCCTCCGGGATGATCTCCCCTCCGGCAGGGTGCCGGGAAGAGCTTCATACCCCCGATCTAGGGACGATGGTGGCAGCGGCTACAGACGGTTTCATGGATTTCTGATCGGGTACCGAGAGTTTCTGCATCGGGGGCTTCTTATATGCAAAGGGGTGAGTCCGGGAGGCGATCAGGGTCGCCAAACCCTAGCCAGGCGCGGGCCCACCTGCCTCGCTGGGTGGGTCTGCCCCTGCTAGCCTCCCTCCCGGCCTCTGGACTTCTTGTTCCCCACAGAAAGTTATTGACTTTGTCCTTCGTCCCGTCCAATTCCGAGAATATTTCTTTACTAAATTTTTTGAAACCAAAAATAGCAGAAAACAGGCATCTGGCACTGTTGCAACTTGTTAATAGGTTAGTACCAGAAAACATGTAAAAAGCACCTCAAAGTGTACACAAGTAAAGAAAAGTAGATACTAAACAAGCATGGAGCATAAAAAATTATAGATATGTTTCCAACATATCAGCCTATTACTCTTGAACCAGTTGTTCCTGAACCAGTTCCAACACCAACACCAAAGAATAGAGGAGTTATTGCATTAAATGATGAAGTGATGAAAGAAGCTAAGAAGTGTCTAAAAGAGAAAGGGATTAGAGCTGAAGATGTGAAGAATCTACCTCCTATAGAAGAATTATGTAAGCCAATTCCCCACTCATCTACTATTGAGGTACACTCTCTCCAACACTTTGATGAAGGTGATATTCCTTATGGTAAGCCTCCTGATCAATGCTTAGAGGAACTTGACATTTTTATTGTTAAACAAGGTCACTTTAATAAACAAGTTCAGAATCATTTATTGGAAAACTCAAGGGCTATCCATGAGTTGAAAGATATTGTGGAAAGAACTTCTAATGATATTAAAATGCTTTGTAAACACTTTCAAATGGTTCAAACTCAACTTGATCAACTTGCTAAGGTGCAAAAGGATATGCTAGTTAATGCTTCAGGAGATAAACATGCTTATGGAATTAGAACTAGGAGTGGTATAGCTATTCAAGATCCTTTATATCCTGAAGAACACCCTAAAAGATTAGAGCAGGATTCTCAACAAGGTGAGGATAGTGGTATTCCTCATAAGAGAAAGAAAAATAAACATAAGATAGTTGAGGAACCACTTGAACCTGCTGTAGATCCTAATAGTATATCTGTCTTTGATGCTGAAACTGAGAGTGGTAATAATAATGAGTCTCCTGATAAGGAGGAAAGTGAGGAAGAACCTGAGAAACACACCAGAACACTAGGTACACAAAGGAAGATTTTATTGATAATAAACATGGTAAAGAGAGAGAACCTTGGGTGCAGAAACCTATGCCTTTTCCAAGTAAGAAACACAAGTCAAAGGAGGAAGAACACTACAACAAGTTTTGTGAGTGGATGAAACCTTTATTCTTGCAAATTCCTTTGACTGATGATGTTAAGTTGCCTCCTTATTCAAATTATATGAAGGATATTGTCTCTAATAAAAGGAAGATTCCTAATTAGGAGATTTCTACTCTACTTGTTAATTATTCCTTCAATGGTAAGGTTCCAAAGAAACTTGGTGATCCAGGTATACCAACTATTCCTTGCTCCATTAAGAATAATTATGTTAGAACTGCTTTATGTGATTTGGGAGCTGGAGTTAGTGTTATGCCTTTTTCTCTTTACAAGAGACTCCAGCTAGAAAAGTTGATACCAACTGATATTTCTTTGGAAATGTATGATAAGTCAACTACTATTTCTGTTGGTATATGTGAGGATGTTCCTGTTCAAGTTGCTCATCATTGCATGGTTCTAACTGATTTTGTTGTGCTTGAAATGTCTGAAGATGATAATATGTCTATTATTCTTGCGAGACCTTTTCTTAATACTGCAGGTGCTGTCATCAATTGCAATCAAGGAAAAGTAACATTCAATATTAATGACAAAGAGCACACTGTCTATTTCCCCAAGAAGTTTGTTAAGAGCTATTGCCTAAATTCCATTGAAAATATTGAGGGCATCAAGGTTGGAGAAATATATTGTCCCATTCCACAAGAAAATTTTGAAACTATTATGATTGGAACCATTATTATCAAGTATGAGGTAACATAATCACCTTGTGGAATGCAAAGTTTTGTTTCATATAAGATTGTTTTCGTAACAAGACTTGATCAACCTTGTTAACAAAAGGATTTTTTATGAACAAAATAATGTCACCACTTTGGTTATACTTGCTTTCTTTCCACTTTTCTCCTTCCTAGTCATTGCTTTAGCTTTAGTTTTGCTAGTTGTTTGCCTGTTTGAGTTTCTTAGAGCTCCTGTAGTTTGGATTTTGGTTTGCTTTTGCTTCTTCTGAAAAAACTGTTTCTGCAAGAAAACCTAAGTCCCAAAGTCGCGTTATATTTTAGCCAAAAACTGACTCGTCCCTTGTTTGGCTATCAAGAATTAGACTTGCGATCTGATGCTTTTTTTTTGGAAATGTGCGCTTTTATTAAAACTGTTCAAAGCTTACACCTGGCCTCTGCATAACTAAGATGCACACAACCACACGAACGACAGGTCTAAATTAAAAAGTAGACAAGCATTACATAAAGGCTATATCTAAATAAGTGTCTAAAATCTAAGGTAGATCAATCCACAGATCACGTGGCCATCCATGTCGGGAGAAAATATCCCTCGCCGTGTCCTCCAATCGCGTACATCCCTCCATAAATAAGTTGAGAAACTCCATACATTGGAGAATATTCCAAGATCGGAGGATAGCCGTGGCTTGATATACAACCTACAGAGGAGAAGACACAATGTTATTAAAAATCTTGTCATTTCTACAAAGCCATAGCGACCATATAATGGCAAGCGCTCCCACCCTAAACAAAGTTCTATATTTATCAACAATTCTATGCAACCAATTACCAAAAACATTGGTTACAGATCGTGGCGGAGATAATCCAGAAGCTATTTGGATGAATGACCATATAGAGCGAGCAAATTTGCAATGGAAGAATAAATGGCGAATTGTCTCATCTTGATGACAAAAAACACATTGTTTACTTCCATGCCAATTCCTCTTTGCAAGATTATCTTTTGTTAGAATTACCCCTTTCCGAAGATACCATGCAAATATCTTTGTCTTAAGGGATATTTTCATTTTCCAAATTTTACTATTATCATCATCGACCGGGATATTCGGTTGGATCAAAGCTTTATATAGTGAGCCAATAGAAAATTTACCACTTTCTAGTAATTTCCATTTGAACACATCGACACCGTCCAATAATTGTATTATGGATAATCGTAATAATAGATTGTTCCAAGATACTAGTCTAGGACCGATGAGACTTCTTCTGAAAGACACATTAGGAGGATATTCTTCCATCACTATGGAAATTGTATCCCCTTTGTGTCTAACAATCGAATATAGAGCTGGATATTGTTCGCGAAGAGTAGTTTGGCCCAGCCACTTATCTTCCCAAAACCTAATCTGTGATCCATCCTTAATCTCGAAAGCACCAAAACGAAAGAAATGTTTCTTGGTGTCCATAAGACCCGCCCAAAAATGTGAATCCCCGGGTTTCCAAACCACTTGAGACATAGCTTTGGACCCCACATATTTCCTCCATAACATGGTCTGACAAACACCATCTTATGTAAGTAGTTTAAAAAGCCATTTGCCCAGGAGCGTGGTGTTTTTGACTTGCAAATCGTGTATGCCCAGTCCACCAAACTCCTTTGGGCGGCAAACCACATTCCATCTGGCTAGTCGATATTTCTTTTTCTCACTATCCCCTTGCCAAAAGAATCTTGAACGGAAATAATCCACTTTGTTCAAGACTCCTTTTGGTAATTGAAAGAACGAGATCATATACATTACCATATTAGTAAGTACTAAATTTATGAGTACTAGTCTTCCACCAAGGGATAGCAATTTACCTTTCCAAATATTAAGACGTTTTTGTAGCCTTTTCTCAACAAATTTCCATTCAGCAATTGTGAGACGCCGATAATGGATCGGTATTCCCAAATAATTGATTGGAAACTAACCCTGACCACAGCCGAAACGTTCAGCATATAGGTGGGGCTCGTTTTGGGCCTCGCCAAAGCAATACAAATCACTCTTATGGAAGTTTATTTTAAGTCCAGATAGCTGCTCAAATGCTGATAATATTAATTTTAGATTCTTCGCCTTCTCCAGATCATGATCCATAAAAAGAATTGTATCATCGGCGTATTGAAGAATGGAAAGTCCACCATCAATAAGATGTGGAACCAGTCCTTCAATTTGACCATCAGCCTTTGCTCTCTCAATAAGGATAGCCAACATATCAGCCACTATATTAAATAGTAAAGGCGATAATGGATCCCCTTGTCTCAGTCCTTTCTTGGTTTGGAAGTATTTGACAGTGTCTTCATTTACTTTAATGGCAACACTACCCCCAGACACAAATGGCTGAATAAGAGAGCGCCACTCCTCAGAAAAACCTTTCATTCGGAGTGTTTGCTGAAGGAAAGACCAATTAACTTTGTCATATGCCTTCTCAAAGTCAATCTTGAACAATACACCATTTAGTTTTTTTGAGTGTAGTTCATGGATTGTTTCATGCAAAATTACAACACCATCTAGGATATTTCTTCCTTGCATGAACGCAGTTTGAGATGGACTAATAACATTGTCAGCAACTAAGTTTAGTCTAACCAAACAATATTTCTTCTTTCTAGTTGAGGAACCACTTGAACCTGCTATAGATCCTAATAGTGTATCTGTCTTTGATGCTGAAACTGAGAGTGGTAATAATAATGAGTCTCCTGATAAGGAGGAAGGTGAGGAAGAACCTGAGAAACACACTAAGAACACTAGGTACACAAAGGAAGATTTTATTGCTAATAAACATGGTAAAGAGAGAGAACCTTGGGTGCAGAAACCTATGCCTTTTCCAGGTAAGAAACACAAGTAAAAGGAGGAAGAACACTACAACAAATTTTGTGAGTGGATGAAACCTTTATTCTTGCAAATTCCTTTGACTGATGCTATTAAGTTGCCTCCTTATTCAAAGTATATGAAGGATATTGTCTCTAATAAAAGGAAGATTCCTAATGAGGAGGTTTCTACTCTACTTGATAATTATTCCTTCAATGGTAAGGTTCCAAAGAAACTTGGTGATCCAGGTATACCAACTATTCCTTGCTCCATTAAGAATAATTATGTTAGAACTGCTTTATGTGATTTGGGAGCTGGAGTTAGTGTTATGCCTTTTTCTCTTTACAAGAGACTCCAGCTAGAAAAGTTGATACCAACTGATGTTTCTTTGCAAATGGATGATAAGTCAACTACTATTTCTGTTGGTATATGTGAGGATGTTCCTGTTCAAGTTGCTCATAATTGCATGGTTCTAACTGATTTTGTTGTGCTTGAAATGTCTGAAGATGATAATATGTCTATTATTCTTGGGAGACCTTTTCTTAATACTGCAGGTGCTATCATCAATTGCAATCAAGGAAAAGTAACATTCAATATTAATGACAAAGAGCACATTGTCTATTTTCCCAAGAAGATTGTTAAGAGCTATTGCCTGAATTCCATTGAAAATATTGAGGGCATCAAGGTTGGAGAAATATATTGTCCCATTCCACAAGAAAATTTTGAAACTATTATGATTGGAACCATTATTACCAAGTATGAGGTAACATAATCACCTCGTGGAATGCAAAGTTTTGTTTCATATAAGATTTTTTTCGTAACAAGACTTGATCAACCTTGTTAACAAAAGGATTTTTTATGAACAAAATAATGTCCCCACTTTGGTTATACTTGCTTTCTTTCTACTTTTCTCCTTCCTAGTCATTGCTTTAGCTTTAGTTTTGCTAGTTGTTTGCCTGTTTGAGTTTCTTAGAGCTCCTGTAGTTTGGATTTTGGTTTGCTTTTGCTTCTTCTGAAAAAACTGTTTCTGCGAGAAAATCAATTTTCATACCCTGAAAATTGGCCAAAAATAAAGTTTCCCGAAAAATCCTAGAAAATTCAAAATAAATTTGTCCTCGAAAAAAGGGGCAGAGTGGCACCTGAGATGATCCAAGGGGGCACCCCAGGCCACCAAACCCCTGGTAGGCGCGGCCTACCAGGTGGCGGCGTCTGGGGGGTTGGCCCACCTGGGCCCCTCCAGGTTGCCTCCTCAAAGACACCTTCTTTATCTCTCCCAAAAAACACCGGAAAACTTGCTCAAGCTCGAGTTCTTGCTGTTCTTGCTCGTGATTTTCGATCTCCTTGCTTAGCCCCTCTTTGCTGCTGATTTTTGGAGAGATTGTTCCTTGGTATGTGCCTCCTCCACTTGTCCAATTAGATTTGTGATTGGTAGATTGTATCTTGAGTATTTTTCTACTATAGGTGACAGGTTGTTTAAGCTTGCATGCTTGTTCTTTGCTTAGAAACTTTTGTTTTGATGCATGTGTAGTCCTCTAGCAAGTTCCTATAGTAGTTGCTCATCATTTATCCACTTAGAAATCACTTGGTTTGATGGTTGTTTAAAAAATTCAGAATAGGGAAGTCATGGACCACCACACCTTTGTTGACATTTTTGAGAGTGATGCACCTAGAAGGGCAAGGCTTCCAAGGTCATCTACCAGTACTAGACCCTCATACAATGAGGATCTCAGCACTCCGCGATTTGGTGACGAGGGAGATGAAGGGGATGCGCACCCCTCCACCTTTCCTTGTCAAACTTTCTTGCGAGCTGCTGGGATTCTTAATGATTTCATGACTTTGGTGCAGAGAGCTGGAGTAACAAGTTACATGCAGGATGAGAGTGTACAATATGCTTTGCTTACTAAAACATTTGTGGAGAGTTTCTTCTTTACCAATAGTATGTTCAATCCTTTTGTGTCTTTCAGAATTTTTGGCATGGCTCACTCTATGACATTGAAGAAATTTTGCAAGGCCCTTGGACTTGGTACAACTGGGTCATCGAAGAAGATTCAAGCTCTACCCGCTGATTTGTTAGAGCTTTACCGAGGAATAACAAATGATGATGACCGTAGAGCTCAGCGAGGGAAGATAAAGAACATTCAACTTCTAGCCATCAGGTATTTTGCCAACTATCTTTCCACCAGTGTTCTTGATAAGTAAAACACTAGTAATATTTCCAACTATCAATTGTCCTTCTTAGCTGCTACGCTCAACAGTGAGGACAAGTATAATTTTGGTTCTCTCATTGCTCGTCGTCTAGCTGCTAAGGGAGCCATTTATGGGGGGATTATTGCTACTCGTGTTTCTGCTGCCTTGGACATTGTTGTTGATCCTCATGATACAGTTTTGGCTCCTCAGAGGCTTGATCTTGCTTCCATGAAGGCGCACCACTTTGTCACCACTAGTTCTACTCTTGATAACCTAGTTTATAGAATGTTGCTTATTGACGGGGAAGAGAGATAGATCCCTCTACCCCAAGACACTTTGCTCACTATTTCTCAGGGACCTTGGTCACGCTCGAAGGCGGAGATGGATGACGAGTTGCGCTCTCTGAATTTCCATGGGCACTATCAGGAGGAAGCACCATCATACGACCCCCTGCGTACACAGGGGAGGCCTCGAGCTCGTACCGGGACGAGGGAGCTTCCTCGACATACTACGGAGGTGCATCTACTTGGGCACCATGGGATTGAGCCCCACTTAGGCCAAAAGCCTAAGCTTGGGGGAGGTACACCGACGTCACACTCATATATATATATATATCATGTTTGGCCGGTTCTTTGTATATCCATTGTTTCGCTTTCTTTTTGGCTTTTTGTTGCTTCTTTCTCAAAAACACAAAAATACCAAAAATATTTTCGTTGTTTCTCTTGGTTTGTTTCTTTGTTTCTTTGCTTTGGTGCGCCTTAAAAGAAAAATCCAAAAATATTTTGCTTTGTTTGGTTTTCTTTGCTTTTGTTTGGTTTTTCTTTGTTTTCTTGTTTCTAAAAAAATCGAAAACACCAAAAATATTTGTTGTTCTTCTTTGATTTTGTGAGTTCTTTGCAGGGTTCAGCCGTCCTCAGTGGATTTTGGTTTCATGTTAATTATTCAAGTCACACAAGTGAAGGGTATGAAGATTAAGACAACTCGAGGTGTGGTAAGAGGCTGGTCACAAACTCTATTTGTTTCATTTTTGTACATATCCTCATCATGGTGGAAACTTGCAGCATCACTATAATGAGCATCTATGAAGCGTCCTCAATAAAAATTTATGCATATGGTAAATAAAAAGATTGTTGAGATGCTCATTGTCTGCTTGCCTTGTCATTTTGGTTATGGGAAAGCTCCTATACCATGTGCAAGGGGTACCACGTTGGCGGTTCTCGATGATATGCATGTATTTACAATGACAAGAACTTTCAGGTGACCAAAGTTGAGTAGCATGCGGAGCGACCCTCGTACTCAAGGGACTTGGGATTTCCAGTCTGTGGTCTGTCAAGCATATGATTCAGAGTGGACCTCACTTTCACCTTAACCACATGAAGATGCCTATGATAGGGGCAATGAGAGCTCAAAGCTAATGAGTACCTTCCTTTCAGCATTGGGAAGCTTTTCAAACCTTCACAAAACTGTTTTCACAACTTTGTTGAGTCACCACTTATTCTATGAGCACCTTCTTGAGAGTATAATTGTCATCTTTGTGTTTGTTCCAAAACTTGGTTAATTATGTCATGACTTTGATGTTTGTATCTCTGATATCTTTATCTCTAGCCTTCATGTGAACTTCAGAGGTGCCTCAACATTTATATTCTGCTCTTCAAACAAAGGCATGCGAGATACCACTCTATCATACCTTATTATGAGCATTGCAATGTTGCTTATGTTTATGTCTCATGCTACTTATTATTATTGAGTTGGTTTATCTTCATAGATTGCAATGACTATTGAGTAGACTTAGTTGCATACTCCTTATTATGAATTGTCTAAGCATCTACTCCTGTGCTGAGAATATTTACATCATATGAAGCAAAGTGTTCGTGAAAGTTCTTTTATCACACTCAGAATTCAACTGAATTGCTTGAGGACAAGCAATAAGCTAAGCTTGGGGGAGTAATCCCTCGCTGTAGGCTTGGGTATGGTAGGGATTGGATGAGTTCTATCATGTAATCAAATAAGATATGTTAGGGCATAGTGCCTAGTATCTCTATTAGTGCTATTTGACTTTGTTGCAACTTGTTGTGCTTAATGCTTGTCACTAGGGCCCGAGTGCCATGATCTCAGATCTAAACTTATTATTGAATCATCATGATAGTATTGTTTGTGATCTTATCTGCAAGTTGTGTACACATATCATTGTCCGGATCCAAAGGCCCCAAAGTGACAATAATTGGGACAATCGGAGGGGATGGCTGTGGTGTGAGGATCACATGTGTTCATGGAGTGTTAATGCTTTGCTCCGGTGCTCTATTAAAAGGAGCACCTTAATTGACAGTAGTTTCCTAGAGGCCCCGCTGCCACGGGCTGGCTGAACAGAAGATGTTCTGCAAGTTCTCATTGCGAGCACGTATGACTATATTTGGAGCACATGCCTAGGATTGTTTAGTACTTGGGTGCTTATTATTATTTATCTGTAATGCCCTAGATCTTGAAGTTACATGTTTAGACTCGTCCATGCAACGCCCGTCTATCCATCTGTATGCCTACCGCACTCGAATCCTACTGTTACTGTTACTATTGCTCATGTTTCACTGTCGATGTTGTTGTTGCTGGTGCTTTGATGTTGCTACTACAAACTGTTGCTACTGATAAGCTTCTGTGAGCAAGAACTATTTTTAGGTGCAGTTGAACTGACAACTCAGTTATTAAGGCTTGCAAGTATTCTTTGGCTCTCCTTGTGTCGAATCAATAAATTGGGTAATACTGCCCGCGAAGACTGTTGAGATCCCCTATACTTGTGGGTCATCATTTATCTCAAAAATATTAAATTTCCCCTCTTTATGTTGAAAATCTTGAAGTTGCACTTGTTTTGCTTTCCTATGCTTGTTGCTTTGTTCATCCATGACTTTTTTCTTTACAAGATTCCTATGCATAGGAAGTGGGTTAGACTTAATTTTGTTTGAATTTGCTTCTTGATGCTCTCTTTTGCTTCAATTCATATTTCTTATGTGAGCATCTTCTCAAACTATCAAGCCTAACTTAAAGGTGTTAAAGAAAAGTACTTGTTGGGAGATAACCCAAGAGTTTTCTTGAGTCTTGGAAGTTATTACTTCGGTAATGACCTCTCCTTATCCTTTTTGTTTGCTTTTTGTGCCAAGAATGACCTCTAATGATAGGGAAGTAAGATTTGGGGAGTTGTTGTCCCGAAACAGATTCCTGTCCTCCACCATAAAAATTTGTGAGGCGTCTCTATAACTCGGATTGAGCTCAAAATTTACGAATAAATCCCTCAGTATGGTAGCTAACTTTCGTTAGTTCTACACTTTTTGATTTGAGCAACAGAAGATGTTCGAAAAAATAGGTTTCAACTTGCAGGTCTGTTTTGACAGATTTCTGCCATTATTTGCATTTGCTTCTTATTGATTCCTTTTTTAGTTCTCTTTTGAGGAATTGAGCTTTTTGAAGGATTTGCTACAGTAGCTTGTTTTTTTAGTGAAAAGTTTTTCTTTTCCAAAGCTTTTCCTAAGGGTCTAATATCTTTTGACTACACTAATGTTGCTAATGAAGATTGTGTGAAGTTTTGTATGAAGGAAAACTTGCAGGTGTAGAGAAAGAATGATGTAATGAGATGAAGAATGGACAAAAGCTCAAGCTTGGGGATGCCACCCCGGTGTCACCCTAAGAAATATCCAAGAGGTACAAGCTTCAAATCTTGGGGATGCCCAAGGCATCCCCTTCTTCATCAATAAAAAACTTAGGTCTTTCTAAACACTTCGTTTTTATTGTTTCATGCATAGTTGTGTTGTTCTTGGAGCGTCTTAGTTTTTGTTTTTGGTTTTCGTTTTTTTAGTTTGCTTGATTAAGTTGGTTGGTTGCACCACACTTGTTTTGGAGAGAGACACACTCTGTTTCCATTGCCTAGAATACTCTAGTTTTCACTCTTATTGTTTTGTGAGTGTTCACTTTTGCTAGCACTGCGTTTAGCCTTAGTTTTCTTGTGCTTTCAGCTTAGAACTTTTTAGTTTTTCTTCATGGATTTGTGATACAAGCTCACTGATCTTTATTGATTATTATCTTTGTGAGTTGTTTCAAATAAGTTGTTTGGTATTGGTAAAGAGTAGAAAGTTTCATGCTTATAGTGGTACAAGAGGAGCTTGCTTTGACTGTTACTTAGACTCTATCATGTCATGCTAGGTGTTGTTTGACCTTATGCTTCGTGATTATTTTTGTAGCATGACTTGTTCCAAACAATTAGGATTGTTGAATGTGCCTTGAAAGAATCATGCATTGTTTTAGCATACAAAAGCATAGTATTGCGGTATTCTCCTTTGATCCTTTTTTTGGGTTGACTTGGCACATGCTCACACCATGTTATGACTATGAACAAGTCACCATAGCCTCTATGATCATTTAGTCCTTGACTTGTAGTACCACTCTATGCTTTGATTAGTAATGTTTTGTTGCTCTGCATGATTATGGCCATTATTGCTCTCTTAGTTGGTTGCTCCCAGTCTTTTGCTAGCCTCCACTTGTATGAGTAAGATCTACTCATGCTTCCAACTCCCAAGAAACCAAGTTATTCCAAAGTGTCCACTATAAATTCCTATGCATGGTGTGTTACACCATTCCAAGTATATTCTTGTTTTCAGCTATCTTCCAATTAAAAACTATTTTGTTATGTGAAAACTTAGTGATTAAAGACCTCACAAACTTGATGGCACACTTTATATTCTTTGCCCCTAATAAACTTGAACCATTGTGTCATCTATGTTGTATATGCTTGCACTTATACGTTGGAATTAGCAGAACCGTGTCGTCACGGGGAATGTTTTCAACATTGGACTTGTACTTTGTACTTAGTTGATATCATACTCTTTTGTCTATGGATGTCACCGGTGTGAAATAAAGAGGGAACTTGTAAGTCCATGGAGTTTGTATCCTGTGTTAGAGAAACGCCTGGGCCGCTAGCCTAAGCCATGCCTAATCATCGTGGAAACTTGCAGCATCATCATAGTGACATCTATGAAGCATTCTTCTTATAAAAAAGAGAGAGAGATTGAGAAAAGAGGAAAGAGAGAAAAAATCACCATATTCCCATGGTAAATAAGAAGATTGCTGAGATGCTCATTGTCTGCTTGCCTTGTCATTTTGGTTATGGGATAACTCATGTACCATGTGCAAGGGGTACCCCGTTGGCGGTTCTCTATGATATGCAAATATTTACAATGACAAGAACATACAGGTGACAAAAGTTGAGTAGCATGAGGTGTGGCCCTCGTATTCAAGGGACTTGAGATTTGCCAACTTATACTTTGTCAAACATATACTCCATAGTTAGTTCACTTTAACCTTAATCACTTTAAGATGCTTATGATAGGGGCAATGAGGGCTCAAAGCTAACAAGTACCATAATTTTTGGAAGCTCTTTTTGAAACTTGAAATTACTGCTTCCTTTACAAAAAGGCCTTTCTTCCACCACTATTGAGTCTCAACCTTCTACCTTTAGGCACCATTAAGAGAGCATAGTTGCCATTCTTAGTTTTATGTGTAGTGTCCCAAAGCTTATTGATTGATGCATATTGTGATATTACTTGTTCTTGTGCTATCTGTTTCTTGTCACCCTTGTGAACTTTGAAGGTGTCATATGCATCTATATTGCTACTCTATGAGGTACAAGCTGATTGCCACTATGCTACGTTTTCTGTATGTGAAACAAATAAATGTTTTTCAATGCATGTTATTCATGATCTTTGTTTGTAGCCTTTCATGTTGCATGCATAGTTCTTTGATCCCAGCTTTCAATGCTTGCAAATGGTTTGATCTTGATTTTGATGGTGCATGTCACCTCAAAAATTATTATTTTTATCACTTACCTACTCGAGGACGAGCAGGAGTTAAGCTTGGAGATGCTTGATACGTTGAAAACGTATCTATAATTTTTGATGTTCCATGCTTGTTTAGTATCTACTTTGCTTTGCTTTGTCTTTCTTTGAGATGTTTTTATATCTTTTCTAGAACTAACCTATTAACAAGTTGCCACAGTGCCAGTTGCCTGTTTTCTTCTGTTTTTGATTCCAGAAAGACAGAAAATCAATATTCTCGGAATTGGACAGGACAAAAGCCAAAGTTATATTTTTCCCGAAGCAACACGGAACCACGAAAAAAGCCGGAGGGGGGCTAGACTCCCCTGGGCGCGGGCCCACCCTAGGCTGCGCCTGGGAAGGGTGTGGCCCCCCTAGCCACCTCCTCCGCCTCCTCCTTCGCCTATAAGAAGCTTCGGACCCAAAAACCCTAAAACATCTAGCGAAAATCCATGAAAACCTCCACAGCGCCGCCGCCACCGAAGGAGAGATTCGGGGGACAGAAAGTCTCTGTTCCGGCACCCTGCCGGGATGGGAGAGTGCCCCCGAATCCATCTCCATCGATCTCCACCACTTAGGCTTGAGTCTACATAAATACTCTTTGTGCTTTAATAGATCTATGCTTTTCCCCACGTGTGTGAAAGTGACAGCGTGCATACCGTGTGTGGCACTTTGGCTAGATTAAATATTTGTTATGAGTTATATTTGGAGTTGGATGTCTCTATGAAATTGTGGTGTTTGTTGGAACCATCTAGCGCTCAAGGTGATAGTGTGGGACTATCTAGATTGGGGAAGGCAGACTTTGAGGTGTGTTGCTATAGCCCTACCATGGATTAGAGTGTCCAACCGGAGAGTAGCTAAGAGTAGTATCATGAAGAGAGGATATTTATATGAGAGAGTGTTCACAGTGAAAGTATGATCCCTAGGCCTTGTTTCTAAACATTGAAACACTGTTTGCATCTAGATCTATTGCGTGTTTGCTTGCTTTAGTCTTTACCCCACGTCAACAACAAGTCAGAAGCTCTTTTCTGGCACCGTTACCACTTGTATTTCACTATCTCTTCGCCGAACTAGTGCACCTATATTGGGTGTGTTGGGGACACAAGAGACTTCTTGTATCTTGTTGCAGGGTTGCTTGAGAGGTAATACCTTTGACCACTTCCTCCCCAAGTTCGATAAACCTTGGATAATCCACTTAAGGGAAACTTGCTGCTGTTCTACAAACCTCTGCACTTGGAGGCCCAAAAAATGTCTACAAGAATAGAAGTGCATAGACATCATACGCTACAGCAACTCGTGTCGGCGAGATCTAGATGATGGGGTGCTCGATCTAAACCTCGGTCGGCAGACGATGACGGGTGGGGCAGCCGATGGGGGTGGTTCAGGAGGGATAAGAGAGAGGGTGTGGGGCAGAAAGGGGGCTTCATAAAATCAAGGAAGAAGGGTCTGGCCGGGTCATAAAAAGGAGAAATCGGACCCTCCGGATAATAGCCGGATGGTCCGTAAAAACAAGCTGGTTGTCCATTATGGCAACATTCCACCTCCTTCATGGCCTCAGCCAGGTTGTTGAAGACGTTCACCTCATCATCCACCAATGTCACCTTCTTCCTCTTATTAGCATCATTAGGAGTAGCACAAGATGTAACAGTTATAGCAGTGGCATGATCACCGTCTAGTGCCATCAAGGACGACGATCTTGGACTCCTGGATCTCTAAAAAGTGAGAAGGTGTACTGAGAGGCTCACTAACCCAAGGAAAATTTGCTAGTAGACATGCCATAGGAGAAGATGGCCTTCGTCTAGGTGTAGTTCTTGATGGGCTTGTTGAGTTACTCAACATCCTTGGGGTTATTATAAGAGAGACATCATGTTAGCAGAGCTCAACATGTTACATGGACTAAAACAAGTGGAAGATTAGCAAGTACCATGAGTGGCTTATGTAGTGCTTAACCTCCTGCACAATGGTGAAGTGTCCCTATTCCATTGTGCAGTGTTAAGGTCTATTAGCATGGACACGTTGATCCACCTGGTTTGCCACTTCCTAATATGGTTGTACACCTGCTAGGTCTCAACTAAGTGTGCACAGGTGTGTTAACAGGCTTAGCATGTTTACTGATGTAGGTGCTACTGTCTAGTGATCTAATCATGTTAAAACATGATCTACTGGTCCTAGTGGACTTTATTTGATTAAGTTGATCCTTCGATCAATCTCTTGCTAAAAATCAATTTCCTTTATCTTATAGTAGATCCTTGTGATATATGTATGAAGCTACTATATAAGATCTAGCAATCAACATGCAGTTGATGAGTAGCTTGTCTTCTAGATGATGAACAACCTTCCTTCTTGTGGATGGCCTGCTCCTCCTAACTTGTTCACGTGATTCCTAGTGGTCTATCTATCTAACTGTTGCTTCCTAGTTTTCTGAGTAGTCTTGTGATATGTGGTGCTAGATCATTGAGCTTGTGAGTTGTGATCCCTCTCCTGGCCAACTTCATGTTTTATAGTTCTATGAAATCTCTACTATCTTGAGACCTAGATAACTTGCATGTCCTTGTAAGTTTTTTTGGGAATCGACTCTGACGTTTGGCAATATGTCTTGGTTCATAGTTTCTGTCTACACGTTGGTTTGAAGTTGTTTTCTTAACAAACCTCTCGAAGAGGGCATGGAGTTCCTACACTCCGTCTAGATAAAATAGATTTGACCTAGTTTATGAGGAAAATCGGGCCTAAAAACCAAACATTTCCCTGTTTATGGGGAAAATAGGACCAAAAGATCGCACAAGCATGGAGACCCATCGTCCACACGACTCTAGACTACCAAACACAACAAACTCACAGCTTCGGCTCAGGGGATGCCGCCCCGACGTAACTACCAGGATGAACTCCACATTCCTTGAAGTTGAACCAGCTAGGTCGATGAACTCGCTGTCCACATAGATCTCCAAGTCACCACCCAAGCCCCATCCAAGGCCATGGCCAATCCCCATAGGACTGTCCCTACAAGGAGGTCCAAGGTCGCCGCCTCAACACACAACCACCGTTTGGGGCCGCCGCCCTGGTATCTGCCTCCATTGACCACATAGCCATCTACTAAACTTCCACGAACTCGTAGCACCATGAGGTCCAAGAGCTTCAAGGTGGTGCCTCCATCAAGTTAGTGGCACGTCAGCAATCTCCTTCAGCTCCCGATAGAGCTTAGGATTTCACTCGTATATCTTGAAACCACTCATGTCGGTCGGGATCGAAAACTCCACAATGACACCTGATGACTCCAAGTGCACAATTCATATGTAGCTAGTTTCGAAATAAGAGTATCAAACCACAGAGATCTATTAATAGAGATCTTCATGCCCCTTGTTACTATTCAATAGAGAGTACCTGTAAGTTATCTCTAATTCCAAGTAATGGTGTATAAAGGATGTTGGTGTTTGAGAGAAAAACTAAACAAGAACAAAGTAATAAGCTAAAGTAAACAAGATCAACGAGTGTGCTTGTGGGAGTGAAAATATGGCTAAGGAGTTTTCGGGGAATTTAGGATACACCTCTAGCATTGGTATTAATTATAATTAGGATGAATCAATGTATTTCATTATGAAATGTGTGGGTAGAGCTCCATAATAAGATGTTCACAAGCAAGCCATCTGATATTACATCCCTAATAACCACTTCAATGATCATGAGCAAGCCACTCCGATCCCTCACAATTAAGAGTTTTTCCATGAATATTGATACGAGCTTAGTGAATCTCTCCTTCTCCCCCTTGACCCATATGAATAGCATGTTGACACGTTATATAACTTAGCACCATACATACTACCATATGTCCAATAGTAATTCCCTCTCTAGAACCAAAGTCAAATATTACATGATCGACTTCACATAATATCTAGAGAGAAAACTAACATATAAAAGCAACACACAAATAGATACACATGATTCATGACACAATTGTTAACCAAGACATAGTGGTTCGTTGTGTGGAGTGTTAGACACAACAAACAAAATACATATTTAATTTCCATTTCTTTTCTAAAAATAAAAAATGTTTTATTTAAACGCAAAAAGAAGCGCTTTATGAGGCTTCTCGTAATTTGATTGATTTATTCCTATGAAAAAATGAACAAAGGAGCATGATATGAAAAAGGAAAGTTGAGATGATCTCACCAGATGTTGTCTCCAACCAAATCAAAGCAAAATTTTGTGCCTTTTTAGTCAAATAATATTTAACCAATCCTAAATACAGAAATAGTTGTTTCATACATTAGGCATTGAGTTATTCTTGAGGCAACAATATTTTCTTCTAGATTATATGAATATAGAAATTGCTTGAGACATTACCGCAGCATGACACATTTTTTCACTGAGATACTCTTTAGTCAACACAGGATTCTGACAGCCAGCACCAACATCCTTGTAAGAAGGTCTATCCACATTCGGAGAGGCTCGCTTTCAACTCATAGTGAGTTGTCCCGATCGTGTGTGATTTACAATGTGCTCACATTAAAACATACATAAGAATAAACATTTAGTGATAAGCATCTTTCAACTTTGACTATTTAATTTCACTGGTTCATTATGCAACTTTGACTGCAATTTACACAATTTTTTTCATGTTTGTAGATGTTAAAAATGCTAGATTACGGTTCAATATTTTTCATCAATATCTACAATATGTTCCTTACTCAACCAATTTCGGCAATTCTATATTTTCCTTTTGTAAAATGGAAGTTAAGGAACATGTTAGCACCTTATACATTTACAATTGTGCGTTGAACTCATGCAAGTGCCAACTACCGAGAACCTACAATCAGATATATATAGTTGTTCCAAAATATTAATTACATTAATCTTCTCTCTGTACCAAGTACATGAAACAATATCTGAATTTTATTAATAGTAAATTCATTTTTACCCCTTGTTTGACATCGTGACATAAATTACCCCCATTATGTAAATATTCTTCTAGATTACTCGATATATGCAAATTTATATCGGATTTTACCCATTCTAACTATTTTTTCATTTGCATTGATGACCTAACGTAACAGAACTGCTTAATATTTTTTTAAAGGAGCATATATTAATATCACGAGATACTAATTACACCCAGCCTCTATAACAACGTATTACCCTAATGGCATTACGGATGCACACGTCTAAAAAAAATTATAGAAAAAAAGAATGTCCTGTTTCAGCGATCTATGCTCTACAACAGAAACCAAACACCACCAAGGCAGCACCAGAAATCCATCATCTCCAAAAACGACGCCTCCAAGAAGGGAGCAGTGCACTAGTGTCGTCATCATAGGTTTTCACCTAGAGAAAGTCCACGTTGACAAAATAATATCTTCAACAAGGTCATTGTCAGGCACAACCAATTAAGGTCAGACCTTGGATTTTCACCCTGCAGCTTAAACTCTGGAATTCTCCTGTACTGTCGCCCCCACTTTTCAATGTCGCTGCTCCAAGACCTAGAACACCAAGCCAAAACCTCATCGCGGACAAGATTCACACCACCATTACCATACTTCAGACCTCAACTTGCATGTCATTCTCCACGACTGACTTCACCATGAGACTAATGGCATGTTCTTGATGGCAACAGTGTACAAAGCTTCACAACACTTCCTCTGAAACGAAACAGTGATATAAAAACATGGTTGCATGCGACCGAGATCCATCCCTGGCGAACTCTGACATGTCATCCATTGGAGTTCACCAGCGGAATCTTCCGGAACACAACACTCTGACCAGATCCATGAAGTCATGGAGCAGGTAGATCTTTGTCCTGGCACGAGAGGGATCCTAGTACCAACCCCCTTTATTCAAAGCCAGACCGAAATCCCCCACACCGCCAATCTTCACCGGCCACCAGACCCACCGGAACTAGGCCGGCAGATCCATGATGGCCAAGGCCGCGATAACCGCAAGCTCGACAAAGAGACAACACTAGCCGCAGGTGGAGACTAGATGAGTGGGCACCGACCCGCAGCCCACTGTCCCATATCGGGCCCAGATGGGCCGCTAGTCCCTGCACCGCCAACCGTGTCTGAGCATGACGCCGCATCGCAGCTCCACCCAACCGCCGCCCCTCCACCTCACCATGAGCAGCCACCACACCATCCGCACACACGAGCCGCCGCAACCGCCTCCACGCGCGTAGAGGAGGGAGAGGCGGTGCACTGCTCTCACCCCACCGCCTTTGACGGCTGGGCGCCTTCCACCACCGCCGGCGGCGGCAGCAAGGGGATCCTGATGATGGAGGGCTGCTGGCAAAGTAGATTGGATCGGCCCCGGAGTCCAACTGCTTAATACATATAATCGGCTATGAAAGTGAACCAAATTCCATTCACTCAAAGTAATTACTTAGTAGAAAACTGAAAGCATATATATTGTTGTCAAAGTGTGACATGTAGTCCTGACGAGCAGGTCCCATTTGCCAGACTGGGCAGAAAAAATCTTAAAACCGGATGCAAAAAATCTTATTCCCTAGAGTAATTGGTGTCACAAATGCTAAACAAGAGGTTAAAAATAGAATTTCACCTTTACTTGCACCGACTCAAAACACGTGTACTATTCTGGTCCCTAAATATCTGATCTGAGCATGCTAGCTTCTAGCTACCGATGGCGAGTTGTTGATCTGACTCTTCCAGATAGGCACAGCGAGCGAGCTACGAGTTACTCATTAGGTGAATGTAAAATGGCCTGGTCATTAGGTAATTATTTAGTGGCAGTAAGAGGCTTAATCGTTACTACAATTGCATAGCATGCATGATTGGTGTTGGTGGAAGCCATGCTCTCACTTACTACTCATCAGAGAATTAGTTTCAGAAGAGATCTCACTCCCTTTAGCACCCAACATCATATTTTCTGTCAGTTCAAATGAAGCATTTGTTTGCTTCAGGTTTCAGAAAAATTCCACACCAGAGAAGTATGTGACCTCGTGAAGCTGGGGAAATTATTGTGACAGAGACCGGAAAAACAGTTTTTTAATTAAAGAGTGAAGGCCCAAACTGTACCAATTACTAGTATGCATGTCAGTTTCAGGCCTTTGAAACTGTACCAATTACTAGTATGTGACAGTCAAAGATGTCATGGCCAAAACTGTGGCTATTCTTTCCAAACAGGCTTTCGCTCCGCTTTATAAATAAAGCTAAATCCAGGTTCATACAACATCCAATCCACACCCACCGGCAGAAGCCAACGAAAAAAGGGAAAAGAGGTGCACCGTCTGCTGCTGGGGCCACAACACATCAAGACCCAAAGAAAGAAAGAAAACGCCTAAGCCACGACAACATCCTAATGTCAGCCTGGTAAGGGGGAGTCACGCTGGAACCGAAGCCAAGAGGGGGGCCGCCGCCGATCTCAAGGCTTGAAGAATGTCGTCGAAGGCCGACCGATCACGCTGGCGCACCAATGGGGACCACTGCTGGAGGAAGGCAATAAGAGAAAAAACGAGTCAGACGCCCTGGAAGGGAAAATATGCTCAATCACCATCTTGTTCCGCACATTCCAAAGGGTCTAGGCAAGAGCCGTAAAGACCATCCAGAAGAGGCGGCGTCCCCTTCCGGCGTGGGTCGCCTCGGACTGCAAGAACTCCCCAAGCTCTTGCGCCTGCCAGGCCCCAACGCATCCCTAACACAGCTCCACAAAAACTGAGCCGCCGAACAAGAGAACATAATATGGGCACAGGTCTCCGGAGTCCCGCATAGGGGACACCGACCATTGCCCGGCCCATTACGCTTGGCCACCTCCACCCCCGAAGGCAGCCGATCCCGTAGGAGCTGCCAAAGAAAGATGCGAATACTAAGGGGGATAGGGGCCTTCCAAAGGGGAGAGGTCCAACGCAGCTCCGGGCCTGGAAGAGGGCCCGGTAAGCCGATCTCACGGAGAACTCCCCACCTGGAGTCAGGCGCCAGGCAGCCACATCCTAACCCTCAGATTAGGAGCCGGGGAGGGCCTCCGCCAGGCACCGATGCTCCACCGCCTCAGCCTCGCTAAAAGTTCGCCGGAACAAGATGTTCCAGCTCCCTTCTCGAAAGGCCTCAGCAACCAGGATCGACGGGGACGCGGAGATGGCGAAGAGGGCGGGGAACTGCTCACACAGAGGGGATGACCGAAGCCATGGGTCAAGCCACAGACGCATGGCCTACCCGCCCCCAATGGCGAAAGAGACACCCAGGCCGACAAACTGCTTAATATCCTGGATGGCCCGCCAAAACTGGGAACCCTCTCTCCGCTCGCACGCTAACAGAGGCCGGCCACGAAGATACTTGGACTTGATGAGTTGAAGCCAAAGGCCACCATCCTTCCTAAGGATGCGCCAGACCCATTTCAGAAGCAGCACCACATTGAACCGGCGCGAATCCAGGATACCTAAGCCCCCAAGACATTTGGTGGCGCAGATGTCCGCCCATTTAACCATATGGTACCTCTGGTGGCCGTCCCTAGCTGCCCAGAAGAACCTAGACAGCTCCTTGGCGAAGTCTGCATGGGTTCCTTCCGGGAGCAAGTACATCCCCATCTGGTACATGGGCAGACTCGAGAGGCAAGAGTTGATGAGAATTGTCTTGATCCTCTTAGTCGTAAGCCTTGCCCGCCAGGGTTCGGCTTGGGACCGGACTCGCATCACGAGGGGGCCAAGTCCTTAATCAGAACCCTTGTCTCGCGGATGGGCATCCCTAAGTAGGTAGTAGGGAAGTCCGCCAATCTGCAGTTTAAGTTATCGGCAATGCGTTGTCGCCCCTCCTCAGCATAGCCGAGAACAAAGACCTCGCTCTTGTCGAAGTTAATCTTCAGCCCGGACATAGATTCGAAGCACATGAGCAGGAATTTGAGGTTTATAATGTCGAGATCCGATCCCTGAACCATAATCATAGTATCGTCCGCATATTGGAGGTGGGTGACACCACCCCCAGGGATCAGATGCCCCACCACGCCAGCGATGTGGCCAGCACTTTTGGCTCTATCCAAAACTTCCGGCAGGGCATCCACCGGGGAGTTAAACATGAGAGGAGAGATAGGGTCTCCTTGTCTAACTCCACAGGTCGGACTAAAGTACGGGCCAATCTCCCCACTAATGTTGATCGCTGTCCACAGGTCGGACTAAAGTCGGACTAAACTGTGGCTATTCCACTTGATAGAAACCCTGCCACATGACCAGTTTGTCAGAGTTGCGGTGACCTTGTGGGCGATATGGATGGCGAGAACGAAGATAATCCATGAAGAAGTTCTCCAAAGCCCACTGTCTAACACATGCCTTCATCAACTCATTCATCAAAGAGCTCCATGATATCAGTAAACCATCTGCTCTGCCTCCTATACACACTGCGGCGACTGTGGCGAGACCAGTATGGATTCCTCCACCTAACGATGTACTGAAGATTAATGTGGATGCTGCTGTATCAAAGTCAGACACCAAAGGAGTTGCAGCTGCTATCTGTCGGAGAAGTGATGGCACCTACCTTGGAGCTTCAGCGATTATCTTTCACGGCATTACCGATCCGGCTATTCTGGAGTCTCTTGCTTGTCGGGAAGCATCGGCGCTGGATGAAGATCTGGGGTTAGCATGCGTGTCGATTGCGTCGGACTGCAAGAATGCCGTTTCAGATATAGCAGAGGGGAAGTTTGGGCAGGAACCCCGCAACTGTTATCACTGAAATCAGAGGACAGCTCAACACACTTTCAGACCTACAAATTTGCTTTCGTGTGTCGATCATCGAATGTTGAAGCCCACAACCTAGCTAGATTTATGACTACTCAAGGCGTTGGCCGCCATTGTATTGCTGGGCACTCCATGTTCTGAAAATACTCCTGTAAACATTCTACATGATCAATAAAGTCTAGCTGGTTGTCTCAAAAAATATATATAGTATGTGACAGCCTGACTTCAGGTTTCTGAAGCGATATCACATCTCTTTCTCTTTAACTTTTTTCATGGAAAATTCTCGAAGGAATCAACACTAAACTGGAGCAAGATTGACTTGTCCGAACTCTGAGTAAAGTACATATCATTGAACTTGCATGTCTGGCCAATCTCTGTTCCAACAAACATATTCCCTGAAGATACATTCAAACTCAGAGCGAACAGCACCGCAAAAAAACAGAGTCTCCACTACTCATGTCTACTCACACTATGGAAACCATCTCACCAACTGGTTCTAAACCAACTCCTAAAACCCCTAACAGTATCCTGCACTTGCAAGGTGTGCAGAGCAGCGCTGGCTAAACCAAGAAAAGGCTGCAAATAATTGAATAAACTACTAGCTAAAGCTAGAACGATCAAAACTTGATGAGCTGGAGAGCGAGCTCGGTGACGAGCCTGTCGAGCACCAAGTCCGCCACCTTCTCCCCTACCAAATCACCATCCCCACGAAACTCCACCCAGCGGTCCGCCTTGGCGAGGTCGCTCGACAGAAGCCCGTCGACGTCCAAGCCGAACCACGTCTGCTGATCGTCCAGCTGGCAGCTCACCCTAGAGCACAGTTCCCTGAGTGCATTCTGTCCCACGGGCTTGGGTCGAGACGCGAACCGAGAGCGAGCGGCGTACTTCCTGTACATGTCGAGCAGCGCCTCGTTTGTCAGGTCGAACAGGAGGAACTCGTCGGCGCACATGTCGGCTATGGCGAGGTCCGACTCCACAGCCGCGGAGAAGCTGAGCTCGTTGTGCTGGCAGCCCTTGTCTTCGAGGGCTGCGATGTTCTGCGAGCGCCATGTGTCGAAGAGTGTCTCGTTGGTGAAGCTAGACTTGCTGAAGATGTCCTTCACATAGTTCAGCACGGCCTCGTTCTTGGGGTCTGCTGCTTGGAGATACAAATCATTCAGATCGCTTGAGTTGTTCTCTTGTAGTACATTCAGATCACCAACTGAATCATCCACTTCATTTGAATGGACCATGTTTTCTTCCAGTGATGACGAATCTGTAAAACAAGAAAGTTTCAATTGGAACTGTTAGTGAGAGTGAAAGAAGAAGTTGGACTAATGCGAAACTATTATTTTCGATAATTTCAATTACTAATCAGGTTGACGATTCGGTAGTAAGGTCACTGCAATTTAGAAGCTATGAATGTGTAATTTTTTTTTACAGGTTCCTTGCTAACATGGGCCAAGAACTCTCAGATCAAAGTTTATGAAGTAAAAATATTTTTAAATATTGTAGAAGTCTAATGCAGGTTGTCCATAGTATATAAAAATTCTCACCATCCAGCATTTCATGGTCTGAGAAGGCCACATCCAGAACCGAGGTTGGACTTTCAGTCTCTTGTTCACATCCTAAATTTAACTCATCTTCAGAATCTTGATTGAGATCAGGAACACAGCAAGTACCTTCAAATGACTGAATGTGATTGTCGTTTGAAATCATTGGGTGTTCTTCTGCAACGCTGGTGTCTTCCGAAGGTTGAGCAGCACATGACTGTATCTCATCATCAGAAGGTGCTTCATGTTGTTCTGTGATGCCGATGTCTTCTGATTGTAGAAGACTAAGAAGAGTAGGTTCATCTTCTTCTGGGATGTCAACTTTTGGTCTTGAAGGATCAGTACATAAACTGATTTCAGTTGATGGGAGAACCTGATCAACAACACAAGCTGTCGCAGAGTGTTCTTCAGAAATATCAACCACCTCTGAAGATATAGGAGCAATGCGCTTTTCTTCACTCAAGTATTCTTCAAGTAACATAGTATTCTCACAGCCACCAGCAACCTCATTGCAAGAACTCTCATCCGCTGCAAATTCCACATCTCCATCAAGCACAATCTTGTCCGGAGCATTTGACGCCAAGGCGTCTTCTGGAATCACAAGATATTCGGCAAATCTAGTCAAACCTTTGGATCTGAGCTGAGAACTTGAAGATCTCTGTAATTCAGTTGTCACACCAGGGCCATCCAAGGAATGATCCCTAGTAGACTTGGAGCTTGTCAGCGCCCTTTTGGCTTCTCTGCTTGAAATGGATTCAAGCAAATGAGAGTAGCTCTCCAGTGATTCAGATAGGGAACGTGACCTCTGAAAACCTTGATTTAAATGTCTCCTTGAAGTGAAAGGTTTCAGACCATCCCTATAGTATGTAGCAGAGGCTGATCGGGGAAGTTCTTCTATGATTGTATCTCCAGACACCTTATTCCCATAAGGGACCTTGTGCAGGATCCCGTCCATCAAAATGCTACGGTGGCTCTTCCGTTTCACATGTTCCTCGCCTCTACTTAGTAGCCGTGAAAAACTCGCATCACTACCAGAACCATCCAGGGTGTTATGTTGCAAGTTTGTACCAGTGGCATTTTGCTGTGAAAATTTAGCACCATGTGAAGAACCATCACCATTGGGAGCTGACTCACCTTCAAAAACATAGACATTGCTTTCCAGATAATGTATTGAAAGGGTGCGCAGGAGCCTTGGTGCAACAGGGAGCATCTTTTCTTTATGACCTTCTTTCCCGTAAAATTTTCTTGATATCAAGGACTTTAGACTTGTCTTACCAGAATTCTTTTTTGAACCCTTGTGTTTATTTCTATCCTGAAATACGAGAAAATAATGGACAACAATCAGTTCAGACGTCCAAGCAAACTAGTTGTCTGTGTAAGTACTTTGGAGGACAAAAGTACGTATCAAATTACTTATATGGAATGCAGTAGCAGCACACAAATCATCATATATCTGTGATTTTAAATACATTCTGATATTTTCTGAATAAATGTTAGATGTATTAGAACAATGAGTAGAGGTAAATAACTATGCATTTAGAGAAAGAGAAGGACTCGTAATGCATATCGTATTATTTAAGTTCTGTCTCATAAACTGCAAATAGTGTATGAAAATTGAGTACATAATAACTGGATAGAGGGAGATAACTTCACAAATTGTCAATCTAGATGAGTAATTAGTACATACCTGGGTGCTTTTGTGGTCATCCGTGACACCGATGTCCTCATCTTTCAATGGAACATAGCAACCTCGAAGTATACTCCCTGCAATTAATTTCACGGTCAATAAAATTAGAAAATATTTTATAGGAGCATAAGTTGTAATACTCTGTAGATACTTCAAAGCAAGGCATGAAAGCTAAACAGTAACCTTTTATCATCAATTATGAAAGGCCAAATGGGAAAAGCAGAAAAGCATTTGTACACATGAATGGCACATATTAGCTGCAAAATACACTCCACTTCACAGTAGCACGATTTTTTTCCACTGAACAAGAGCAAATTACTCAAGGGTGCTTACACAGGCTTAGATATCAACTTACCAGCGGTGCTTTTCTCCTGACCATGTTTCTTTTCAGTGAGCATCTTCATAGACCGTGGGCGCCGGTGAAGGCCAAAGAACTGAAGAAAGCTCCATCGGCGCCCCTGTGTTTCCTTCCCATTGAGCCCTGAGTCCTGATGGTGCAGCAGCTGGGCCATCTGTTCTTTGCCCAGCACAGTAGCAAAGCAGAGGTATGATGATTAATTTCCTTATCAGCAACAGCAGTGCAGGTTATGGAGCAACGCTTGGACTCCGCTTAGCTTTGTGACCTGTCATGAACAAATTATGACAGTGATTAGCAACCAAAGCAAAGCGCGTACCTAACGACTTCACCAAATACCACTTCCAGAAAGATCATTGCCTCAAGAGTAGACCATAATTGAAAAGTGTATGACCAAACAGATTGAGTACAGATAAAGAAGATACTAATCATGAGGAAACGCATAAAGTAACAGAGGAGCAAAAATCAAGAAACAGGGCTCGCAGGAGTAGCTTAATAGGAACATTTGTGCTTTTAGAGGGAGTCGATGATGGTGACATAAACACACTTGTTTCTGAAAACATGCATTCAGACACCCACCAACTGCAACTGAACCATTTCTTAAGGCTCGCTGATTAAACAATGTTAGCTAGTGTCTTAACTGCTAATCAATAACCAGAGGACCGCGAAATAAAAACCATAGAAGGATGCAGCTGCTTTAATGATGAAGAATTAAAAAAAATTGTGATATCCTTCCTTCTCTCTTATTGGAACAGCATATTTAAATCAAGAACGTAGAGGAAGCTTCTAAGGATGAATCTGATAGCTGGCGCAGAAACTCAGGTCACGTGTTAAGCCAACGGTTCTTGTGTACTGTTTCTCGGTGAAGAAGAAATTGACGCCAAGGACAAATTAAGGAAAGAACATATGGAAACGCATCTATTTCTCATGACTCGTGCGGTCGTGCCTGTCAAAGAGAATTACTAATCGATCGGAGACTCTGAAAACTAAGTGCCACCAGGATCTCTGCTAGTCCCTGGTTGGTGTTTTGTACCATCACTAGACCGATTCACTCCAAGGAAATGCCTCCGAGTTACAGGTCTGTAAAGGACAAAATCCATGAAGGCGGCTCCTTATACATTAATAATAAAAAGGGAAACTATCAGTACCCCCAATCAACAAAGTCAAAAAATTAAGTAATTGCCCCTTGAATGAACTAAATCACCAACTGCTGCGAATCCAGTCCGTTCAACAACCCATCCGTTCAATTGGACATGCCAACACCCCAATACTTCGGAGGTGATGATATACGGAGTCAGCCATTAACATGGCTCCATGGGGAGAGATTACTCGAGACACACGAAGAAAAACCATCACGGCTAATTCCAGGTTTTTCCACTTTGTAACCCCCGATCCATAAAACGAAAGAGAATTAAAGAAAAACCGCTTCTATGTCGACGCCGCCGTGAAGGCAAAACAGCCATGAAAAGGAAAAACATAGAGTTCCTGCATGTTGTTGAAGAGCAAAAAAAACAGGGAGTCCCGGCCAAACCGTGCAGGAAATCGTGAGGACAACAAGAAGCAATTCTCGATCGACCAACACAGACGAATCGGAACTCGCCATGATCTGGACAGCAGAAGAAAGAACGAACGGAAAACGGCCGAAATACCTTAGGAAGGGACAGGCCGTCCTGTTCCTGACGAACAGTCTGCGAGCCTACGACGAACAGAGAAACGCACGCACGCACAGGCGCCTTTCCGCAAACAGATGATGCGCACGCAGAACAGACACAGGAGACGACGCCAAGCAGCGGCGGAAGAAAAGTAATAAGGCAAGAAACACGCGAGAAAAAAGCCCATCCGTGTTTCGTCGGAGACACGGTGCGTGCGTGGGGAGGGGGAGGAGTTGTGACGAACCTCGGTGGATTCAGGTAGACGCGCGGCTGGAGCCGACGAGGAGGCCCTGCTCTGCTCCGGGGGGAGGACGAGGAGGAAGAAGAGTTGGTGGAAGGAAGAAAGGGATCCGGTCCAGAGGGGAGGAAAAGGCTGCGCGTCTGCGTGGGGGGCTGGGGTTAAATCCCGTCCGAGACTGGATGGCGGGTGCGCAGTGCTGACCGGTTGAACATTTCAGCCTCCCCCCTCTTGGACCGCCACACTGTTCTCCCCTCCGCCTCAGACCGTTCCGTTAATTAGTTGCTCTCAACTCACCCTCTCCTCCCTAGATTCCTTTTTTTCCCAATGGTGGGAGCATTGTCATCCTCTTAAAAATGAAGTGTTATAATCAAGGATTTTAGGTGTCCGAGAAAAGGAATCTCCGGCGGTTACAGTGTCGAGAACGGCGGTGGCATCAAGGTCACCGAACTAGAGTCACAGTTGCGCAAGCTTCGGTGGGGACGACGGGTGGGCGAAGACGAGGTTAGGGTAGGGGGAGGGGAGGAGCTTGGGAGAGTAGGAGAAGGTGGGGTAGGGTGGCGGGAGCGAGGCGTTCGCGCCATAACGGCTTTTCAAATTTAGGTTATCTGAAACGGTATGTAGCCGGTTATTATACTTGGCGAGCGGCTACACGTGGCGAATTCGTAACCTAGATGCGCTTGCGGTGGGAAATAAAAATAAATATGAAGGGTCAAAAAGACCTTATGCCTTGTGTCTATGTGTATTTGAGCAGAGTTATGATTCGAGGGCGCGTTTCTTTCTTTTCTTGCGAGGCTTAATGGGCAAAGTTATGGATTTGACGGATTGAGACTACCAATGTCCAAGGTTTAGGGGGATGGGCCGGGGAGGTCAAAGTTAGGGCACAAGGGGAAGGAGCTCAACGTGTGTAGGTGAAGACGAAGTGGTGGGAGTGGGGTTCTTCGAACCACAAAGACATTTTAAGTTTAGGTTGCCAGAATATTAGGTATTGGATTATACTTGGCATGTGGCGAAGCCCTAAACAAGCAGATGATCCAAAAAAAAACTCGTTGGGTTTATTTGTAATGGGAATATTGTTTGAGCCCGGCTTATGATGCGAAGGCGGGTTTCTTTCTTTTCTTCTGAAGTATAATGGGGCACATTATATATCCACCAGACCGAGGTTACAGATGCCCAATGTTTAGGAGGGTGGGTCGATGGAGGAAAACATCGGGTTAGGAGGGAAGGAGGTCGAGCAACGTAGGAGAAGGTGGAGTTGTGTGAGTAAGGCATACAAACTGCAACGTCTTAATTTTGGGGGTGTTGGAAAGTTGTGTGGTTGGTCATGTGCCACATGAATATGGTGGAGTAAAAGTAATACAAACAATCCAAAAGAAATACTCCCATGTGTTTATTTTGTAATATGAAATGATATATGCCAATGGTTTAGGATTGGTCAGTCGTGCGGAGTAGAAAGTTAGGGTAGAATCGAAAGGAGCTATAGGGAGGTTAGAGAAGGTGAAGCGGCGAGAGAGCGAAACGTTAGGATCAGATAGGTTCTTAATGTGTTTAGGTTTTTACTTGGTGGCTATATTTAGTGTGGGTGGAACATGACTTAGTCTTGACTAGAAACAGGTACAAAACATCTAAAACATTATTTCTCATGTGTTTATTCGGTAATAGGACATAATTTATTTAGTGGAGTTATAATACGGTGTTTCCTGCTATAATAGGTATAATTGTATTTGTTTCTTAAAATACTTGACAAAGACCGTGCGTAGACTTTTCCCCGTCCCCCTTCAAGAGAGTCCCTTTGAGAGTCGAGTGTTCCCTACCCTTCCGGCTCGATCCCAAATCTTCTCCGCCATCGGCGAGGCTGGCCAGAGCGGAGGAGGGAGAGGAGCCTGACATAGCCATGTAAAATACTAGGGCTAGGTCTAGGGTTTCTGAAGTTTGGCACCATGCCGGTTTTGAGGGAGCTCCAGATGCATTCGAGCGGCATCGGGGGCTTGCTGTTGCTGGTCCTTACGACGCTCCTATGGTGGGAGACATATGTTGCGGACGAGCCCATCGATGTATCCTCCAATAAGCTTGTTCTTGGTGCTCCTCTTTTCGTTTTTCTTCTAGATCTCAGCGGGCGAGAATGGAAGGAAGAGGAAGAGGAGAAGTTGGGGACCATGTCTTCTTCAACCTCATCCTGGTCCTGGAGCTCATCACCAGCACATTCGATTGCTGAGGTTCAACACCCACCCTCTGGTAGTCGATGGTCGGTCTCAACCCAGTTGCTGGATCTTCTAACCGAAGGGTTGTCGCTGCGGGCCAAAGTTCTCAGGCTTGTCACTTTCCTCCCGGCCGTTGTGCCTAAGGGGAGCAGTTCGGCTTCCACGGAGTGGCCAGTTCACCGTCTGGTGGTGTGCTAGAAATTGCCGTCTCCCAAGTGGTTCGTCCCCGGCAAGGTTGCGGTGAAGATGTCGATGAAGCTTGTAGGGACCGGATCACGCTACTCTTTGTTGACATGTGGTCCTTTCTATAGTTTGCCAAGATCGGAATGTAATTTTTCTTTTCTTTTGAACCTGGTTGTAAACTGTATTTGGACTTATCGTAATATATGTTGAGTCAGGGTCTCGGGGCCTTTTGTGTTAAAGCAAAGACAAAGATTGTGCTTGTTTAATTGCACGACACAGGAGGCCAGCTGGATACTAATATTTTTGTGCAATATTATGTTTTCTTTGGCTATGTACCCCAAAAAAAATCAAAAAAAACGTACATTTTTTTGCCAAATGAACATGCTCAAACACCAGGATGTATTCTTTGGTGTTGAGTAAAAACCAAACATAGCCCTTTCACTCGCTACTATTTTTCTAGGCTGTGAATTTACTGCCGAGAAGTAACATATCGTCGAATCTCCAAGAAAAATGTCGGGAAAGAGATGAGGTGGCTGTCCATATCAGACAATGAGGTAGCACATTATTATGGTGCACACCACCACATTTAATAGTACAGTAGTAGTAATATTTTCGAAATTAAAGCAGATCACGGCGCTTCCTTTAACTCATATCTTTTGTCACCTTAATTCCTCCTTAATTCGTTCCTACTTTTTGTCACCTTGTTTTTGTCGTGGTGGGGTATAAGGAAAGCTGGTGAGAAATTAATTTGACTCCGCTGAGGAAGATATTTTTTTCACCGAATATTTTTGCTGGGTTCGATTGCGATCTGCAAAGATCTCATCGAGTTAAGAAAATATCACAAAAAGATATGCTGCCTATATATATATATATATTGTCCACGCTATTAATTGGCAAATATGCTGGATTATTTTTAGCTTTTTATTAAGATATCAACCGGAAATTTTCATAAATCAACTTTGGTACTCAATTAATTGTACAGTACAAAATACAGGAACGGAATTGCTTGGTCAAACGATTGAGCGTGTAGCACAGTGTAGCAGCCAGGATCCACGTTTATTTAGTTGGTTATATCACTAGAGTATCAAACTACTCCGTCGTATTCATAGAGAAAGATAAATGAAAACGAATGAATGCATAGAAAGATAAATGAAAACGGATGAATGCATCTCGGTGATCTCCTATTGACTTGTTCTTGGTTACCCACAAAAAAAGTGAAATAATATTCACAGAAATTAATTTGTGTACGTGACAATGATATCAAGAATGTCTTTTCCTTCCTCCACATGTTAATTGCATTGTTATTTTCTCGGCTAACAAGATAATTTTTTATTTTTTACTTGATATTTAGATTTTATAATATTCTTTGATATGTTATTTTAATTGTTATATTTAACTTCACATTCACATACTCCCTCGGATCCAAATTAATAGACTCGGATTTGTTAAGATTCGGATGTATCTAACACTAATATGAGTTCATTAATTTGCATCGGAGGGAGTAAAATATATTAATATAATTATATTATTATTATATATACTCCTTTCGTTTATTAATGTAAGATATTCTCGTCTTTTTCTAAAGCACATGTATGCAGACGTGTTTCAGTATGTAGTGTGTTTTAGTATGTAGATTCACTCATTATAGAGTGTATCTAGTCCGCTTTAAATATCTAAAAAAAATCTTACATTAGTAAATGGAGGGAGTAATATCTTTAGTAAAATTATTATTTTATAGCCAATTTAGGTATTTTTAAATAAAAACAATGATGGCACAGACCATGATACGTAGGAAAAGATGGAAATGGTAAATAGTTTTCTTCAACGTGTAAGTGTTGTCACTTTTTGAACTTTGGGTGGTAGGTTGATAAAACACGCAATTTATTCAGACATGGTTTATGCTAAGAAAACAAATTCCGATTCACCACATATTCTCAGATAAAAATTGAAAAGAGCGAAACATGTAGAAATAGGTCAAGGGCCTATTGGATTTATAGGAATAATATAAGAAATAAAGTAGGAACAGAAAATTATCCTTTGGTGGCACGCATTTGATTCAAAACAATAAAAATGGAGGAATTTTTCCTTTGGCTTAGGTTTCATAAGAAAAGCAAACCAGCTCTACAATCCACTCGGACCTGTTTTTTACATTCCTCCATAGTACAATGAACGAGTCAGGAGCCATAAATTGCATGATAGTGATCTAATTTTATCTTTGCATTTACTTTAACCTTGATTTAATTATGCTTTTCATGATTTCAATGTTTTTCCTATACCTGCGAATCAAAAGCCAAGATTTTTATGTTTCTCCAATCCGGGTGTTTTGCACACGTCATCCTATCATATTCCTCTGATTTTCCTATTCCTTTGTTTTCGGATCCTTTCGAATCAAAGAGATCAAATATCATGACGGGAGAGTAGACCTCTCATTTATATTATTCTGTTTCATGGCTATGCCCATGTAGGCTAGTTAAATAGTTTACTTCTTATTAAATGAAAATAGTAGGCAAAAAACTATGAATGTTTCATAAGAAAATAATAGTATTGACATACCTACTGAATCCTAGTGTCACCTAGGGAGGACAATTGGCACGCAGCAAAATTCAGCAGGATCCAAATTAACCAATCTAATCATATAGGTGACGGTGACTGCTGCGATGTTTAGGTACCATCACGTACGCCAGAGTATTTTCTTCTTAGTTTTCGCTGTCGCATGATTAGTGACCATCTAACTATGTTGTGATTTGCAGCATCTTCCGGGTATCTGCTGATGCGGCTAATCTATACCACAGCATTTCTAACTGTCAGCTAGCAGACCAGCATTATAAAACATTGCTAGTATACTAGTATATTATTTTAGTAGTATTCCTCCGTCTAGAATGAAAATTAGTGATTCCGATTTGCATAGATAGTATGTTTTAGTGCGTAGATACGTACGAGTTTAGACAAATCCGAGTCACTTTTTTCCAGACGGAGGGAGTAGTATATATACTTGTGATAAAGGTCAAGAGAAAAACGACATTAATAGTTAGGAAAATGATAATGACCCTGGAACATCTCTACGCTGCATACTAGGACTGTAAATCCAAGAGGAATGTTTATGTGGAAGTCCAGTGAAGTGAATTTTATTTTTGGGGGGGTCAAACACTCAAACATACATCGTGCGACGAAAAGGCGCTGGATTCTGCTAGGAACATTCGCAAACTGACTGAATACTACAATCAAAGGGTGCTAGTCAGTGGGTGGAGGTCACCCAGCGGTCGCGGGCGACAGCGAGGCTGCGCATGTGAAAACGATGGTCAGCAAGAACTCTTCTGGTCTTATGAAAAAATCTCCACCTCTAAAACATTTAAAATTTACATGGACAGAACAGTCGTTAGATATGTGGATTTTGACTACTAGCACTTTTTCTGAAGCAAGAAATGTTAACATGCTGACAAGTCCAGCTGATTGGTCCAGGACATAGCAGTTTTATTGTCATCCAGAAGCCGAAGCCTCATGGGAAGAACCACAGAATCTAAGAACAAGACATTCAACAAAAAATATGTAGTATATTCTTTAGTATGTACCCCCAAATCAACGACTTTAATGATTTGCGTAGAGGACCAACATACAACAATGTCAAATCATGTGCATGTTGACCTTCAGGTAAGACTGACACATGCATGAATGATACCGTGATTACATATCTTCTGATTAGACTAATTGGAACCTGGGGCCATATCAGATGAATCTGTGGTTGGACTAACCATGATTAACAGGGTCAATGGATAACATCGTGGCATAAATAAACTCCCACAGAAAATTTTCAATAATAGATAGGAAATCCATCCTTCGGATTAGAACAATTGGACCATATAGGTTTAACAACCGGTACAGTACAGGGCACGATTAGTAGAAATGTTTGCATAAAATCGACCGACTTTTCAATGCTAGAATACAACAAATATCGGATCCCCAGAGGCCAGCAGCATGGAAGCACCGCCACTTCTTCACAGGAAAGGGGGGAGAATCACCCACCGGCGAGGGTACTTGGGCCTTCCATCCTTCCCGTCAAACAGCTGCACAAGAAAGAAGCAAACGTCAGTAACTTGAGCCATGCAATTTTGTAACGGTATTGTTCGGTAACTCGGTGTGCAAAGAAGAAGGGGTACACTTGCCTTCCTCAGACGGCTGTGCTTTCCGAGCGCCCAGTTGGTCATGATAGACGCAGCGACAGCAAGGAAGACGTAGCCCGCGACGGTCTGCGTGGCGATGTTGAACCCAAGCCATTGGTAGATCTCAGTGGTGTAGTTTGCACATGTCACGATGTTAAACAGGAAGCCACGTGGGATCTGGTAGCCGCCGCTGCCGGACGGGCTCCTGAGGTTCCTCAGTAGGATATGGCAGTAGAAGTTCGCGATCTGGCACACGATCCCGATGGCGAAACCGATTTTCATCTGCAGGTCACTCACAGGGGTGTAAAGAGGGTGATTGCAGTAGTAGGCAATGTAGGCTCCGAATGTCCAGTAGTAGGCGCAGTTTCTGAAGACGTTTGACACAGGAGAGGTCGCGTGGCTGAAGCGGTGGACAAAGAACGTCTCCATGATCCTCTTGAAGTAGTGGAAGCAGAAGTAGTACATGGCGTAGGTCTGGACAGGGTGGACGACCCGCTCTCCCTCATATCCAAAGTATTTGTAGACCGGGAGGTAGTAGAACATGGGGTAGATTAAAAGAGGGCCCACATATTCCCAGAAGAAGAGCGTGCTGTAGTAGATCTGTGGGCCTAAATCTTTGAAGACCACTGTCAGGGAATCAGAGCCCTTCTCACAGTAGTCCGATAGGCTGGCCTTTTGACTCAGGACAACTGGCTTCCCAGATTTTCCAGGTTGTACAGGGAGGGTGAGCCGCTGTCTAGCAGGATAGTACTTCTTAGCTGCATGGCGTAGACACGAGAGATTAGCAACCCATACCGCGCAAGGAAAAACATGTCTTCTTCATAGAGAAAGAAAAGCATGAAGCAATACACGATCAAATATGCAATTCTAGTGCATTCATAATTCACACACAGAAATCAACCAGAGAAGTGAGTGTTTCATGTATAGAGAAGAACAGATGATAATACTGTCCTCAACATTAGCAACTTATAATGGTACCAGCTCAAAATCAGAACAGCAATTAGTATCCATCTAGTGGAGCATAATACACTTAGTTTTGCAGTAAAATAACCATACTAGTCTTGTACTGATCAATGAATATACTTAGTACTACTTGAGGACAATGTCCAAACATGGAGCTAATTATGGCAACAAAAATAAATTAAACTATAAGTGGAAAGAAAGCAAAAATCACCCAGACCTAGTGCATATTCTATTTTTAAGAGTTCAATAAGGTTGGAGCTATCTATATTTTAAGTTCCTAATATACTTGAACATGTTCAGGATGTGGATTATCACTATGTTTCAGGACAAATGTTTATCAATTGATAACTGCAATAAGTCAGGGTCATATTATTCAATTCTGCAGCTCATAAGTCCAGACAGGTGGCATTTCATGCATTTAAAAACAGTACTACTACGGCATCGCCATCCATATATGTAGTGATCTGTCTCCTGACTCTATCACATGGAAACAGATCTGCTTTAATGGTCCAACATAAGTAATAAATGTGTGCGAGCACCACTTGAGGATAACAGGATGTCAAGTTAATAAGCTAACACGGCAACTCTGTGAGTCAGCAAGAGGGTGCAGAGGAAACAGTGATGCCTACAAACTTGGCAATAAAAAAAATAAGTACATAGACGCAGGTACAATGGCTGACTTAAAGGATTAGGCGACATTGCAATTCAACTCTGGGAGAGGATGAACACAAAAGAAGGGCAGAAGAAAAACAGAGTTACGGGGAAACACCTAAAGAAAACTAAGTTGCTTCAGGGACCACCATCACACTTTCTCCATCAGTCTAAGATATGATAAAAACATGAGAACGTCTCAAACAAGCTTGACCAACAGACAAGGGGAAAGATTGCTCGCCCAGAAAACAAATGCAGACCATAAAAGACATACTTCCAGTATGTTTCACTCGACCACAAGCACGGAAATCATAGTAAAATACAGGCTCACGGAATATTATGCACTCCTCATATCAAAGGTAACCATGGTTGCAGTTTCAGATTAGGTTGCTTCCAATAGAATAGCGATGAACCTTATTAGCTTGCTGCAGTGACTTATTTTCTTTCCGATAGGAGCCACATCACATTTCACTGTGGCACCGGAGCTCGGTTTTTGAAGAAAATTAGCAATGGTAGTTTGAAGTTTCAAAAGAATCCAAAATGAATTCAATCAATACGTACACATATTCTGTATACTTCTGCAGAATTAAGAAAAAAAGGCGTTCTATCTTGGGCTGCGGGTAGGCGTTCTATGTTTTCAGTACTTTTTTTTGTTATAAATTACTTTTTCGTTCCTTTCAAAAAAGGAGAGCACTGGCCGTGGGTCAAGGGTGTTATTTTTATGTAACATCGAGTTGAGTTTTGATGAAAAAATGACCAAACCAATTTCCAAATAACACCCACCATGATTCACGCTCAATTATCCTTCTCCAAGTCCCCCTTCTCTGTAAAACACGAAGTAGTTGACCGTAATAGCACAAATACTCATAAAGAGCATGGTTTTGCAAATTCTTCTTTTAAAATAAAATAAAATAGAGAACACGCTGACAAAGGTCGTGAAGCAGGTCGATGTAGATGGCTAACTCCCCTCCTACCCGCACAAGAAATTCCTGACAACCAGGCATGTAGCAACCAAAAGGATCCTTGCCATATGAGGGCAGTCAAGCAAGCAAGGAGAGCAAAACACTGTAAAAAACAAACAGTCGTTGCACTGGACAGAAGTGAAGAAAAGTACTAGCACTAGACACGATCGAAGAAATTAACACTCGTTTATGTTAACCGCACTGCTACTACTTCAATCAATGAAAGCTGAACTCATGTCACTAATCGAGCGCCCGGGTAACTGCGAATTTGAACGCGAATCTAGCGCTGTGACGCGTGGGGGAAGAGGACAGAGAGAGGGGGGGATTGGACTGGAAGGCGGGAGGACGTACTCTTGGCGTGGATGGCCTCCTGCAGATCCGCGACCTTGGCCTGCGAAAACCAAACAAAGCCCGACGGGGACGCGAATCAGCTCGAGCTCGTGCTCCGGCGAGATCTTAAACCCCTCCGAGAGCAGCATAGAAACCCTCGGCGAGAAGAGGAAATCTAGTAGTAGTGGTAGTGGTAGTAGTAGCAGGGACGTACCGATTCGCCGAGCTGGATGCCGCCCTTGACGACCTCGCGGCCGCTCCGGGACACCACGGCGACCTTCATCTCCGCTCCGCCGGCTCGCTCCCTGTCCGCAGCTGTCGCAGACGAAGAGGTGGAGACGGAGCGAGCTTGGCTTGGGTTCAGATTTCAGAAGAGGGGAGGTGGGCTGGCGTATTTGAGAGATCGTGGCGCGGGGGCGGGCCGGTGGGGGGCGTTGGGCGGACCGGGGCCCACCCGGATTTATGTGGGTGTGTTTAAGGACGAGGCGGAGGCGGAGGCAACCCTCTCGACGTGGACCGTCCTGACGTGAACCCGGTCCATGGATCTCGTCTCTCCTCCGATTGGTCGGACCTGTTCTTGTGGGACCCGGACTCCTCTTCCCCGTCCGAGCAGAGCAGCCTATCACGTGCTGGCCTGCGCCGGTCCAGACAGAAAACGTTCGACCTCGTAGTCGCAGCGTGATGATATTCATTGCACGACGCAGTCTGATTTGTTTTTTTTAAACACAAGTATAATCGAGGACGGTTATAACTCTGTTGACGAGACGTCTCGCTATTGATTTGAATGTCACTTTCCACCGAAACAATATTCCGTTTTCTATGCAACATACATGGTATGAAACCTAGGGTTTAAATTCTGATGGGCTAGGGTACAACCACACTCCTAGCCACCCAACTACAAGTTAGTTTTGCATGGTTTAATTTATTACCCGTCCGAAAAGAAAAAAAAAGAATCTAATCCCATTCGAATATGGTTAGCCAGAGGACAGCAAAACTTTCAGAATCCAATCCAAGTTGGATAAATACTGGCAAGCTCTTGTTGTCGCCGTCGTCGCCACCGCCGCTGCGGTGGATCGCGTCCACGACATCGAGAAGGCCGAGACTTGTTTCTCTACTCCCTCCGACCCCAATTATTAGTTGACGACTTAGATCTGTCTAGATTCGATCGTATCTATACATGATTTAGTATTAGATTCATCCGTATGTTGATAAATCTGAGTCATCTAATTTGGGTCGGAGGGAGAATACGAGATTTGAGTGCATTCGAAAACTGGAGATGCCGTCTATTATCCTCCCCAACGTGGGTGATATGAGCGTTGATAGTTGTTGACGGGGGCGAAGCCAAGGAAAATTGTCATCCGGCTAAAAGCCAGGATTGGTGCAGAAGCATTGCTGTGATCTGACACCAATTGTTGTTGCAGGCTAGCTTTGTTTTTTTTTTGTACCAAATTACATGAATGTTCATCGATCAAAGAGTCTTAGGTCTTTGTTGAAAGGAATGGTTTGAAAACCGGGTAGAAGTTCATCTTATTTCTCTTTTCGTGTGAGGAAGGCACGCATGGAAAGTGCAAAGCAAGCACGCTTTGGGTGATCCCTGATTAAGCTGTTGACCGTTTTTGGTTGGCAGAAGCAGGGCGGTGCATGGGCTGGGTGCAGTCACCACACGGGTCGTGCTCGTGCGGTTGGGGAGTAGGCCGGGCGGCCCAACGGCCCCCAGCACCCGACAGCGCCGTAATTCCTCACGCATACTCTTCCCGTGCTTTGCTATGCTATGCTATGCTACTCTTTTTTTTTTTTTTTTGATAAGGGGATGCTACGCTTCGCTTTGCTCCCCATCCGTCACCAGTCCCTGTCTGAGTTGAACACCCCTTGGCCCTTTCAATTGTATCATTTATGTTTTCTCAAAGACTTTCCTTCAGAGTAGTATTTATATTAAGTACGTCTCCAGAAAAAAAACAATACCATTCCAATTGTTCTTTTCTACGGGTAAAATCAGATCTTCATTAAGCAATAATAATAGGTCTTACAAGCTGTTCTAATCCAAGCCCCCGAAGCACGAACATCGAGACCGTAACCGAACTTGACCAAAATTCTATGCTCTGACCTTTGCCCAAATTGGCGAGACAATGACTCACCCTAATTTGCTCTCCATCTACTTTTAACAAAATTGCAAACTCTACCATAACTAGCTAGTAGTCTCTTTATCACGTAAATGACATGAGTGCGCGTAGAGCGATTTTGAGCAGGGTCCTTAGTGCATCTTCACTGGGGCAACCCAAATAGCTGATCGAAATAGTTCGTTTCTGTTCGCTTTGGTCGAGCCGTGGTCGCTTTGGATCGAGGTCCAGCATGTTCGATAAGCCACGCCTAGCGATGCGACACATCTGTCCACGCTTGGCAATTAGGTCATCACTAACGCCGGCGTATTTTCAGTGTATTTCCGTCCCACCATCTCCCGCCATTTTTTCTCGTCGCTTCCCGCTAGTTCTGAGCATTTCACGCCGCGTCCAGGGCAACCACGCCGCGTCCAGGCGCAAAAAAGGGGAGGTCACCGCAACCCCATCACAAACCACCACGCCTGGCCGTCCGCATCGGCGCACTAGCCTCCATGGCAACCCAGACGTCGGGAGAGAAGAGCAGCCCGAGCACCCGCTGCCGTCTTAGTGGTCGAACCCATTCTCTTTGTTTTCACGCATAACATTAGATCTTTATTAAACAATGCTAGAAGAAACATCAAGACCTCTACCGAACATGATCAAAATTCTGACCTTGCCCAAATTGGCGAGGCAATGACTCACCCTAAACTTGCTCTCCCTCTATGTTTTGCAAAGTTGCAAAATCTACCCAAACTAGCTAGTCTCTTTATCGCATAAATGACATGAGCGAGCAGAGAACGATTTTGAGACAGGTCCTTAATAGCCAAGATTAGTTGCACATGGTCGGAATCGATGATAACCTGAAGCTCACTATAACGAAGAGCTAGATTCAAAAACCTTCTTGGCACGCCAGTGCTTCCACTTCCAAGGCATCCTGCAAGAGTGTAGATAATGCCATGTCGAGAAGAATACCGCCAGCCTTCTCGACCAAATGTCTCATGAAAGTGGCTTTAATTCTGGCATGGAATATTTCGAATAAAAAGAGGTGGCTGATCATGTCGCATCAGCGTAGGACCATACCTGCCTTAGCAGTACATCTTCACCATTAAAGAACCCATCATATGTTAATTTTACCCAACCTAAAAGAGAAGGTAGTTTGTTTGAATTCCTGGCTGGTGCATTCAGTTACTCTTTTTCTTCTAATGACATTTCAAATTGATAAACTTGTGGGTCAATACTTACACCATTTTGTTAATTGAAAGTTTATAAGCTTTTCCTTTTCACATGGGAGCACATGTTCGAGGATGCACCTTTTTTTCTAGAACACGCATATATCGGTCTGCGTGTCTATATATTAAAAAAAACTAGGAAAAAGCCTGTGCGTTGCACCGGAAGAGACAGAATAAGGCGATTCGGTACTTTTAACCGCAAAATCCGGTACTTTTAACCGCAAAATCGTGGGGTTTAATTAACTCAACTATGGAAAATGGTGCAGTATATCTGAACTGGCAGGGACAGAGTGGTCCAAAAATGTAAAAAAGATAAAAAACACTTCGTCTTTTATTATTATATATAGATGAATGTCCGTGCGTTGCTACGGACTCTTAATGTTTTTATCACACAAATATTGTACATGCAAACATAAAATTCACACAAATATTTACATATATATAAAAAGATAAACATATGTATTGAGAATATATTATATAAGTGAAAATTAACTGTTTCCGAATCATCTATGCGGGATTTTGTAATGCATGATCGACACATGAACATAGTTTTTAAGCATACATAGTTACTTCTGTGCTTAGTACTGGCAAGAGATGAAAATTAAATGTTTCCAAATCATCTATATGGAGTTTTGTAATGGATGAACTTCAATTCGTCTAGTAAATAATGACTTCTCTCCTTGCGCAATTCACAATCAATATTGTACCCGTTTTATCTACAAATAAAATAAAACAAAACAAAATTCTTATGTGATTACAAAATGCATAGTAAGAAAAGAAACATAGGATACATATAATTATTTGCAAAGAAGAAATCACATGATACAGTACACCTAGACATCACACTTCAGGTAGCAATTTGCAAAATTGCCTTCTGTTGTGCCCATAGCATGATTATCCTTTGCAAAATATCTAAATTTTAGTTACCAACAGAGGGAGAAAGATCACATCGATTAGCAATACAACAATGTTTACACCAATAGCTAATAATCTATCACAAACAATAATAGGTAGCACACATCACACGTAAAGTACACTCCAGCAATACGCGAGCTTCACATCTAAGTCCATGATCACCACCTCAAGTATCTTGTGAGTCCCCAAGTGAGCCACGCCAGGCCTGGAAGACGCCACCACATGGAACAACATGGCGCGCGCCAGCTCGCCGACCCGTATGCATTGTAGGGTCGATCGGGATTTGGGACTCTCACGGCCAGGGCGATGCTCCGTGAGGGGCTTCCCTCCGGAAGCTCCTACCCGCGACAACATGGGGCTGGTCTACTCCAGCGAGAACATGCATCGCATCCGCAAGATTAGCAAGGAATCTGAGGCAGGCCTCCATGGCGACCATGGACGACTCCACCATGGCCGAAGAGGTCGTGGCGTCGTGCGCCGCCTCGCCCACCTCAACTCCTAGCAACAGCTTCTGGCAGGCGCCTGCCACGAAGTATGGTCGTCCTCCCTAGCCCACATCGCCTCGCTCGGCAAAGACGTCGCTGCAATATTTAGCTACAGTGCGTCACAAAGGGTGAGTCCGCCACCATGGCCTTTGACAAGCTTCCTGCCGTCGTCACAAAGGGTGAGTCCGCCACGCTGCCGCCGACCGATATCCGCGACCACACGAAGATGTATCTTGTCAAGGTTATCAGCCGAGCCATCGACCTGATGGTGGCAGCGCTGGTGCTCCGGAACCCTACTATCGCTCTTGCCATGCTGGAGTTTCTAGCGTGACTGTAGCTTGCGGATATCATCCTATGGCGTTTGGTCTCGCATCTGTCGTGCTTCGCCGTTGCTGTCTCCGCGGATCATCCAGTCGCGAGGCCTGAAACATCCCTGTACTGATCGCATTGGCGTCGTTTCCGGAGCTGCCGCACTTCACCGTTTCCTGCTCCACGGCTCATCGGGATGATGAGCCCATTGGGTCGCGAGGCCTGCGGCGTCCCTGCAGCGCTTCCAATGGCGTTCGTCCTGGAGCTACCGCACTTGACCGTCCCCTGCTACGGGGCTCGATCGCGATCACGAGCCCGACGGCGACCCTGCAGCTGAAGCTACATCATCGCGTGTAGAATTGAAGCCTCGAACATACAAAGGTTAGCTATCACCACGGCTCGGTCGAATCGATGGGCTGCTAGTGTTTTGGTTGTGACAATACATCTGCTCCTAGGATTGGTATCAAGAACTGTCTGCAGATAATCCCTCAGCCTCTTATACTGCTCAACATGATCCCCAAGAACAATCCTCACTGCCTCATTCTTAGCCCTGTATGCCATTGTTTTTGGTACAGCCACACCATACTTCAGTTTAGCATTTTCAATAATGGTGTCTACTTTGGTTGTTGTATCAATTCTTATTTCCTCCTCACATATCTTAGCAACCCACTTGGCACTAATCTTGCATCCTTCTCCTGCTGGTGCACATGTGTGATTATCCATGAACTTTCTTAGGCAAACTGTTTTCTCTTGCCCAATTTGTGAACCAACCATGTAGAATGGACAACCATCCTTATCACACTTGACTATTACCCTATCAGGATTATTCCTGTGTAGGAAATAGTTCCTCAGCTGTGCTATGTGAAGCTGCTGCACAGCTCTCCTAAACTGTGCCATATCAACAAAACACATATTGAGGCACAGTTGTGATTCAGGGCTAGCTCTATGCTCATCATACCACATTCTAGGAGCTCTCTTTTTTGCCCTGCTTTTCACTCCCTTTGGCAGCACAAAAGAAACAGGCTCATGGTGGTCATCATCTCCTGACAACATGTCTTCATAATCACCACTACCTTCAGGAGAGGAGGGAATGTAATAAGGGAACTGCTCTGTAGGTGCACCTTTTTTTGGCTTCATACCACTACTCTCTGGATTGCTGCCTCCATTCTCTGGCTGTATAATACAGTCACTGTCATCAGATTCAGATTCTTCACCAAACAAATCTGGCTCCTCTTCTGAATCAATTGGCAACACTAGAATGTTTAGTTGTTGCGTCAGCACATAATCATCCCCTGCACCAACTGGAACAATTTGTTTCTGACTCTGCTGAGTGGGCAAGTACAAGTACTCTGAATCTGATGTCTGCTGGCTGTCATAGAGCACACCTTGCACATCTACTGAGAAAACCACTTGCTCTCCATCCTGGGATATGGGCAGCTGCTCTTGAACATCTGGGATGTTTATGCCTGCAGCTAGGCCACCTCCAGCCTTAATTACAGTAATGCTAACTGTCTTCTCACTGTCATACAACTCTAACATTGATTTAACCTTAGTCAGGCTGTCAATCAACTCCATCCCAGCAATACCTATGCCCTTTTCTCTCACAAAATACATGCTGTCATCCCTACCATACCCCTCTGTCTCAATTGGTGCTAGCAGATTCATATATGTCATGTCAGATTCAGAAATCTTCCTCTCCAAGTTGTCAATGCCATCTAAACTGAATCTAACCTCCCATATATCATCATCCAAGCTACAGATAAATGAATGAAACAATTAACACTTTTTCTAGCCCATTCTAACCCTAAATAATTTGCAGATTCAGAAATTTTTCTAGCATTTTGCAGATGAATTTCATGGCGAGTGGCAGATGAGGGCAAGAGGAGGGGCAACAGAATACTTACTCGACGCCGCCCAGAGAGGAGGTCCAGCAGTGGCTATCTGTCGGCCTAGCCTTCCAGACCTCAGCCACCGCCGCCGTAGTCGCCGAATGTTGATGTGCGTCTTGGGGATTGGAGCTTCCAGGCCGAGGTCGCCCAGGCCGAGGTCCACCTCATCCGCCTCGGACCGCGCCGCCTCCACCTCCCGCGAGCCTCGCTTTCACGGGGCCTTCACGGCGTGGCCGCCGGATTTGGAGCCGCCATGGGGAGAGGAGTGGGTCGGGAAGAAGCGAAACTAGCCGCCTGCATCAAAGCTAGGGTTTAGTGGATGGAGCGTGGGTGGGACCCGCTTGCCGCCAACGGCGCTAACGGCTGCCCTCATCTGTCGCTCTCCTTCGCCACGCCTCGCCGCCAGCGGCCCGCCCGCCGATTCGTGTCAATCACCGCAAATCTCGAATCGCAGCATTTTGGAACGAATCCACGCGATGTTGGTGGATTTTTGCAAAAATGCGCAAACTCGGTGGATTTTCGGACTTGTCGCGCAACCTTGGTGGTTTTCTGCAATTAAATCGTTTTTAGAGGAAACTCACGCTCCGTGAGTACACAACAAGAAGTCCTAGGACTCGAACGCTGGCAGGCAGCTTGTGCACTCGCGAGGCTTACTAACAGACCGACGACCCGTTCTCTGCGTGTCTATATATTAAAATAGAATATAATTATTGTTTTACAAATCATCCGCACCACAAACGGTCGCTCAATGATCCACTCCACCCCCAATAAGCCACCTGATAGGGACTACCTAGGTTTTGTTCAAGTTTACCTCCAAACCCGAGGCTGCCGCAAACACTCCAAAGACCTACTCGGAGTTTTGAGATCCCTTTCGCTTGGCTTCAAGAAAAGAGCCACGTCATCCGCGAATAAAGAGACCCTATGTTTGATGCCACCTCACGTAGGAGTACTATCGGCGAAAATGATGCAATGATATGGAAGACCATAGCTCATGTACGTTGCTAATGACTACTACCTAAGTCATCATTCAGGCGGCGCACACATTTCATGGTATCCAAATTTAACTATTAATTTGATAAAAAATATGGGTGACATGCCACGAAGACTTTCTGAAAAATGAAATTCGAGAGTTGATGTCCTAGTATCCCAAAAAAAATATAGGAAGGGCCACACATGATTTATGGAATTGCGTTCTATCATGAACAGAGTACTTGATTCTAGAATTATTAGATGGATGTGTTTTTTTTTTGTGTGGGAAGGATCGGCGTGCTCTTTTGGTTTGAAGGTTTTCTATATGACATGTAAATAGAAAAAAACACAAAACTAGAGTTTCATGTGGGGTAGGTGTGTACCCATGAGTATACGACGATTTGAGCAACAAGTATCAATTTTTGCTTGATTTCCTAGTAAAACGTGGATTCCTGGTATGCAAAAGTGATTTCAGAAATTTGGTTCAGTTTTATTTTGGTCAAAATTAATTGTGGGAACCAAATTTGTAAAACCACTTTTATACATTAGAAATCTGCGTTTTACTAGAAAATCAAGCTAAAAAATGGATCCATGTTACTTAATCCGTTGTATACGCACAGCTACCCACTTAGATAGTGAATCCACACTCTACCTATGATATAGCTACAAAATTAGCACTAATGATATCTTTTACACATGCAGACGAACAAAGAAATCCTAGTAGGAAGAAAGAGTGGATGAAAGTTTTGGAGGTTTTACTAGTGGGGAATATATATATCCTCCAAATGTTCCGTGGAATTCCTTTGAATCGAATCGAAATACTCCATAGTGTTTTTCGAAAACCAGGGAGAATCCGTTTTCCTATCGAGACCGACACATCGATTTCCTGCCCGTTTTCGTCAGAGAAAACGCGATAGGAATACTTGGATTAGCCGGTCAGAATCCGGACCGTCCTTCTTCTTCGCAGGGCGTCACGATTCGTGCACAGTTCAGCAGAGATCCCGCAGGCAGCCCAATCGTGACGACGAACCGGCGGCGACCGGCGGGGATGGGGGACCACGCGGCGGAGGAGGATCGGCCGGCCGGGTTCGCGCGCTGGCGTCACGCGGCCTACATGCAGGCGATGGCCTCGGAGCTCCCCCGCAGCTACGCCACGCAGGAGGTCATGCACCTCACCCTCGCCTACTTCGCCGTCGCCGGACTCTCCTTCCTCCGGGCGCTCGACTGGGTAAGCCTAGATCCACCATCAGATTTCCACCCCTCCGGCCGCGCTGCGCTCGCCGGAGTTGCGCGGAATTGCAGTGGAATTTCTTGTGATTTGTCTATGTCATTGAGCTTGGATCTCGAGGGTACTGATTTGCTTAGGACCTTGTCTGGCTGCTTTGTTTATACTGAGCGAATTGATAATGAATTGCGCGGAAAATAAGATGTACGCGCAGCAGTAGAATTTGTGCGCTACGTATTCTTGTTTTCAGCGCAATTTTAGAACATGGGATGCTCCGAGCAATCCCAGTAAACCCAACGTTGTCAGGTTTAGAACATGGGATGCTCCAAGCAACGATGAAGATATCTTCAATAAATTTGGTAGCTAGGACTGAAATATACTTCAGCTCAAAATATTCACGCCTTGCCCTTTTATCTGAACCAGATCGCATGTATATGTACATGTGAAGTAATAAGGATTTACTTCGATGTATCCAGAAAAGGTAGGCTCCAGTAGTGTTTGCAAGTGATTAAGCGCAGTTAACCATGAATGTGAAGACACGTGACACTGTTTGTGGAACTGACATTTTGAAACGCTTGTGACAGCAACTGATACCTGCAAGGTTTAAGCGTTTGGCCCCACTTAGTGATCAGTCTTACTCAAAGTGGTTAGAGGTTACTGGGGTTGTGGGACGTATATCTGTCTAACAACTAGATGTCATTACTAAGCTTGACATGGTTGCAAGTAGATGCCGAACTGCCGCTTTAATACCTGAACTTCTGCTTGAATGATCAACCATATTAGGTTGCTAGCTGAATCCCATACTGTTGAAATTTCAGCTTAATTTCAGAAAGAAGTAATGTACCCTCTTCGATCCATAATAAGTGTCATTGAAGTGGATGCATCCAGTACTAAAACATGTCTAGAAACATCCAATTCAATGACACTTATTATGGATCAGAGGGAGTAGTAATTTTTTTTTGATATACAATGTAATAATGATTGAGAAGTTGTATCTGCCTCTTTTGTTTAGGTTAACACGGATGAAATTGCCAAATGGATCTTGTCCTTTCAAGTACACCCTGAGGCAAACGACGATCTAGACAACGGTATGATTTCCCCGTTACTTATGTAACGAAACTCTTACCGTAGCTACAATTCATATTTCCAGATGCATTATGTTTGTTCTATAACAGTTCACTCATTTCCAGGGCAATTTTATGGATTCTGTGGTTCCAGAACAACTCAGTATCCCCCAAATAATGTGAAGGTATGGGTGTTTTAATGGTTGACTGGATCTTTTCTTGTCAGACATGTCTGAATTAGTGCCATTTCATTTCTTTATTGTGACAGTTCTAAATACTGACATGCTCTGTTTCAGGACCCTTGCCATAATGGTAGTCATCTAGCAAGCACTTATTCTGCGCTTGCCGTATTGAAGATTGTAGGTTATGATATACTAAACATTGATAGCAAGTCTCTTTTACTGTCGATGAGAAACCTCCAACAACCAGATGGAAGGTATGCATTAAGTTTTCGTCTCCGTGGTACTTTGGCTGTTAGGCTTCTAAATTTACCTGGGAAGTATCCATGTATTGACATCTATTACCTGTGTTACATTATCACCGGAATAGTTTTTTGAAGGAAATAATTACTCGCAAAGTTTCACCTAGCCACCTATCTCACATGTCGTTTTACGATCTTCCTAACACCATACGGTTGGTTCAGAAGTCCACACCCTTCATTATAACTGTTTTAGAAACATGAACATTGACTGCTAGCCTTTTCACTTACCATGTGTTGATTTATCCGCGTGAACTTAAAGTATGTACTCTTGTTGCAACAAACTGTACATTGGTAAATACCACTTGTCTGGTGAGTGTTTGTTCCGCCAGCCTTAGCAATCATGTTTAAACAGAATGTTCGGGCGGTGTACTACTATGATCTCTGTATATGCATGCAAGTAGTCTATAGTGCCTGTCTGAGGATATGCACATGCATCAACATTGTCACATGAATATATATTTTTAGAAAAAATCACCAGATTAGTTTTACCTAGTCACTGACCTCACATGTTGTTTTATGATTTTCATAACACCCCATGGTTGGTTCCAAGTCCACATCCTTCATTATAGTTCTGTTTCAGAAACATATGCATTGACTGCTATCATTTTCATCTACCATGTGGTCATTTTACCTGCATGCACTTAAATCATGTACTCACGTTCCAACAAACTTTGCATTGGTGAATGCCACTTTTTTGGTGTGTATTTGAACTGCCAGAATTAGCAACTGTGTTCAAACATAATGTCGAGGTGCTGTACTGTTATGATCCTCGTAAATGCATGAAAGTAATATACAGTGCTTTTCTGTGCGTCTGCACCTGTTCACGTGATTTTCCTTGTCTAGCATTTAGTTGGTTACATGGTCTATTGGTCAACTTAGAAAACTTTTATTTCGTGCATGTGTTCTTCAACACAATGGGTCATTGGCTAACTTGACGTGCATCTTTTTATAGCTTCATGCCTACTCACATCGGTGCGGAAACAGACCTGCGTTTTGTATACTGTGCAGGTGAGGACCACTGTTCTTTGTATATGCTAATAATTGAAATGTTTTTTTATATTATTTAATATAATGCATTTGAGCTCTCTTCTCAGCTGCTATCTGCACAATGCTAAAAGACTGGTCAGGAATGGACAAGGAAAAGGCCAAAGAACACATTATTAACTGTCAGGTTGGCTTGTGAAAATTCCTAATACACCATAGTTGGCGTTGATGTTTTCAACAGTGTGCTGCACCATCCAATTTCCATTTCCTAATTCTTATTTTTACCACATGCAGTCGTATGACGGTGGCTTTGGCATGGTTCCTGGTTCAGAATCTCATGGTAGGCAGTACATTTTAGCCTTTTGATGCATTTTCTTACCTAGTTACTTTAGGACTTAGGAGGTTATCTTTAGAGTTCGAATTGTGTGTCAACTGAGTTAAGTAGGAGAACTTGCTTTGCCAGTTTTGCAATTGGTTATGGATTCTCATTGTATGACTTTGCGTTAGTGAGCCAGGTGGAGGGACTTTCTGTGCTGTTGCGGCTCTATATCTGATGGGTTTCATTCAACCTGATTTGGCATCAAACTTGCGAGAATCTGCCTCGATTGACTTTCAGTTGCTCCTGGAGTGGTGCCTTCAGGTCAGATTCTGCTTAACTGTGTATCTTTAGTTAGCCATTAAAATGTGCCCTTTTACATGACATAGAAACGCACAATAGTTGGCAAGGGGTCTTGCTGACTCCTCACGCACACATGCTCAGATATTAAATATTAATTGTACCATAGTAGTTGGCTTTACCAGTGCTGAACCATCCTTACTAACTCGTTGCATTGTTGTTGTTGTGCAGAGGCAGGCGGCGGACGGGGGATTCCAGGGGAGAAGAAACAAGCCCAGCGACACGTGCTATGCTTTCTGGTTAGTACATCAAGTATTCTGGTTGGCTGACGAGCAAGCGAGCGGAAGCGGCAAACCCTGATAAGAAATTTCTTCTTGTTCATGTCACTCGTCTTCAGGGTCGGAGGCGTCTTGAAGCTGATCGGCGCCTACCACTTGATCGACCGTACCGCTCTGCGGGAGTTCCTGTTCACCTGCCAAACAGACGTAATGGCTCTGAAAACCTTCTATTTTCGCAACTTGTGGGTTTTGATCATCAGAAGCTAGAAAAAACCCTGTCCAGATGCTCCTTTACTAACCCTTGTTGTTATTGTGTCTTTCTGTTACCGGGGCAACAGTATGGAGGCTTTGGGAAATTCCCGGAGAATGTACTCCCGGACATCTACCACTCGTACTACGGGCTCGCGGCCTTGTCGCTGCTGGGCGAGGAGGGGGTCGAGCCGATGTGCGCCGAGCTCGGGATCATCGCCGCTGCCGTGCTGTAGCTAGCTAGCTAGCTAGGGGACTGGTGCTTTTTCTTTTGTTGAGATTGTACTTTCGAGATTGCTCGCCACATGTGTGGTAGCTAGGGACCGGTGCTCCTGTTGAATCCGTTTTGTACACCAACTCACGATGTTTTGGGATTGCAAAGCAAAGGGAAGTGATTTTTGCGTGAGGCCAGTTGATCCGTTGTGCTTGTGGTCAGGATCAGATGATGCAACATTGTATACTACTCCCTCCGTTTCAAAATATAAGATGTTTAAGTTTTGTAAAGCAAATGTATCTAGACTAATTTTAGTATGTAGGTTCATTCAACTTTGAAGTGAATCTACACACTAAAATAAGTCTAGATTTATTTTCTTTACAAACCTAAAACATCTTATATTTTGAAACGGAGGGAGTATATACTAGTACAATATCTGTGGCGATATTGTTATGAGGAGCACGGAGAAGTGCGTTGCGCAGTAAGCTTGAATCTGAACTGTGTGCTCTTTTCGCAGTAAGCTGGAAGTTTGCTGAACCAAATCCATCGCTTGGAAAGCTACTGCAAACGGCAGAACAAGATACTACTAGTAAGTAGCAGTATTTCGTCGTGCTGATATGATGTGACCCTGGCTCAATTCGAAATAAACGCCGTGTGTAACCCTGTTGCAACATTCTCTCGTCGCCGTCAACTCGATCGGTGTGACCCGAACTCGAACCGAGCCCACCCAGCCAGCACGAATGCACTCAACAATACTGCAAACGGCATAACAAGATAACCAATGACAGAGAGGCAAGAGTCTTACAACGATGCAGAGATATAGACCAGCACAAAACAGATACTAGCAGCAACAAGTTAATTTGTCTGGAGGACATACGGCTTAATTGAAATCGATGTATGTTCCGAGATTCTCATTTTTTTTTCTTTTCCAGAAAGCTAGTAGTAGGAGCTAGGATGCCATGAGTGTTTGAACACTTGTGCAACATAACAAAACGACCACTTATTAGCTACTACTAGTTGAATACCGATTTCCCGTCCGTCTACTACAACAAGCTCTACTACGACAAGCTTTGCCTGACTCCGGTGATGGAGGGGCGAGGACGGCGGCGCGCTTTCGGCTCGTGCCAGTGTTTGTAGTCGTCGCTAGGTGGTTCAATGACCTATTTGTAATTTTTATTACTTTTAGGACTCTTTGTACTGCTGTTGATGATTATTAATAGATTGGTGGAATTTCACAAAAAAAAAAAAATACCCGTGCGTTGCCACGGGACAATAAACTTAGACATAAATATTAATAAGAGCAGCATTATACTATTGCTGCTGTATGCATTTAGGCTACATACACATGTTATGCCATGCTGCCATGAACATATTACTTTTCATGGACATTGTTTACCAAATTTGGACTAAATGTACTGTAATTAGTGGTTTTAAAAGGCTGCTCCTACAATTTGGGAATTGCTTGACATTTGAGCACATGCAAAAATAAAATAATACTGACAGTTTTTATGTGACAGACTATAATGACAACAATCATCCTCCCTCCCTCTGTCTATCTATCTATCTCTCCATCCATCCATTCCTATGAAGCTACATTATCGCCCACTTGATTTTTTTCAGAGGCTCATTGGCCCTACACTCTTAACTTATGTAGCTCATACACTCCTCCATACTCTAACTGATGTATCATTGTTGGAACTGACAAACAAAGAACAACTTCAGAACTGAGGCACTGCTGCATTGCAAAGACCTAGCAACTTCATAACTGAGACATGTCATGCATTAGATGCAACATATTTAATCTACTCCTAGCAAAAGTCAGCACCACTTCCATGTCAAGCAGCGACCAAGTGCTGGTGCTACCGGAAGGCCAGCTAAAGAAACTAAAGCACAACAATCGGTTGCTCCATTGTATAAAACCTGCTTTGGCCAACGGTCATTTATGGGGATGGATGGTATACATGTAAACTCAAGCAACGGTGTAACGGCAATAGTGAGAATCATCGAGAAATCAAAAAGGGAATAAGAAGGGTGAGATTTCAGATGTGGCAAGTGGCATGAGCAAGATACTCCAATAGAATATATACAGTCAAGTATTGCCATTGGAAAACAGAAGTACATGACAGGACAAATGAAACATAACACCGAACCTGCATGCTTCCATGACAAGCAGAATGTTGATATATGGTGACAGATTCGAGCTGGAAGAATGACAATTTCAGTTCAGAAACAAAATCAGCGAGAGGTCGTCTTCATGCGCGTTGCACATTGTACAATATGTAATTAGTTTACTCCCTCAGACCCATATTAGTTGACTCAACTTTATCAAAATTTAGATGAATCTAGACACTATTCAGTATATAGGTTCATCCAAATTTTGATAAATCCAAGTCAACTAATATGGTTCAGAGAGGAAGTACTAAAATTGCATAGCAAGCCTGCACGCTTCCGTACATGAATATCACAAGTAGCAGTCTAGCACGAAGGAGTTATCTAGAGGACGAACCTGCAGGGAGGAGGGCGAAGCTGAGATAGGAGTCTAGGATGAGGCAGCGGTCGAACCCGGGGAGCCGAACGAAGTAGCCTACGCGGCTGAGCACGATGAGCACGGCCGTGACAGCCAGCCCCCACCGCCGGATCTCACTGCGGAAGAACACCTCCGTCGCGCCCTCCACCACGGCCCCGGCTGCGCCAGGTCCAGGAACCTGTTCTGGTGCCGGGATACCTTCCCTCCCTTCGCGCTGCCGTCACTGGCCGGCTCGTCAGGGGACGTGGCGGATGACGAGGCCCTATGGGCGAGGAGGAGGCGGCGAGGCGGACGACCTTTAGCTCGTCGAAGACACCGGAAGAGGCGGCCGACGTCCTTGTTGGTAACGGAGGTTGGGGATGGGCGCGCGGCGAGGGGCGAGTACACCGACGCGCGCTGATATTCTGGGAGAAGCGACATACTCCAGAGGATGGAGCCGAGGCGCCGATGGGGAGAGGAGGTCGGACTTCGTCCGGGCAAAGCAGGCGGGTCCTTCATCCTCGTCCCTGCCTCCTAGTCGTCCCGGTGCCCTTCAGTGTCGCAAGGCTGCCGTACGCAGTCCTCGCCGTCCGCGAGCTCAACCTCCCGATGCACCAGCACCGCCCTGGGCCACTTCTTCCTCTACCCGTCGACGGTCACCTCCTTGCAGCGGGGCGGTCGTCCCCAACCCACAATGGCCACGGTTTCCTTGTTCGCCTACACGCGCGCCTCTAGTCGAGCTCATCCCTGTCCGCCGCCATCATCTCCTCTCCTACCGCTCTCGCCAGGCGATTTGCTCTTCTCGTGGTCAAGGCGGAGTGACGAATCAAGTTGGAGCCAGACTCTGCTTCCCTCAGAGGGCCGGAAGAAAGGACGACGCACGAAAATTCCTGAGGATTGAAAACGTATTTTTGGGTGAACGGAAACGTATTTGACTAACCTACCTTAAGGAAAATTAGTAGATATAGATAGATAGATAGATAGATAGATAGATAGATAGATAGTAATCAACCGACCGGTAGAGCGAGTTGCCGAAAACAAGCAGGTGTTTTCTGCATGATGAAGCTTATGTTCCGCTTTCGGCGTGTTTGTTTGTTTGTGTTTTGACAGATGAGATGATATGATGCAACATCACCAACTCTCAGAAAACCTGATAATGAGGAAGAGGGCAGGGAGGGGGGTGTGTGAGAACGGTGTGTTGTGTCACAAGTTCAGCAGAGCTGATCACTGACAGTTGTTGAGTTAGCTCGAGTCAACTGTTGAATCTCTTGGAAAGCTACTGAAAACGGCGCGCAGACAACAGCAACACAAGGAGATGTCTGAAACGCATTTGATTTGCGTGCAGCAAAGATTGGCGGTCACATGGTTTGGGACTGATCTGCTCGGCTCTGCCCACCACTCTCATATGATCCTGTCGTCCGATCGATCTTGCCGGATTCCATCCCGATTCGAACCGATTCCGGCAGTTTGTTGGGCAGAGAAATCCAGCGACTCCGAGTCCCGATCCGAGCACGCCACCGCCGGGTATTTCACCGCGCCCGACCCTCCCTCCGTGTCGTGCTGAACTAGAACACAACAACAACCCCTACTTGACCCCCTCGCCAATCTCTCCGCTAACGCCCTGCCTGCAGTCCATGGCCGGCGTCGGGTCGGCGGCGCGGCGGCTCTACCTCGCCGTATACAACTGGGTCGTCTTCGTCGGATGGTAATCGATTCGTTACTTCGCCGGCCGTGGATGGATGGATGGAATGCATCTCCCGGCTCCTTTCTTGCTTCTTCGATCGTCTTGGTTTGTTCATCCCATCGATCTCTTTCTTCGGCGAATCTTGCAGGGCGCAGGTGCTGCGGCTCGCGGTGGCGGCGCTGCTGGAGGGCGGCCACGAGGGCGTGTACGCCGCCGTCGAGAGGCCGCTGCAGTTCGCGCAAACCGCGGCGTTCATGGAGGTAATCAATCTGCTCCCTTCTTCGCCCATCCTCTCCCATTTGTTTGGTAATACTAACTAATGCCGCACTTTGCCTACTGTTCAAATTTTAGCTTCTTCATTCAGGCCTAGTTTTTCATATTGCACGTACATTTTTTCCTAGTATTTAAATTGCTGCGAGGCTGAGTACAGGTGACCACAGAGCTAAAATGTCTGTATATATGTGTATGTTCATGTAAAGCTAGTACTGTATATCAAACAGATTGATCTGCAGAGCAACCGGAATATAACTGATCTGAGAAAACATATCGACAATGCTGGGTGAATTATGCCGTCTGTGCTAGAATTTCGTTCTAAATTTACAGCACCCTGCTAGTACGTCTGCTGGTTCTGGGTGTGCAAATAGATACAGAGTTAGTTTGCACACTCCGATCGAGCCAGAAGATTCTGTATCTATCTGTACTAACTGCTAAACATCTTGTCTATGCTGGGTGACGTTGCTGCTGGCGGCGCAGATTCTTCATGGGCTCGTAGGTAAGAAGCTATTCCTTTCCATTCGAATTGTCTTCTGTTCGCTATATATCTTTTCTAATATTTAGAATGTGTGGTTTTACTTACCTCTGGATTGTATCATGCGCAAACTATATTTATGTCAATATTGTAAAAAAAAGCGACTTTCTTACCTAGAAATCTGCCCAAATGAATCTAGGACGAGAGTAGATTTCCCACGCGAAAACCACTTGTATTTTGAAATAAAGCACAACATAGGGTAATCCATGCTAACCATTTGATAACTGAAAATGCTACTAGTATAAATTAGAGATTTTAATTTATAATTTTTTCAAAATAATATGACACAAGCACTGTCAATGATTACCAAAACACATTAAATACAAGCTCTGATTTTTCAAAGAATTGTCATGTTTGATGACATGATTTTATTTTTTCCATTCTTGTGGTATCTTTCTATTTTAATCATTATATTTTTTTTCCAAACTTCTAAGGGTTAGTGAGGTCTCCGGTCACCGCAACCCTTCCACAAATTGGATCGAGGCTGTTTCTTACATGGGGCATCTTGTGGAGCTTTCCTGAGGTATCAATTCATCATTGCACTTGTATATTTTCGTATAGGATATGTAAGTAAAGTAGTAATACCTATTTCCTTGAAAATATCAAGTGATTATTATGTATGTTTTTCTTGCAGACGCAATCTCATATTCTCGTTACTTCCTTGGTCATCAGTTGGTCCATCACCGAGGTACATATTACTTACTAGATATGTCTTGTTTTCTAGCTTATCAAACATATAAATGTTGATTGGTTTCTGCACTTTAGACTGTAATGTTATGCAAAATTTGTTTCATCCTGCAGATTATTAGATATTCATTTTTCGGGATGAAGGAGGCACTTGGATTTGCACCTGCTTGGCTTTTATGGCTTAGGTTAGTACAGATTCCAAGCAATGTATAATTCATCCAAATCTACAGATATATTTACTACCTTCTGAATATTTTTCTCTGAAAAGTAGCTTCTTCATTTTTGTGGTGCTGATTCTATGCAGGTATAGCACTTTTATGATACTGTATCCAACTGGTATCCTTAGTGAAGTTGGGCTAATCTACATGGCGCTGCCCTACATGAAGGTAACTACTACGATATATAAATGCACAACGAATTGCTCCATGTTATTTGTTTGATAACAACAATGTATATTTGCTCTAATTTTTTTTGTGGGTGACTAATATCAGGCCACTGAGAAATATTACCTCAAGATGCCCAACAAATGGAACTTCTCCTTTGACTACTTCTACACATGTGCTATTGCCATTGGCGCCTATGTTCCAGGTACTCCCCTCTTACCTTGCATTTCCACTAAGTGACTGTCACTTACGTTTCTAGGAGCTTCTTCTGCAAGTTGGAGTTTGACAAAACAATTTCTTATCTCATTTGAATGACTGTAGGAGGACCACACATGTTCACTTATATGCTCGCCCAGAGGAAGAAGGCCTTGTCGAAGGAAAAGACTACATGAATTTGTTTAGAGCTTTCTAGCTGGAGCTTCTGATGTGACATGTATAAGCGCCTCCCAACTCACATTCGTTGCTCCTTGTAGTATAAGTTAGCTAGTGAGCCAGAATGTCATTGTTAGGCATGAACTGCCCAACATGTGTTGTAACAATATGACTGTTGTATTTTCCGTGCTTTATTGATTAATAAATATATGCCGCTCATCCGAGTTGTCTATGTTGATTCTTGGCATATTGTTGTAGACATGGTAACAAGGATGCTATCTATTTTTTTGAATGAGTTGGTAACAAGGATGTTATCACTTGTTTGAAAGAAACAAACGAGATATGAAAGGGGCACATTGCCTAGTTGCATCTATATATACTTGTTTTTTCTTTTGGGTTTTGTGGTGCGACTTGTTTCTCTCTCCAAGTCCCATCAATCCAATTCTTGCATATATTGTTGAGAAAACTGAAGGAAGCCTTTTTTTGATTAACATATTTTACATGATGTAGAGTTAATTTATTTTAGTTAAAAATGTGTTATCGCTCCGGATCGCTTCATCTAGAAAGGTGACATGTGGTGGTGGGTGGCAGGTTTGGTGTAGCGATACAGAGCGTCCGGGGTCTGGTTTTTGGGGGTCGGGAGAAATTCTTGCCGTCTCGGCACTGACCCATTGACGCCTACAGGTGTCGTCGTTCTTCCTAAAGGGCGTCGGGTGTACCTTTTCCCCATCCCTAGCGTGCAGGGAAAACCCTTGGATTGGTTCGGGCAGCAACGTCGTCGTCGTAGCTCCCCTTCTTGGAGGTGCTACCTGGTGTGCAACACTTCAGGGTGCTTGGAGTATGGTGGAAATTATCCGGAGGGCGCAACAGTGGCGAGTCATCTTCATTTTCATTGAAGCGCCCATGTCGGTATTGTTTCTCTTTGTTTTCTTTCTTGTTTCTTTTGGGCTGGATTTGTGTTGTTTGCCCCACCAGTGATATCACAGTTGTATCGATTAGTTGCTATATTAATATATCGGGACAAAAGTCTGTTTCGAGGAGATGAAGCAAATTACACCAGGACTCAGAATGGGATCCTTCAAAACTCCTCTAGACCAAAGAGGCCCTCCGGCAAATTTTTGAGGGAACCCTTAATAGTTTTCTGTACGCTTCACCTTGAGTCAATTTCGAATGAAAATTTCTATCCAAGACTAAACTGTTCCACAGGATTGAGTGCATTATATTGCTGCCCTTCCCCTTGTTCAAAGAGGATCGATGGCCTCGATCGAACTATGTTGAGTTTGGGGGATCCCTTCTCCCGCTTCGCTGAACAGCCTGAACATGCTTGTACACCCTCTGTTCTTTTTTATCGGTGTAGTGTTAATTTTATCCAAAATCACAGAATGTAAAATCTGAGCAAAGTTTCAAACCAATATTTTTCTATACACATGACCAGACTTATTTACCATGAATGGATCTGGTAACCATGGTTAGTTAAACATACGGACCAAAATGGGAGAAAGAAATGTACATGTCCACACAACCAACGCATACACATGGCAGACATGTCACGTGCATGGATGAAGCTGCCGGAGACGGGAGTGGTTTTGGCGGCGGCCGTTGCCACTGTGGTCCGCCCAACCGTCCATCCGAGCCCCACTGATCCATGCCACGACGATGCTGTAGCTAGTATTAAGTCCACCGAATGTAGCAGAATCAAATCGATCCCTGCGTGCAGCAGCAACTGCAAACTCTGCTCTGCAATGGCGAGAAGAACCGGTGGGTCGACGGCAATGGCGCGGCGGCTCTACCTCTCCCTCTATAACTGGGCCGCCTTCTACGGCTGGTCAGCCTTCTCCGGCCATTATCGCTCTATCTGCCAGCCTGTATACGGTTCTATCTTTCAGCCATCTTCATCTGCTTCGTGCATGCATTGTATGTAGGGCGCAGGTGCTATACGGTACAGTATCGGCGTTGATGGCGGAGAGCGGCGGGCATGAGGCTGTCTACGCCGCCGTCGAGCCGCCGCTGCTGTTCGCTCAGACTCTCGCCGTCATAGAGGTCGACCTGCATATGCACCCTGCACCATGATTCTTCATTATTAAACCTTCTATTTGGAGCTTCTTTGATTCGTGGGGTTGAGAAAACGCAGATATAGGAAAGACAAAGCATTACCGTGTCATGTCTATTTTCATTAAAAAATGTTTTTGTTTGATTCCATCATAAACAAGTACGTAAAGGATTTCTACAGCGAGCACTAGTAGAAAAAGAGGCTTCGGTTTGATCTAGAGTCTGACACTAGTCCCGATGTATTACGGGCCGGGACTAGTATAAGCACTAGTCCCGGTTCGTACCGTTTTTAGTGGCCAGAAACCCGAGAAAACTCTACTACTGGGTCATTTCGGACCTTTAGTCCCGGGCCGTATCACGACCGGGACTAAAGGTGTGCAGGCGCGGGCAACACCCTTTAGTCCCGGGCCATGATACAATCCAGGACGGGTCGTGATACGGTCATGGACTAAAGGGGTGCGAACGCGGGAACTTAAAATTGCTATAACTTTTGCGTATATTGTCGAAAAAAAATGTACAACCTATCAAAATGTGTGGAAAAAAATTTGAGTTTAATTTTAAGAGCCTTATTTGGATTCCTCACGTTTTTAGATTTTTTAAATTATAAATAATGGATTCCTCACATTTTTCTAATTCTTTTACATTTTTAAAATTTGAAAAGGGAAAAAAGTTATTTAAATTTTTTAATTATTTAGCAATTTTTTATTCCATATTTTGATTCCTCACATTTTTCTGATAATAATGAATATATTATTTGTCGAATTTCGATTTACAGATTTAAAGATATTATTTATGCCATAAAAATAAATAAAATATTATTTTATTAGTTTTTTTACTTTCATTATATTAAAATATTATTATTACTTATTTATTGTTGTTTACTAAAATATTTGTTTGTAGTTTTAATAAATAAAGATGTATGTCATATTGATATGGGCTAATAGGATTAATATGATAGTGTTGACAATAAGATACAAAAGGGCTTCGCGCAAGGACATCCGGATGAAATAGAGAAGTTAAGCGTGCTGAGGGTGAAGTAGTGCTAGGATGGGTGACTGAATGAGAAGTTTGACCACAAGTGTAATTTGACCTAAGATTAAATATACTTAGTTCTAAAAATGTTCCAAGTGAGAGGATTACGAATCAAACAATTCAAAAGTTCCAGAAAAATTTTGAATTTTTTTTTTGAAAAAAAATTAAAAAGAAAATTGAAAAAAAATCTTTAGTCCAGGGCCGTATTACGACCCGGGACTAAATGTCCTTCATCCCCCACAGCAAAAAACGGCCATGCGGTGGCCCTCTAGTCCCGGGTTGTAACAAATCGGGACTAGAAATAGGGGCCTTTAGTCCCGATTTCGCAGTCCCGGTTGCAAAACCGGGACTAAAGGCCCTTACAATCCGGGACTATAGGCCTTTTTTCCACTAGTGGAGGTTTAAGTGGATGATAGATTTTCTATTATATTTAGTGCAAAAAGTGAGTAAATATTCTTATGGGATTCGAGTAATAAATCAAATAACCACTGTAGGAAAAAAGATCTTAATGATTTGAATTCCTGGAAAATCTTATGAGATTTTTTTTTAAAATCAAAAAGGCCCTTATTGTTCTCACTTAGTTATTTGTTGCTGACGTTTTGTCTTTGTCTGCCCCGTGATGGTGTTGCCGGTAGCCCAGATTCTCCATTCTGTTCTAGGTAACAAAAATCACTTCTTGATTTTGTTTCTCTTAGGACGGCCGGCCGGCTAGTATATTACTTGTGATTAATTTGTGTTTGTTAAATGCCACAAAAATTGTGCACCATATCAGTTAAATTTAGGTGAATTCCGTACACATCAAGATAATTCTTTTTCTTTGACACAAACATCAAGATAATTCTTAATTTCATGGTTTCCAATATCCCATTATTTCCGTTCACTCTTGCGGTGGTTTCTGGTACATGCTGAATTGTCGAGAAAAAAGGCCTCGTGAAGTCTCCGGTCTCCGCAACTTTTGCACAAATCTTTGGAAGGATGTATGTCACATGGGCCATCCTGTGGAGCCTTCGGGAGATATATACAATTAACAAGTCTCTTATCTTTTCATATTGGGCACATGAATTTACGTCTAGTTTCTCTGACAATATTGGTCCACCACTATGTATGCAATTTGCAGGCACAATCTCATATTCTTGTTACCACTTTGATGCTAAGCTGGTCGATCACTGAGGTAATACATATTTGTTTTAGAATATGTCTCGTGTTGAGCTTAATGGTCCAAGATTTTATCTTTTCTTCACTTGAAAATAATTTTTCGGAAACTTGTTGGTAACTGCATGCAGGTCATCAGTTATCCATTCTTTGGTATGAGGGAGACATTGGGGTTTGCACCTTCTTGGCTCCTTTGGCTCAGGTAGGTGTTGGTTGCAATTGAAGAACAAGAACATTGTTTCAATTAACACATACTAGCGAATAAATGTAGTGCATTTCGCGTAAAAAATTAAAGTTGCTTGCTTTATATAATTTGTATGTACCCATTTCTTTGTAGGTACAACAGCTTCCTGGTGTTATATCCTATTGGCATGTTAAGTGAGGTTGGCCTAATCTTTGTTGCCATGCCTTCCATGAAGGTAACCCAGATTAATAATTAAAGATACAAAGAGCTCTATGTTGTTAATTTGGTAAAGGTCTAATCAGATACATGCTCTAATATTTGGGGCTTAACTCAGACGTCAGGGAGATACTACCTTCACTACGCAACGACCGCCATTTTGCTTCTCTATGTTCCAGGTAGGCACTCTTATCTTCTTGTAGTTGTCCTTCAATTTGGAACTAGGATATTTTATTTTTTGCAAGAGTGGTGCTTTTTGGTTAAGAAGAATAGTATAATTAATAATTATGAACAATGGACCATGTTTTCATGGGGAACATGCTGAAACCGCTAGGATACGTTGGATGACTACTTGCGGATCTGTTGTAGTACTACACTCCGAGTTGTAGTGCCAAAGCTAATGGCCCTCTTATTGATATCCTCTAAGGCCAGGTGGATGGACCAATTCAATGTATGGTAGCCTCAGCCCCGTGAAATGTGTATATGCCATGCAACATAATATGATGTTTTGTTTGCGCTTGACTCTATTAGCATCCAAGATTGACATGACATCATATCAATCCTCAACTAAGGTGAAAATTCCAAGGTCTTGGATAGCCGAGTTCTCTTTTTCTAACAAAGTGTAGATGAAAGACCATATCTCCTCGGGAGGGTCACTCCTTTCCCAACACTAGTGGGAACAGCCCCATTGTCCCGGTTACCCAACCGGGATGGGGCAATCGGGACTAAAGCCCGAACCTTTAGTCCTGGTTGCCCCACCAACCGGGACAAAAGGGGGTACACGTGGCCGCGGCAGAGGGCGAGGGGGGTGGAGCAACCGTCCCGGTTCGTAACACGAACCGGGACAAATAACCTTCTGCCATGACAGAGAATTCATTTTGGCAACTTTTGTTGCCGCGACAACATTTTGGCCACTTTTTGTGCCGCGGCAGAGAATTCATTTATGTTGTTTTATTATTTATTTAGTGTTTTGCACTCATCAATGGAGGAACCATTCTATTACACAAGATCATCATGACAATATTACATTTGATACACGGATCGAGTTCATGCACTACATACAAAAGTTGCTCTTTTTACAATCCCTATTATCTATACACAGCCGAATAGTATTCCCCTTTTGGGTTTAGGACTTCTGCATCCAAGAATCCCGCCAATTCCTCCTGAATTGCTCGTACGTGATCCTTTGGCAGAAGACCTGGTCCCGTAGACGTTCGATCTGATTTAAAAAAGGAGTCAGCCTATATGAATGAAACTAAACACAATTTGATTGTAATTAAAAACTATAGAAATTGTTTACGTACGTGGAGTTGCTCTAAATTTCTGCCCTTCTCATCGCACGTCTGCCGGATAAACTCGCAAACATAGTATCCACATAGATTGTTACCTGGTCCCTGCGTCAGGCACTTTACGAGAACATAGTTCAATTAAAATAATAATCAAGCATGATAATAACTGTATCAAAACTAGAATCAAAGAGATGCGCGGATATAGCTAGTGGTGCTGACATCTAGTGCTTCAAATGTAATCTCCGCTTTCCAAACACCCCTAGCCTTGTTGGTGAACCGTTTCCAAGCGCTGCCCGGCGAAGAAAACGAATAAAATAAGTTATTAATTACTTGATATCATAAAATTTACGAACGTTGCCGATATAGTGTCGTAATGATTAGAATTACTGCTGGAGAAGCATCTGCATGTCCTTCCACTACTCAAGGGGTTTATGTTTCGAGTCCATGACTAGTACACGCCCTTTGTCAAGTTGAATGATTAACAGAATATAGTGGTAGCTGCGAATGCATAACTAATCAATTATATACTTAACATCGAGTAAGCGAAATAGAAAGTGTATACAAGACAATAACACTCACCCGAAGTTGTAAGGAAAAAGTATTTCCCTTCTGGTTTCTTGAAACCTTAACGCGTGTACTATATTATCCTCCGTATCCTGGGAGCTTGTTTTGAGATTAGCTTGATGAACCAAATATGGGTCAATAAAGCCAATGTCATAGATTTGTCCTCTGCTGCATTCGAGAATCTTCATTCTGCATATTACATTATGATTATATACATGCAATAAACAAGGTGAGATAGCTAGAGACTAAATTAATTACAGAATTAGTACTTACAGACAATAGGCACTGATGATCGATTTGTCCAAGGCGTCTTGATTGAATAATTGAAATAGTTCATCAAATTCAATGGATATCATGTCATCTATATCTTTTCCATAATGCTTTTTTATAACCTTCAGCACTATCCAGTTAGCCCCGGCCTTTGTGGCATGCATGTACCAGTTATGCAATCTTCGCATTTTTGTTGGAAGATTCTTTACCTCCTCAGGTTTGACGAGAGGTTTGCCGTACTGGTATTTGTATGCTACTTCACTCACGGGGAAGTACTCTAACTGGGATAAGTACTGGGCAATACTCATACCTTGAGCAGCGGCAGCTTCTTCGTATTGTGCAACTACCTCTGGATCATACTGCTCTTCGGCCCCATATTTGCTCGACCCCACATTGATATGGGAAATCACCTTGAGAGGGGCGCAAGACTGTTTTGCTTGTTCTCCAAGCTGGGCAACAGATTTCTCGCTTGCATCAGTACTGCTCTTCGAGGCTTGTTGTGCCGCATGTGACTTGAGAATAGAACGCTCATAGTCTGATGACAGCCTTGGCTCGGGTTTATGAAGAGTCTTTAGCATTTTCAACACTCTGGTTTTTTCTTCTTTGGTGCTGGGGAACTCTGGCTCTTTCGGTCGCCTCAGCTTAGCGAAAAACGCTGTCGTTTCCGCATCAACGATCGCCACAGTCTCCTCTTCAGTACAGTCATAAGCTCTCTTGGGAGGAACCTTTGGTACTTTTGGAAGAGGCTCTTGTTTACGTTTTGGCGATCGCTTACCACGACGCAGAGTAGCGGTACGCTTACGCTTTTTATCCTGAGGCGCCGGCGATGGCTCCCGCGGCGATGGCTGCGCCGGAGATTGGTGAGGCGACGGAGCCGGGTGAGGCGATGAAGACGGTTGCCGCAGCCGCGACGACCTCACTGGAGACGGGTGAGGCGGCGGCGAAGATGGCCTTGGCGTGTGATTTCGAAGCACGATACATTCCTTTGGCCATAGAATGGTGACGTTTGTTGTGTCTCCCAGTTTAGTCACATCCCCTTCACCTGCAGGGTAGTCAAGCTTCAAAACTTCAAAGGTGGGCATGATTTCATCCACCCCGACAACAGCGTAGCCCTGTGGAACCGGACGACAGTGGTAAGTTGGTGTGGGTCCAATTGGTAAGGCATAGCCGACCACCACCTTCATTGATATGTTCACAACTTTGACATGTAGCTCGCAGTGTGTCATCTGTGTGATATCATCCACTGGGTAGCCAATAGGAGCCATCGTCGGTGCACCATCGTCATCGCCATTGTCATCACCCGGGACCTCGGTGGAAGCCACACTGCTTTTTTGATTATTCGATATGCCGGTAGCATCGAATGCAGTGTGCTGCTGAGATGGGCCGGTAGTACTTTGCTCTTTAAGTGTGTTAATCATCTTGTTGTTGCTTTATTCGTTCTTCAATTATACACATTCACTCTTTTTGAATATCTGCTTCAACTTCCGCCCTGTCATTTCTCCTCTAACGGCTTCTATCAGGATATTTCTTCCTCTCTTCGGGAAACCCAGTCCTCCATGGTTTGGAGCCGCTTGTGCCTCGTGTTCATCCATCATGTTCCTTATTTCCAAGGGCTAGTGTGAGCTCATCATTCTCTCTATCGGGAATGAAGTCCCCATCTTTAACAGCCTTTACTGCTTTTCTCATATTCTCGATTGGCAAGGGGTCTTCTTTATGTCGTATGTTATATATACACTTCCCTTCCGAGTCCAACGTGCCCTCATGCCCGTAAAACCAATTCCTTGCACGTTCTACCCAATCGTCTGTCTCTGGGGGTGATCTTTTTAGCACGCAGTTCATTCTCAAGTTTCTCCCACTTAGGAATGCCAGCCCTGTAGCCACCTTGCCCCATATTATGGTGATACTTCTTGTTAGCAGCATTCATCTTATTCGTTGCAGACATGTTCTTAGCTTTTTCTGATGTCTTGTATTTCACAAACTCAGCCCAGAATAGTTTTATCTTCTCAAACTGAATATTCTTGAAATCGGGAGTCTTCTCTTTCACGACATAGTCAAGGTGCAATCTTTTCTTCCAGTTGGTGAAACACTAGGCCATCTTCTTCAAAGCCCACTCCCTGACCTTAGCCTCCATGGCTCTCCCATGTTCTAAGGCGTCCTCAACTGGATCCTCCGCATTTGGATCCAGCTCTATCTTTGGTAGTTTGAAATTAACCATGAGCCTCTTCCACAGTAAATCTTTGGCGTGGTTAGGGACAAATAAACATGTTCCCTCTTCTTCCGCATCAGCAGGCCTATTCCAATTTCTAATGGTGATCGGGATTAAGTCCCTAACGATTACTCCACATTGTGCCACAAATTTTTTTGCGACAACTTCGGGAGCCGTCGGTTTGTCGTCTTCAGCGACATCTTCGATCCTGAACCTCTCATGGTCTCCCAACTTTTTGGTTGGGCCTCGGCTGCTCTTTTCAGTAGATTTCTTTGATCCGGAGGGCTAAAACAAGAAAGATCTTCGTTACTATTTCTATATAGATAGCAGATGATTAATTAATGAATTAATTATATTACATGCACCTCGCCAGAGCGGTCGTCTTCTCGATTACACAAGGCATCGCCTTCTCCCTCGCGGAAGGCAACACCTTCAACCTCAGACAAGTCGTCTATTCCGGCAAAAAGAGGATCACCCTCACCGGAGTTGTTCAGAAACGTCGATACATCTAAATTTTCTTCCCCGCGGATCACACCTTGGATCAACTCTTCCTTTTCTTCGTCTCTGTCGTGTGGGTCCATATTTTCTGCATAGGTGAAAAAACGGATAAGTCAAAACGGATAAACCGTAATTTAGAGAAACCCTAATATATACATACACAATAATAAAAATATATACATACACAATATATACATACACACTAAAAGGGAAGGGGCGGCTGGAGCGCGTGGCGATGGACGGAGACGGAGGCGCTGTGGCGGTCGGGGAGGAGGGATAGGCGGAATGCTCAAACAAGGATGATGATATGACAAGTTGAATTGCATTAAAATGAAACCCTAAAACTTGCTCGGCAATTTAAACGGGGTTCCGAGGGTTGAAAACCCTAACTCAGGAAACTCCGGAAACACATGAGAGGGGTTGATTTAGTTATCTAATTAAACTTGTCATTAAAGTTGATTAGCAATGCATGATTATAGCTTAAAAAGGTAGAACTCATTTTTCTGAACATTTTGATATATTATTTGTATTTTTCTGACTTATAAATAATAAGATATGAATTTTACAATATTTAATCATTTTCTGGAATTATAAAACAATTTATTACATCAGGCTGATGTCATAAAAAACCCAGGGCTTTTGTTACCACGACTGAACCTACCCATAGAGACTGACTGGTGGGGCCGGAGCCACATCAGCAGCCCCACACGCAAAGTGGGGGGGGGTCAGGGCGTTTCTCACAGGGGCTGGATCTAGCCAGAGGGGCTGACTGGTGGGACTTGGCCACGCAAGCAAGCCACGTGGACCTCGCCGGAGCACGGCCAGACGGCGGCGGCTGGCGGCGCTAGGGGGAGAACGGAGACGCAAGGGTAGGTCTAATCGAATCAGGGCGTCACCACGAACCTAACTAGGGCGGCGCCGCTAGGTAGAGGTCGTCGGAGCAGCCGACGACGCAAGCGGCGACGCATGCAGATGATTGCGACGGCGTCGTGTATTGAATTGAAACCCTAAAGCATGCTCAAGCAGGGATGATGATATGACAAGTTAATTTGCATTGAATTGAAACCCTAAAGCATGCCCGACAAATTAATCGGGGTTCCGAGGGGTGAAAACCCTAACTCGGCGAAACTCCGGAATCACCTGTGAGGGTTACTATGTTCTTCTAATTAAACTTGTCTTGAAAGTTGTTGAACAATGCATGATGATAGCTTAGATAGCTAGGTTTCATTTTTCTGAACATTTTGATATATTATTTGTATTTTCGACTTACATTAAAATTTATTGAATTTTCAATATTCAAAACAATTTCTGAAAATAAATAAGTCCTGAATTATTTTTACACCTGTGCAAACTATACACACAAAGACTTCAGATGGGCCCTGTGCCACATAGGCAGCCACCCTCACGGCATCAAACCCTAACCCCTAAAACTTTGCACCACGAAACATACCCACAAATATTGACGAAGCCCGAGCCACTGGTCCACCCAGTGTACGCAGGCTATGTCACTGCGACGCGACATCAAGCGGTGAAGGTGGTCGTGATGTTTCCGGCGATTCTAGGGAGCACCGTTGGGTCTGTTCAAACCGTGCGAGCGAGAGGAACCTATCTAACCTAGCGCCGCTAGCTAATGGTCGCCGGAGCAAGCACAATGGCGATCATCTGAGGCGGAGCTCTCGGGTGAACGGCGGGCAGCGGCTACGCGCGTCGCCAGGAAGCAAATACTGGGTCAGGGAGGTTCAGCGGCTCACCCTGAAGCGATTGGGGACGACGGTGAGGAAAGGCGAGGCTCGCAGCGCCGGCGAGGAGCGCGGCGGAGCTCGTCGGGGTCGAGGAAGAAGCAGCACGTGGAGGCGCGACAGCGGGGCAACGAGTGGAGTCCGATGGCGGGGCAGCGCGTGGAGGCCGATAGCGGGGAGGCGGTTGGGCAGCCTGACGGCGTCCGAGCGCTTGTCCTCGCGGTGGCGATCTGTTGCGGGTGAGTGAAGAGGAATGGGGAAGAAGGAGAAGGACGCGTGCTTAAGTAGTGAAGCCTCTTTTGTCCCGGTTGGTGGCTCCAACTGGGACTAAAGGGTTATACGTCCCGGTTGGAGCCATCAACCGGGACGTATACTCTACTTTATTCAGCAGACTAAGGTTTGGCGCGCGTAGGGGTCTTTAGTCCCGGTTGGTGGCTCCAACCGGGACATATGACCCTGTTTTCAAAATTTTTCACGAATTTTCTCTCTGTTCTCGCCTTATTTTTTATTCAGGTTTTAAATTTGTAATGTTTTTTAAATGATAATTATTTTGGAATTTAGAAAAACTTTAAACATAAAAAGTGTTTGAATTTGAATAACTAATTCAAAACCATTTTCTGTTTTTAAAAATAATTAATGTAACCATTTAAACTATGAACTATTTAAAATTAAAAATGAATTAACTTATATTTTTTGAATATTAATTTGGAATTTAGAAAAACTTTAAACATAAAAAGTGTTTGCATTTGAATAAATAATTCAAAACCATTTTCTGTTTTTAAAAAATAATTAATATAACCATTTAAAATTAAAAATGAATTAACTTATATTTTTTGAATATTAATTTGGAATTTAGAAAAACTTTAAACATAAAAAGTGTTTGGATTTGAATAAATAATTCAAAACCATTTTCTGTTTTAAAAAATAATTAATGTAACCATTTAAAATATGAACCATTTACAATTAAAAATGAATTAACTTATATTTTTTTAATATTAATTTGGAATTTAGAAAAACTTTAAACATAAAAAGTGTTTGGATTTGAATAAATAATTCAAAACCATTTTCTGTTTTTAATTTGGATTTGAATTAACTTATATTTTTATATATTAATGGGCGGAAATAAAAGGACGGGAAATAATGGACGGAAAGAAAATTTTATTAGGATAGAGCTGGAATTAAAGTACATAACGCAACTAACACAAAGTTACATAGAAGAACTGAAAATTAAGATACATGGCCAGATTAAGCCACAATCGGCCGAACTTGTTTTGCAATGTTAGAGTGATTCAGTCATGCTCCTGCCTACACCTGTAATACTCGTGATCAGAGTCGTCAGATTGGCCCGTCGTCGTTGTCGTCGTCGGGGTCGCCATAGTTGAACCTTGAAGGCTGAGTACGAGTGGGCTGGACTTGAGGGTAGCGCAGGCGGGGGCTAGAGTCGGCGGTCGTGTCGTAGGCCATGACGCTCTGGAGAGTCCGGCCGCGCCACCATAGCCGACGGTCGGCCTCGCTGAAGTTCGGAGGAGGTGGGCCGTCCTCCTCGTTCCTGGCAAGCGCCCTCTCACGCCGATCCACAAAGAAGGCTTCCCAAGTCGGGAAATAGTCAGGATGCCATCTGGGATTCCTCCGCTGCTCCGGCATGAGCTCGAAGTAGTAGTGGTTCGTGATGGCCATCCGACGCGCCACACCTAGAGGGACAGGAGGAACCGGCACGCCTCGGCCAAAGATCCACCGACGGGGACTCAGAGCCAAGGCGAGGTAGTTCGAGAAGAAGCGCCTCCGCCTCCGTAGGAGTTAGTGCTACGGTGGAAGTCATGGGAAAGAGTGATGAGGTTGCAGATATGAGTCTAGAGATGTGCAATGACAATGGAGGCCAACCCTACATATATATATATATATAGTGAGAAATGGCAGAAAGATAACTGGAGGGAAGAACTGGCGGGAATAAATGGCGGAAGAAATGCCGGGAAGAAAAATGGCGGGAAGAAATGGCGGGAAGAAAAATGGTTCATTTAGAACTTGCATTGGATCTCTGAAGAAACCACATATCGCGAGTCTAAAAATGATTTTTTCAAAAAATCACGGACGATAGATCATGTACCTGTAGTACAAACCGGACCCACTTCCTACCGATTCGGCATACATTTGTCCTTTTTACCCGGGATGGACGAAAAGGTTTGAGATGTCCCGGTTGGGAGATAGTCCATGTAAGGTGGTCTAGTATTTTAGGAAAATGGGACGGTATCATTCTGAAACAGCATTTTGGTGGTTACTTCACAAAATGATCCTTTTTTGCGCTCGGAAAATGAAAAAGGGCTTTTCCGTGCGACAAAAAGGAAAACTTCCTCCTGCAACATTGTTCTCCATACCAATGTCCACATGCGTGCATAATATGGGCACAGCATCACAAACTATGCCGTGATTCAGCATATAACATCGGTCATTTGGACCGAAAGCCATGAAACCTCGAACATGATAGGTCATTTTGTGATGGTTTTTTCGAGACATGATCAATATACCAAGTCTGGTATTTTTCCTTTCAACTATGTCACATAATATGACACCACGCGAAGGATTTTCATTGTTCGGATTTTCTTTGAATTTATTATGCCCGTTTTGAATTTTCTGAATTTCTAACTATGGTCGAACCGGCGTGTATGAAGATAGGATACGAGCATCGTTAGAACTTGCATTGGATCTCTGAAGAATCCACATATTGCAAGTCTAAAAATGATTTTTTCAAAAAATCACGGACGATAGATCATGTACCTGTAGTACAAACCGGACCCACTTCCTACCGATTCGGCAGACATTTGTCCTTTTTACCCGGGATGGACGAAAAGGTTTGATATGTCCCGGTTGGGAGATAGTCCATGTAAGGTGGTCTAGTATTTTAGGAAAATGGGACGGTAGCATTCTGAAACAGCATTTTCGTGGTTACTTCACAAAACGACCCGTTTTTTGCGCTCGAAAAATGGAAAAGGGCTTTTCCGTGCGACAAAAAGGAAAACTTCCTCCTGCAACATTGTTCTTCATACCAATGTCCACATGCATGCATAATATGGTCATAGCATCACAAACTATGCCGTGATTCAGCACATAACATCGGTCATTTGGACCGAAAACCATGAAACCTCGAACATGATAGGTTATTTTGTGAAGGTTTTTTCGAGATATGATCAATATACCAAGTTTGGTATTTTTCCTTTCAACTATTTCACATAATATGACACCACGCGAAGGATTTTCATTGTTCGGATTTTTTTTGAATTTATTATGCCCGTTTTGAATTTTCTGAATTTTTAACTATGGTCGAACCGACGTGCATGAAGATAGGAGACGAGCATCGTTAGAACTTGCATTGTATCTCTGAAGAAACTACATATTGCGAGTCTAAAAATGATTTTTTCAAAAAATCACGGGCGATAGATCATGTACCTGTAGTACAAACCGGACCCATTTCCTACCGATTCGGCAGACATTTGTCCTTTTTACCCGGGATGGACGAAAAGGTTTGAGATGTCCCGGTTGGGAGATAGTCCATGTAAGGTGGTCTAGTATTTTATGAAAATGGGACGGTAGCATTCTGAAACAGCATTTTGGTGGTTACTTCACAAAACGACGCTTTTATGCCGAAAATGGAAAAGGGCTTTTCCGTGCGACAAAAAGGAAAACTTCCTCCTGCAACATTATTCTCCATACCAATATCCACATGCATGCATAATATGGGCACAACATCATAAACTATGCCGTGATTCAGCACATAACATCGGTCATTTGGACCGAAAGCCATGAAACCTCGAACATGATAGGTCATTTTGTGAAGGTTTTTTCGAGACATGATCAATATACCAAGTCTGGTATTTTTCCTTTCAACTATGTCACATAATATGACACCACGCGAAGGATTTTCATGGTTCGGATTTTTTTTGAATTTATTATGCCCGTTTTGAATTTTCTGAATTTCTAACTATGGTCGAACCGGCGTGCATGAAGATAGGGGACGAGCATCGTTAGAACTTGCATTGGATCTCTAAAGAAACCACATATTGCGAGTCTAAAAATGTTTTTTTCAAAAAATCACGGGCGATAGATCATGTACCTGTAGTACAAACCGGACCCACTTCCTGCCGATTCGGCAGACATTTGTCCTTTTTACCCGGGATGGACGGAAAGGTTTGAGATGTCCCGGTTGGGAGATAGTCTATGTAAGGTGGTGTAGTATTTTAGGAAAATGGGACGGTATCATTCTGAAACAACATTTTGGTGGTTACTTCACAAAACGACCCATTTTTTGCGCTCGGAAAATGGAAAAGGGCTCTTCCGTGCGACAAAAAGGAAAACTTCCTCCTGCAATATTGTTCTCCATACCAATGTCCACATGCATGCATAATATGGGCACAACATCACAAACTATGCCACATAATATGCCAAGTCTGGTATTTTTCCTTTCAACTATGTCACATAATATGACCCCGCGCGAGGGATTTTCATTGTTTGGATTTTCAATATACTAAAGGTTCATCTTTAGTCCCGGTTGGAGGGATTTCGGCAGGCTGGGCCAGGCAGCACTAATGATAGGTGTGAGTGTCGACATTATGTCGTGCGGCGTGTACCTTGTCCCGGATGGTGTCACCAACCGGGACTAAAGATGAACCTTTAGTCCCGATTGGAGACAACTGGGACAAAACACGAGTCAGCACTAATAATAGGGGTGAGTGTCGACATTATTTCATAAGTGTCGACACTATGCCGAGCTGCTTGTACTATAAATAGGCATCCTTGTGAGTCCAGTCCTCCAGCCAGTTTGAGGCATCTCCAAGATGGTTTTCGAGAGCAGGGACACCACTACGGCGAGCCAGGAGATGCCGACGAGCCCAGATCCTCGGCATCTCCGAGAATCAGTCAGAGGCACTCCCTAATATGTGAAATTAGTTAGCTCCCAGGCGTATTGATCTAGTTAGAGAAGTTACAAGCTGCAAGATGGTTTTCGAGAGCAGGGACACCACTACGGCCAGTTTCAGGGAGATGCCGCCGGATAGTCCTCCGGCATCTCCGAGAAACTGGTCATAGAGGCACTCCCTAATATGTGAAATTAGTTAGCTCCTAGGTGTATTGATCTAGTTAGAGAAGATACAAGCTGCAAGATGGTTTTGAGAAGGGGACACCAGTTTCAGGGAGATGCCGCCGGATCCTAGTCCTCCGACATCTCCAAGAAACTGGTCATAGAGGCACTCCCTAATATGTGACCGCGCGCGTTTGGAGATCAGATCTTAATGGTAAGTACGAATCGAGACAACTTCTTCATAGTCCCGGTCCAGCCACAAAACGGGACTAACACTCAAGACATTTAATTAATATTAAAAACTGAGACTACAAAACCGGGACTAAAGGCCCCCCTGTATATAGTCCCGGTCAAGCTACAAACCGCGAAAGATATCCTTCGGTGAAGCCACAAACCGTGAAAGACATGAACTAGAGTTACATAATATGAGCATGATTTTCTTGGCATATGTCCTTCCTTATGATCGCTTCAGACGTAACCATGGAGCATCTTCTTTACTTAACGGAATGCTTGGGTCAGTTTTCACTGTGAAGGGCGGAATTTCATCAAACTTATTATAATCTTCTGACATGTCTGTCTTATTATAAACTTATTATAATCATCAAAGAACTATGTGACGCTTTGGCTCATCATATGATGTATTCGTTTGCATATTTTTTCTTTTTTCGGTCTGGAGGACATGTCCTTCACATAGAAAACCTGAGACACATCATTGGCTAGGACGAATGGTTCATCTCTATAACCAAGATTGTTGAGATCCACTGTTGCCATTCCGTACAACTGGTCTATCTTTACCCCTTCCCCATTCAGGTTGACCCATTTGCAGCAAAACAAAGGGACCTTAAAAGAGACTCCATAGTCTAGTTCCCATATCTCCTCTATGTAACCATAGTATGTGTCCTTTCGTCCATTCTCGTCTATTGCATCAAAGCGGACACCACTATTTTGATTGGTGCTCTTTTTATCTTGGGCGATCGTGTAGAATGTATTCCCATTTATTTCGTACCCTTGGAAATTCAATAGAGTAGAAGATGGTGACGCGGCCAACAAGTATAGCTGATCTCCAACAGTGATGTCATTCAAGAGATGTGTCCGCATCCAACCACCGAAAGACTTCACGTGTTCATCTGTAATCCATGATTCAGGCTTCCCCGGGTTTTTGGAGCGTACAATATTCTTGTGTTCCTCGATATACGGAGCTGCCAAGGTGGAATTATGTAGAACTGTGTAGTGTGCTTTAGTGAAAGAATCACTGCCCCTACATAACAATGCTTTCTTTCCCAGCGTGCCTTTTCCACTTAGTCTTCCCTCATGCCGCGAGTCAGAAACACCAATCGGCTTAAGGTCAGGAATAAAGTCAACACAAAACTCAATGACCTCCTCTGTTCCATATCCCTTGGAGATGCTTCCTTCTGGTCTAGCACGGTTATGAACATATTTCTTTAAGACTCCCATGAACCTCTCAAAGGGGAACATATTGTGCAGAAATACCGGACCGAGAATGGCAATCTCTTCCACTAGGTGAACCAGGAGATGCGTCATAATATTGAAGAAGGATGGTGGGAACACCAACTCAAAACTAACAAGACATTGTACCACATCCTTCTGTAACCTTGGCAGAATATCTGGATTGATTACCTTTTGAGATATTGCATTGAGGAATGCACATCTTCACAATGGGTACTCGAACATTTTCGGTAGAAGCCCCTCAATGCAATCGAAGCAACTACGTCATAATCACGTGATCCATGAGACTTCAGGTTTTGGAACTTTTCTCGCCATATTTATTATCCCTTTATATTAGATGAGAAGCCGACGGCACCTTGATACCGTAAAGGACTTCAAAAAGATTTCCTTCTCTTTGGTAAGAGCATAGCGCACGACTTAAGTGACGCCCTTTATCCGTCTTGTTCTGTGTATGCATGTTCTTTGGGTCTTTCATAATTTGTTGGTCCTCCCGTGCTTCTGGTGTATCTTTTGTCTTCCCATACACGCCTAGGAATCCTAGCAGGTTCACGCAAAGATTCTTCGCCACGTGCATCACGTCGATTGAAGAGCGGACACGCAGGACTTTCCAATATGGCAGCTCCCAAAATATAGATTTCTTCTTCCACATGGGTGCGTGTCCCATGCGACGCTGCTCGAACTGATTGACCGCCGGGACCCTTTCCAAAGATTACTTCTATGTCCTTGACCATACCAAATACATCATCACTAGCAGGGAGCTCAGGCTTCTTCCGGTGATCCGCCTCACCTTTGAAATGCTTGCCTTTCTTTCTTACGATATGATTGGTCGGAAGAAATCATCGATTCGCCAGGTACACAACCTTCTTGTATTTATGCAAATATGTACCTTCAGTATTATTTAAACAGTGTGTGCATGCCTTATATCCCTTGTTTGTCTGTCCTGAAAGGTTACTAAGAGCAGGACAATCATTGATGGTTACGAATAGCAACCCTCGTAGATCAAATGGCTCCTGTTTGTTCTCATCCCACACATGTACACCTGGTTTTCCCCACAACTGTAAGAGTTCTTCAACTAATGGCCTAAGGTACACATCAATGTTGTTGCCCAGTTGCTTCGGGCCTTGGATGAGCACTGGCATCATAATGAACTTACGCTTCATGCACAACCAAGGAGGCAGGTTGTAGATACATAGAGTCGCAGGCCAGGTGTCAGATCGCAGCTCTGCTCCCAAAAGGATTCATGCCATCCGTATTTAGACCAAACCATAAGTTCCTTGCGCCACCGCAAAGTCCGGGAAGTCTCTCAATTTTCTCCACCGTGACCCATCAGTGGTGTCTCAACTTCCCGTCTTTCTTACGGTCTTCTTTGTGCCATCGCAACAACCTGGCATGCTCTTTGTTTCTGAACATGCGTTTCAACCTTGGTATTATAGGAGCATACCACATAACCTTAGCAGGAACCCTCTTCCGGAGGGTCTCTCCCTCAACATCACCAGGGTCATCTCATCTGATTTTATACCGCAATGCATTGCATACCGGGCATTTATAGAAATTCTCATACTCCTTACAGCGGTAGAGGATGCAGTCATTAATGCATGCATGTATCTTTTGCACATCTAATCCTAGAGGACAGAGAGTCTTCTTTGCTTCGTAGGTACTCTCGGAAAGTTTGTTATGTTTTGGAAACTTCGGCTTCATTATTTTCAGCATCTTTTCAAATGAGGAGTCAGTTAGACCACACTCTGCCTTCCATCGCAACAATTCCAGTGTGGTACCGAGCTTTGTGCTGCCATCTTCACAATTTGGGTACAACAATTTCTTGTGATCTTCTAACATGCCCTCTAACTTCAACTTCTCATTTTCTCATTTCACGCCTCGCTTTGCATCAGAAATGACCCTACCAAGTTCATCAGCCGGCTCATCTGATGCCCGTTCTTCACCTCCTTCCTCTCCATTGTCTTCCATTGTAGTATCACTGTATTCAGGAAACATATGATGATAGTTGTTATCATCATCTTCTTCTTCACCATCTTCCATCAGAACCCCTCTTCCCCCGTGCTTGGTCCAGCAATTATAGTTGGGCATGAAACCTTTCATAATCAGGTGGCCGCGAATGATTTTTGTGGAAGAGTACTCCTTGTTGTTCCGACATTGAACACATGGACAACGTATAAAACCATTCTCTTTGTTTGCCGTAGCCACATCGATAAATTTATCCACGCCTTTCATATACCCGGGTACACGCCGGTCACCGTACATCCATTCCCGACCGTTCATCTGCATCATATAAGTAAGTTTATCAAAAACAGGACATCATAAATAGTGAAATGACCAATTCACATCGACACATGCATTGTATCAATGACAGAGAAAAGATAAGATTGCTAACCTCGATCGAGGGAAATAAAGAGGAGAAAGCTCAAGTGCGTCTCGGACACCTTCTATATTTTTGTTCTATGAGAAATTGAACGGGATCATTCACTCAAACATTTCATCAAACACCTTGAATGCATGCATAGGGGAAAAAAAACTAGCACACCCCTCACACCTTCCACCAAGAAAAAACAGAGTGGAGGCAGAGGGCTGGAGCGTTGCATTTGTAGAGGGCGAGAGCATACATCCCGGTTTGTAACACAAACCGGGACTAAAGGTATGTGCCACGCCACGTGGCACTGACGCCCAACCTTTAGTCCCGGTTTGTGTTACAAACCGGGACGTATGCCCCCTTACCAACCGGGATGCATGCCTCCGGGTCCCGTGCCCGCTCGAACCGGGACGCGTGCCAGCATTAGTCCCGGTTCGTGGCGCAACCGGGACTAATGATCTTAGGAGAAGCGAACGGATGACCTTTTTTCTACTAGTGCAAGTAGGTAGCGTTCTCTAACGCGAAGTTGACAAACAGGGTCATCGGGCTAGCCATTGACCGCTATTATTTGTTGTTTGTGACAATCTTGTTGTGTAGAACTAGCTAGGAGAACATTTCCCATGAGAATTCCACATATTCTCCCCCAAGAATTTTGAGCATGGAATTTTACCACATAAGACGAAATGGCACTGTAATCCCATTCGTCGTATAGAGCCAAGTGTATCTGGCATTGAAGGATTAGAGGTGAATATGGCCTTGTGGGGGCATGATTGCATCAATAAATGCAAAGCCTAGGATACCACATCTTTTCTTTCTTTAAATATTATTTAATCTAGTTTTTCAATAAATAAAGTTGTTTTTAATAATACAATATTTTATTTTCATTTGGTTGTTTGCAGGATTTCCGTACTTGTACCGTTATATGATCGCTAGGCGGAAGAAGGTCTTGTTAGCAGCAAAAATAACCTGATGCTGCAACTGCTTCTTGAGCAATCAAGTTCAAACTATTAGAAACATGGAATATCATAATAAAATAATTTATGTGAGTCTCTAATCATGCATTGTACCACTTATAGATCACTAGCCTCAAGCTTGATGATAGTGTTATGTGTGTGATCTCAAGGTTGGATTCTTTTCAAACATCTTTGGCAATAAGTGGCTCACTGCATCAGTTCGAAAAATGAAAGAGGGGTATTTTTCTGTGTTTGTGCTCTGCCATATCAAGTCTAGGCATTTAACCCAAAATGTGAGGCAACGACAGGATCAAAGAAATGCATCTCTCCAAGAAGAAATCGCAACTCCTTCCCAATACAATAAAAATAGATTTCAAAAACCCATTTTTAAGAATCCTCTATTATGTTCTTCAACCCATGAAATACAGAAGAAATGAGAACATATCTTATTGGATAGGCTTTTAAATAGGAGTCATGGAATAATGCAGTATTGAAATAGTGTTTTCTATAGTACAAGAAAAAATTTAATCAAATTTATGGATTTACCACGAACTTGGTTCTGACTACATAGATAAAAATAAAAAGTTATATCTTCGAAACCATTGAAAAAGGGAATTGAACGAGTGACAAATTGTTCAAGGATAATAAGATATCATATGACTTGGAAGTGAAGAAGATCTTAGAAATGGTTGAAGTAATTGAACTGGAGGATCACAATGACTATAGCTCGTTGTAGAGTTCCTAAGGAAGAAAATGATCCATTTGATACTATAGAAGACCTGTTAGAAAGGATCATTTCATTTTAATAGGATGGTCAGGCCTATTGCTCTTTCCTTATGCTTAAATCGTGCGTTAAAATTTTAAGCCAATTTTTTCTTTTCATGAACCTTCCCAGATAACATCTCTTATTTGATAAATATTTTTGAAAAGCAACTTCTAGGTTGAAAAGAAAGTTTGTATTATAGATTTATTTTCTCTCAGAAACACAAAATACCCCCATACTCGGTACTTTTTTTTGGGATGACATAAGACAAATTACCGCATGCCGGCAAATAATTATGCTGTGTTTGATGGGAAGATGAAATGACCCTTCATAATGGCGCGGTAGGTAAACAATGGCATATTTTACCGTGTGTGGATTGGATTTGACGGGAAAAATGCCATCGACTTGTGTGGCCCACCAGATTCGAGCCTATCCTTAAAATATCCCTCTCTACTGCTCCATGTCTTACACAACCACACTCCACAATACTCATCACTCCCAAAACCTCCCTAGGAGAATCTGCAGTGGTTGGCATCCTAGGCGGTGATACGAAGACCATGCCTCAAATCGGGGGAGGATTTGTGATTTTAGGCATTTTTGTATCAATTAATTTAAGGATATTTCTTGTTTGTATCACATTTTGGGTCTTCAATGATCTCACAAACTTAAATTTGGGGAGTTCTGCGGCATAGTGCTGAATTGGATCCATGAAGAAACCAGGACTGGTATCGTGATAAGGCTAAGCTACATCACAACATGCTCGTGCAAGATACCCACCCGCAGACACATCACATCTGAGGGCAAGAACAACGATTTTAGGTTTCATTTGTTGCAACCAATTAAAACCGAATTGTTGCTACTGTGCATGGGTTAATCTAGATCACTCGAAGGTACTTGACTATGCATTGATGAAAACATGGAAGGAAGAAGTGGAGGAATTTGACGATACATAAGAAAGAGAATGAACGTGGCGGAGGCAACAAATGATGTGAACAATGGGATCGCTTAATCAATGGGTGCGATTTAGATAGCGTTCAAGACTGTTCTCCATAAAAATACCCTAGTCACCTATAGCTCGCTGGCCACAAAACCAAAGTCGAATCTACGCCGCCCACCTCCCCCTCTACCCGCTGACGTCACATACGGCTTCGTGCATCTACTCATGTTCTCTGTTGCGCTACTCTCAACTAAACAATTCCCCTCTTAGTCGCGACACTCTCCCTCAACCGCATCGTCTTCCTCTCAATAGATTCTATGCTGCCTTCCTCTCTACCATGCCCCCTTTGTCAACCATATAGTACTCCTCTCTAGTATGTCCCTAGCTTAAGGATATCCCCTATCTAGATCTATGTATCCTTTTGTAGATTTACAATCTTTTGTTTTTAGCAATGGCATTGGCACATCCTAGCAGCTTCACTTGAAGAAGAACAACAAATGTCAAACTGACAGTCAATTTAGTCACTCATATTCATTTCACAATTCTCCACACTCTCGCATCTTACCGACGCTATTATCCATTTTTTCTGATTGAAGGGAACTAATTAGAAGCAACGGTTTAAGAGAGCTAACCATGTCACACAACACTGAAACCCTTTTGTTAGGATTTTCTAGTGAAGTAGTGATAATGCTCATTATTTAATTACATAGAATCATCTTGACCCAAACAGCTTGCCAAAGTTTCCTGTTAGACTTGTAATCTCGTGTAATCTCCTATACCCTCTGTACGTGTACTAGTTCTCGTATATGTACGCATACGTGACTTGGAGTAGTACTCCTCTCTCTCTCTGTACGTTGCCACCGGTGGGGCTATTCCACCGATATATAAACACGTACCCGAGACCCGAGAGGGTCGCTTTCCACCAGGACTAGATCGCTGATATGGTATCAGAGCCAACCTCTTCCCGACCTAGCTGCCGAAAAACCAAAAAACACTGTCACCGCCGCCTCCTACAACCAAAAAAACCCAAGACACACCTAGCAAAAACTCCTTGCCGCCGCCACCGATCGTCTTGATCCGTAGCCGTCGCAAAAACCACACACCAAAACCCTCAAACAAACCACCGTCACCGCCGATCCTTGATGACCCACAAGTATAGGGGGTGTATCGTAGTACTTTCGATAAATAGGAGTGTCGATCCCAATGAGGAGCAGAAGGTGATGAACAGTGGTATGGAGCAGGAAATCCCTGTGAATACTTAGCAAACAGATTTTTAGTGGTTTCCTGACAAAGCAACAAAACAAAGAGCGAGTAACAGAAGTAACGAACAAAACGGAGCAAGTGGCCCAATCCTTTCTTAGCAAAGGACAAGCCGGTGGAAATACTTATAAGGACCAAACGTTCTTGAGGACACATGGGAATTCTGTCAAGTGCTTTCGCTTTAAATAGCTGAGTACTCTTCTTTGGTGTTTGTAAGTGTTGTGTGGGTGAACCTGTGCTAACATACCGCCCTTCCTAGGACTAATACATACTTGTGATTAAACCCCCTGCAAACATTCGTAACTACAGGAAAGTAATTAAGATATAGATCTAACCACAACCTTAAACTCTGAGATCCTACACTCCCTTGTGCAAAGGTGTCCTAACAGGGGTTCAGGTTTCTGTCACTTTGGCAACCCCACGATTAGTAGCCAAATACACAATGCATTCCCCTAGGCCCATAAATGGTGAAGTGTCATGTAGTCGACGTTCACATGACACCACTAGAAGAATAGCACCACAACTTAAATACTAAACCATTGAATAATAACTCAACACAGATCCACTAATAACAACATGACTTCTCCCATGTCCTCAAGAACTAAACAAACTACTCACAAGACATCATATGGATCAAGATCAAAGATGATATGATAATGAATAACAATCTGAACATAAACAATAATCCAATGGTTCCACTCACAAGCATCAACTACAATAGTAATCAACACCGGGAAAGTTTCCCCTAAGAACTAAAGAAATATCCAACACAATTGTTACAGTGGGACGGAGTGGTGATGATGGTGCTGGTGGAGATGATGGTGTGGATGATGATGATGATCTCGATAAATCCTAGCTTGATGACGGTGTTGAAGGCGATGGTCTCCCCTCTCGGGAAGGAATTCCCCCGGCAGAAATCTGTCTGCCAGAGAGATCTTTCTCTTTGTGTGTTTTTTGCCCCCAGAGGCGGCAGAAATCTATCTATGGTCGCCCCCTGGTATTAGGGTTCCGTAGGGAAGATATAGGCGAAGGGGCGGAGTCGGGGGCACCTGCCCTATGCGCGGGGTCAGGTGGGCCCGTGCCTAGGGGGTGTGGGCCCCCTGAGGCCCATCTCCGTCCCTCCTTCTGGCTTCCTTCGTCTTCTGGTAAAATAATATGTTTCCATATTTTTCTAGTATTTTTCTGATCTTCGCGAAATTGCACCAAATCGCCTTTTTTTCCATGAGAATCTAGACTCCGGCAGTCCATCTTCCAGGAATCATCCAACATGCATAAACAGATGAAAAGCCATAAGTAATACCTCATAATAAGACAAATATCAATGAATAGAGGTAAATTATGATATAGAAAGGTGATGCAAATTGGGCGTATCAACTTCCCCAAGCTTAGACTTCGCTTGTCCCCAAGTGAAAACTGAGCTCAGTAAACATGTCCACATGTTTATGGAGTGAAGTGTCGATAAAAGAATATGAACAAGAAGCATGACACTTACCATTGCACAACTCATATAAGAAAACAACTCACCATTATATAACTTAGCTTGCAACCCAGTACAACAGTCACAATAGAGACGCATAAAGATAAATCATAATTGGAATTGGCAAACTTGTTCTTGGTCAGAGAACACCTAGCAAACAATTTCACAAAAAGCTTTTTGTAGAAATTTCAAAAGAGGAGCACTCTTTGCTCAAAAAGGTTTTTCACAAGTGAAGGCTTTCAAAGTAATACTCAATAGATAAGAGTTTTGTGCAAACAAGGAAGATGAAAAACATGATTGAATAAATCACCATATGAATGCTTGAAAGACAACAACTCAAAAGCTTGCTGGAGACAGAGAGGAAATAGGTTTACTGACTCAACTGGTAACTAGGAGGAAGGTCCCTTCTTAGAGGGTAGCAGGGATTACAAGTCATAAAGAGCTTCCGAAAGATTATGGTACTTACTAGCTTTGAGCCCTCATTGCCCCTATCATAATCATCTTGAGATGATTAAGGTTAAAGTGAACAAAGATGGAGTATATTCTTGACGAAATATAGGTTGGCAATCTCATGTCCCTTGAATATGAGGGCCACTCCTCATGCATACTCTACTTTGGGTCCAGGTAAGTTCTTGTCATTGTAAGTATTTGCATATCATTGAGAATCGCCAATGGGGTACCCCTTGCACATGGCACAGGAGCTTTCCCATAACCAAAACGACAAGGCAAGCAGACAATGGGCATCTCAACAATATTTTTATTTACCATATGCATAGATTTTTATTGAGGATGCTTCATAGATGACTCACTATGGTGATGCTGCAAGTTTCCACCATGATTAAGCATGTCTTAGGCTAGCCGCCCAGGCGTTTCTCTAACAGAGAATACAAACTCCATGGACTTACAAGTTCCCTCTTTATTTCACACCATTGACATCCATAGACAAAAGAGCACGATATCAACTGTGTACAGAGTATAAGTGCAATGTTGAAAACGTTCCCCGTGACAGCACGGTTCTACTAATTCCAACGTATAGATGCAAACATATACAACTTCAATGTTCACAATGGTTCAAGTTTATTAGAGGCAAGTAAATAAAGTGTGCCATCAAGTTCGTGAGAGCTTTACTAACTAGTTTTCACATGACAAAATACTTTTTAATTCGAAAGGTAGATGAAGCTTGAGAATTTGCTAGGAATAGCAACAACTACTAGGTAGATATAGTGAACACAAATGGCAAAGTTTTTTTTTGTTCAAAGGATTTTGGAAATATGAGAAGTATGCCTTCTCAAAACAGGTTTTTGGCTAGCAAGGATGGGTAGCAAGCAAGAGAATTGAAAGAAACAAGCAAACATACAAGTAATAAAGCCAAATATGCAATCTTCCTTGTAAACACAAAAGAATCTTAAATAAAGAATACTAAGCTTATGAGCCAACAAGAAAGAAAACAAATGATACCAAATACCTGTAAGCTTTTTTCTTTCTTTCTTGCTCTTTCATAGTAATGCTACTGACCAGAACTCGGTTTGACAAAACCAATTTAGATCCACTTGATGATCCTAGAGTGGTGCCAATACTGATCAACAAGATCCATCATATAATAGAGATTGCAAACTAAAAATAAGAAGTGCAAAAAGTAAAAGATGAGACTTCTAATTAATATTCAATAAAGGCACTCACACCAAGGGATACATAGATAATCAACTAAAGGAGAGATACTTCCACATGCAAACCAAACTATAAGATAACCTCTCTACCACAGATATGAATCCACTAAAAACGTAAAAGATAATAAATAGTGGTGGTGATACCGCGGCACTCCCCCAAGCTTGGAACAAGCCAAGGGGATGCCAAACCTGATGACGATTTACTCCCTTGGTGGTGGTGGTGTTTCCTTGTCATCGTCAAACTTCCAAGGCAATGGTTCCCCATCCAAAAAGGATGTCCTTGTCTCTGTAATCTTGAAACTAGCAGCAGAGCTAATGCGATCAAATCTAGCCTCATACTCACAATTTTGGTTCTGTATGTCATAGACTTGTGCTTGCAATTGATTGGTGGTCTGACGGAGTGAGAAGATCTATTCTCGGAGCTCAGCAACTTCTCCCTCGTGCTTGGTTATGAGTTCTGAACTTATCTTGTCAATAACATCCACTTCGCGTTCTGCCATCTTCTTATACCTGAAAACTTCTTGTTACAGCGCTTCCATCCTATCTTACAGACTGCCTTCTACTTTAGGGCCTTGAACTTCTTTCATCTGTACCTTCCCCTCCTTAAGGATCAACTTTTTGGGATGAGTCCTCAACTCATACATGTAAGGGTTGAGGACTTCCACAGAGGGATCCTCCGTGGGTGTTCTAGAGGAAGACATTGAGGCTCCAAATCTGAGGATTTTCCTGACAGAAATAGATCGAAATGAAAACATGACGAGAACACGATGCAAGAACCTCGAGGAACCCGGGAGGTTATATATTACGAAGGTTCAATGCATAAGGAAAGTTTTGACACGGAAACGAAGCGGAGACGAAGTTCGAGGGTGTCAAACCTCCTCCAGGCGCGGCCAGGCTGGGCCCGCGCCTGGGGTAGGTTTGTCCACCCCGGGCTCCATTTCCTCTTCAGTTTCGTCTCGCAATTTCCCTTATGTATTAAAAACATCAAAAATATAAAAAGACTGGGGTTTCACGAACCTTCTATTTTCACCACTTTTACCTATTCAAAGGTGAACTCTGCAGTTTCTGGTGTTCGATTTCTGATAAATTCGTCTGGAGTCACCATTTGAATAACATCCACATCTTCATTATAAGAATCTCCAGAAATATAATGCTTTAATCTTTTACCATTAACCACCTATGTTGTGTCATCCTTCAGATAAGAAATTTTGATGGCACCTGAACGGTAAACTTCCTTGATAACAAAAGGTCCTTCCCATTTGGAGAGTAGTTTCCCTGCAAAAAATCTGAGACGAGACCTATACAAAAGAACTTTCTCACCCACATGGAACTCCCTTTTGATAATTCTCCTATCATGACATCTTTTTACTTTTTCCATAAAGAGCCTAGCATTTTCGTAAGCTTCACCTCTCCACTCATCTAGATTACTTAAGTCGAGCAGTCTTTTCTCACCAGCAAGTCTAGAGTCTCTATTCAACTCCTTCACTGCCCAATAAGCTTTATGTTCTAATTCTAAAGGAAGGTGACAAGGCTTCCCATAGACCATTTTGTAAGGAGACATCCCCATATGATTTTTATAAGAAGTTATATAATCCCACAAAGCGTCATTCAACTTTTTAGCCAAATTTTTCCTAGATCTATTGACAGTCTTCTGCAAGACAGATTTGATTTCCCTATTGGAAAGTTCTACTTGACCACTAGTTTGGGGGTGATAAGCTGAAGCTATTATGTGGTTTACATCATACTTAGCGAGAGTTTTCCTAAAACCCCCATGAATAAAATGAGAGCCTCCATCAGTCATGAGATATCTAGGCACACCGAACCTAGGAAAAATAACATCTTTGAGCATTTTCAAAGAGGTCTTACCATCAGCACTGCTTGTAGGTATGGCTTCTACCCACTTTGTAACATAATCAACATCAACAAGAATATGAGTGTACCCTTTTGAAGGAGGAAAAGGCCCCATAAAGTCAAATCCCCAACAATCAAAAGGTTCAATAACAAGAGAATAATTCATAGGCATTTCATTGCGTCTAGAGATGTTACCTACTCGTTCGCATTCGTCACATGATAAGATAAACTTCCTTGTATCTTTAAAAAGGGTAGGCCAATAAAATCCAGATTGTAACACTTTTTGTGCGGTCCTATCCCCAGCATGATGTCCTCCATAAGCACTTCCATGACATTTTCTTAATATCTCTTGTTGTTCAAATTCTGGAACACATCTTCGCATAATACCATCTACTCCTTCTTTATATAAGTGTGGGTCATCCCAAAAATAATGCCTTAGATCATAAAAGAATTTCGTTCTTTGCTGGGCTGTAAAGGTTGGAGGCAAATACTTGGAAACAATAAAGTTAGCATAATCAGCATACCAAGGATTTTCATGTGGACTTACCCTTATCGCAGCTAACTGCTCATTTGGAAAACTATCATTAACAGGCAAAGGGTCAAAAGAAATGTTTTCCAAACGAGATAAATTATCAGCAACAGGATTATCAGCACCTTTCCTATCCACAATATGCAGATCAAACTCCTGTAAAAGCAACACCTACCTTATAAGCCTAGGCTTAGCGTACTTCTTTGTCATAAGGTACTTAATAGCTGCATGATCAGTATGAATAGTAACCTTAGAATCAACAATATAAGGTCTAAACTTATCACAAGCAAAGATTACAGCTAAGAACTCTTTTTCAGTAGTAGCATAATTCTTTTGAGCATCATCCAGAGTCTTGCTAGCATAATGAATAACATTCAACTTCTTGTCAGCACGTTGTCCAAGGACAGCACCCACAACAAAATCACTAGCATCACTCATGATTTCAAAAGGTAAACTCCAATCAGGTGGTTGCACAATAGGAGGAGTTATCAAAGCTTTCTTCAAAGTTTCAAAAGCTTCCTTACAATCATCATCAAAAACAAAAGGAACATCTTTTTGAAAAAGATTAGTAAGGGGCTTTGAAATTTTGGAGAAATCTTTAATAAACCTCCTATAGAAACCAGCATGACCAAGGATACTACGAATACCTTTGATATCTCTAGGGCAAGGCATCTTCTCAATTACTTCAATTTTGGCTCTGTCAACTTTAATGCCTCTTTCAGAGATCTTGTGTCCAAGAATAATCCCTTCATTAACCATGAAATGGCATTTCTCCTAGTTAAGAACAAGGTTGGTTTCCTCACATCTCTGCAAAACTTTATCAAGGTTGTGCAAACAGTTATCAAAAGAAGTTCCATAGACGGAAAAATCGTCCATGAAAACCTCTACAATTTCTTCACAAAAACCATGAAAGATAGCAGACATACATCTCTGAAAGGTAGCAGGAGCATTACACAAACCAAAAGGCATACGCCTATAAGCATAAGTACCGTAAGGACAAGTAAAGGTAGTTTTCTCTTGGTCCTGTGCTTTCACAGCAATTTGAGAAAACCCAGAATAACCATCAAGAAAGCAAAAGTGGGTCTTTTTGGACAACCTCTCTAGCATTTGATCAATAAAGGGCAAAGGATAATGATCTTTCTTAGTAACTTTATTAGTCTTTCTGAAATCAATGCATATTCTATACCCAACCACTACTCTTTGGGGTATAAGCTCATTATCCTCATTAGGCACAACAGTTATTCCCCCTTTCTTGGGAACACAATGAACAGGGCTAACCCATTGACTATCAGCAATAGGATAAATAATACCACCGTCAAGGAGTTTTAATACCTCATTTCTTACCACATCCTTCATCTTAGGATTTAGACAGCGTTGGTGCTCAACAACTGGTTTTGCATCAGTCTCAATATTAATAGCATGCTGACATATAGTGGGACAAATTCCTTTTAAATCATCAAGAGTATAACCCATAGCTCCTAGGTGCTTCTTCAATACCTACAATAACCTTTCTTCTTCCTTCCCTAAAAGTTTAGAACTAATAATAACAGGATATATCTTCTTATCATCAGGATAAACATATTTAAGATCATTAGGTAAAGGTTTTAATTCGAAAACAGGGCCCCCCTTTGGGTGGAAGTGTGGTACCCAAATCTTCCACAGGTAAATTATGCTTAAGTAACTCAGGCTAACGAAGGAAAACTTCATCAATCTCATTTCTTTCCTTCATAAAGGCATAACTTTCATGATCTTCCATGAACTGCTGCAAAGTATTGTTAGGAGCAAGATAAATAGCAGACAGTTGTTCAACCCTGAAATCCTCATCAAGTAATTCATTTTCATAAGGAGTTTTGGCAAATTTGGAAAAATTAAACTCATAAGATTCTCCAGCGAACTTAGTCAAAACTTTTTACTTCCTACAATCTATGATAGCCCCACAAGTATTAAGGAAGGGTCTACCAAAGATGATAGGATAGGTTTTACTAGCTTCTTTACCAAGTACTAGAAAATCAGCAGGATATTTAATCTTACCACAAAGGACCTCCACATCTCTTACAATACCAATGGGGCAAACTTGCTCTCTATTAGCAAGGTGAATAACCACATCAATGTCCTCAAGCTCACAAGGACCAATCTCATGCATAATTTCCCTGTAAAGCTCATAAGGAATAGCACTAGAACTAGCACCAATATCACATAAACCATAGTAGTTATGACTACCAATTTTAACAGAAAGCACAGGAACACTAGCTTTTCTAACCTTCTTAGGATGACAAATAACATTAGTAGCGTCTTCACAGAAGACAATATGCTCATCCTCTATGTTTCTAGTGACAAGATCCTTCACAATAGCTACCACAGGCTCGATATCAATAAGCTCATCGGACCCTTCAGTTTTCTTTGCGCTCTTGCTAATCACATTGGCCATAATAGATTGTTCCCTTACCTTGGATGGAAAAGGGATCTTCTCAACACAAGGTTTAGGAAAAATAGGATCAACAGTACAAACCTCTATACTGGCAGGAACGTGGGTAGCAATGTCTTTATAAGGAGCATGGTACTTGTCCCACTCTTTCTTAGGAATCTCAATATAAGAGGCAAAAGCATTAAAACATTTTGCAAGGACTTGAGGATCAAGGCTAAACTTATTGCTATATCACGAAAGTTATTAGTTCCCATAAAAGATTTAATGCATTCATAATCATAGTTTATACCTGACTTTCTTCCTTTGTCATTCTCCCAAGCCTCAGTATTATCTTGAATACGGTCTAAGAGATCCCATTTAGCTTCTTCCTTCATACTTGTGAATGATCTAGCATAAGAAGCATCTAGTAAATCTTTATCATGAAGAGAAAGCCTAGCATAAACATTATTGAGAATAATATTGTTAGGGAGTTCATGAATAGGACATTTAAGCATTAGTAGCTTCAATATCCCCCAAGCTTGAGCTGTACTCTCTCCATCAAGAGGCCAAAAGTTATATATAAGACTTCTATCCTTATGGATTTCACTGGGAGGATAAAATTTAGAGTAAAGGAGAGATGCCATCTCCTCCCATTCCATGGATTGTCCATTCTTCAGCATCTTATACCATGCCTCAGCTCTCCCTTTCAAGGATATGGAGAGTAACTTATTCTTCACCTGTTTAGTTGTGATACCTGCACACTTAAACAATCCGCATAGTTCATGGATAAAAAGCAAGTGATCATCGGGATGGATAGTTCCATTCCCAAAATAATAATTATCCATAACACGATTAAGAATACTTATAGGTATCTTAAAAGTATTTATCTCAACAGGTGGTGGTTCAACTACTACCCTAGCAGCGGTAGTAGTTTTCCTAAACAGAAAACCAAGTGGGTTATCCATATTAGGAACAAAGTAACAAGCAGTAACAAAAGCAATACTCACAGTAAAAGTTTCCTTTACCAGTTCAACTCTTCAATAGCGCTTCACTCCCCGACAACGGCGCTAAAAAAAAGTCTTGATGACCCACAAGTATAGGGGGTGTATCGTAGTACTTTTGATAAATAGGAGTGTCGATCCCAACGAGGAGCAGAAGGTGCTGAACAGTGGTATGGAGCAGGAAATTCCTGTGAATACTTAGCAAACGGATTTTTAGTGGTTTTCTGACAAAGCAACAAAACAAAGAGCGAGTAACAGAAGTGACGAACAAAATGGAGCAAGTGGCCCAATCCTTTCTTAGCAAAGGACAAGCCGGTGGAAATACTTATAAGGACCAAACATTCTCGAGGACACATGGGAATTCTGTCAAGTGCTTTCGCTTTAAATAGATGATTACTCTTCTTTGGTGTTGTAAGTGTTGTGTGGGTGAACCTGTGCTAACATACTGCCCTTCCTAGGACTAATACATACTTGTGATTAAACCCCCTGAAAACATCCGTAACTACAGTAAAGTAATTAAGATATAAATCTAACCACAACCTTAAACTCTGAGATCCTACACTCCCTTGTGCAAAGGTGTCCTAACGGGGGTTCAGGTTTCTGTCACTCCGGCAACCCCACGATTAGTAGCCAAATACACAACACATTCCCCTAGTCCCATAAATGGTGAAGTGTCATGTAGTCGACATTCACATGACACCACTAGAAGAATAGCACCACAACTTAAATACTAAACCATTGAATAATAACTCAACACAGATCCACTAATAACAACATGACTTCTCCCATGTCATTATGGACTAAACGAACTACTCACAAGACATCATATGGATCAAGATCAAAGATGATACGATAATGGATAACAATCTGAACATAAACAATAATCCAATGGTTCCACCCACAAGCATCAACTACAATAGTAATCAACAACGGAAAGTTTCCCCTAAGAACTAAAGCAATATCCAACACAATTGTTACAGCGGGACGGAGTGGTGATGATGGTGCTGGTGGAGATGATGGTGTGGATGATGATGATGATCCCGATGAAGCCTAGCTTGATGACGGTGTTGATGGCGACGGTCTCCCCTCTCCGGGAAGGAATTCCCCCGACAGAAATTTGTCTGCCAGAGAGATCTTTCTCTCTCGGTGTTTTCCGCCCCTAGAGGCGGCGGAAATCTATCTGTGGTCGCCCCCGTGGTATTAGGGTTCCGTAGGGAAGATATAGGCGAAGGTGCGGGAGTCGGAGGCCGGGTAGGTGGGCCACACCTGCCCCAGGCGCGGGTTCAGGTGGGCCCGTACCTAGGAGGGTGCGGGCCCCCTGAGGCCCATCTCCGTCCCTCCTTCTGGCTTCCTTCGTCTTCTGGTAAAATAATATGTTTCCATATTTTTCTGATCTTCGCAAAATTGCACCGAAACGCCTTCTTTTCCATCAGAATCCAGACTCCGGCAGTCCATCCTCCAAGAATCATCCAACATGAATAAACAAATGAAAAGCCATAAGTAATACCTCATAATAAGACAAATATCAATGAATAGAAGTAAATTATAATATAGAAAGTTGATGCAAATTGGGCGTATCAATCTTGCTGAGATCTGCCGCCGCCGCCGTCAAAAACCCAAGACATAACCCAGAGAAAAATCCCTGCCGCCACCGCCGATCTACTCTGATCCGTCGCCGCCGCCAAACACCACCATGACCGACTCCTCATCCTCGTCGGCCACCCTGGCCGCTCTTCTCGGATCTCCCCTGCGCAGCTTCTATATCGCTGATATTTCCTTGAGATATGAAGGCTATATTGATAAGATTGACAGTGAAAATGATGATGGGTACACAGAACCCTGTTTATCCTAGCATGCTGGCATGGACGTGTGCTACTTCATTCTTCAGCGTAAACCATGCTAGTCTTGGATCCAATCAGGTATAATCAGTGGCGGAGCTGCATGTAGTTCATGTGGTCGCTTGGCATCACAAAAATTTGCTAAGCACCATAGATGCCAGCTATGAGTACACATTTTTTACCTCACCGGTAGTAGCCAATGACCTCACTAGATTGATTTTGGGGCAATCCTAGCTCCGCCACTAGGTATAATGGTATATTCGTGCGTGAACCATTATTGCATGGGGTTTTAGACTAAGTTGGATGACACGATTATTTATTCTACCAACCATCTTAGACCATTTACCACAATTGTGGCACAAGTAATCTCTTGGTTGTTTGGATAATAATAAACACTAAACAAGAGAGGTATAAAAGTACTCATCAGAGACACGGTTATTTATTCTAGCAACCGATCTTTTATACAACACATAGTGTTAAACCAAGGGTTTAAATTCTAGTGAGCTAGGGGTACAATCACCCTCCTGTTCCATCCAACCACAGATTTGTCTGCGTGTCCTTGCAATCACAATCTAAAATAGAGGAAAATTCCTTGTGTACGGATATTTCTACTGCGCGTACGTACAAGGATTTCTCATACTACAGTGCATGCATGGCTAATAAATTCCACGCTTAATTAATTGTACTTGGCATGCACGTTAAGGACGACCAAAGCATTAATTATTTCGCTTCTGTACAAAACTTTATATTATCTAGAAAACAGGAGGCTAGCACGCGTACGTACTTGTTGGGCGGCCGGCCATATATTGCTCGATCGACTACCGGATCGGACGCAAATTCTCCGCACACCCGGCCGGGACAAAGACCTTGAGGAGCTCGCTCAAAATGACCATGCATGGCAATGGCATCCCCTATAAATACAACCAACACCTCCCTACAGCGCAGCACCCACACCACAATAGCTGCCCAACATCAATCGCATATATATATATATATATCCTCGACAATAATGGCCACCACCATGTACACCCAGTACGTCCTCCTTGCTGCCATGATGATCCTCGTGGCCTCCATCCAGCAGGTCCAGGCGCGGCCTCCACCGCCTGCCGGCGGCAGGCAGTGCTCACCCGCTGTGGTAGCCAAGCTGGGAGTATGCGTGGCCATGCAGCAGGGCAGGCTGAACCTGGAAGACTGGGACCAGTGCTGCAGCCAGATCCGCTTCCAGCAAGATCCAGAATGCCTGTGCGCTGCCTTCTCCATCTCAGATGCCGAGGCCCGCGCCGTCGGCGAAGCTGGCAACGATAACCGGGGCGAGATCATACGCGTGGCATGCGGCCTGCAGGCTACTCTCCCCGGCTTCGCTTGCCCCCTCTCTGCTGCGCTTGCGGCGCCGGCCGTGTGAGTGATGCTCACTGTGTGGTCTCGTACACGCACAAAGCGCCATCTATAATATTATGCCCGTACTACATATATATATATATATTTTTTATATATTTATATATATATATGTGTGTGTGTAGTATACAGCCCCGTCTCCACGATTTGGGGGCCTCGGTGCGAATTATAAAATAGGGTCCTATTTTTTTTTAAATTCAATAACTAGTAAAATAAAATCATATGTTTATTTAAAAATTTTAATATAGCACTCAGGTGATAAACATACCTCATGTTCTATCAACTTATCTTCTTTTCAGCATCAGATTGAAACTTTGTTCTTCTCATGATTTGTCCTGTTTCACAAATTAATAAATTAACAAAACAAATCAACATGAATAGATGAGTTGTAATTGTCATACCTTGACACATGAACGTGATCGCCGATCGGGAGACTCGTCGGCGAGCGGCAAAGGTAAGCTAATAAGGCCGGCAATGACAAGGGTGAAAGAACAATGTAGGGTTCAGACGTTCAGTTCAGACAATTAGCCTTAATTCATCTGCTGCTTTACATATATTAGGGTTTAGTTTACACAATCAGGTCTACAGACAATCACACAATCAAGCCTAGAGGCAGTCAGACATTAGAGGTTCCGAATTTTAGAATTCAGAGTATGGCACGTACTAGCCTACTAACTAGTACAAGGTAGCTGGATCGATTTATTGCTTCCCCGCTGAATCACTAGAGAATCAATCGGAGCCATGAGCATTGAGCGGCGGTCAGGTCTGAAATCACTAGAGAATCTAGAATAAGTTCATAACTGTAGTCTGTGGCCTGGGCATGGAGCCTTCCCTCGATAGCTCAAATCGATCTGCCGACAAAGAGCCAAGGAGACGGCAGAACAAGATTACAAGAACACATATCGTTTTAATGAAAATAGTAGTGCGCAGACTGGTGGCTAGATGCTATAGATTTTTGGAGTACCTGAATAATTCCTGCCGCTGAAGTCGATCATGGGGGCCTCCGGTGCGACGCCAAACCTACAGCCTGGGTGAAACGCGGGCGTCGTTCGTGACCGGAGACGGATTGATCGCTGATCTCACGAGATGGTTACTAAACGAGCATCCACCGAGCTGGGCCGCTGTTGGTTTGCAGGTAACCGGGGGCCTCTAGAATTTAGGGGCCCTGTTCGGTCGCTCACTTCGAACCTGTTCATCGACGGGGCTGGTAGTATATCTGCCTAAATAACTCCATCTTTTCTGCTGGTTTGCACCATGCGTTCTTAGCGATGTCCACACTTGATTACTGTTGCTACCGATCGACGACGGTCTTCTAAATAAAGGTTCAACTTATTATGTACTGTATATATGTGTGTTCCGTGTTGACCCCATCTTCTTCTGCGCTCATACTTTTGCATAGCAAACGAACCCGTCTAATCATTTTCTACGGTCGTTTGGATTGAAAGGGCATGCATGGATCACACGAACAAGTATTATATGATCGCTGGATCGTGACACACATATGAGCTTGGATACGATATGGACGTGGCCAGATTTTTCAAACGTTATTCTGAGAATGAGCAATTATAAAGTCGGTCTTTGCTCTTACCAGATAGTGTGAAACGAGTAAAGAATACATACCGGATACCGAGGATAACTTGATGTTTTACCTCAGTCAATGTAAAGTATCAAGAAGCAATGCGACGTTGATAGCTCCAAATATGGACAGTTTTCACCAATGATTTTCCTTTGGGTTTCGCCGTGTTTTGCTGGTTTTGACCTTTCAAATAATGTTAACATCGCGAACTTTAGCGAAATCTTGGTTTCTTGTGTTGGTTTTCAGGTAATGAACACTTTTGAAATATCTGAGAGCATTTATGGGATAATTACATCTGAGGAAACAAATAACAATTGAAGCCCCTCTTATTAGAGGTGTCTAGGGGTCATAACGACTATTGGTACGGTCGGAGGCCGCCCATACCACACTCCTTTGCCTCCGTTATATCAAAACAAGCAACTTTTATGAAGGGTGGAGGACGAAAATATGATCACAGCCGCCGCAAATAGTCCTAGAAGAGAGGGGATCAGCTCTGAAGAAGGAGAAGAACATCGTCTCATTCTTCAACGATCCCTGGCTTCTCAATCATCCACTCCACCATCATCTCCACTTGTACTAAGAGAGAGTATAACACTTGTAAGATTAGGGTTTGATACTTTGATCTACCTTGGTTTGTATTTGCTTTTATCCTCAAAAGGTATTGTGGCTTGCTACGGTAAAGTTAAGATGAATTCCATTTGCAATATTATTATGCGTTTGATTTGTCTTACTCTCATGTCTGAGTAAATCCCTATAGGCGTGGGAGATATAGTGGATTGATAAGATGTGTTGTGCCTTCTCTGTTTCCATCAATTTGTGATTGTTGTCGTGATTATTATATTATGAGAATTTATATCTATGTTTTCCTAATGCTTGTTGTCCAATTTAAGGGCCTGGATAACATGATCCCGAGGATCTCATAGGTTTGTATTTGAATTTAATCTATGTGTTTGAACTCAAATTCAGTGATCACTAATGCGCTATGATGGAATGGTTCTCTGATTATACTTTACTTAAGGCGGATTCAGTGTCCTGTTTTATGAATCTTATATAATAGTCAAGTATGATAGTGGAGTATTACTTGTTTCTCATGCTTAATCCATAACTTGAATTGACCTTATTGCCTGTCTAGAATGACAGTGATTTAGTTTGTGGAATGATTCCTAGATGACTGACTAGGAAGATGATTTCTTTGTCTCTTGTTGACCTTGTTGCCTGTCTATGGTTTAAGACTTCAAACATGTGGCTTATGCTATTTTAATTGTGCTACAGTGATGAAATTGATCATATGGGAACCTAGAGGGGGGATGAATAGGTGCTACTCAATTTTTATTTTCTTTTCAATTTTAGGCTGGATACAAAGTAAATTCTCTAGATATTTAACTACGAGAATTTCCCTATATACAAACCTATCTACTAAACATGTAAAGTGAGGAGCGAGGAAACCGTGGTGGAGCACGCGGAGACACAGAGATTTGTTCTACCGCAGTTTCTTCCTTGCTAATGGAAGTACGTCTGCGTTGGAGGGGTGAACGGTTCTAAAACCACCACACCATAATAGGCCTCACCCTATTCTTCAATGGATCTCACCACCAAAGGCCTGATCCACCTATCTACTATTGGTACCCTTCAAGGCAGGAACCGGTGCCTTTACAACTCTAGCGGGGCACACATCCACAACAGAATTGGAGTCTCCCGTGATGACAACAAGCTGCAACAAGAATAAGGATTATCAAATAACCAAAACAAGGATCTAGATATTCGCAAGAAATACTAGATCGAGAATCCTCCAAGTGAATGGAGGGGAAGTGAAGCGCTTGATTGCTGTTGATGGAGATCGAGCCCTCCTTCGATTCCCCAAAGACAGAGGCCTTTGGGTGGGTGAAGGTGAAGATCTCTTTGTTGGAACTTGAAGCACATGACTTGTCTTTTTCGAATGAATCAAGAGTTCTGGTAGGAGGGGAGAGAAGGTTTTAAATACCCCTGCCCAGAACTGGCCGTTGGAGAAGTTTGGGGGCGGACTATCCGCCCTGGGGGAAAATCCGCCCCAGAGCCGGAAAGTACAAGGGGAAATCCGCCCTCCATACAGTACGCCGCGTCATGTTTGTCTTGATGAATTCCCTCGAGGGGGCGGATTATCCGCCCCCCCAAGGGGAAAATTGTCCACCCTGGGGGGAAAGTCCGCCCCAGGGCCAGAAAATCCAGGGGATTATCCGCCCTACATGCAGTGCGCCGTGCCGTGGCACCCTTTGCAAAACTCCTGGGGGCGGATTATCCGGCCCCCTTGAGGGTCGGATTATCCGGCCTGTGCAAAAAATCCGGCCCAAGCCGGACAATCCGGGGGAATATCCGCCCCCATGCAGTATGACGCTCCCTTGCTTCCTTTGTCGATTGGGGGAGGAGCGGATTATGGATTATCCGCCCCCCAAAACACCTTTGAGCTCCTTTTGAATTTGCTAAGACCTGTAGCACTTCAACACACATTAAATAATCCTTGATATTATTATCTAACACACAAAACACTAGAGATCATGAAATGTTCTTTCAAGTGGTGCCTGTAACTTTGAGTGTGCACAATATCACTACTAGGGAAGTGCTTATAGCAGCACTCACTACCGTCGGCGCACGCATTTCTTTCTACACCGGCGTTATATTCCTCCAGCGCATCAAACACGATAAGCGCTAGTGGTATCACCGCTAGACTGTGTGATATTTTATGTTCAATTATTGTGCTAGAATTTATTTGTGCTACTCACTTTATAACTATTGTCTGCTAGTTAGCTATGTTTACTATGCATGCAGTAAATTTACTTATGCGTCTTCTTTCTTGATAAATATAGAATGGATCAAGTGTGCAACAAATGTGCTCAACCATTGGGGATGTGCCTGACAAGAAGTTCCCTATAGTGCTCCCTATCGGGTTTGAGGCTAGGAAGGTATGTGTTCTGAAATACACAGTACATATGCGCAATCTATATATGCATGTCTATATAGAATAAAAAATAAACAAATTATTTTGTTGTATTGTTATTGTTTTACTTAGTCAATCCTTTGGGCTTGGCGACGAGACTTCATGGACCATTTCCATAAAATACCATTGATGCCGTGTTTGAGGTCACTTAGATGTCAGATGCTGATTGATCTCGACACTGTACAACACTGGACCATGTACTACACTGTTCTCTATCAGCAGTCATAGTTGCTTTTTCTACCATGTACTACACTGTTGTCTATCAGTAGTTCTACACTACCAACACATGAATGCTCTAATTACCTTATAAAAGCAATTCAACAATACAAAAGCAAATTAATATTAGCTAGAAAGTCTCCTTTTCATGAAAAAAAAGTCAATTATTAGTTGGTTTTTGTTAGAGAGAACAACTTATTTGAAGTGCAAACTTGCCTTCTGGGATACTATTGCTTGCCCTAAATACTAGAACCTTTATTTTGACACAAAAAAAATCATTACAGATGGTCAGCTTATTGTTTCATGATGGGAAATCATGTTTGTACTATAATTTTTTTTTCTCCGAGACAAAATCGGTTTCAAAATGTTTGTCACAATATGTTAAGATAAGCAGGAGAAATAAGTTAGTAAGTGAATCCAAACGGAAAATGAGGCTATGGCCATAGGGAAAGATGTTGGAATCAGGACCATTTTGGAATGCATCAGTTGTGTTCGAAAAGGTGCTGATGAGAAATCAACATGAATTTCTAGATATAGCATACGAAGGAATGGCTTCCCTTTCTCTTGTTCAAAGAAGATCCCTTCCCTTCTTTCACTTATATAGCTGCACAGTGATTAAACACCAGCGAAACGAGACACCGAAATGTGCCACTTTTGCAGCACGCACCAAGGATTCCCCAATCGCAGGCTGAGAAGCCCCCACTGGTACATGCCATGACGCTGCTGCTCGCTAGCTAGTATTAATTCCAGTGAATGCACCAGCATCTGATCAGATCCATGTTTTTGTGTACGAACGGCAAGCAGGTCGATCGGCGGCGCCGCGGCTCTACTCTACCTCTCCGTCTACAACTGGGCATTGAATTAATTCACTAACCACTAAACCAAAAGTTCGGACTGATATAAAATATTAGGTTATATATTTATATTGTTAACACTCCTTTCACGTCTAGATTATTTTCGTACTTAGCGTGGGCTTGGTGCATGCCGCAGAATTTATTTTAATACTGCGTAAGCACGTAATACACTTGAGACCTCTTGACTTTGATACTATATTAGATACTATATATACTAATTTTGACACTTGGTATTCGCTTTTTTTTTTAATAAATGGGTGTGTGCATCCGAGACACCTGCTCCGGTCAGCCATAGCTCCGTCTGCCAGCCACTTAATGTGTTTCTATTGTTGCAGCTACGATTTATTGCTTGCACTATCCCTTAAGATTTAGATTAGCAGTTCTGATTTGAATATTATTGTATTGCATATTATAGTACTAGCTAAACAACCGTACGTTCAGTCAATTGTTATCAGTGTATTCCTCTCTCTTCCCTTTCAACACGGCCGGCGTTCTAATGCTATACACTACAGGAATGGAATACTAGGCCGAGGGCAAATAGCCGTCGGCGTAGCTAAACAAACCGTTCGCTACGCCGACCGCCGCCCTCGGCGTAGCTCCTCGGCGATGCTCTCCCTCGGCGGAGATGCTCCGGCCCTCGGCGTAGCTCAAAGGCCCTCGGAGTAGGGTAAACCGACAGCCCCACGTCGACCGTCAGCGTACAGACCGTCAGCGTCGCGAGCCGTTGCCGTCACACCGCGAGGCTAATGGCGCAGAGCTACGCCGACGGTCGTGCTCTCGGCCTAGCTGGATACGCATCCAGCCCCAGCGCACCCCCAGCATGCACCTACGCCGACGGTCTCAGCCTGGACACGCGTCCAGCCGAGACGCGCCCCAGCGTGCACCTACGCCGACGGTCAAGCCCTCAGCTTACCTCGGACAAGCGTGCAGCCCTGACTGGACCTACGCCGACGGCCTGGCCCTCGGCGTAGCCCTGACCATTTGGTCACACGCAGGCAGCTACGCCGATGGCCTGACCGTCGACGTAGGCCCAGTCCAGATTTTTTTTTGCAGCTGGGCAGTTTCATTCGATTTTATTTCACAACAATGTTAGATCATCGAAAGCATAAACATTTCACACAACAGTAATTATTAACATCATTTAAACATGCTCACATCGTTCATACATCATTCAAACATGCTCACATCGTTCATACGTCATTCATACATTATCACACAACCATAGACATCATCCCTACAACTATGGGGGAGACGGGGTGAACTCGAGATCTCCCGTGGTAAGAGAAGGCATCCTGCGGCGAGGTTGCCGTCTAGTAGAAGAAGCAGAAGAACCACCGGGCGAGGGATTTGTGGGCAAACCACCACCAACAGAAGGATCGGGAGAAGCACCAGCAGAATGGCCAGGCGAAGGACCATCGGGGTGGGTAGGTGTGATCATCTGATGGCTACCCGGCGAGGCATGACCAAAGTGATCGTTCTCGGAATATCCTATCCCCTACAAGTTCCCTACATGTTAGCAACTAGCCGAGGCAAAGTAAAGCGGTAACCGGTGGTTTGGCAAAGAACTTACCGATGACGTTGTGTAGTACGTCCGATGAAAACTTTCCCTCGATGGCAGGAATGGCGCCGGACCCGGCATGGGAGGTATGGGCCCTAGGTCATTAACACTCTGACCCGTTTGCATAGCCACAATCACAGCCTACAAGATAGTTTAGATGTCAGGCCCTAAAGCACCAAACTAGGAGAAGTGGGACTGTATGTTTTGCAAAAGTAAAAATTCAAACTTACATTTATGTACCGCGTGTAGACCGTACTCGCCGCCTGATGCTGCTGAAAGGCCACCTCATATTCATTATGAGCAGCATCGTAGGCCGCGTCAGACTCAGGCTACAATTTCAAATACAATGAATCTCGTCAACACCTAGCCATGCGGGAACGAAAGGCGTAAAGATGATGAAAATAAGGAAACTTACATCATCTGTGTAGGTGGATCGACGAGGCCGGCCACGAGGCGGGATAGGGGGCCATCGGCGGGGTAGGTAGCCTTGAGACGCGTGAAGCTCGTGTTGAGGGTAGGTTTGACATTTTTATTAAGAATCTTAAGACGTCCATGCTCCAAGCCGTGGCTAGATAGGAGCAACGACTCCTTGTCGGTCTCCGCGTTTATGGGGTCATCCACATGCGGGTGACGAGCCTTCACCATCTTGGTGTAGGACTGCAAGTGTTCCTAGGCATTTCCGAAGAACACGGGGAGCGAGGGCTGAGGCTTCGAGAGATCGGGCTTCTTGAGCCGCATCTTCTCATAGACCGCGGCGTCATGAATCACCTCCCCGGGTGGTGCCTCGGCCACCTGCGTCATGAAAACAAATGTTATGCATATCAAGTAGGAACATGACGGGAAATAAATGCAGGTCGTTCCATGTGTATACATACCGTCTTCCCCTTGAAGCGGTCAAATTTGCGGTTTCCCGCGCAATGTGTTCCACCATCGCCTCGGTTCTCCGTGTTCCGCCTCAACAAGGCTGCAAACTCTTCATCTACTCTGAGCCACCTTGTCCTAACGAGCTCCTCCCATGCGTATCGATGCGGCTCAGCCTAGTCAGGAACAACCTGAAAATGCAATATTCAACTCCATATTATGCAATGGCAACTTAGCAGCAATGTAGAATCTCATGACATTTTACTCACCGACATGTACTCTTGCGGAGTCATTGAGTACTCGAGATTAGGATTTTTACCGACAATTTCCTCCTTCTTGACCCTCACGCCCTTTTTAGCCCAGAAGTGACTAGCGGTCGTGACCTTTTGGTTGTACCACACCTGCGGTGTCAACTTCACACAAGCCCCAAGCAAAGTCTTGTTCGCCTTCTCCTGTTGCTCCTTGTCCACACGATAAAAGCACTTCAATCATGCAAAAAACAATTGTGAGAGTCATGAGTTAGCACGGTGGGGTCATCAACTATGAACGAAATTCGAGAAATATGTCTTACCCAAAACTTGGTGATCACATCATCAGCAGCTATCGGAAAGCCCGGGATAATGGTAGCCTGGTAGTCCGCCCAAGTAGTGGCTTGTCTCCTGACGCCCTCGGGGGAAGTGTACCAGCCCGGCCAGAACTTCCTAATCAGAGCTCCAATCATGCTATTAGGAAGGCGGGGCTTGGTACCTGCAGGAAATGTCCAATTGCTGCACAATAATCAAACATTAGTACACATGCAAATTATTTATCACCAACAAGAAATTACATGTTTAAAATTCCAAATTAGTACACTTACTCAAGGCCATCTGGAATAATAAGGGCTTTCGCCTCCTGGGTCCTAGGCTCAAACTTCTCGTCAGGGACTCTCAATTCCCCACGATTCCACAATTTCTTCGGCGGCACCTGCACCTCCAACTCGTGTGTGGGGTCCGCCTCCTCTCTAGACTCCTCCTCCGCCTCGGTCTCCGCCTCGTCTCTAGACGGCCCCTCCCCCCGCTCCGTCAGGAATAACTCAGAAGCCACGTCGCCAGAAGCGGAGGGTGGTGGGTCAAAGTCCACGCCTCCTCCCCCGCCACCTCGTCCTCCTCCTCGACCTCGACCTCGTCCTCCTTCCGCCAACTCAGGGTAACATGGCTTGGGAGTTGGTTGTCTCCCACTCCGTGTAGCTCTTTTCTTGCGTTGTTTCAGCACATTAAGCAACGACGACGTGCTTGCCTTGCCGCTGCTCATATTGTTCAATCACCTGCATTGAGTAAGAGAAAACAATTAAGTGCAAAGACATAATACAATATAGACACTAAGCATAAAGTCATAATGCAATTAAGAAAACAATCAAGTGCAAAGACATAATAGTATATAGACACTAAGCATAAAGGCATAATGCAATTAAGAAAACAATTAAGTGCAAAGACATAATAGAATGCATTGAAAAATAAATACTCACTATCATTCTCATTATCACTCCCATTCTCATTCTCACTATCACTATCTTTTGAGTTGAAAGCTAGAGCTTCATCGAAGGGTGGAGCGTCATCATAGTTGTCATCCTCCGCTTGGAATTTCTAGAGCATATGTATGTCATGTAGATCCACCACTGACTCACCCCGAGTTTCTGCATCGTTCCCGAGGTCCTCAAGATCAACAGGTTCTAACTCAAAGTGCCCGAAGTCCTCTTGCTCTTGATAGAAAATTCCCTCGTATGTTACAGGATAAATATTATTGTAATCGTCCTCGGAGGGAATCGGTAGGTTACCATGTGGCGATACCTGGAACACGACTTCTCAGCCCTTGAGTTCCGCTTTCTGGCATGGGTAGGGAAAATAATAAACTTGGTAGGCTTGGTGAGCCACAACAAAGACGTTGACTCCGCTATAGGTGGTTGAAGGCCTAACTTCAACTAACTCAATGGAAGGGGTACTTCTCAGTCCACCCCTTGGGTCGAACCAGTGGCACTTGAACATAACGAGATTGAGTTCGACGTTCGTACGATTGAAGGTCAGTTCGTATACATTCTCTAACCTTCCGTAGTAATCAAGTGAATCGGATCCTCTGGTGAAGACCCCGGTATTTACCTTTTTGCATTCGGTCGCCCCTTGTGGTGCGTCTCTGTATGGAAGCGAAACCCATTCACATCATACTTCTCATACTTCATGACGACACGGTTACAACCTTGGAAAACACATTTCAACTCATCTGACATCTCAACGTTGAGATCAGCTCCATACAGGTACAGTTCAAATTTGTTGCGTTCATTAGTTACGTGGAATAAAAGGGACAAGTCACATATTGCAAGGTAAGAGGGACATGTTAGAAATTACTTTTTCCATGAACTAGGACACAATTTTTTTATTTCCAGGAGCACCCTCTTTCAGTAGAGTGTCCAACTCCATGGGAGAGGGATCCGTCGTTCCCGACCACTGTTCATCCGTGAATTCACTAAGAAGGAGAAAATAAGCATTAGACCGAGACCGAGTTACTAGCTGCAAAGTAAATTGTTCACCATTTTACCTAATGAAATCAACCACTTCCTTCATGTTCATAAGCACGTAGAGCATTATGCAATCCTTCTCTTCCTTCGGCGTAGGTCTAGCAGATATTTTGGATGGAGGAAAAGAAAACGGTAACATCTACGCCGACGGTCACCCTCGGCGTAGATCTAACGCCGTCACGGGCCGGCGGGCGTGGGACAGGCTTGGCTGGACTATGCCAAGAGCACCTGTACGTCGAGGGTAGTCGTCGGCGTACCTCGGCCTACCCTGACGACAGTTGTACGCCGACGACAGCGTTGGGGAGCTGGCCTGGGCGACATCTATACCGACGGCCTCGACGTTTGGCCGTCGGCGTAGCTCCCAGCCGTCGGCGAAGATACCTATTCCTGTAGTGATAGGAATAAAACAACGACAATCTATTCAATTTTCATGCTCTCCCCAAAAAGCCAATAATAGTAGACAGCGAAGTATAAGTCAAACGTACAGAAGGTTTGTGCAGAAGAAATCATACAAACTCACTGTACCGCTTAGAAACTACAATGTTGCATAATCTAATACAATGTAGGCATATCTGCACTTGCGTGTGGTGAGAGCGTGCGTTGCTGTGCGTGGACGCCCATGTCCTTGTCGGAGTGAACATCATAGATAGATATTGTACTGTAGGATATCAATCACTTGTCGAAGTTAGTTGCCACTATATAAGTATTCAGAACAATCTGCTATTCTTGGGAAGGATGCAACTGTAAACCATGACATATTAATCTCATTACTTCATAGCTTAGGCATGAAATTGCAAGATTTTAACCTAGAGCATAGCGCTTTAGCAACCGATTTTAAGACATCCATGATTCCGTTTCAAACCCAATTAATTGTCCAGGTTTCATTTAAAAAATGGCAAGATTAATTAGGTCAGTATCTTGCCATTTGGTGCATCTGCAAACGCCGATATCATATATAGAAGTCTAAGACAAGAAAGCAACTATACAGATCAGTGAACGGAAAGAAGCTACAATTCCAATTGATATCTTTTTGAAACATTTCCACCATTGACATATGGCCTGATAGCGTCTCCAGCCTCCATTGCAAGGGCATACAACCATGCTTCGTTCTTGAGGTCATCCAACTCCACTTCATTCACAATGACAAGGACAAAATATTACAATGATTGACGTGATTGCTTTCCAAGTTATTTATTGACAAAAAGAACGAGCTAATTAATTGCTCTAATAAGCTTACTTTCCTAATAAACTTGCATAATCGTTGGTTACCAAAAATTTGGACAGCAGTGATGGTCGAGGGTAGTGGGTGATCCGAGAGCTAAGATTATCCCAATGCTTGATGATTGTGTTTAACCGTCAAGATTATCCCTATGTTTGATGTCGAAAGTGACACCATCACCAACTCCAATTTTATAGTAAAGAGATATTGTGTGCCAGCTAATATTGTGTTTATAAAAGTGGGAATTTATGTCAATTTCGTACACTCAACGGAGCTTTAATATTTTTACAGAGTGTCATGCATGTGGGGCTGAATTATTGTTCTTCACACTTGTGGTTTCTATTCATTCTTAAGTCCTTGATGTGATACAGAATTAATGATGAAAGGCTTAACTTTTTCACAGAGCAGCCGAAGGTTGTACTACGTCACATGGGGCATCCTGTGGACTTTTCCAGGGGTATCATACGCTCCTTGTGACTACCAATTCTTTGATCTTTTTATATTTGACACATGAATTTAGTTTTAGTTTCTTAACAATAATAATTGATCACTCTAAGCAATTTGCATGCACAATCTCATTTCCTTGTTACTTTGTTGATTCTAAGCTGGTCCATCATTGAGGTAAGACATTACATCTTAAAAGATGACCACATCCTAGTGCACGCCTTGGAGTTCTCGGTGATGGCACCTTCAATGAAGGTATGGATTCTAAATCCTTTGTTTCCTTTTCCAATTCTCGCATTTCCTTTTTTTTTCCAATTCTCGCATTTCCTGTTTTTTTTTTCAATTCTCGCATTCCTCAAATTTTATTAATATTGGTGTAACTTGAGGAAATAATGCTCTGGCTTCTAGTGTTTCTACTAAAAGGATTAAGCATATGGAAATTGAACGCTGGACAGCCTGTCTAAAAAGGCAAAAACATATAGAAAATGACTGAACTAGGGAATGAGGAAGGTCGTCACAGCCAGCTTCTCTCTTATTCAGCAAGGAGGTGATGGAAGTAGAGTTTGGGAGAATGTTATGTAATCTTAAAGCCACCATTTGTAAATCTAAATCTTCTTCACTGGAAAAATTCCAGTCCCGCTAAACGGTCGAAAGCAAAGTCACCCCAAATAGTCTCACTCTGAGTGGCAGATCGTGAGGGGGTCTCCAAAACCTTCACAGACTTGCTGCAGCCAATCCACCTATTCGATGATGCCTAACTGCCCCTAAGATGCCAAATCTCCAATAGTAACAAGCGGATCTCCTTTGGCTAGAACATGGACTTGTTTTGTGCTCAACCAAACTCAAGTTTTTTATCTCTCAAGAAATTGATCAAGAACACAAGAGAGAAGAGAGACTTGGAAGAAAATAGTAGACCTGAGATCTACTCCCTCCGTTTTAAAATATAAGATGTTTTAGCTTTGTAAAGCAAATGTATCTAGACTATTTTTAGTATATAGGTTCACTCAAGTTAGGGATGAATCTACACACTAAAATAAGTCTAGATACGTTTTATTCACAAACCTAAAACATCTTATATTTTGAAACGGAGGGAGTAGAATTCAGCCAAAGTCACCAACCCTACCCCATGTATGGTGCTCAGGTTCTATTTATAGGTGGAACCCAACACATAGGCGGTGCTCCTAATATTCCCTTTATGGAAGCGTCTAAGCGGACTATTGTGGTTGTTCACAAAGTTCAACCCACATAAGTGATAAACACCTATATAGAATTAAGGAAGTCATGAAGCTCTAACTACTCCAAAATGAGTTTTCTCACAAACAAAAGTATTAAGCTCAACACAACTTCTTCTAAGGCGTGTTCAACCATGTGTTCAGCCTAGTTCTCCACATTCTTCTGCATACCGAATCTTCAACGGTTTCGAAATAGATGGTTGCGTAAAGATTGAATTAAGTTGAGCATGCAATCAAGTTCCACTTTTCTTTTGAAGATCTAACCCCTTCTTATAGTACATCTTTCCTATGACTCTGAAGCACTAGAACTATAGCACCCACGAAGTATTCATCTCCGCTTCTGAGTCACACTAGTGGGAACAGACCCATTGGTCCCGGTTGGTAAGGGGCTTTAGTCCCGGTTACCCAACCGGGATGGGGCAATCGGGACTAAAGCCCCAACCTTTAGTCCCGGTTGTCCACCAACCGGGACAAAAGGGGGTACACGTGGCCGCGGCAGAGGGCGGGGGGGGGGGGGGTGTGGAGCAACCATCCCGGTTCGTAACACGAACCGGGACAAATAACCCTCTGTCGCGGCAGAGATTTGACATATTTCTCTGCCGCGACAGAGAATTCATTTTGGCAACTTTTGTTGCCGCGCCAGCATTTTGGCCACTTTTTGTGCCGCGGCAGAGAATTCATTTATGTTGTTTTATTGTTTATTTAGTGTTTTGCACTCATCAATGAAGGAACCATTATATTACACAAGATCATCATGACAATATAGAACCAAGTGTCGAACATATTACATTCGATACACGGATCGAGTTCATGCACTACATACGAAATAAGCTCTTTGTACAATCCCTATTTCTTATACACACCCGAATAGTATTTCCCTTTTGGGTTTAGGACTTCTGCATCCAAGAATCCCGCCAATTCCTCCTGAATTGCTCGTATGCGATCCTTTGGCAGAAGACCGTCCCGTAGACGTTCGATCTGATTTAAGAAAGGAGTCAGCCTATATGAATGAAACTAAACACAATTTGATGATAATTAAAACTATAGAGTATTGCTTGCATACGTGGAGTTGCTCTAAATTTCTGCCCTTCTCACATCACGTCTGCCGGATGAATTCGCAAACATAGTATCCACATAAATTGTTCCCTGGTCCCTGCGTCAGGCACTTTACGAGAACATAGTTTAATCAAAATAATAATCAAGCATGATAATAACGGTATCAAAACTAGAATCAAAGAGATGCGCGGATATAGCTAGTGGTGCTTACATCTAGTGCTTGAAATGTAAGCTCCTCTTTCCAAACACCCCTAGCCTTGTTGGTGAACCGTTTCCAAGCGCTGCCCGACGAAGAAAACGAATAAAAGAAGTTATTAATTACTCCCTCCGATCCTAAGTAAGTGTCGCGGTTTTGAACTAGCTCTAGTTCAAAACCGCGACGCTTATTTAGGATCGGAGGGAGTACTTGATATCATAAAATTCACGAACGTTGCCGATATAGTGTCGTATGATTAGAATTACCGCTGGAGAAGCATCTGCATGTCCTTCTACTGCTCAAGGGGTTTATGTTTCGAGTCCATGACTAGTACACGCCCTTTGTCAAGTTGAATGATTAACAGAATATAGTGGAAGCTGCGCATGTATAAGTAATTAATTATATACTTAACATTGAGTAAGCGAAATAGAAAGTGTATACAAGACAATAACACTCACTCGAAGTTGTAAGGAAATAGTATTTTCCTTCTGGTTTCTTGAAACCTTAACGCGTGTACGATATTATCCTCCGTATCCTAGGGTCTTGTTTTGAGATTAGCTTGATGAACCCAATATGGGTCAATGAAGCCAATGCCATAGATTTGTCCTATGCTGCATTCGAAAATCTTCATTCTGCATATTACAATATGATTATATACATGCAATAAACTAGGTAAGATAGCTAGAGACTAAATTAATTATAGAATTAGTACTTACAGACAATAGGCACTGATGATCGATTTGTCCAAGGAGTCTTGATTGAATAATTGAAATAGTTCATCAAATTCAATGGCTTCATCAAATTCAATCGATTTGTCATCTATTTCTTTCCCATAATGCTTTTTTATAACCCTCAGCACTATCCAGTTAGCCCTGGCCTTTGTGGCATGCATGTACCAGTTATGCAATCTTCGCATTTTTGTTGAAAGATTATTTACCTCCTCGGGTTTGACGAGAGGTTTGCCGTACTGGTATTTGTATGCTATTTCACTCACGGGGAAGTACTCTAACTGGGATAAGTATTGGGCAATACTCACACCTTGAGCAGCGGCAGCTTCTCCGTATTGTGCAACTACCTCTGGATCATACTGCTCTTCGGCCCCATATTTGCTCGACCCCACATTGGTATGGGAAATCACCTTGAGAGGGGCGCAAGACTATTTTGCTTGTTCTCCGAGCTGGGCAACAGATATCTAGCTTGCATCAGTACTGCTCTTCGAGGTTTTTTGTGCCGCATGTGACTTGAGAATAGAACGCTCATAGTCTGATGACAGCTTTGGCTCGGGTTGATGAAGATTCTTTAGAATTTTAAACACTCTGGCTTTTTCTTCTTTGGTGCTGGGGAACTCTGGCTCTTTCGGCCGCCTCAGCTTAGCGAAAAACGCTGTCGTTTCCGCATCAACAATAGCCGTAGTCTCCTCTTCAGTACAGTCATAAGCTCTCTTGGGAGGAACCTTTGGTACTTTTGGAAGAGGCTCTTGTTTACGTTTCAGAGATCGCTTACCACGACACAGAGTAGCGGTGGTACGCTTACGCTTTTTATCCTGAGACGCCGGCGATGGATGCCGCGGCGATGGCTGCACCGGAGATTGGTGAGGCGACGGAGACGGGTGAGGCGACGGAGCTGGGTGAGGCGATGAAGCCAGGTGAGGCGATGAAGACGGCTGCCGCGGCGGCGAAGACCTCGCTGGAGACGAGTGAGGCGGCGGCGAAGATGGCCTTGGCGTGTGATTTCGAAGCACGATATATTCCTTTGGCCATAGAATGGTGACGTTTGTTGCTTCTCCCAGTTTAGTCACATCCCCTTCACCTGCAGGGTAGTCAAGCTTTAAAACTTCAAAGGTGGGCATGATTTCATCCACCCCGACAACAGCGTAGCCCTGTGGAACCGGACGACAGTGGTAAGTTGTTGTGGGTCCAATTGGTAAGGCATAGCCGACCGCCACCTTCATTGATATGTTCACAACTTTGACATGTAGCTTGCAGTATGTCATCTGTGTGATATCATCCACTGGGTAGCCAACAGGAGCCATCGTCGGTGCACCATCGTCATCGTCATTGTCATCACCCGGGACCTCGGTGGAAGCCACACTGCTTTTTCGATTATTCGATAGGCCAGTAGCATCGAATGTAGTGTGCTGCTGAGATGGGACGGTAGTACTTTTCTCTTTAAGTGCATTCATTTCATCTTGTTGTTGCTTTATTCGTTCTTCAATTATACGCATTCGCTCTTTCTGAATATCTGCTTCAACTTCTGCCTTATCCTTTCTCCTCTGACGGCTTCTATCAGGATATTTCTTCCTCTCTTCGGGAAACCCAGTTTGGAGCCTATTGTGCCTCGTGTTCATCCATCATGTTCCTTATTTCCGAGGGTGAGTGTGAGCTCATCATTCTCTCTATCGGGAATGAAGTCCCCATCTTTAACAGCCTTTACTGCTTTTCTCATATTCTCGATTGGCAAGGGGTCTTCTTTATGTCGTATGTTATATATACACTTCCCTTCTGAGTCCAACGTGCCCCCATGCCCGTAAAACCAATTTCATGCACGTTCGATCCAATACATCTGCAGGATGATCTTTTTAGCACGCAGTTCATCCTCAAGTTTCTTCCACTTAGGAATGCCAGCCCTGTAGCCACCTTTCCCCATAGTATGGTGATACTTATTGTTAGCAGCATTCAGCTTATTCATTGCAGACATTTTCTTAGCTTTTTCTGATGTCTTGTAATTCACAAACTCAGCCCGGAATGGTTCTATCTTGTCGAACTGAATCTTCTTGAAATCCGGAGTCTTCTCTTTCACGACATAGTCAAGGTGCAATCTTTTCTTCCAGTTGGTGAAACACTGGGCCATCTTCTTCATAGCCCACTCCCTGACCTTAGCCTCCATGGCTCGCGCATGTTCTAAGGTGTCCTCAACTGGATCCTCCGCATTTGGATCCAACTCTATCTTCGGTAGTTTGAAATTCATATAACGATTACTCTACATTGTGCCACAAATTTGTTTGCGACAACTTCGGGAGCCGTCGGTTTGCCGTCTTCACTGACATCTTCGATCCTGAACCTCTCATGGTCTCCCAACTTTTTGGTTGGGCCTCGGCTGCTCTTTTCAGTAGATTTATTCGATCCGGAGGGATAAAAGAAGAAAGATCATTGTTACTATTTCTATATAGATACCAGATGAATCATTAATGAATTAATTATATTACATGCACCTCGCCGGAGCGGTCGTCTTCTCGATCACACAAGGCATCACCTTCTCCCTCGCGGAAGGCATCACCATCAACCTCAAACAAGTCGTATCTTCCGGCAAAAAGAGGATCACCCTCACCGGAGTTGTTCAGAAACGTAGATACATCTAAATTTTCTTCCCCGCGGATCACACCTTGGATCAACTCTTCTTTTTCTTCGTCTCTGTCGTGTGGGTCCATATTTTCTGCATAGGTGGAAAAACGGATAAGTCAAAGCGGCTAAGGGAGAATGTTAGGTACGATGTTGAGAGATATAAACCCTAATTCAGAGAAACCCTAATATATACATACACAATAATAAAAATGAATTTACAATATCAAAAACCCTAATTCGGAGAAACCCTTGGGCTAGGATCCTATCGCGAAGAACCAATACCGGAAAGAAAGGCGGCAATCAATACATGGCATAATACAATGCGCAATCAATATGTACATCAACACAGGGGTTAGTTTTTCATGGTGCAGGGCTACCCACGATGGTGACCGATGGGCCGAAGACTAATAATACCTAACTAATTAATAAACCTAATAATACCTAACTAATAATAAACCTAATAATCCAAACTAATAAACCTAATATGCTAGGAGAAGTGGATCAGGTAATATAAGCTCAAAGGGAGTAATGCAACAGATAGGACACTCTATCTATCGATAAAAGACCACAGTAGAATTGTATGCATCATGGCAAGAATAAAAATGATTTCGAAATCATGGTAGGGCTATACTTGCCTTTGCCTGTTGATAGCCGAAAGCAGAGCTTCAGGATCCTTGTACTTGACTTGATTATAGTTGGTCAAGTATTTGTCTTCGAGCTTCGACGGTGTTGATCTCTGGCTTCGATCTCGATATCGTATTCTACCGGGAAGAACCAAACACCGGAAAGAAAGGGAAACAATCAACACATGGCATCAATGCAATGCTCAAGCAAGTATGATGATATGACAAGTTAATTTGCATTGGAATGTAACCCTAAGACATGCTCGATGATTTAATCGGGGTTCCGAGGGGTGAAAACCCTAACTCGGGGAAACTCCAGAACATATGAGAGGGGTGAATTTGTTCTTCTAATTATACTTGTCATTTAAGTTGTTGAACAATACATGATTATAGGTTAAATAGATAGGTTTCATTTTTCTGAACAATTTGATATACTATTTGTATCTTTCTGACTTATAAACAATAAGTTATTGATTTTACAATATTAAATCATTTTCTGGAATTAAAAACAAAAATGCAAATAGTTTTTACACCGGGGTGACCCCTGGCCAGTGAGACCGATAGAAGGGCCCTAGTGCCAACTCAGCCTTCACGCAAGCAAGCAGGACCCACCGCATGTTTGACCGCGCTGACCCCGCCCGCTGATGTCACCAGGACGTCAGCGTGACGTCATGCACCGGGGATCAACCCCAGATCATCGACGAGGAGAGCGCTGGAGTGCGGGCGGACAAGCAGGAGCGGGTGCGATGGATGTGGGCTAGCGTACCGAGCCATTTAGTGGCGGCGCCGCTCCGGATTGGTCGCCGGAATAGGAAGCACGACGGCGGCCGACGGCGGTGGCTTCAGGTACTCGGCACGGCAGCGATACAGAGAGGAAGAGGAAGAACGGAGAGGACTGTGAGGTGGAGGGGCTCACCACGAAGGCGGTGGAGGGGTCAGCTCGACCAAGCGAGCTCGGACGCGGCCAGAATCGTCGAGAACAGCGGTGGCCGGACTTCGGGGAGGAGCTCCCGATTGCGGTGGTTACGGGCGCCCTTCGTCGATTCCGTTGGAGGGGAATACCGGCACGGGGAGGTGAAGCTCGAGGCGTCCTCGAATGACAGAGGAGAGGCGGACGGCAGGGCGGCGGGGCAGCCTGACAGCGTCGCTTTAGTCCCTGTGTGCGAGAAGAGATTGTGAGATGGGGAAGAAGAAGAGGAGGGGTTACAGTTATTAACCAAAGGACCTTTTGACCCGGTTGTTGGCTCCAACAGGGACTAAAGGGTCATACGTCCCGGTTGGAGCCACCAACCGGGTCGTATACTCCACTTTTTTCAGCAGACCAAGGTTTGACGCGCGCAGGAGTCTTTAGTCCCGGTTGGTGGCTCTAATCGGGACATATGACCCTGTTTTCAAATTTTTTCAGGAATTTTCTCTCTGTTCCCGCCTTATTTTTTATTTTAGGTTTAAATTTGTAATGTTTTTTAAACGATAATTACTTTAGAATTTAGAAAAACTTTAAACATAAAAAGTGTTTGAATTTGAATAACTAATTCAAAACCATTTTCTGTTTTTAAAAATAATTAATGTAACCATTTAAACTATGAACCATTTAAAATTAAAAATGAATTAACATATATTTTTTGAATATTAATTTGGAATTTAGAAAAACTTTAAACATAAAAAGTGTTTGGATTTGAATAACTAATTCAAAACCATTTCTGTTTTTAAAAAATAATTAATGTAACCATTTAAAATATGAACCATTTAAAATTAAAAATGAATTAACTTATATTTTTTGAATATTAATTTGGAATTTAGAAAAACTTTAAACATAAAAAGAGTTTGGATTTGAATAACTAAATCAAAACCATTTTCTGTTTTTAAAAAATAATTAATGTAACCATTTAAAATATGAACCATTTAAAATTAAAAATGAATTAAATTATATTTTTTGAATATTAATTTGGAATTTAAAAAAACTTTAAACATAAAAAGTGTTTGAATTTGAATAAATAATTAAAACCATTTTCTGTTTTAAAAAATAATTAATGTAACCATTTAAAATATGAACCATTTAATATTAAAAATGAATTAACTTATATTTTTGAATATTAATTTGGAATTTAGAAAAAATTTAAACATAAAAAGTGTTTGGATTTGAATAACTAATTCAAAACCATTTTCTGTTTTTAATTTGGATTTGAATTAACTTATATTTTTTATGTATTAATGGGCGGGAAAAAAGGACGTGAAATAATGGGCGGAAAGAAAATTTTATTAGGATAGAACTGGAATTAAAGTACATAACACAACTAACATAAAGTTACATAAAAGAACTGAAAATTAAGATACATGGGCAGATTAAGGCACAATCGGCCGAACTTGTTTTGCAATGTTGGAGTGATTCAGTCATGTTCCTGCCTACACCTGTAATACTCGCCACTGTAGTCGTCGTACTCGTCGCGGCCATCGTCGCTGTCATCGTCAGGGTCTCCGTAGTTGAACCTTGAAGGCTGAGTATGAGTGGGCTGGACTTGAGGGTAGCGCAGGCGGGGGCTAGAGTCGGCGGCCGTGTCGTAGGCCATGACGCTCTGGAGAGTCCGGCCGCGCCACCATAGCCGACGGTCGGCCTCGTTGAAGTTCGGAGGAGGTGGGCCATCCTCCTCATGCCTGGCGAGCGCCCTCTCACGCCGATCCACGAAGAAGGCTTCCCAAGTCGGGATGCCATCTAGGATTCCTCCGCTGCTCCGGCGTGATCTCGAAGTAGTAGTGATTCGTGATGGCCATCCGGCGCGCCACACCTAGAGGGACAGGAGGAACTGCACGCCCGGCGGCCAAGATTCAGCCGACGGGACACGAGTCTTGGCAGGGGGGTAGTTCGAGGCGCAAGGCGCCTCCGCTTCCCTGGGAGTTAGTGCTACGGTGGAAGTCATGGGAAAGAGTGATGAGGTTGCAGATATGAGTCTAGATATGTGCAATGACAATGGAGGCCAACCCTACATATATATATATATAGTGAGAAATGACAGGAAGATAACTGGAGGGAAGAATCATGGAAAAATCAAGTGGAAGAATCAAGGAAAAAATGGCGGGAAGAAAAATGGCGGGAATAAAAATGGATCATTTAGAAATTGCATTGGATCTCTGAAGTAACCACATATTGCGAGTCTAAAAATGATTTTTTCAAAAAATCATGGGCGATAGATCATGTACCTGTAGTACAAACCGGACCCACTTCCTGCCGATTCGGCAGACATTTGTCCTTTTTACCCGGGAAGGAAGAAAAGGTTTGAGATGTCCCGGTTGAGAGATAGTCCATTTAAGGTGGTCTAATATTTTAGGAAAATGGGACGGTAGCATTCTGAAACAGCATTTTGGTGGTTACTTCACAAAACGACCCGTTTTTTGCGCTCGGAAAATGGAAAAGGGCTTTTTCATGCGACAAAAAGGAAAACTTTCTCTTACAACATTGTTCTCCATACCAATTTCCACATGCATGCATAATATGGGCACAACATCACAAACTATGCCATGATGCAGCACATAACATCGGTCATTTGGACCGAAAGTCATGAAACCTCGAACATGATAGGTCATTTTATGAAGGTTTTTTTTGAGACATGATCAATATACCAAGTCTGGTATTTTTCCTTTCAACTATGTCACATAATATGACACCACACGAAGGATTTTCATTGTTCGGATTTTTTTTGAATTTCTTATGCCCGTTTTGAATTTTTTGAATTTCTAACTATGGTCGAACCGGCGTGCATGAAGATAGGGGACGAGCATCGTTAGAACTTGCATTGGATCTCTGAAGAAACCACATATTGCGAGTCTAAATTTTTTTTTCAAAAAATCATGGGCGATAGATCATGTACCTGTAGTACAAACCGAACCCACTTCCTACAGATTCGGCAGACATTTGTCCTTTTTACCCGGGATGGACGAAAAGGTTTGAGATGTCCCGGTTGGGAGATAGTCCATGTAAGGTGGTCTAGTTTTTTAGGAAAATGGGACGGTAGCATTCTGAAACAACATTTTGGTGGTTACTTCACAAAATGACCCGTTTTTTGCGCTCGGAAAATGGAAAAGGGCTTTTCCGTGCGATAAAAAGGAAAACTTCCTCCTGCAATATTGTTCTCCATACCAATGTACACATGCATGCATAATATGGGCACATCATCACAAACTATGCCGTGATTCAGCACATAACATCGATCATTTGGACCGAAAGCCATGAAACCTCGAACATGATGGGTCATTTTGTGAAGATTTTTTCGAGACATGATCAATATACCAAGTCTGGTATTTTTCCTTTCAATTATGTCACATAATATGACACCACGCGAAGGATTTTCAATATACTAAAGGTTCATCTTTAGTCCCGGTTGGAGGGATTTCGGCAGGCTGGGCCAGGCAGCACTAATGATAGGGGTGAGTGTCGATATTATGTCGTGCGGCGTGTACCTTGTCCCGGATGGTGTCACCAACCGGGACTAAAGATGAACCTTTAGTTCCGGTTGGAGACACCAACCGGGACAAAACACGAGTCAACACTAATAATAGGGGTGAGTATCGATATTATGTCGTAAGTGTCGACATGTCGAGCTGCTTGTACTATAAATAGGCATCCTTGTGAGTCCAGTCCTCCAGCCAGATTGAGGCATCTCCAATATTGTTTTCGAGAGCAGGGTCACCACTACGAACAATTTCAGGGAGATGCCGCCAGATCCCAGTCCTCCGGCATCTCCAAGAAACTGGTCATAGAGGCACTCCCTAATATGTGAAATTAGTTAGCTCCCAGGTGTATTGATCTAGTTAGAGAAGTTACAAGCTGCAAGATGGTTTTCGAGAGCAGGGACACCACTACGACCAGTTTGGGGAGATGCCGCGGATCGATCCTCCGGCATCTCCAAGAAACTGATCATAGAGGCACTCCCTAATATGTGAAATTAGTTAGCTCCCAGGTGTATTGATCTAGTTAGAGAAGTTACAAGATGCAAGATGGTTTTCGAGAGCAGGGACACCACTACGACCATTTTCAGGGAGATACCGCCGGATCCCAGTCCTCCGGCATCTCCAAGATGGTTTCAACCTTGGTATTATAGGAGCATACCACATAACCTTAGCAGGAACCCTCTTCCGGAGGGTCTCTCCCTCAACATCACCAGGGTCATCTCGTCTGATCTTATACCGCAATGGATTGCATACCGGGCATTTATCTAAATTATCATACTCCTTACCGCGGTAGAGGATGCAGTCATTAATGCATGCATGTATCTTTTGCACATCTAATCCTAGAGGACAGAGAGTCTTCTTTGCTTTGTAGATACTCTCGGGAAGTTCGTTATGTTTTGGAAACTTCGGCTTCATTATTTTCAGCATCTTTTCAAATGAGGAGTCAGTTAGACCACACTCTTCCTTCCATCGCAACAATTCCAGTGTGGTACCGAGCTTTGTGCTTCCATCTTCACAATTTGGGTACAACAATTTCTTGTGATCTTCTAACATGCCCTCTAACTTCAACTTCTCATTTTCTGTTTCACAGTCTCACTTTGCATCAGAAATGACCCTACCAAGTTCATCAGCCGGCTCATCTGATGCCCGTTCTTCACCTCCTTCCTCTTCATTGTCTTCCATTGCAGTATCACTGTATTCAGGAAACATATGATGATAGTTGTTATCATCATCTTCTTCTTCACCATCTTCCATCATAACCCCTCTTTCCCCGTGCTTGGTCCAGCAATTATAGTAGGGCATGAAACCTTTCATAATCAGGTGGCCGCGAATGATTTTCGAGGAAGAGTACTCCTTGTTGTTCCGACATTGAACACATGGACAACGTATAAAACCATTCTCTTTGTTTGCCGTAGCCACATCGATAAATTTATCCACACCTTTCATATACCCGGGTACACGCTGGTCACCGTACATCCATTCCCGACCGTTCATCTGCATCATATAAGTAAGTTTATCAAAAAACAGGACATCATAAATAGTGAAATGACCAATTCACATCGACACATGCATTGTATCAATGACAGAGAAAAGATAAGATTGCTAACCTCGATCGAGGGAAATAAAGAGGACAAAGCTCAAGTGCGTCTCGGACACCTTCTATATTTTTGTTCTATGAGAAATTGAACGGGATCATTCACTCAAACATTTCATCAAACACCTTGAATGCATGCATAGGGGAAAAAAACTAGCACACCCCTCACACCTTCCACCAAGAAAAAACAGAGTGGAGGCAGAGGGCTGGGATGTTGCATTTATAGAGGGCGGGAGTATACGTCCCGGTTTGTAACACAAAACGGGACTAAAGGTGTGTGCCACGCCACGTGGCTGACGTCTAACCTTTAGTCCCGGTTTCAAACCGGGACGTATGCTCCCCTACCAACCGGGACGCATGCCTCCGGTCCCCGTGCCCGCTCGAACCGGGACACGTGCCAGCATTAGTCCCGGTTCATGGCGAAAACGGGACTAATGTTGTTAGGAGGCACGAACGGATAGCCTTTTTTCTACTAGTGTCATCAAAGATGTTTTGGTCCTCCTTGTGTACTTTTGCTGGTTGTTCATTTCAACTCCTTCTTACATGCACGCAAGTCGCGATTTCTCTAAACGATACTATGATTGGCATGCGAAATTCAAGTGCTTCTCGTTAGAAATCCGACTAGCAAATAACAAAAAACGAAATCATAGCAGGGAACAGATAATTCAACGTGGTAAACCTCTCCAGTAAAGAGAAAAATCGCGGATGCCAGTCATCTAAACTTCACTATATAGGGAGTATTTACACAACGCTGGGATTATCTTAGATACGACTTCTCCCAGCCAGCAGTTTATGAGAGGTATATATAACGGTGAAAACCTAGATCTTTAACGATCCATACAGCAGGGGCTTCGTCCCTAGAACCCCAAAATGTCCCCTTTGTGCATCGAAGAGTATGCTACGTTCGGCCCAAGCCTCCGGTAATAAGTTTTGCTCTGCTCGTCAGAAGTTTGCCTAGATCAAACTACACCACTTCCGACATATCTATGTGATATTCCCTTCATTTCATAATATAAGATGTTGATAGTGTATCTAGACGTATTTTAGTGTGTAGGTTCGGAGAGGTTCGCTCCGAACCTACACACTAAAATCTATATAGATACGTTACCTTCCCAAAGCTAAAACACATTATCTTATATTTTGAAACAGAGGAAATACTTATTTCGTTCAAAGAGATGCTTCCCCTTTATTGTCACTTTGCTCCACTACCGTACGTGTTTGTAGCCGTGGCTAAACACCAGGGAAAGGTGGAGAGACAAAACGGACCTTGAATTAAATGAAGTCGTTGCAACCGCGCGCCGCCCAACCGTCGTCCGGTTCATCACGAGTGATTCCCCCGTCGCCATCCGATAAACTCCACTTGTCCGTGCATGCCAGGACGATGCTGCTAGCGAGTAGCCTAGAACTAGCTCGCTAGTACTATTAATTCCACTGGATGCAGCCGCAGCAGCATCAGATCAAGTCGACGCATACCTGACTGCTTGCGTGCAATGGCGAGAAGAAGCAGCGGGTCGGCGGCGGCGATGGCGCGGCGGATCTACCTGTCCCTCTACAACTGGGTCGCCTTCTACGGCTGGTCAGCATCCTCCGGCCATCGCTGCTCTGTCTGCCAGCCTATATAATGCATACAGTTCTGTATTTTAGCCATGCGTATTCATCCGCATCGTGCATACATGCATGTAGGGCACATGTACTGTACGGTACAGCATCGGCGCTGCTGTTGGGGAGCGGCGGGCATGAGGCCGTCTACGCCGCCGTCGAGCGGCCGCTGCTGTTCGTGCAGACCGCCGCCGTCGTGGAGGTCGACCTGCACTACGATTATTCTTTATTAAATCTTATGTCTATTCATCTTGTTGTTTTAATTTCGAAAATGTAGCTTATTATCGCATCTACATATATAAATGGATACACTTCTATTGCGTAGTTTAATGTTCAAAAACCTTACATGCCACAAATTAAAGGGTGATCTTTCCTTTTCTACTCTCTATTTTGCGTACGTAGCCACTTTACTTCTTGTTGCTAAACTTTTTCTATTTGCCTGCCCGCCGGTGATGGTCTGGTGTTGCTGGTATCCAGATTCTCCATTCCATTCTAGGTACAACGATCACTTACTAATTACTGTATATATACTATTTATTTGCAGTTTTATAGGAGTATTTCTTAAATCTATATCTCTGTTAAAACCTATTAACATTTATAAATGACAGTCGTCTATCTCAACATGCAAGCCATCCACATCATCTGATCCTTTAGCCAACCAATTGTCCGTGTATAATATTCAATAAAATGATGATCTATTTCCACTTGCAAGTTATACTAGCCATCCATATTTTCAGCCATCCAATCATCGATGCCACCATATTTAGTAGTTAAATACATATACATATTTGCAAGTACGTCAATTAAATTCAGACTCTCTCGATTGTTGTGGACGGTTGAATCTTTGTAGGTTTCTATAGATAACTCCATACCCTTTCATTTACATTATATAATTCTTGAGGAGAATCCTTCTGCAATGTCATTCTAGTAGACCAAACGTGTGCACATACTATGGTGGAGTTTAAGTAAACTTTGCACATATTCTAAGTGTTGTGACGGTGTCATGTATCTCAGATTAAAATTATTTGTGTTGTCTCTCGTTGTTTGGTACATGCTGAAATTTTGGAAATAAAAAAAAAGGCTTGGTGAGGTCCCCGGTCTCTGCAACTCTTCCACAAATCTTAGAACGGATGTATGTCACATGGGGTATCCTGTGGAGCTTTCCTGAGGTATATATATCATATGCTCACTACCAAGTCTCTTGATCTTTTTGTACGGCAAACATGAATGTACTTCTAGTTTCTTCACAATTTCGGCTCATCACTCTCTAAGCAATTTGCAGGCACAATCTCATATTCTTGTTACCTCTTTGATACTAAGCTGGTCCATCACTGAGGTAGGCATTACTTCCTAAAAGTTGACCACAAGGCTATTTAATAGCTCGGTTAAGACAACACGAGTTTATAATGCACTACTCACTAAGGAGTACTTAGCATGCGATCTTAAACTGCAATTCTTTTTTTGCGTTGAACTTTGTTTTACAATATAACATGTCGTGAGATTAGGGAACCAAGATTTCAAAATTTTATCACTTGAAAGCCATGTTAGCTAAACTTGTTGGTTAATTGCTTACAGGTCATCAGATATCCATTCTTTGGTATGAGGGAGGCATTTGGGTTTCCACCTTCCTCACTCCTCTGGCTCAGGTAGGACTTGGGTCCAACCGAAAAACACAAAATTGTTTCAATAAACATAGATTATCGAACAAGTTTGGCACATTTTTAGTAAAAGAAAATAGAAACCGTTTGCTTTATGATTTTTTGTACCAATTTGTTTGCAGGTACAACACTTCCCTGATGTTATATCCTATTAGCATGTTAAGCGAGGTTGGCCTAATCCTTCTGGCCATGCCTTCCATGAAGGTAACACATATCAATAACTAGAGATGGAAAGAGCTCCATTTTATTCTTTTGATAACAATCTTGTTTGTTTCAAGCTTTGATATTTGGGGTTGAACTCAGACATCAGGAAAATACTGCATTAGGATGCCTAATAAATGGAATTTCTCCTTCGACTACCACTACGCATCGGCTTTCCTTTTGACTCTATATGTTCCAGGTGGGCACTCTATATTCTCACAATTATCCTTAAATTTGGAACCAGAATAATCTATTTTGAAGTAAGTTATTGTTTGAGGAATTGACAAGAGTAGTGCATGTTAATTAAGAAGGAATGTAAGAATTGTGAATAACGGGACATATTTTCATGGGAAGCATGCTGAACCCCTAGGATGCCCTAGATGATTGCTCGTTGATTTGTGCTACGTTTCTGAGTTGTCATGCCAAACTTGATGGCCCTCTTGTTGATATCGTTCACCGGGCCAAGGACAACTTACATCAAAGTGGTCCACTTGGTCTCAGAGGACAGATTCTTTTGCGCTTGACTCTATTATCAACCCAAAACAACATGGTTTCCTATTGATCCTCAACTTAGGTGAAAGCTCCATGTTCTTGCATTCTCGGTTTCTCATCGTTTAACCAAGTGTAGACAAAACACCATGTCTCATTGGTAGAGGCACTCCTTATATTAGTAGCTATTGGTCTCTAAGGCCCCGAGTTAGAAGTTCGAAAAGAGGGTAACCAGGCTAGCCAATGACCGAGAATCTGTTGTTCATGAGGATCTTGTTGTGTAGAAACCAGCTAAGAGAACACTCTCCTTCCATATCTTCTCCATCAAGTATTCGAGCATGGAGTTGCACTAAGTTGAAATGATATTGTAAACCAATTCATCTTCTAGATCCAAAGTAATTTAGCACTAACGGCTAGAGGTGAATCTGGTTTTACTTGTATGTTTGCATCAAGAGTAGAGCCTGGTTTACCACCTATTCTTTAATCTATTGGATATTATTTAATTTCATTTTTTGGAAAAGATAAAGATGGATTTTAAAAATAAACATTTTTTGTCATTTGGTTGTTTGTAGGATTTATGCACAAGTACTGTTATATGATCGGTAGGCGGAAGAAGGTCTTGTCGGCAGCAAAGACGGCTTGATACTACAATTGCTTGTTGAGTAATCAATTGAAACTGTTTGAATGTGGAATACCACCATAAATATATTTTTTAGGTCTTTATCATGTATTGTATTAGTCATATCACTAGCTTCAAGCTCCATGTTATTGCTTTGTGTGTAATATTCAGGGTTCTATTCTTTTCAAATATCTCTGGCAATAAAAGGCTCGCTATGCCTGTTCCAAAAAATGCAAGATGGGTATTTTCTGTTTTTGTGCTATGTTCTATCAAGTCTAGGTATTTTTGCCTGGAATGTATAAAAGAATTGCATCTCTCCATCTTGGTTTGCGGTTGTGAAGTTGGTATGTTGTAACTTTCTTTCTCCCATGCAAAATTGCTCAAAAAGGTGTCCTTTATTTTTATTTTTAGAAAGGATAAGCACCAAAATGGGACATGCAATTTTATTTGGTACCACGTGTATCCTTTCCATATTATTGTCCATTTGCATCATCCTAACAACTATAAGTGTGACATCTTTTCAGTAACTCAACTTCTTCGAGAATTTCTCGTGTATACCGGGTGTGTGAGTGAAACATGTGGAGGTCCCTAACATCAAACGCATAACTTGATCGATTTTGATCTTTGATATCCCCTTCTATATGTATGTATACAAGCCTGTGATGTATCCATCTCAGTTCAAAAGAACTAGTTTAGAGGATTGTATTAGTGAATTCTTCAGCAATTCCTCAATTCTCAACCTCAGACTTTTGCGATTATGTAGGGCATTCTGTCATTGTTGTGGGTCCTTTGCTTTCATGCTTTCCTGGCTTGGCCACTAGCAAGAACAACAATCCTTCTCAACCAAATGTCTTGTAAATGAGGGTTTTAAGTCTGGTCTGGAACCCTTTGAATAGAAAACCAAAAACAGAATACTTCTCCTTACTCTTAAGAATATTTTTTCATTGAACAACAAGGGTGCATAGGATGAACGAAACGAAGTGAGAGGCTAGGGGGCAGAGAAAAGATTCGAATCAATCATCCGGGAGCCCTTTTCGGAATGTCAAGAAAGTGAAAGCACTTCAGTTTATCAAGAAAAGAAGGCATTCTATTTTTTGGTGTCTTTTAGAGGCTTTTTTCTTTGAAGTGGCCATTTACTCTCTCTAGCTCTCGACTTTATGTGTAGAAAGTTAAGGTACACTAGCCTGAGCCAGGTACATATACGGGAAAGTTCAAGATTTATACTGGCTTTACTGCCTATAATCTCATGAACAGTCATTCTCTCCTTTTGTGTAACACTTTCCTTCTAGGTATGTGGGTTTCATCACTTTTTTGCACATGTTATCACCTCAATCAAATGCTCAAATACGACATGCAGGCAATTAAATCTTAAATGTTGATCAACATCATGTATATGTATCCCACCAACACGTACGAAATTACCAGACACGACGGGTACTTGGTATCTGACGACCCCATCAGTGATGGAATCTTATAGCAAATTAAAATCTCCTCCTATAGAAATAGGGTGTGGATATCCTTTGCGAGGTTAACCAGTTCATGAAGAAATTAGGCTTTAAGCTATTTTTGGAATGCACCATACACATGTACCAAACTCCATGTGAAATTATTCAAAGAACTTGTTATATCCTAATAACTATGTATGTGACCATGTAATGTGTAATGAAGATTACACTTGAGACTTATTATTATGTTGATGTTGTCGTTTATGATGGATTATGCATGTCACTTGATATTATGATTTTGTTGTTGCCAATATGTAATGTTGTCAACATATTACTTGCTTGCTATCACGACTAGTACAATGTTACGTTCGTTGCATACAATTTTCCATGTTTTTGGCAGTTATAAGATGAAGTGACAAAAACTTCATGTATAAACATTATAGTAGCCAAAGTCACATACAAATGCAATTTCTCAGTTTCAACATCCAAACAAAATTTGGAATTCAACCTAGATATCAAGTATGGGCTCAAAATATATAAACAACCAAACCCAAATATTTAAATTCAATCTCAATATCATTACCCATGATATTGATATTCAAACCAATACAATTCCAAGCCTTTTCAATACATACATCCAAACGGGGCATAAGAAATTGTGAGCGTGTAACCCCTTGTGCAACAACATTGACCATTACAACTGACGTGTATACTATTTTGCAACTGGTTAACTTACTAATTGCACTTCGGGAACTTGGATGCTGATTTTCATAGCTCTAGGACTACATGCCATGCTATAGATAGTTTAGGGACCTATGATCAATTTAACTCTAAAACAATATACATGATGTAGAGCCAATTTATGTCCGCTACACAATTTCTATTTATAGCGAGTAGATTACATCATAGCTACCCAACCATTTCCTAAGGAGGAGAAAATTCCAAATTTCAGTTGAACAAAGAGACCCTCAAGGTAGTTTTGAAGGAGACCTTTCAAATATTTGTGCTCCTCACGTTGAGGTCAATTTTAGATGAAAACATCTATTGAGTCTAACTTGTTCCATAGAATCAAGGCATTGTTGGCCTCTTGTTGAGAGAGGATCTCTTCCATTCTACCACTTTGCCGCACAACCTCCTTTTAACTGTGATTATACACCAGTGAAAACTTGGCAACGCATTGTACCATAATTGTTGTGTGCATCCTTAAATACAAAGGTTTGGTCTGAACTCATGAATGAGAATGAGATCAACGCAAATCCATGAAGGAAATTGGAGGAAAGCCCTTATGCACATATCCACTGGGAGTATCTCTCAAGATTTTTTGCAACTATGGACGAAGATACAGGAGATGCAGCTATAGCAGCAACTAGACATCATGTCGTGGAAGGGGACAACATCCGAAATTTACACCTTGGTATCGGCTTACCAGTGCCAATTCACTGCCACATGTGCACCTTTACAGTTTGACAAATGTTCGAAGGAAAACAAACGGAGCCCAAATGCATATTCTTTGCATACTAACTGCATGAGAAGATACAAATTTTAGACAATCTAGCACTATAGGGATGGTCTCATGGCCCAATTTCAAGTTGCGTATGATCCATCTAGAAAGGGCTAGGCATTTGAGGCTAGATGAAGCCTAAACATATGGTGGAGGAAACCATTGCAGCATTGGTGAAGGAAAAAAGAAAGCAACTAGTGAAGAAATCATCTATTCCATGTGGATAGTATGGAAGAGCAAGAATATGAGATAAACAAGAATGTAGATTTTTCGTTAGATGATGAGGGAATATCCAACCGGGTAGGCCCATAAGACAGAGATGATCCATATGACTAGGGTATGGCCTACTTATGGCCACCCCTCCCTGATGGGCTTACCCGAGAGAAGCTAGGCCGCCTTGAGCCCAAGCCGACTCAGGTAGGAGGACGTATTCAAGATGGCGTATGATACTTGTTTTACAAGGAAAAAATCTTAGTCGTCTCCTTTTAGGACACATGCACGAACCGACTAGGGGTACACCTTGTAACCCTAAGTCAGTCATGAATAGAAGACCGGTAGGAGTCATCCAAGAAGGCAAGGAAATACAGATCTAGAGCTTACGAGATCCAGATCAATCTTATAATCGCTACCCGCATTATCAATACAACAAAAGAGGAGTATGTCTTTACCTCCTGAGTGAGGAGGCGAACCTAGGTACGTCGTCTCGTACCAATCTTGTACATGTTAGTCCTCACGTTGTTTGTGCTCCACCTCTCATTAGCCGCTTCCGATAGCTACTGTCGTGAAGATACCACTACGACAGCCGATGTCACAACCCTCGCAAGGGAGGAGATCAATCAGAGTATTTCGCCCACATCCAGGATCCAAGACACAATCGGCAATTTAGCAGAGTGAGTGGGGAAATGGAGTTTCTTTTTTTCCTTTTTTGAGCTTTTTAGGCCCTGGTTATTTTTTTTTGAATATTACTGAAGGTAGAGGAATCTCTACCTTATGTGTGACAGTGTCACTTACATGGTGGATTTACATCCGGCCAGAGCCGGGGCGAGATTGTAAAAAACATAGAGAGAAATGAGAAGAAAAAACCGGGAAACCTAAGAACTAGCCCAGCAGGTTGGCAGTGGTGCGCACTATGACAGCTTCTGTGCCCACGCAATTATCTTTTCCCCCTCCTTTGGCGACCTGCATGTCCAAAGCCTGAGGGTCCTCAAGAGTGTTGTACTGGTCATGCTCCTGGTCATGCTCTTTCCGTTGAAAAATTCTTTCATTCTGTGCTTTCCACAGGCCCAGCAAGCAGACCGCGAAGCAGATTGGCCAGGTTTTATCTTCCATCAAAGCTTTCAATTTAATCTTTATACATATAGTCATATACTCCCTCTGTTAAGGATTATAAGGCCTATGGACCATTTTGATAGGATTAAGAAAATCAATAACTCACCCTTTTGATTACTACATGCACCAATAGTTATACATGCATGAGAGAAGAGAAAGAAAAAGAAGACCATGTATTGGATGAGAGATGATAATAAATGAGAAAAGACTTGTAATTTCTTTTTTTTTAATGAATGAAGGACTTGTAATTTCTAACGTTTTAAAAAAGCTTTTAGGTCTTATAATCTCTAACGGAAGGAGGACCCTTATCGAATGGTAGAGACGACCGCCTGTTCCTCAACAAAAAAAACATACAGCTAGAGACACACGCACGCAGACACACATGTGACATGCATGGACGAAGCTGGCAGGACATCGAATTAAGTGGTTGCAGCGGCGGCCGTTGCACTGTCTAACCGTTCGACACGTACATACCGACGATACGATTTCCCAATCCCCACAAGCTGGTCCATGCCATATTTTCCACGACGATGCTGCTATACCTCTACAGCTTCCTGGCGAGTATTAATTCAACTGAATGCAGCTGCATCAGATCGATCCCGTGCGTGCAGCATCGGCAGCAACTGAACCCTGCTCTTTAATGGCGAGAAGAAGCAGCGGGTCGTCCGCGGCGGCGGCAGCGACGCGGCGGATCTACCTCTCGCTCTACAACTGGGTTGTCTTCCTCGGTTGGTCAGTCAGTAAAAAAACTTGCCCATCGTTCTCTCTGCCAGAGCCTGCAGCCTACGCTCACATATCTTCACTCGATTCGTGTGCGTGCGTGTAGGGCGCAGGTGCTGTACCGTGCATCATCGTCATTGCTGCTGGGGAGCGGCGGCCATGAGGATGTCTACGCCGCCGTCGAGCGGCCCCTGCTGTTCGCGCAGACCGCCGCGTTCATGGAGGTCTATCCACAGTCCTAGTACAACACATATGATTCTTAATTAAACCTTTAATTTCCATTTATCTTTGACCTAAACATATGAGACTGTGATGAGCTGCTAACTAGCTAAATATTTGTGTCTGCCTGCCTTGTCGATGGGAGCCCAGATTCTCCATTCCATTCTCGGTAATAACCACTATTACCACTTCTTTTTTTGTTTCTCTTGCATCAGCTAGACTGTTGTTACTGTATTTCTTTCTGCGATTTTGTGTTTCAAATAAAAGCACACCAAAAGTGTGATGGTAGAAGTTTGAATATCAATTTCTTCGTACACATCAACCCACAATACTGAAAATTTGAGGAAGCGTCCTGCATGCATGTCGGATTGAAATATTTTCCTTCTTGTACACCCATGGTTTCTGTTCGTTCCTAAATCCTTGACGTACGTGATACCTGCTGAAATGTTGAAAGGCTTCGTCAAGTCTCCCGTGTCTGTAACTCTTTCACAAATCAGCGGAAGGTTGTACATCACATGGGGCATCCTGTGGAGCTTTCCTGAGGTATATATCCTTGTTACTGCCAAGTCTTTGATCGTTTCGTAATGAACACGTGAATTTAGTTCTGGTTTCTCGATAGTATATATATTGATCGATCACTCTAAGCAATTTGCAGGCACAATCGCATATTCTTGTTACTTCCTTGGTCCTAAGCTGGTCCATCACCGAGGTATAGGACATTACTTCCTAAAAAATGATCATCAAGTTACTCAGTTAAAAAATCATGACCTCATAAGTTTGAAATAAAGTACTTAGTATGGTATGCTCAATCTATAGTAAATGCAATTTCTTGTGTCAAACTTACCGGACAAAGATTTGACTTGCAAACCGAACGTTAACTAACTGGTTGCCTGCAGGTCGTCAGATATTCATTCTTTGGCATGAGGGAAACATTTGGGTTTGAACCTTCTTGGCTCCTATGGCTCAGGTAGGCATTGGCTCTTACTAAAGAACCAAATTATTTTATTAACATATATAGTCATTAAACAAAACTAGTGCATTTAGTTGATTATATACAAAAGCAGCCTGCGTTATATATTTAGTACCGGTTTGTTTGCAGGTACAGCACCTTTCTGGTGTTATACCCAATCGGCTTGTTAAGCGAGGTTGGCCTAATCTTTGTTGCCATGCCTTCGATGAAGGTAACTAGGTTTAATAGATGAAGATAAAAAAGAGCTCCATGTTATTAATTTGATAATAGTGGTGTTAGTTACATGCTCTGATATATTCGGGTTAAACTCAGACATCAAGAAAATACTGCCTTACAATGCCAAATAAATGGAATTTCTCCTTCAACTACCGCTACACATCGGCTTTCCTCACAACTCTCTACATTCCAGGTAGACACATTGTTCTTTTCGCAGTTGTCCCTCATTTCACATCCGAAATAAAAAAATTTAACTGGCAAGAATGATGTCTTTTAGTTAAGAAGAATACAAACAATAATTATAAATGATGGACCATGTTTTTATTGGGAGCATGTTGAAACCCTTTAGGATACATTTGGACTCGTATTCATGTGCTACACTATGTGTTGTCGTGCCAAAGTTGATGGCCTTATTGTCGATGTCATCTAAGGCTAGGATGGCCACTTCGATATAGCTTAGGTTTTGCCACACAAAAATGCTTCTATTCCACAAGCCAACAGATTTGCATGCGCTTGAATCTCTTGTCGATCTGAAACAACATGGCATTCTATCAATCCTCGATCAAGGTGAAAATCTAGGGTCTTGCATTGTTGGGTTCATCATCTAACCAAGTGCATACCAAGCACCATACCTAGTTAGAAGGGGCACTCCATATCGAGGTAGGTAGCAGTCTCCAAGGCCTAGAGACGAAGATGGCAAAGTGGTCTAGCCACTGAATGCAAATTTCTTAGCCAGGAGGATCTTGCTATGTAGAACCAGTCAAGTGAACAAAGTGCACTTTGGTCCCCATGAGTCCTCCAGTTGTTCCACGCCAAGAATCTTGAGCTGAATTTTTCCCTGCGGGGTCGGTGTACATTGATAAATGCAAAGCCTTAGATGCCACATCCACCATCTTCCGAATAATGTTAAAAAAAATAAAGTTGAATCTTAGCAAAACATTATTTGATTTTCACCAATCTATTTTGCAGGATTTCCGTACTTGTTCCGCTATATGCTCGCTAAGCGGAAGAAGGTCTTATCGGTGGCAAAATCTGCATGATACTGCAAGTGTTTCTTGAGCAATCAGGTTGGAAATGATAGAATGTGGGCTATCATAATAAAACCCTTTCAGTGAAATGCTAATTGTGCATTGCGCCACTTATAGATCAATAGATTCACATTCCCTCGGTGGTTTCCATGTAATCTTTGGGTTGGATTTTTTTAGCCATTTTGGCTTGAAATGGCACACTGCATCTTTTTAGGAAAAGAAAAGATAGTGTAAATTTTCTAAGTTTGTGATATGTTCTATATGTTGAAAATATGCCCTAGAGGCAATAATAAAAAAATTATTATCGTATTTTGAGTTAATGCTAAATATTTATTCACGATACTATAATTGTATTAACCGGAAACTCAATACATGTGTGGTTATATAAATAACACTATGTCAAATGTAAGCCTCTACTAAACTAGCTCGTTCGTTAAATGGTTGTTAAGGGTTCCTAACCATGGACATGTGTTGTCATTTAATAACGAGGCCATATCACTAGGAGAATGGTTTGATGGATAGACTCAGCCTAAGCATAGCAATTTTATCGTGTCACTAAGTTTTAATTGTTGTAGCTTTCTAATGTCAAGTATCGTTTCCTAAGACCATGAGATGATGTTACCCTATAGTACCGGAAGAATACTTTGTGAGCATCCATCAACCGTTACTTTTTAATTGGATGATCATAAAGGTGTTCTTTAGTTATCTTGGAACCTACTTGTTGGGTTGCATGATTCAATATTGGGATTTGTCACTACATGTGACATAGAGATACCTCTAGACCCTCTCGGCAATAGAACATCCTAAGTAGTTTGCAAGCATGTGACTAATGAGTTTAGTCACGAAGATATTGTATTACGAAACGAGTAAAGATAACTTTCCAGTAATGATAATGAACTAGGTATGGTGATACCGACAATCGAATTTCGGGAAAGTTACATATCACGAGAAAAAGGAAATTGTGTATGGGATTGTTTGAATCCTTGAAATCCTGGTTCGGCCGTTGAAATATCTTCGTAGAATATGTGAGAATCATTATGGGTATTGATAGTACCGCTATTGGTTATTGATCGAATAGGTTGTTCTGACCATTTCCACATGTTCTCGAACCCATATGGTCACACACACTTATTAATGTTCGTTACTCTAGCGAAATGAGATATTGATGATGGTAATATCAAATTTTTATTTGCAGCCTCGGATAGGATCCCGAACATCACGATGAGCTTTGCAATGATCCATAGATAAAGAAATATATATATATATACACTATATATATATGGGGATTTGTTCGATGGATTTTTGTGTTGTAGTCACAAAATTCAGTTTGGAACATTTGTAAATTTTAAATACAAGAAGCCGCATCGTGTGTGCATATAGTCCAAATTGGTGGGTCAACTCTGCATGCGTATGAGCCTGCTAGCTAGCTCATCACGTGCCGAGGTGCATGTGTTTATCAACCGATGGATTTTGTGTGATACGTACGATGCTAGATTTTCTCGTTGGATCATGCATGTATGTTCGGTCGACCGGCCAAAGAACAAACCCACAGACGGACGTGACAATTTTGTTCAGAAGAGTCCGGTGCTTAATTTACAACAGCGTTAATCACGCGTTAACATGAATCGTGGACCCGGCCAAATATTTCGTCGGTTGTGTTTGTCTCAAGAAGGTTCTAGAAGCTGTAGAGATTAGAGCATCTCCATTCGTTAGGTGAACCCAGGCCGAAATCCGGATTTTTTTGGCTGGACGAAACAAGTTTTCGTCCTGGATACGCCGAGTTTTCCACTCGCGTATCCAGGCGAGTTCCCGCGTTTGGCTAAAATTTAACAAATTTCGGCAAACTTTGGGCAAATATAGCGGTTTTGGGCGAATATGGGTGAACTTTAGACGAATATGGTCGATACGGACGAACTTTGGGCGAATATGGGCGATATGGACGAACTATGCGTGAACTTTGGGCGAATATGGGCTATACAGACGAACTTTAGACGAATATGCCCGAATTTTGGGCGAACTTTGGACGAATATGGTCTGTATGGACAAACTTTGGGCGAAATTTGGACGAATACGAGCGATACGAACGAACTTTGGACGAATATGTCCGAATTTTAGATGAACTAGCAGAAGTGCCCGTGCGTTGCACCGGGGAGATCAATCTAATTCGCTTGAAAAAACTTTTGTCTTGCCTCATGACACCTGTCTCGATCGAGTTGAACGTTTTCTTATCTTAGACGAACCTATTCAAATTATTTCCACTACTTATACTCAGATGATTTGTCGATTTTTAGATAAAACATACTTCAAACTATAGTATCCTCTAACAGTCATAGGGATTTTACGTAAAAGGACAAACGTATTCGTTTGGCAGAGCTTAATAGGAACGCATACATTTTTTTTTATTTTGTAAACCCGAATTGACACGACATATGATTTCAGCTAGGGAGGAGGCCTTCCCTAGAATGAGAAATGAATCGGTCAAATCACTTCCTTTTGTAAAAGATTGTATCTTATTTAGGGGGCCTCAAATTTCTAAATAATCGTGTACTAATTTTGTGAAAGATTCTATCTATTTAGGGAGAGTTCAAATATTTTACATGTGAAAGATGCCAAAGATTCTAATTTGAAATAATCAAAGATGACAGTATAACCTACGGGAACAGGAAAGAAACCATTACTTTTCTGCTGCAACTCTTGATTTTGCATCTTTTCTTGATTGATGAAAAGATATACTCCCTCCCTCCTAAAATAGATGTCTCGGATTTATTAAAATTTGAATGAATATAGACATTATTTAGTATATAGATTTATTTAAATTTTAATAAATCTAAGACATCTATTTTAGGACCGAGGGAGTATATGTTTGTTACAATTATATTTAGTTTCATATAGTTGTATATTTTCAGATCAAAGAAGCACTGAAGTCACCAAGTATTACGCTCGCTGCACTTATTCTACGTAGAACGCTTCCGGAGAACGCTTACAAAGTCAGAACATATGTAGAAAAATAAATAAATAAACGGATTTGCTAGTTCTCAGGCGCCTGAGAACTTCTTAAGTCTCAGTCGCCTCTTTCACCGTTTGATTTACCTCGTGATTCGTGCTACACATGAGTTGCAACTTTGGTGTAACTGAGAATTTAATGAGTTGCAACTAGGTTGTAACTGAGAACTAGTACAAATCTTATGAGTTGCAACTAGGTTGCAACTAAGAATTAGCACAAATATTAAGATGACATCAGCGACTTAGACATAACTAATTCTTAGGCGCATGAGATCTAGACACTCCCATAAATAAAAGGTGAATGCACGAGGCTGATAAATCTTGTTGATTACACCTCTTTACCGCCACTCCCTGCCAAAAAAGATGCAGAGCAAAAAGGACAGAGAGAGGGACGTCCACGTGAGTTGAAAGAGATCCCAGGTTCCGCTTCCGCTGTTGCTGCTCTACGAGATAGGACAGAGGAGGCCATGGCATCAAGCTGGCTATGGGGAATGGAGTCGCAGATGGGCTATGAGGCTAAGAGGGATCAATCCAGGAACCTCTGCGGCCGGCGAGATCTCACTCGCTGGATCTGGCCGCATCGAGGCCACCATGACCTGGACGAGGAGGCCGCCGGGGGAGAACGGCATAAATCCAGATCAAGGACTCCCTCTGCAGTGAGTAGGAGTAGAGACATAGCTGGCATCAGGGATCCCTTCACCTGCTCCTGCTTATGCTTGGACCACGTCGCCATGGGACAGATCCGGCCGCCATCAGGGCTCGCACCTGGAATGAGCGCCCGTTGCGCCTGGCCTCGATCTTCTCCCGTCGTCTCTCATCGACAAAATGACTGAATCCGATTGAATTTGGCGGTGTCTCTACCAAGGGCTCCGATCAGGTGCCTCCCGTCCTTGTTTTTGTGCCATGGCCACCCGCAAGTTCGCCGGCCCTCCACCTCATCTATCGTGCTGCCGCTGCAGTACCTCAGCGCCCTCCTAGACCTGTACCATCACGCCGCCGCCTGTCCAAAGCAGAGTGTTGTTTTCTTTAAAAAAAAATTATCAAAGGGTAAAGTCATCCAAAAAAAGTGTAAGTAATATAAGAAACACTCCTTCCTTTATTATTAGGTATAGATATGGACGAATATATGCTGATTGGACGGGTCCACTCGCCTCATTTTGGATGAATATGGACGAATAAGACGCCCCGAAGCAGATCCCATATGGCGGGAGAAAGACCCGATCAGAGGAGGACTCGAGCTGAGCTCGTGCACCTGGAGGCGCAGCTCTCACCCGAACACAACCAGGCATCATCCAGTAGAAGGAGGCCCTAGCAGCGTCCAAGAGAAGAACACGCAGAAACAGTCTGGAGGCCAAGATCGCGCACGCAGGCAGGCGAGGATCATACCAGAGAAGGGCAGCCTGCACAAGCACGTGGAGGAGGAGGATGACCATCTTCCCCAATGGAGAGGCTCTAGTATGATCCTTTTCTTCTCCTTTCCCCTCACAGGTAGCATGGCCGAGGTCTCGCACGAGGATCACATTCGCCGCTAAAGAGCTCACCAGCGTGCAGCCCCCTGGTTGGTGCGACGATAGCTCGCCGCCACCGTGGCCGAAGCCGAGGAGCGCGACGCCATCATCCAGCCCAAGCCCTGCAGACGGAACATCACCAAGGCCACCGGACGCCGCCCGATGCTGCCCGACATCGAAGCTCGCCAAGACGCCGGCCGCTATAGGAGCTCGCCAGGACGCCGCCCGACATCGGAGCTCGCCAAGACGCCGCCCGCTGTAGGAGGTCGCCAGGATGCTGTTGCGCCATCGAAGCTCGCCATTAAGGCACCCGACATCGGAGCTCGCCAAGACGCCGCCCGCTGCAGGAGGTCGCCAGGATGCTATTGCGCCATCGGAGCTCGCCAGGACGACGCTCGACATCAGAGCTTGCCTACATGCAGCCCGCCACACCGGCCGCCACGCTGATGAAGCTCGCCATCGCCGCCGGTGGCCGGAGGCATGGTCCATCCCGTCGCCCGCCTCCCGGGAGGCGGAAGCCGGAGTTGATGGAAACGATACTGCGAAGCCCCCGACGTACAACCACCCCTTGACACCCGGCGTACAAGTGGTACATCTCAGCTCGATGGTGCAGGTACCAGGTGGACAAGTACGGGCCCACGCTCGGTCAAACGGAACGGCGTACAGGTTCAGCTTCACCTGAGCCGGACGGACGGACGCTGGCGCACAGGTTCAAGTCCGCTCACATACTGCCCGACGTACCGGTGCAGTCTGCCTGTAGAAGCTCATACGTGCATGGCTTTAAGCACCAGGCCATGCATGCACGTGTACTGGAGGAGCTGCACTGGACGAGCATAGTACAGATCGGATGCTGCACTGTCCTTGGCGTACAGGTTTGGCTCCGGATGTGGCTCCCCGACACGCAGTTTCACCTGGGCGACCGACGCGTCTATGTGACCGTGAGACCGAACTTGTCACGCCGGCTGCCGTAAACTCGACGCTGCGTCGAGACGAAGGGACCGACCATGCCGGCCATGCCGATATGAACGACACTGGTCTCCTAATAAAAATACTCCCGCGACATATCCCTTGCACACCCCAACGAAGCCGCAAGGTCGTCAAGAAGTCCTAGCCGATCGGACTGCATCCATCTACATCAACAACTCTTCATCGCCGTTTAAAACCGACGAGGCGCGACGGCAAGGGCGGGCGTAGCCGGAGCAAAGGCCACGCTTTAAGTGACGCGTGTACCGACGAGGACACGGGCTCTGCCGCTGCCCACACACACCACCACCATCACTATTCATGCAAGACGTGAAGCGAAGACGACAAAGATGACCACACAGCTTAATCGGAGGTGTCTCGCGACGTAACCCGTGGGAGTAATTAACCGGGAGCCTTCCGAGGCCCCGGAAACCAGGAGATCACAATCGCCGTTGTCAGGCTGGCCGCGCTAGTAGGCAACGGAGCGTAAATCCTCGGAAATTGTATTTGTTATTTTAAATGATTAATGAAATACTGTTCCCACCTATTTTGTTTTCTTCGTGTATTTATTATACACTGGCACGCCCGCACCCATTTTATTTATTTTACCGTACCCTGGTGCGCACGAGAAAAGCTACCGCTCCCGCACATACCCGTGGAGGCGTCCGCACGTTTTTCTCGTGTCAAACAGGATTATGTTTAGGATTACCAGAAAATTTTGGACTTGCCATTGTACTAGAGGTTTTATAGTGTGGAGGGTCCTATGGTGGGGCCCACATGTCCCGTACGTCTCACATGGGCCATGCACACCAACCCACCAAGGCCCATGCGCATGGGATAAAAGGATTATGCCAAATCCATACAAATTTGGGGGGCTAACTTGGGGGAAAGTCCCCCCTTGGCCACTAGCCCTATAGGCTTGGAGGGGGCCAAGGCAGCCTCCCATGCCTCTATATAAAGAATAGGGGAGGGAAAGGGCATAGCATCCCTCTTTCATTGCCCGTTGTCCCCCTCTTTCTGTCTCATATACTCCTACTCATCCGCACAAATCTTAGCGAAGCTCTACCTGGATTTCCATCATACTTCTACCAGCACATCGTCGTGCTACCAAGATCGATTTCACCTACCTCTTCCCTTGATTGTTGGAAGGAGGATATGTCATCAAGTCGTACGTGTATTCATCTCGGAAGTGTCTTTCATGTTGTGCTTGGATTGGATCGAATATCTTACTGTGCGACTACATCATCCCACAATCGATCATTAACGCGTGCTATAAGGGTATGTTAATCTAATCCATCTTGTTGCTTGTATCTCCTAGATTAGATCTATTTCTCGCCACTCTCACGTGGGAATTTTTTCTATGCTATGAAACCCAACAGTGTTATCAAAGGTAGGTTCTATGCGTAGATGCTTTGAACAAGTAGAACACATTTATTTGTGGGCATTTGATCTTCTTGTTTCTACCCTCCCACGTGTACTTATGTTTTCGCGGGATAGTTTGATGAAGCAGCCTGGAACAACCTTAGTTTTCCACATACAAGAGATCGGTCCTCCGTTCGACATGCAACTTGTATTGTGTAAGTAGTTGGCGGGTGTCCGTGTTTCTTACTATACTTGAGATCAGATTTGCGACGATGGGGTTATGAAAGGTAATAAGAAACTTGTATGAGCAATGTTGTGGATTTGCATAGATAAGAACGGTTATTCTTTATTGCCTATAGAACCACTCAAATATTGTAAGAATAAGGTAGATGACGTCTAATTTGTTTTTGCAGGACATGTGATGTGGTATGGCTGAAACAATATTCATATGCGATATATGTGATGTATGAGATGACCATGTTTTGTAATGTTTCACGACGTGCATGTTGATGAGTACGAAAACTGTCAGGAGGCATATGGTTGTCTCTTTGTTGTATATTACATGTGTGTCAACTTCAATGCCATGTAATTTTTTACTTTATCATCGTTGTGAGTTAGCCATAGTTGTAGTTGCAACATATGGTAGATACAACATGTGCAGTGCCAAGTACCTTGGTGCTGGTGGTGATAGAGATCATGATGGTGCTTTGGAGATAGAGATCAAAAGCATAAGAAGAAAAGGCTATAGAGAGTCACATTATTTATGCATGTGATGTTTATCCTTTTATGCATCTTATCTTTCTTCGGTCGTAACTATAGAATTATAAGATGACCCCTCACACTTAATATCAAGATAATAATGTGTTCGCCCTTAGTATGTACTATTGCGAAAGTTTATTGTTTTGAAACACCTTGTGATGATCGGGTGTTATAAACTCTATGTTCACATACAACGAGTGTAAGAAAGTTTTACACATGCAGAAATACTTTGCAACTTGACGATCCTAACACATACACACATGGCCTTGGAACACAAAGAACCGAAAGGTTAAACATGAGCCATATGGATGATATGAACGACATGGTGATGGTCACCATTGAAGATACATCATCTCACGTGATAATCAGTCTTGGTGTAGTGAATTTAGATCATGTATCACTAAATAACCCTGAGAGATGTTGAATTAAGTGGGAGATCATTAGTAATTTTGTTAAACTTGAACCATTATCATGAACTATTAATATAAGTGAATTTGCATAGTTCATTGTACTCATTGGTATCCCTTAAAATATCGTGCACTTATCTTTTATTTGAGATAATAGAACTATAGAAACCGGGGTATTTACTTTACGGGCTAGGACAGTTATGTGTGAGTGCCAATTTAAAGATTAAAGTCCTATTGTAAACTTTTAGCAAACCTCATTTTCTCCATGTGATTTATATGTTGCATTAATCCAAGAGTAATGATTCCAGTGTTAGTATCTAATATCATGCTTGCCTCAATTATACTTGATATTCAAAAGCTATTTTCAGTATCAAGGTCATCAAGGAGCAGAAAGGGTTTTTTAGAAACCACCATGTGTGAAAGAGAGTCTGATATCCGAAACATTGTTTGGTTGCGACATCATAAAGTATAATTTAGTGAGATACATATTCTCATATTGTATGAGAATTTGTGAAGATTAGAGATGTTAGGCGTACTGATTACCCAAAAGTTATGGAGCTAATATTATACTCACACTCGTCCTTATAAGCTATAGTAGTGTCATCATGAATACTGTCATGATAGGATGAATAAAAGGTATAGATAAAATGTTTACTCTACTAAAATATTACTAAGGAGTGGAATCCGGAGCAACGCTAATCGTGATGACGGTGATCCACATCAAATTGTGAATCCAAGGATATTAGTATTTGAGCAGTAGACTTAGAATTATGTACCATGAAAATTGGTGCCACTATTGGGCACCACGATCATGTATTCCATGGGTGGTAGCCGGGGAGACACAAAGGGCAACATCACTTTTGGCGGTTTCTATTGAGTAAAAGAGAAATTTACTAAGAGAATTAACCATAATAAGCAGTAGGAAAAATATGAATAGAATAATAGAAATTAAACTAATTATGTGAATTAACGAATACAGATTAAGGCAGATAACCAAACAGATTGCAAGGCATAGAACTTGAGATAAGATCAGAACAAGGTCTATAGCAAACCAAAAGGAACAACATACTGTTTGACTAAGATAAACAAGATTGAGAAAGATGATGTACATCACAGCAGAGGAACCACTGATACGTCCAAAACGTATCTACTTTTCCGAACACTTTTACTATTATTTATCTTCTAAACTTGTGTGATTTGGATACAACTAACACGAACTGACGCTGTTTTAAGCAGAATTACCTTGGTGTCTAGTTTTTGTGCAGAGAATCAACTATCAGCAAAAATCCCGGAAAATATGCCAAAAATCCTATTTCACTAGAAGATCCACGGAGCCAGAGTACGAGATGGAGTGGAGGTCTGAGGGGCCCACACCCCTGTGAGGCGTGGGCCAGGCCTGGCCGCGCCTGGGGGGTGTGGCCACCTCAGGCACCCCCTCGGCCTCCCTCTTCGCCTATAAGAAGCCTCTTGACCTAAAAACCGCGGGGAGGTTTTCTAGAAAGAGTTTCGTTGCGCTGCCACCACCAGAAGCCGCGATTCGGAACCAGAAACTCTGTTTGGGCACCCTGTCGAGATGGGGAATTTGGGGAGGATCATCATCATCGTCATCACCAACGCCTCTCCATCAACCACCAATGTTTCCCTCATCCATGAGTGAGTAATCCCCCGCTGCAGGCTATGGGGATGGTAGGGATTGGATGAGTTCTATCATATAATCGAATAAGATTGTTAGGGCATGGTGCCTAGTATCTCTATTAGTGCTATTTGACTTTGTTGCAACTTGTTGTGCTTAATGCATGTCACTAGGGCCCGAGTGCCATGATCTCAGATCTAAACTTATTATTGAATTATTATGATAGTATTGTTTGTGATCTTATCTGCAAGTTGTGTACACATATCATTGTTCGGATCCAAAGGCCTTGAAGTGACAGAAATTGGGACAACCGGAGGGGATGGTTGTGATGTGAGGATCACATGTGTTCACGGAGTGTTAATGCTTTGCTCCGGTGCTCTATTTAAAAGAGCACCTTAATTGCCAGTAGTTCCCTAGAGGCCCCGCTGCCACGGGCTGGCAGGACAAAAGATGTTGTGCAAGTTCTCATTGCGAGCACACATGACTATATATGGAGCATATGCCTATACTTATGGGTAATACTACCCTCGAAGATTGTTGCAATCCCCTATACTTGTGGGTCATCAAGACTATTTTCTGGCGCCGTTGCCGGGGAGCATAGCTTTATTTGTAAGTTCACTTGGATCTACTATTGTTCACTGCTATTCCTTTCATCATGGGGAAGTCTCGTGATGGAAAGTTTCCTATTTTACCATCCACTACAAGAAGAGGTACAGTTCTAAACACCCATGTTGCTCTTAATTCACCGTCTGTTATAAGTAAGCTTGTTACACCGCCACCACAGACACATGCTACACACACTGCTGCTACTACTGAATCTGAAACTGCTTTTGATACTCATGATGTTACTTCTACTTTGCTTGATGCAAGTGGTTCATTAGGCCCTTTCCTAGATGCTACTATGGCTAGTTTAGGAAATACTGAAACTCCTAGTGAAGATACGGTTACACCTGTTAGCTTACCCGAGTCTAGAGAGAGATACTATATTAATGATGGTTGCATTGAGTTTACTGATGAATTTATTGAAGAGTGCCAAACACACATGGTGCTAGTGCTATTAAGAGTCTCCTTGAAAGAAGTACCATTATTCCTAAATTGTCCTCTGATCCTAAGTTTGCCACCTCTCCCATAGATATTAAAGATGACGATTGTGATTTCTCTCTTGATTTATTCTATTTAGACATTGTTGAGAAAGAACCTTTTTGTGGGACTGAAAATGAGAGTGATGTAGCTCATATGAATGATCTTTCCACTATGAGTGCTTTATTCTCTGATGATTTTAATATGCGCAAGTACTTTGTTACTAAGATCTTCCCGTTTTCACTAAAAGGAGAAGCTAGGGCTTGGTTTAATAGATTACCTCCTGGTTCCATTGATAGTCCTGATTGTTTGATTGCTTCTTTCTTCAAGAAATATTTTCCTCCCAGTGCTAGACATGCTGCTTTGCAGAAACTTTTTGATTTTAAACGAAGAAGAAAAATTGCCTGAGTCATGGACAATGTTCTATGCCTTGATTCATGCATATCCTGGATGTCCGTTGCCTAAAAATGAGCTTCTTGATATTTATTATAATGTACTAACTGATGATTCTAGGACATACCTAGATAGCTTTGCTGATTGTGTTTTCAGGAAAAGAACTCCTACAGATGCTGAAGAATTAATGGCTAAGATAAGCAAGAATTATGATGATTGGACTTCAACTGAGCTAAATACACCTGAGCCTATTACTCCTGAACCAGTTATGCCCAAACCAGTTCCAACACCAACACCAAAGAAGAGGGGAGTAATTGCATTAAATGATGAAGTGATGAAAGAAGCTAATAAATGTCTAAAGGAGAAAGGTATTAGAGCTGAAGATGTGAAGAATCTACCTCCTATAGAAGAATTATGCAAGCCAATTCCCCACTCATCTACTATTGAGGTACACTCTCTCCACTTTTATGAAGGTGATATTCCCTATGGTAAGCCTCCTGATCAATGCTTAGAGGAACTTGACACATTTATTTTTAAACAAGGTAATTTTAATAAACAAGTTCAGAATCATTTATTGGAAAACTCTAGAGCTATTAAAGAACTGAAAGATATTGTAGAACAAACTTCTAATGACATTAAAATGTTTGTAAACACTTTCAAATGGTTCAAACTCAAATTTATCAACTTGCTAAGGTGCAAAAAGATATGCTAGTTAATGCCTCAGGAGATAAACATGCTTATGGAATTAAAACTAGGAGTGGTATAGATATTCAAGATCCTTTATATCCTGAAGGACACCCTAAAAGAATTGAGCAGGATTCTCAATAAGGTGAAAGTAGTGGTAGTCCTTATAAGAGAAAGAAAAAGAAACACAAAATAGTTGAGGAACCCTCTGAACCTGTAGTAGATCCTAATAGTATATATGTCTTTGATGCTGAGACTGAGAGTGGTAATGATAAAAATGATGCTCCTGATAAGGAGGAAGTTGACGAAGAACCTGAGAAGCACACTAAGAACACTAGGTACACAAAGGAAGATTTTATTGCTAATAAACATGGTAAAGAGAGAGAACCTTGGGTGCAGAAACCTATGCCTTTTACAGGTAAGAAACACAAGTCTAAGGAGGAAGAACACTACAAAAAGTTTTGTGAGTGGATGAAACCTTTATTTTTGCAAATTCCTTTGACCGATGCTATTAAGTGGCCTCCTTATTCAAAGTATATGAAGGATATTGTCTCCAATAAAAGGAAGATTCCTAATGAGGAGATTTCTACTTTGTTTGCTAATTATTCCTTCGATGGTAAGGTTCCAAAGAAACTTGGTGATCCAGGTATACCAATTATTCCTTGCTCTATTAAGAATAATTATGTTAGAACTGCTTTATGTGATTTGGGAGCTGGAGTTAGTGTTATGCCTTTTTCTCTCTACAAGAGACACCAGCTAGAAAAGTTGATACCAACTGATATATCTTTGCAAATGGCTGATAAGTCAACTACCATTCCTGTTGGTATATGTGAGGATGTTCTTGTTCAAGTGGCTCATAATTGCTTGGTTTTAACTGATTTTGTTGTGCTTGAAATGCCTGAAGATGGTAATATGTCCATTATTCTTGGGAGACCTTTTCTTAATACTGCAGGTGCTGTCATCAATTGTAATCAAGGAAAAGTAACTTTTAATATTAATGAGAAAGAGCATACTGTCTATTTTTCCAAGAAGGTTGCTAAGAGCTATTGCCTGAACTCCATTGAAAATATTGAGAGCATCAAGGTTGGAGAAATATATTGTCCCATTCCACAAGAAAGTTTTGAAACTACTATGATTGGGACCATTGCTATCAAGTTTGAGGTAACATAATCACCTTGTGGAATGCAAAGTTTTGTTTTATATAAGATTGTTTTGGTAACAAGACTTGATCAACCTTGTTAACAAAAGGATTTTAATGAACAAAACAATGCTTTCAATGTGGTTATACATGCTTACTTTTATTTTTCTCCTTCCTAGTCTTTTCTCTTCCTCTTGTTAGCTTTAGTTTTGCTAGTTGTTTGCTTGTTAGAGTTTCTTAGAGATTCTGTAGTTTGGTTTTTATTTGCTTTTGCTTCTTCTAAAAAACCATTTCTACGAGAAAATCAATTTTCATACCCTGAAAATTGGCCAAAAATAAAGTTTCCCGAAAAATCCCAGAAAATTCAAAATAAAATTTTCCTCAAAAAAAGGGGCAGAGGGACACCTGGAGTGACCCAGGGGGCCACCCCAGGCCAGCACACCCCTAGGTGGCACGACCAGCCCCTAGGTGGCGCCTCGCTAGGGTGTGGCCCACTTGTGGCCCTCCAAGCTGCCTCCTCCCAGCCATCTTCTTTCTCTCTCCCGAAAACACCGGAAAACTTTCTCAAGCTCAAGTTCTTGCTGTTATTGCTCCCGATTTTCGATCTCCTTGCTCAGCCCATCTTTTCTGCTGATTTTTTGAGGGATTGCTCTTGGTATGTGCCTCCTCCACTTGTCCAATTAGATTTGTGATTGATAGATTGTATCTTGAGTATTTTGCTACTATAGGTGTCAGGTTGTGTGATCTTGCATGCTTGTTATATGCTTAGAGACTTCATTTTTATGCATGTGTAGCCCTCTAGCAAGTTCCTATAGTAGTTTCTCATCATTTATCAACTTGGAACTCACTTGGTTTGATGTTTGTCTAAAAATTTCAGAAAAAAAGAGGTCATGGACAACCACACCTTTGGTGAAATATTTGAGAGTGATGCACCTAGGAGGGCAAGTCCTTCAAGATCATCCTCACGAGCTAGGCCCTCACACAGTGAGGATCTCATTACACTGCGATTTGGCGACGAGGGAGATGAGGGGGGTACGCACCCTTCTACCTTTCCTTCCCCAACCTTTTTACAGGCTGCTGGGATTCTTGAGGATTTCCTAACTTTGGTTCAGAGGGTTGGACTAACAAGTTATATGCAGGATGAGAGCGTGCAATATGCTACGCTCACTAAAACATTTGTGGTGAGTTTCTCTTTTTAAACAGCATGTTCAAACCAGATGTGTCTTTAAAAATTTATGGCAGACCTTACACCTTGACATTGAAGAAATTTTGTGAGATCCTGGGACTTGGTACACCTGGGTCGGTGAAGAAGATTCCAGCTCAACCCACTGATTTATTGGAGCTCTATCGCGGGATAACTAATGATGATGGTCGTAGAGCCCATCGTGGAAAGATAAGAAATATTCAACTCCAGCTATCAGGTACTTTGCTTACTATCTTGCCACTAGTGTTCTTGGTAGGGGGAACACTAGCAATATTTCCAACTATCATTTGGCCTTCCTAGCTGCTGCTCTCAACAATGAAACCAGGTATAATCTTGGTTCTCTCATTGCTCGTCGTTTAGCTGCTAAGGGACCCATTTATGGGTAAATTATTACTGCACGTGTTGTTGCTGCCTTGGGCCTTGCTGTTGATCCAAATGATACAATTTTGGCTCCTTAGAGGCTCGATATTGCTGCCATCAAAGTGCACCACTTTGTCACTACTAGCTCTACCCTTGAGAGCCTGGTTTATAGAATGTTGTTTACTGACGGGGAAGAGAGAGAGATCCATCTCCCCCAAACCACTTTGTTTAGTATTTCCTGGGGACCTTTGTCACGCTCCAAGGAGGAGATGGATGAGAAGCTGCGCATTCTTGGCTTCCATGGACACTATCAGGGGTACGCGCCCTCATACGACCCCTCTATGCACTACACAGGGGAGTCCTCGAGCTCGTACCAGCACGAAGGGGCCTCCTTGTCGTACTATGGAGGTGCACCTACTTGGTCACCATGGAGTTGAGCCCCACTTAGGTCAAAAGCCTAAGCTTGGGGGGAGGTATACCAACATCACACTCATCTATATATCATATTTCTTCGGTTCTTTGTATATCCATTGTTTCGCTTTCTTTTTGGTTTTTGTTTCTGCTTTCTCAAAACACAAAAATACCAAAAATATTTTTGTTGTTTCTCTTGGTTTGTTTCTTTGCTTTTAGCTTTGGTTTGCCTTAAAGAAATATCCAAAAGATTTTTATTTGTTTGTTTTTGCTTTGTTTTCTTGCTTTAAAAAATTGAAAACACCAAAAATATTTGTTGTTCTTCTTTGGTTTTGTGAGTTTTTTGCAGGGTTCAGCCGTCCTCAGTGGAGTTTTGGTTTCATGTTATTATTCAAGTCACACAAGTGAAGGGCAATAATGAAGATTAAGACAACTTGAGGTATGGTAAGAGGCTGGTAACGAACTCTATTTGTTTTCACTTTTTGTACATATATTCATCATAGTGAGCATGCTTAGTCTGTTCATGTAAGGTGTATGTTATTATGGATGCTTAGTAGTTCTTGCTTTCTTGTGATTAGCTCCAGCTTGCTAATAGTTTGTAGCATGTTATATGAATGTTTGCTTGCATTGTTCTATTCATAACTTGGTATGATATTGTGGTATCCTCCTCTTAATGTTTCATGTGAATAGACTTGGCACATGTTCACGCATGCATATGACTAAATAATAGTCAGTAAGCCTCGATGAATTATTTTGCCTCAGAGTTATTGTATCATTTTCATGCCATAATTAGTCATGTTTTGTTGCAAGCATGATTATGACCGTTATTGCTCTCTCGTTTTTCACTCTCTCTCTATTGCTAGCCTCCACTTGCACTGAGTATGAGCTCTACTTGTGCATTGATACGTTGGAAACGTAACTATAATTTTTGATGCTCCATGCTTGTTTAGTATCTACTTTGCTTTGCTTGTCTACACTTTGAGGTGCTTTTTACATGTTTTCTGGTACTAACCTACTAACAAGTTACAACAGTGCCAGATGCATGTTTTCTGCTGTTTTTGGTTTCAAAAAAGTTAGTAAAGAAATATTCTCAGAATTGGACGGGACAAATGTCAAAGTCAATTACTTCCCGTGGGGAACAAGAAGTCCAGAGGGGAGACGAGGAGGCATGCGGGTGGGCCCTACCCCGCGCCTGGGTAGGGTTTGCCCCCTCTGGCCACCGCCTCGGCCTCCCCTTCGCCTATAAGAAGCCCCCGATGCAAAAACCCTAAGCACCCGATCAAATCTCAATGAAACCGTCTGTAGGCTCCGCCACCATCGTCCCTACATCAGGGGGATCTGAAGTTCTTCCCGGCACCCTGCCGGAGGGGAGATCATCCCGGAGGCCTTCTCTCTGGTATGATGCTTGAGTAGTTCCACCTTGAACTATGGGTCCATATAGTAGCTAGATGGTTGTATCTCCTCCTTTGTGCTTTCATGTATAGAGCTTGTGAGCTCCGTTCATGATCAAGATCTAATCTATTTGTAATCATGCATGTTGTGTTTGCGGGGATCCGATGGATATTGAGATTATTATGTTGGTTTGATTAATGGTTTTGTCTTTATGATTCTATCATGTATGTGTTGTCTGTGATCTTGCATTCTCTCTGTTGTTAGTAGATATCTTGGCCAAGTAGTTGCTAGTGACTCCAAGAGGGGGTATTTATGCTCGATAGTGGATTCATGCCTCTAGTTTTCAAGGGAAGTGACAGAAATCTCTTCGGTTGTAGATGTGATGTTGCCGCTAGGGAGAAAACAATGGTCTCTTGTTCATGGAACATGTGGACTGTTTACCTTGCACACTTTGCTTAAAGCAGATGTCTGTTGCTTGCAACTTAATACTAGAGGGGGTTCAGATGATAACCTGAAGGTGGACTTCTAGTCATAGATGCAGTTGGATGGCGGTCTATGTATCTTGTTGTATTGCCCAATCGAATCTCATAGGGTCTTTCTGACTAGTAATTGCATTGTTATGCCTTGCTCAGTTCCTGTCAATTGCCCTGCTGTAATTTGTTTACCCTTCATGCCATGTTGTTTATCTAAGGAGAGAACCTCTAGTGAACTATGAACCCCGGTCCAATCTTTACCATTGATACATCCTCCATTGTTACTTGTTTACTTGCTGCAAACCATTACCTTCCACACCATATGTTTAATCCTTTGTTACAGCAAATCGGTGAGCTTGACAACCTCATTGATTCGTTGGGGCAAAGTCTTGAGTTTGAGTTGTGCAGGTCTCCGTGTTTCTTGCAACACATGTGTGACGTCTCCTTCCTCCTACTAGTTCGATAACCTCGGTTTCTTACTGAGGGAAAACTTGCTGTTGTACTACTTCACACCTTGCTCTTGGGGTTCCCAACAGGCTCACATAAGCTGTGCAGTCCATCAAGCTTTTCTGGCGCCGTTGCCGGGGAGGCTAAGGAGGTCTTCACAAGGGGAGTCCTTCACTTCCTTTCTCTTTACTTTGTTTTTAGTTTGCTTTGTTTTTTTGCTTGGTTTTGTTTGCCTCTTTTGAAAAAACCCAAAAAAATCAGTCTAGTTTGGTTTGCTTGCTTTATTCAAAAACAAAAAAAACTTAGTTCCTGCTCTAGTTGCTGCCATGTCGGGTTTTGGACCAACCTTTATTTCTCCTATGGTAGAAATCTCCACTTTTAAGCAAAAAAGTGAAGAAAGTTTTAAAGAAGCTCGGTCTACAATCTCTGCTTTCCAGAGGGAAACTGAGCCTGAGATGAGTCTTAGCTTGGTTATTGATAGTTTCTACCGCGGTATTGCTCTTCATTATATATATGCTTTGGATGCTGTGGCTGAGAAATATTTTTTGCTATGTACTGAGGACGAAGCTTTTGATGCCATAAAGAAATTAATCATGATTATGGTACACCTGGCAAGTCTGATTCCTCTTTCACAAATATTTTTGCCAGGTTGAACATTCTTGAGACTAGTATTGCTGCTATAAATAGTTGCTATCACACACTTAGGGCTTACCATGATTATGTTCCCATAAATTCTGAGCCTTCAAAGTGGTTTCCCACAATCAAAGTCTCTATAAATACTACACTTTTTGATGCTCGCTGTGATATCATGTCTGAATTTTGCCTCATGCCTAAAGATATTTATGATTCCTTGAGTCTTTGGGGTCTTACTGAAGGAGGAGAGGAAATCTCTCTTACCAACAATGCCACTATATTGCCCATTGGAATATCTTAAGGTGTGTTTACAAAAATCTCAGGGAAAATGATGTCTACTGACTATCTTGTTATTAAATGTGTAGGCAAAGGACAGATCACACTTGGAAGATCCCTACTGAAGCACCTTGGAGCGGTAATAGATGTGGTAAAAGGCATTATGCACTTTGCTCCTCCGGTAAGCGATCATATCTTCCCTAAAGAGAAAAAGAAAGGTAAGAAAGGGGGGAACAAGAGGGGCAATTCTTCATTTGAAAATACTTGATTCTTCTTGCTTCTTCTGCCTAACTTGAAGGCGTTAAAGAAAAGTACTTGTTGGGAGATAACCCAAGAGTTTCCTTGAGTCTTGGAAGTTATTACTTCTGTAATGACCTCTCCTTATCCATTTTGTTTGCTTTTTGTGCCAAGAATGACCTCTAATGAGAGGGAAGTAAGATTGGGGAGTTGCTGTCCCGAAACAGATTTCTGTCCTCCACCAAAAAAATCGTGAAGAGTCTCTATAACTCGGATTGAGCTAAAATTTACGAATAAATCCCCCAGTATGTTTGCTAACTTTTGTTAGTTCAACACTTTTTGATTTGAGCAACAGAAGACGAAAAAATCGGTTTTACCGCTTTCGTCTGCTTTTGATGATTGCCATTATTTGCATTTGCTTCTTATTGATTCCTTTTTGAGTTCTCTTTAGGTGAATTGAGTTTTTTTGAAGGAGTTACTACTGTAGCTTGTGTTTTTAGTGAAAAGCCTTGTTGTTTCAAAGCTTTGCCAGAGGTCTAATATCTTTTGAATACACTAATGTTGCTAATGAAGATTGTGTGGAGTTTTGTATGAAGGAAAAATTTCAGGTGTAGAGAGAGAATGATGCAATAAGATGAAGAATGGACAAAAGCTCAATCTTGGGGATGCCACCATGGTGTAACCCCAAGAAATATCCAAGAGGTACAAGCGTCAAAGCTTGGGGATGCCCAAGGCATCCCCTTCTTTATCAATAAAAGCTCAGTGCATGCAGACACTTGCTTTTATTGTTTCATGCACAATTGTGTTGTTCTTGGAGCATCTTAGTTTTTGTTTTCTTTGCTTAGGTTGTTTAGTTTGCTTGAATAAAGTAGTTTGGACCCCCATTCTCGCTGTGTTGTTTTACCAATAAGTTGCTTGGTGTTGGAAAGGAGTAGGAAGTTCTTGCTTGTAAGTGCAAGAGGATCTTGCATTGACTGTGACTTAGACTTTAGCATGACATGCTAGGTGTTGTTTTAGCATTATGCTTAGTGATTATTGTTGTATCATGTATTGTTCCAAACAACTTGGATTGCTTAGTGTGCCTTGAAGAAATTATGCATTGTTTTAGCATGCAAAAGCATAGTATTGTGGTATTCTCCTTTGATGATTTGCTTGGGTTGACTTGGCACATGCTCACACCATGTTATGACTATGACAAGTCACCATTAGCCTCTATGATCATTTAGTCCTTGACTTGTAGTACCACTATTTGCTTTGATTAGTATGCTTTGTTGCACTGCATGATTATGGCCATTATTGCTCTCTTAGTTGGTTGCTCCCAGTCTTTTGCTAGCCTCCACTTGTATGAGTAAGTTATACTCATGCTTCCAACTCCCAAGAACCAAGTTATTCCAAAGTGTCCACTATAAACTCCTATGCATGGTGTGTTACACCATTCCAAGTATATTCTTGTTTTCATCTATCTTCCAATTAAAAAATATTTTGTTATGTGAAAACTTAGTGATTAAAGACCTCATGAACTTGATGGCACACTTTATATTCTTTGCCCCTAATAAACTTGAACCATTGTGACAACTTTGTTGTATATGCTTACACTTATAAGTTGGAATTAGCAGAACCGTGTTGTCACAGGGAATGTTTTCAACATTGCACTTGTACTTTGTACTCAGTTGATATCATGTTCTTTTGTCTATGGATGTCACCGGTGTGAAATAAAGAGGGAACTTGTAAGTCCATGGAGTTTGTATCCTGTGTTAGAGAAACGCCTGGGCCGCTAGCCTAAGCCATGTCTAATCATGGTGGAAACTTGCAGCATCACCATAATGAGCTATCTATGAAGCATCCTCAATAAAAAGCTATGCATATGGTAAATAAAAATATTACTGAGATGCTCATTGTCTGCTTGCCTTGTCATTTTGGTTATGGGAAAGCTCTTGTACCATGTGCAAGGGGTACCCCGTTGGAGGTTCTCAATGATATACAAATACTTACAATGACAAGAACTTACTGATACGTCCAAAACGTATCTACTTTCTGATGACCCACAAGTATAGGGGATCGCAACAGTCTTCGCGGGTAGTATTACCCAATTTATTGATTCGACACAAGGGGAGACAAAGAATACTTGCAAGCCTTAACAACTGAGTTGTCAGTTCAGCTGCACCTTGAAATAGTTCTTGCCCACAGAAGTTTATCAATAGCAACAGCAAAGCAACAGCAGCAACAACAGCAATAGTGAGACAGTAGCAATAGTAACAGTAACGGTAATAGTAGGATTCGAGTGTGGTAGGCATAGGGATGGATGGACGGGCGTTGCATGGACGAGTCTAAACATGTAACTTCAAGAACTAGGGCATTGCAGATAAATAATAACAAGCATCAGAGTACTAAACAATCCTAGGCATGTGCTCCAAATATAGTCATACGTGCTCGCAATGAGAACTTGCACAACATCTTTTGTCAAGCCAGCCCGTGGCAATGGGGCCTCGAGGGAACTACTGGCAATTAAGGTGCTCCTTTTAATAGAGCACCTGAGCAAAGTATTAACACTCCGGGAACACATGTGATCCTCACACCACATCCATCGTCCCCGGTTGTCCAAATTATTGTCACTTTGGGGCCTTTGGATCCAGACAATGATATTTGTACACAACTTGCAGATAAGATCACAAACAATACTATCATAATGATTCAATAATAAGTTCAAATCTAAGATCATGGCACTCGGGCTCTAGTGACGAGCATTAAGCACAACAAGTTGCAACAAAGTCAAATAGCACTAATAGAGATACTAGGCACTATGCCCTAACAGATCTTATTCGATTACATGATAGAACTCATCCAATCCCTACCATCCCCAAGCCTACAGCGAGGTATTACTCACTCATGGATGAGGGAAACATCGATGGTTGATGGAGATGCGTTGGCGATGATGATGGCGATGATCCTCTCAAAATTCCCAGTCCCAGCAGGGTGCCAGAACAGAGTTTCTGGATCCGAATCTTGGTTTCTGGTGGCGGCGACGGAGCGGAACTCTTTCTGGAAAACTATCGAACCCCCCTGAGTTTTTAGGTCAGAAGACAACTTATAGGCGCGGAGGGAGGCCGAGGAGCAGCCTAGGGTGGCCAAACCCCCTCCAGGCACAGGGTGAGGTGGGCCCACGCCTGGGGTGGGTCTGGGACCCTAGGCCTCCTCTCTGTCTCCCCTTCTGGCTTCGTGGATCTTCTGGTGAGAAATAGTTTTTGGCATATTTTCCGGGATTTTTCCTGATAGTTCATTTTCTGCACAAAAACAAGACACCAAGGTAATTCTGCTGAAAACGGCATCAGTCCATGTTAGTTGTATCCAAATCACACAAGTATAGAGGAAAAACAATAGCAAAGTGTTTGAGAAAGTAGATACGTTTTGGACGTATCAACTCCCCCCAAGCTTAGCTTAGTGCTTGTCCTCAAGCAATTCAGTTGAAAATTGAGTGCGATAAAAGAACTTTCACGAACACTTTGCTTCATATGATGTAAATATTCTCAGCACAGGAGTAGATGCTTAGACAATTCATAATAAAGAGTATGCAACTAAGTCTACTCAATAGTCATTGCAAGCTATGAAGAGGAACCAACTCAATAATAATAATTAGCATGAAACATAAACATAAGCAACATTGCAATGCTCATAATAAGGTATGATAGAGTGGTATCTCGCTTGCCTTTGTTTGAAGAGCACAATATAAATACCAAGGCACCTCTAAAGTTCACATGAAAACTAGAGATAAAGATATCAGAGATACAAGCATGAAAGTCATGACATAATTAACCAAGTTTTGGAACAAACACAAGAATGACAACTATGCTCTCAAGAAGGTGCTCATAGAATAAGTGGTGACTCAACAAATTTGTGAAAACGGTTTTGTGAAGGTTTTTGAAAGGCTTCCTAATGCTGAAAGGAAGGTACTCATTAGCTTTGATCTCTCATTGCCCCTATCATAGTCATCTTCATGTGGTTAAGGTGAAAGTGAGGTCCACTCTGAATCATATGCTTGACAGACCATAGGCTGAAAATCCCAAGTCCCTTGAGTACGAGGGCCGCTCCGCATGCTACTCAACTTTGGTCACCTGAAAGTTCTTGTCATTGTAAATACATGCATATCATCGAGAATCGCCAACGGGGTACCCCTTGCATATGGTACAGGAGCTTTCCCATAATCAGAATGACAAGGCAAGCAGACAATGAGCATCTCAGCAATCTTTTTATTTACCATATGCATAGCTTTTTATTGAGGATGCTTCATAGATGCTCAATATGGTGATGCTGCAAGTTTCCACCATGATTAGGCATGGCTTAGGCTAGCGGCCCAGGCGTTTATCTAACACAATGTATAAACTCCATGAACTCACAACCTCCCCTTTTATTTCACATCGTCGACATCCGTAAACAAAAAAGCAAAGTATCAACTGGATGAGATATCCAACAGGTGTGGAAAGCGTTCCCTGTGACAGCACTATTCTGCTGACTCCCAGCATATAATAAGCAAGCATATAACTTCAATGGACTAGTCACAATTGTTCAAGATTATTAAGCGCAAGGAATAAAGTGTGCCATCAAGTTTGTGAGAGCTTTACTAACTAACTTTCTCAAAACAGACAAACATTTTATTTTGGAAGAAAACACGACATATATAAAATATGCACTGAAGTAGCAAACGATGCCAATAGGTAGGTATGGTGGACACAGTTGGCAATATTGGATTTGGGGAGTTGGAAGCACAGGTAGAGCACATACTCAGTGTAAGTGAAGGCTATCAATAGAGAGGGAGCGACAAACGAGAGAGCAATAATTGTCATAATCATGCTTGCAACAAAACAAGACTAATTATGGAATGAAAGTGATACAAGAAATCTGAGGCAAAATAAATCATCGAGGCTTACTGACTATTGATTAGTCATATGCATGCGTGAGCATGTGCCAAGTCGATTCACATGAACAGTCAGAGGAGGATACCACAATGTCATACCAAAGTAATAAAACAATGCAAGCAAACATTCATATGACATGCTACAAATTATTAGCAGGCTCGAACTAATCATAGATAAGCAAGGACTACTAAGCATCCATAATGACATACACCTTACACAAACAGGCTAAGCATGCTCACAATGATGAGTATATGTACAAAAATGAAACAAATAGAGTTTGTTACCAGCCTCTTACCACACCTCGAGTTGTCTTAATCTTCATTATTTCACTTCACTTGTGTGACTTGAATAATTAACATGAAAACCAATATCCACTGAGAACGGCCGAACCTTGTAAAGAACTCACAAAACCAAAGAAGAACAACAAATATTTTTGGTGTTTTCGATTTTTTTAGAAACAAGCAAACAAAGAAAAACCAAACAAAAACAAAGCAAACCAACAAAGCAAAAATCTTTTTGGATTTTTCTTTTAAGGCAAACCAAAGCAAAGAAACAAACCAAGAGAAACAATGAAAATATTTTTGGTATTTTTGGGTTTTTGAGAAAGAAGCAACAAAAACCAAAAAGAAAGCAAAAACAATGGATATACAAAGAACCGATCGAACATGATATATATATATATGAGTGTGATGTCGGTATACCTCCCCCCAAGCTTAGGCTTTTGGCCTAAGTGGGGCTCAATCCAATGGTGCCCAAGTAGATTTACCAACATAGTATGTCGAGGAAGCTCCCTCATCCTGGTACGAGCTTGAGGCCTCCCCTATATAACGTAACACGGGGTCATATGCGGGTGCTTCCTCTTGATAGTGCCCGTGGAAGTTGAGAGAGCGCAGCTTGTCATCCATCTCTGCCTTTGTGCGTGACCAAGGTCCCTGAGAAATACTGAACAAAGTGGTTTGGGGTAGAGGGATCTCTCTCTCTCTCTTCCCCGTTAGTAAACAACATTCTATAAACAAAGTTCTCAAGAGTAGAGCTAGAGGTGACAAAGTGGTGCGCCTTCATGGCAGCAAGATCAAGCCTCAGGGGAGCCAAAACTGTATCATGTGGATCAACAACAATGTCAAAGGTAACAGCAATGCGAGTAGCAATAATTCCCCTATAAATGGGTCCCTTATCAGCTAAACGACGAGCAATGAGGGAACCAAGATTATACTTATCCTCACCATAGAGCGCAACAGCTAAGAAGGCCAATTGATAGTTGGAGATATTACTAGTGTTGTCCCTACCAATAACACTGGTTGTAAGATAGTAGGCAAAGTACCTGATGGCTGGAAGTTGAATATTCTTTATCTTCCCTCGTTGAGCTCGCGGTCATCATCATTAGTTATTCCCGGTATAGTTCCAACAAATCAGCGGGTAGAGCTGTAATCTTCTTTGATGACCCAGTTGTACCAAGTCCTAGGGCCTTGCAAATTTTCTTCAATGTCATAGAATGAGCCCTGCCATAAAGTCTGAAAGACACAGAAGGATTGAACAAACTATTGGTAAAGGAGAAACTCTCCACAAATGTTTTAGTAAGTAAAGCATATTGTGCACTCTCATCCTGCATGAAACTTGTTAGACCATCCCTCTCAATCAAAGCCATGAAATCATTAAGAATCCCAGCAGCTCGCAAGAAAGTTTGACAAGGAAAGGTGGAGGGGTGTGCATCCCCTTCATCTCCCTCGTCACCAAACTGCGGAGTGATGAGATCCTCATTGTATGAGGGTCTAGAACTGGTGGATGACCTTGGAAGCCTTGACCTTCTATGTGCATCACTCTCAAATATGTCACCAAAGGTGTGTGGTCCATGACTTCACTATTCTGAAATTTTAAGCAACCATCAAACCAAGTGATTTCTAAGTTGATAAATGATGAGCAACTACTATAGGAACTTGCTAGAGGACTACACATACATCAAAACAAAGTTTCTAAGAATAAAACAAGCATGCAAGCTCAAACAACCTGTCACCTATAGCAGTAAAATACTCAAGATACAATCTACCAATCACAAATCTAATTGGACAAGTGGAGGGGGCACATACCAAAGAGCAAAACCCTCCAAAAATCAGCACTTGAGATGGGTTGACCAAGGAGATCGAAAATCACAAGCAAGAACAGCAAGAACTCGATCTTGAGCAAGTTTTCCGGTGTTTTTCGGGAGAGAGAAAGAAGGTGGCTTGAGGAGGCAGCCTGGAGGGGCCCAGGTGGGCCAGACCCTCCCCCTAGGTTCCACCCATGGTGGGCCCGCGCCTACCACAGGTGTGGTGGCCTGGGGTGCCCCCCTGGGTCACCTCTGGTGCCTCTTTGCCCCTTTTTTCGAGGAAAAATTTATTTTGAATTTTCTAGGATTTTTTGGGAAACTTTATTTTTGGCCAATTTTCAGGGTATGAAAATTGATTTTCTCGCAGAAACAATTTTTTCAGAAGAAGCAAAAGCAAACCAAAAGCCAAACTACAGGAGCTCTAAGAAACTCAAACAAGCAAACAACTAGCAAAACTAAAGCTAAAGCAAAGACTAGGAAGGAGAAAGGAAAAAGAAAGCAAGTATAACCACAATGGAAACAATCCTATATGAAGCAAAACTTTGCATTCCACAATGTGATTATGTTACCTCATACTTGATAGCAATGGTCCCAATCATAATAGTTTCAAAATTTTCTTGTGGAATGGGACAATATATTTCTCCAACCTTGATGCTCTCAATATTTTCAATGGAATTCAGGCAATAGCTTTTAGCAACCTTCTTGGGGAAATAGACAGTATGCTCTTTTTCATTAATATTGAATGTTACTTTCCCTTGATTACAATTAATGACAGCACCTGCAGTATTAAGAAAAGGTCTCCCAAGAATAATAGACATATTATCATCTTTAGGCATTTCAAGCACAACAAAATCAGTTAAGACCATGCAATTATGAGAAACTTGAACAGGAACATCCTCACATATACCAACAGGAATAGTAGTTGATTTATCAGCCATTTGCAAAGATATATCAGTTGGTATCAACTTTTCTAGCTGGAGTCTCTTATAGAGAAAAAAAGGCATAACACTAACTCCAGCTCCCAAATCACATAAAGCAGTTCTAACATAATTATTCTTAATGGAGCAAGGAATAGTTGGTATGCCTGGATCACTAAGTTTCTTTGGAACCTTACTATATTGGAGGAGTAATTAGCAAGCAAAGTAGAAATCTCCTCATTAGGAATCTTCCTTTTATTAGAGACAATATCCTTCATATACTTTGAATAAGGAGGAAATTTAATAGCATCAGTCAAAGGAATTTGCAAGAATAAAGGTTTCATCCACTCACATACTTGTTGTAGTGTTCTTCCTCCTTTGACTTGTGTTTCTTACCTGGAAAAGGGCATAGGTTTCTGCACCCAAGGTTCTCTCTATTTACCATGTTTATTAGCAATAAAATCTTCCTTTGTGTACCTAGTGTTCTTAGTGTGCTTTTCAGGTTCTTCCTCACCTTCCTCCTTATCAGGAGACTCATTAATATTACCACTCTCAGTTTCAGCATGAGAGACAAATATACTATTAGGATCTACAGCAGGTTCAAGTGGTTCCTCAACTACTTTATGTTTCTTTTTCTTTCTCTTACAAGGACTAACACTATCTTCACCTTGTTGGGAATCCTGCTCTATTATTTTAGGGTGTCCTTCAGGATATAAATGGTCTTGAGTAGCTGCACCACTCCTAGTTCTAATTCCATCAGCATGTTTATTTCCTGAAGCATTAACTAGCATATCCTTTTGTACCTTAGCAAGTTGATCAAGTTGAGTTTGAACCATTTGAAAGTGTTTACAAAGCATTTTAATATCATTAGAAGTTCTTTCCACAATATCTTTCAACTCATGGATAGCTCTAGAGTTTTCCAATAAATGATTCTGAACTTGTTTATTAAAATTACCTTGTTTAGCAATAAATGTGTCAAGTTCCTCTAGCACTGATCAGGAGGGTTACCATAAGGAATATCACCTTCATTAAATTGGAGAGAGTGTACCTCAATAGTAGATGAGAGGGGAATTGTCTTACATAATTCTTCTATAGGAGGTAGATTCTTCACATCTTCAGCTCTAATACCTTTCTCCTTTAGACACTTCTTAGCTTCCTTCATCATTTCATCATTTAATGCAATAACTCCTCTCTTCTTTGTTGTTGGTGTTGGAACTGGTTCAGGAACAATTGGTTCAGGAGTAATAGGCTCAGGTGTATTTATCTCAGTTGAAGTCCAATCATCATAGTTCTTGCGTATCTTGGTCATTAATTCTTCAGCATCTGCTGGAGTCCTTTTCCTGAAAACACAATCAGCAAAGCTATCTAGGTAGGTCCTAGAATCATCAGTTAGTCCATTATAATAAATATCAAGAAGCTCATTTTTAGGTAATGGACATCCAGGATGTGCACGAATCAAGGAACGGAATCTTTTCCATGACTCAGGCAATTTCTCTTCTTCTCCCTGTTTAAAATAAAAAAGTCTCTACAAAGCAGCATGTCTAGCACTAGGAGGACAATATTTGTGGAAGAAAGAAGCAATCAAGCAATCAGGGCTATCAATGGAACCAGGAGATAATCTATTAAACCAAGCCCTAGCTTCTCCTTTTAGTAAAAAAGGGAAGATCTTAGCAACAAAGTATTTGCGAATCTTAAAATCATCAGAGAACAAAGCACTCATAGTAGAAAGCTCATTCATATGAGCCACATCATTCATATTTTCAGTCCCACAAAAAGATTATTTCTCAACAATATCTAAATAAGACAGATCAAGAGACAAATCATCGGAGCGGAACTCTTTCTTGAAAACTATCGAACCCCCCTGAGTTTTTAGGTCAGAAGGCAACTTATAGGCGTGGAGGGAGGCCGAGGAGCTGCCTGGGGTGGCCAAACCCTCTCCAGGCGTGGGGTCAGGTGGGCCCGTGCCTGGGGTGGGTCTGGGGCCCCTAGGCCTCCTCTTTGTCTCCCCTTCCGGCTACGTGGATCTTCTGGTGAGAAATTGATTTTGGCATTCTCGAACACTTTTCTATTGTTTTTACTCTATACTTATGTAATTTGGATACAAATAACACGGACTGACGCTGATTTCAGCAGAATTACCTTAGTGTCTTGTTTTTGTGCAGAAAATGAACTATCAGGAAAAATCCCGGAAAATATGCCAAAAACTATTTCTCACCAGAAGATCCACAGAGCCAGAAGGGGAGACAGAGAGGAGACCTGGGGGCCTAGACCCACCCCAGGCGTGGGCCCACCTGACCCCGTGCCTGGAGGGGGTTTGGCCACCCCAGGCTGCTCCTCGGCCTCCCTCCGCGCCTATAAGTTGCCTTCTAACCTAAAAACTTAGGGGGGTTCGATAGTTTTCCAGAAAGAGTTCCGCTCCGCCGCCACCACCAGAAACCAAGATTCGGATCCAGAAACTCTGTTCTGGCACCCTGCCGGGAGGGGGAATTTGGAGAGGATCATCGTCATCGTCATCACCAACGCATCTCCATCAACCACCGATGGTTCCCTCATCCATGAGTGAGTAATCCCCCGATGTAGGCTTGGGGATGGTAGGGATTGGATGAGTTCTGTCATGTAATCGAATACGATCTGTTAGGGCATAGTGCCTAGTATATCTATTAGTGCTATTTGACTTTGTTGCAACTTGTTGTGCTTAATTCTTGTCACTAGGGCCTGAGTGCCATGATCTCAGAACTGAACTTATTATTGAATCATTATGATAGTATTGTTTGTGATCTTATATGCAAGTTGTGTACATATATCATTGTCCGGATCCAAAGGCCCCAAAGTGACAATAATTGGGACAACCGGAGGGGATGGCTATGGTGTGAGGATCACATGTGTTCACGTTGTGTTAATGCTTTGCTCCGGTGCTCTATTAAAAGGAGCACCTTAATTGCCAATAGTTCCCTAGAGGCCCCGCTGCCACGGGCTGGGTGGACATAAGATGTTGTGCAAGTTCTCATTGCGAGCACGTATGACTATATTTGGAGCACATGCCTAGGATTGTTTAGTACTTGGGTGCTTATTATTATTTATCTGCAATGCCCTAGATCTTGAAGTTACATGTTTAGACTCCTCCATACAATGCCTGTACATCCATCCCTATGCCTACCGCACTCGAATCCTAATGTTACTATTACTGTTACTATTGCTACTATTTCAGTGTTGTTCTTGTTGCTGTTGCTTTGTTGTTGCTACTACAAACTATTGCTACTGATAAACTTATGTGAGAAAGAACTATTTCCAGGTGCAGCTGAACTGACAACTCAGTTGTTAAGGCTTGCAAGTATTCTTTGGCTCCCCTTGTGTTCAATAAATTGTGTAATACTACCCGCGAAGACTGTTGCGATCCCCTATACTTGTGGGTCATCAAGACTATTTTATGGCGCCGTTGCCGGGGAGCATAGCTTTATTTCTAAGTTCACTTGGATCTATTATTGTTCACTGCTACTCCTTTCATATGGGGAAGTCTCATGATGGAAAGTTCCCTATTTTACCATCCACTACAAGAAGAGGTACAGTCCTAAACACCCCTGCTGCTCTTGATTCACCGTCTGTTATAAGTAAGCTTGTCACACCACCACCACATACACATGCTACAGACACTGCTACTACTGCTGAGTCTAAAACTGCTTTTGATAATCATGATGTTACTTCTACTGTGCTTGATGTGAGTGGTTCATTAGGTCCTTTTCTAGATGCTACTATGGCTATTCTAGGAAATACTAAAACTCCTAGTGAATACACTGTTACACCTGTTAGCTCACCTGAGGCTAGTGAGAGTTATGATATAAATGATGGTTACATTGAGTTCACTGATGATTTTGTTGAAGAGTGCCGAAACACACATGGTACTAGTGCTATTAAGAGTCTCCATGCTAGATGTACTATTATGCCTAAGATGTCCTCTGATCCTAAATTTGCCACTTCTCCCATAGATATTAAAGATGAAGATTATGATTTATCTCTTGATTTATCTTATTTAGATATTGTTGAGAAAGAACCTTTTTGTGGTACTGAAAATGAGAGTGTTGTGGCTCATATGAATGAGCTTTCTACTATGAGTGCTTTATTTTCTATTGATTTTAAGATGCGCAACTACTTTGTTGCTAAGATCTTCCCTTTTTCACTAAAAGGAGAAGCTAGGGCTTGGTTTAATAGATTACCTCCTGGTTCTATTGATAGCCCTGATTCCATGATTGCTTCTTTCTTCCAGAAATATTTTCCTCCCAGTGCTAGACATGCTACTTTGCAGAGACTTTTTTATTTTAAATAGGGAAGAAGAGAAATTGCCTGAGTCATTGAAAATATCCTGGATGTCCATGACCTAAGAATGAGCTTTTTGATATTTATTATAATGGACTAACTGATGATTCTAGGACATACCTAGATAGCTTTGCTGATTGTGTTTTCAGGAAAAGAACTCCTACAGATGCTGAAGAATTAATGGCTAAGATAAGCAAGAATTATGATGATTGGACTTCAACTGAGCTAAATACACCTGAGCCTATTACTCCTGAACCAGTTGTGCCCGAACCAGTTCCAACACCAACACCAAAGAAGAGGGGAGTAATTGCATTAAATGATGAAGTGATGAAAGAAGCTAATAAATGTCTAAAGGAGAAAGGTATTAGAGCTGAAGATGTGAAGAATCTACCTCCTATAGAAGAATTATGCAAGCCAATTCCCCACTCATCTACTATTGAGGTACACTCTCTCCACTTTTAGGAAGGTGATATTCCCTATGGTAAGCCTCCTGATCAATGCTTAGAGGAACTTGACACGTTTATTTTTAAACAAGGTAATTTTAATAAACAAGTTCAGAATCATTTATTGGAAAACTCTAGAGCTATTAAAGAACTGAAAGATATTGTAGAACGAACTTCTAATGACATTAAAATGCTTTGTAAACACTTTCAAATGGTTCAAACTCAAATTTATCAACTTGGTAAGGTGCAAAAAGATATGCTAGTTAATGCCTCAGGAGATAAACATGCTTATGGAATTAAAACTAGGAGTGGTATAGCTATTCAAGATCCTTTATATCCTAAAGGACACCCTAAAAGAATTGAGCAGGATTCTCAATAAGGTGAAAGTAGTGGTAGTCCTTATAGGAGAAAGAAAAAGAAACACAAAATAGTTGAGGAACCCTCTGAACCTGCAGTAGATCCTAATAGTATATCTGCCTTTGATGCTGAGACTGAGAGTGGTAATGATAAAAATGATGCTCCTGATAAGGAGGAAGTTGAGGAAGAAACTGATAAGGAGGAAGTTGAGGAAGAGGCAATAATAAAGTGGTTATTTTGATATCTTCATGCTTATGATAAATATTTACATACCATGCTATAATTGTATTAAACGGAAACATTAATACTTGTGTGATTTGTAAACATAAAAGAATCCCTAGTAAAGCCTCTTGTTAAACTAGCTTGTTGGTTAATATATGATCATGGTTTCCTGATCATGAACATAGAAGATGTTATTAACAACAGGGTCATATCATTAGGAGAATGATGTGATGGACATACTCTTATAGTTAAGCGTAGCATAAAGATCAAGTCATTTAATATAGTTCATTTGCTATATGCTATCTGATACATAGTAATCTAATTCCTTCGACCATGAGATCATGCTAATCACCATCACCGAAAGGATGCTTTGATGACATCAAACACCACACCGTAACTGGGTGGCTATAAAGGTGGCATTGAGTGTTCGGAAAGTATGTGTTGAGGCACATGGATCAAGAGTGGGATTTGTCCATTCATATGACGGATAGATATACTCTGGGCCCTCTCGGTGGAATATCATCCAATTAGCTTGCAAGCATGTGACTGGCTCACAAGGGATCACATATCACGGGAACGAGAAAAGAGTACTTATCAGTAACGAGGTTGAACTAGGTATGCAGAGATACCGACGATCAAAACCTCGGATAAGTAAACTATCGTGAGACAAAGGGAAATTGGAATCATATGTAAGTGTTTCATTCGATCGCAAAGTAATCGTAGAAATATGTGGGAGCCATATGAATTTCCAGATTCCTCTATTGGTTATTGATCGGAGAAGTGTGTCGGTCATGTCCGCATAATTCATGAACCGTAGGGAGACACACTTAAGGATTCGATGTTGTTGAGTAGTTATGGAATGATGAGTAAGATACTGAATGTTGTTCGGAGTCTCGGATGGGATCCGGGATATCACGAGGAGATCCAGAATGGTCTAGAGAATAAGATTCATATAAGGAAAATCCAGCTTCGGAGTTCGGAAATGATTCTGGTGTTTTCACCAGGAATGTTCTAGAAGAGTCTAGAAGGTTCGGCACTCCGGAGGGGGAAGGGTACATGGATGTGTCATGACAATATGGAATGGTTGCATCATGTACTAGGTCACTTGGCTGGGCAAAATGATGAGAGAAATCAAATCCAAGTTTGAAAGTCAAACGCCAATTTGAAAAAGTCAAATCTGAAGTTTGCTTGGTGGAGGGAGAGTAGGAAACCTACTTGGGGAGGAAGTCCCACTCCCTCCACCCGTCGGCCATGAAGAGGAGTTGGGGCAGGACTCCCTCCTCCCCAATCCGCCTCTCCCCACCTATATAAGGAGGGGTAGGGCGCCCCCTACCCCTCACACATAAAATCCTAGCCCATAGGCGCCACCACCTCCAAGTGCTTCTGCCGCCTAGGCCTCCTCCAAGTCGCCGACTAGGGTTTACCCAAACCCTATCCGCCGGCTCAGCCAACCCCCTTGGTGCCCTCTATTCTGTAGATCGCCAAGTCCCTCTCTTACTCCACCATACTCGCTCCGGCTTAAGGCGAAGCCCTGCGAGATCTCCCCTCTACCTCCGACACCACGCCGTCGTGCTACCGGAATCACGAGGAGAGTGCTACAACCTCCGCTGCCTACTGGAACAAGGGAGAGGAAGGTCTTCATCGAGTACCGAACGTGTGACCGACTGCGGAAGCGCTACCGGAACGCAGCGCCGGAAGGATCGTCTACGCGATCTTGAGATCGGAAGTGTACGACTACATCATCCACGAGAATCTGCTCTCGTTAACCGCTTTGGATCTTCGACGGTTAGTACTCTATCGACTCGTTGCTGCAATCTAGTAGATAGATCTTGGCTTATGTGTGTTCATGCGATAGAAATTTTTTGTTTTCCATGCTACGAACCCCTACAGTGGTATCAGAGCCGTGTCTATATGTAGATCTGTTGCACGAGTAGAACACAATGGTCATTATGGGCATTGATGTTTTTGTTGTCGATTGCTTCTTGTGTACTTTGCATCTTGCGGGATGGTGGGATGAAGCGGCCCGGGCTAACCTTACATGACATCGTTCATGAGACTTTCTCCACGCTTGACATGCAACTTGTATTGCATAAGTGGCTTTGCGGGTGCATGTTTCTCCCAACATAGTTAAGATTCAATTTACAACGGGTGATTGACAATACTAGTATCAATGTTGTGGTTCTTGTTCATAAGTTAGAACGACACTTATTGAAAGCCCCAAACTACGTAAAACATGCAAAGAAAATTAGAGGCGTCTAACTTTGTTTTGCAGGGGTGTGCTGTGATGTGATATGGCCATGATTGTGATTATATGTGATGTATGCAATGTTCCTTATTGTAAGTCGGCAACCGGCAGGAGCCAGATGGTTGTCTTTTAAATCCGTTAAGACCTGCGTATCTATTATTCAAAGTAGTTGTAATAGTTGATGCTGGTGGAAGACAACCATGAAGCAGCTCCATTGACCTTGACGCCACACCGGTGATGATGGAGATCATGTTCGTGCTTGAAGATGGAGATCGGAAGCACAAGAAGAAAGGCCATATCATATCACATATTATGAATTGCATGTGATGTTAATCCTTTTATGCATCTTGTATTGCTTAGTTCACGACGGTAGCATTATAAGATGATCCCTCAAGCACACAATTTCAAGTTTTAAAGTGTTCATCCTTAGTAAGCACTGTTGCTAAAGCTCGTTGTTTCGAAGCATCACGTGATGATCGGGTGTGTTAGATTCTGCGAGTGTATACAACGTGAGCAAGCCAGATTTGCTCATGCGGAAGCTAAGGTTTGATCTTGACGAGCCTAGCATGTACAGACATGGTCTCGAAACACGGATCACCGAAAGGTAAAGCATGAGTCATATAGTAGATATGATGAACATGTTGATTATTCGCCATTGAAGCTACATCAACTGTCGTGATGATCGGTTTTAATGTGGTGGATTTGGTTCGTGTGATCACTAAATGTCACATTCCAAGATTTTCCAAATCTTGTAATGTGAAAAATAAATGAATAAAATAAAACTTTATTGAATTTCAGGGTGAGAAGAAACTTTTTGATTCCAATTGGAAACCTTCAAACCTATTTGATTAAATAAAATCCTAAAGGGATTCAAAAAGATAAATAAACAATAAAGTTAAAATATTTGGAATTACTATTTTTGGATCTTTTTAAAATATTTGTTTTCAAAGGCAAAGGTAGAAAAATAAATAAGGATTATTTTATAAAGCCAAATTAAACCTTGGCCAAGATTTTGAAATAAAAGGTTTTGCTTTGATAAAAATAGTAAAGGTTTATATAAATAAAATAATAAGGATTTAATATCCAATTTTATTTAAGTAAAGGCTTTCCCATTTTAATTAAAGCATTAAAAAACTTGTTAAATTATTTTAAATAAGTTTTCCAAGTATTTTATATTCTCCAACAAAACCTCCTGAAGTGTTTTTGGTTTTGTTTAGATTTCAAAGAAAGATTTTAAATAAAACAAATCCTATTTGATTTAATAACAGAGGACTATTTTATTTCATTAATAAATGGATCCTAAAAAGAATAAAAATATTATTTTGGGACTTGGATTTGTGTTGTTACACAGAACCAAATTCAATTGCAAAGTGTGGTGGAAGTTGGATTGTTTTGAATGTTTGATTTGTTTGTTTGAAATTCAATCAGGAAATTCAAACAGAAAAAGAGAAAAGATTCAGAACAAAAAAAAATATGCAAAGGATACAGCCCAGCCGGCCAGCCCAACAAGCCCAACAGCAAGCCCACCCCACTCTCTCTCGCGAAACATTTTTCTACACACAGTCTCGCACCCGCGAAGTCGCAGACAGGTGGACCCTCTCCCTCTCTTTCTTCCTCGCTGACGCCCGGACCCCATAGAGCCACCTCAGCTGTAGAGGGAGTGTCCCAACCTTTAAACAATATAAGGTGGAGTCCCCTGTGTTTACAATGCTAGTCCCTGGATCAATAGCTAGCATCCACAGTTAAGATGTAATATCAAGAAACAAAGGTCAAAATAAAACTTTATAACCAGGAATAACATATTTTTTTTACATCTTACATAGCTCATTTGGCTATTACATTACATTGCAGCAGAATATCTATAAGCATGGGGTCCTTCATCTTCAAAGTGCCACAGGCAGACATGTTGGTTGTAGACTTTGTAATCCTAATTCAACACACTTCACTAAATCAATCAAACCTGCAACATAACAAGTTACAGCCACAAGGGTCAATACATTTGAATTGTATTGGCAAGTGATACTATGGTAGTATAGTGGAGTCTATCATCTATATGCATTTGGCTAAGTGGAGTTGAGGCTTGCATTGCTCAAAATAGATTTTTCCTTAACATTTGAAATCAATAAGTTTTTGTTTGACAAAATCATTTCTCCCAATCAAAGATTGAAGAAACCTTTAACCCTTGTTCAAACCACAAGTTTTTAACTTAGAAATTTGAATGATGAGATTCTTGATTGCTTCCATGTCTTTATGCTCAAATTGTCCTTTACCAGGGTCATGGCTAAGTACTTAGATTTTATACTCTGCAGAGGTGGTGCACTTTCCCCACAAGACTTGGTTTCCCAAGACAAGATCTTTTAGAAGCCTTCCCTTAGACCAAAATGGACGCGTTCCAACCTATCAAACTCTACCACCAACTGTCATATGGCTAAGTTCTTGCAACCTATGTGATCCAGGCAGAGCCCATAATGCCAAGTGGTTGCACTTGAAGCTTCTCAACATTTGACATCTCAAATCTCTTTGTTCCTGGGTGGCCATACACAAGTGAGATACACAAGGTCTACCATAGACATGGGCCTTGTGAACCACTCAACCAAAAACCACCAAGCAATTACCATTCCACCCAGGTGATTCATTAACTTAGTTGTTTTATTAAACAAAAACACGAGTCCTCAGACTTAGAAATTTTTCATAGTATGGATATATATTCCACCCTTGTTTTCTATTAGCTAGGCTAAGCTTGATAGTAGTAGGAATCTTAACTTAGGAAAATTCTTACTAAGGTTTCATCTACTAGGTTTTCCTATAGCAAGGTTTATACTTAGCAAAAAAATTCCATGCAAGTTTTACTTAGCAAAAACACTAATGCATAGTGAAAGTAATGGGATAAAAGTATGAAGCATCACTTGCCTTTTTGGTAGAGTATAAGTTCACTCCTTGTCCTTGCAACAATCACACTCTTCAAGTCACTACAAATCAATCAAGCAAGGCACAATCTCAATCTACCAATCAAGCATTTCATCACATAAAATCATAAGTCAAGGTATGCATGCAAACATGCAAGCTTTGTTTTATTTGAAAAAGGGGTTCCTAATGGGTCATAAACATTTGAAAACACCTAATGGACATTTTGCAAAGTGGCAAAGTCATTTGCAAAAGGTTTTCACTTCATAAACCATTTTCAAAACAAGGTAACATTTTATGTGGTGTAGAAATATTTTGACTAAGGCATTAATCTATAGGGTTCACCAAATATGTTTTCAAACCATAAAACTTGGTGTTTAGGGTCAGAGAGTTTAAAACAAAACATTTCCCAAAAGTTTTCTTCCAAAACCATTTTCAATAAATAAACCATATTTTTATTTGACTAGAAATGGTTTTAAATCAAATAATCATTATTTTGTTTCACCAAATACATTTTTGAATCCACAACGTGTTTACTATGGTAAGTAGGTTCAAATCACACCATTTGCCAAAGATTTTATCCCCAAAATCATTTTTGAACAATTTTTACAATCTAAACAAGCATACAAATGTTTCTGAAAAAACAAACATTTTTCCAAAAGCTTTTTACTAAACAAATGGCATGGTTGGCTAGGGCTTGTTCCACTGATTCCATTGATATAAAGTTTGCAAAATTTGGACGTGTAGAACTAAAGTTACAAGGTTTTCAAAATTGCATCTAATTCTGATTTCAAAATCTGTTTTAAACAGAAACTGGCCACGCGTCATATTCCTATTGGGCGGTACTGGTTCGTCTGGATCACGTGTGGCCACGCGTCATATTACTATTGGGCGGTACCGGTTCGTCTGGATCACGTGTTGCAGGCTGTTGGATCTAACAGATATCGCACGGCGCAGGTTCACTCTTACCCCTTCGCTCTGTTTCTTTCCTAGCCGCTGGATGATGATCTAACGGCTCACAGGAGGTTGACCAAAATTTGGCGGCGCCGGCGGCGACGACTAGCGGCGCACGCTCAGTCCGAGGTGGTCTGGCCGTTCTAGGAAGCAAGAGAAGAGGAGGAGAGGCTCACCGTGATCGCAGGGTCGTGGGGAAGCTCGACGTGGAGTCGTCTTGGCAAGGGGCGCACGTGACTGTCCTTAATTGCTCGCCGGAGATGAGCTGGGCCTCGGGCGGCTCTGGAGGTCGTCGAGGGCGAGGATGGGGGGGAACCCTAGGACGAAAGGGAGACACCGTTAGGTTCACAAGAGCATGGCGATCATTAACGTGTCCACGGGGAAGAGAGGGGAGGTCTGGTTTACCTGGGAGACGTCGCCGCAGTTGGAGACAAACGGCGGCGCTGGCTCGGGGTGACGCTGTTGAGCTTGCAGAGCTCGCGCGGATGAGCTGGCGATGCGAAAAGGTGCGCCAGGGCTTGGGGAGTATGCGAGTGTGGTCAAGGAGGCGAGGGGTGGCAGGACACGGCCGGAATCGAGGGAAAAGTTCGTCGGTGGCAGTGAGGTTCGAAGAGGAATCAGGGCGGCCTGGGGGCGTGCTAATGTAGGGTGACAGAGGGGAAATGGAGAGGAGGGATGGGCGTTTAAGCTTGCGTGATCAAAGCGAGCAATGGTGGCCGCGTTAAGACGAATTAAAGCCGCGGAATTTCAGTTAGAAATGGTGTCGAGGGAAGGAAGAACAGGTCGCTGCGGGTGAGGACGATGAGCAGGAGAGGGTGGGGTCGGCTGGTCAGTGAAAGAAAGGAGAGGGAAGTTGGGTCCACCAGTCATTGGTTCTGCGGGTGCGGGTGTGGGTGAAAAACGATTCGCAGAGGGGTGCGTTGGTGGGCTGGAGTTGGGCCTAGACTGGGCTGCTGGGTTGGGTCGACCAGATTCACATTTTTTTCCAGTTCTGAATCTTTTTCTTTTCCAAATCAATTTCTGTTTTGAATTTCAAACAACAATTCAAACACTTCCAAACTTGTATTGAGTTTTGGTTCTGTTTGACAACATAAACCAAAGTCCCAAAATAAAATAAAATAATTTTATTCTTTTTAGGATCTATTTAATAATTAAATAAAATAGACCTTTAATTATTAATTCAAATAGGTTTTGATTTATTTAATAAAATCTCATTCGAAAACTAAATATTATCAAAACCAAATCAGTAGGTTTTATTTGAAAATAAAAGATACTTGGAAAACTTGTTTAAAACAAAATAACATTTTTATTTTAGGTTCCATTAATAATTAAATAAAATGGACCTTAGTTATTAAATTAAATAGGGTTTGTTTTATTTAATAACTTTATTTTGAAATCTAAAATAAACCAAAAACACTTCAGTAGGTTTTAATTGAGAATATAAAATATTTGGAAAACTTATTTAAAATAATTTAATAAGTTTTAGTGTTTATTTAAAATGGTAAAAGCCTTTACTTAAATAAAATTGGATATTAAATCCTTATTATTTTATTTAAATAAACTTTTACTATTTTTATCAAAACAAAAAGTTTTATTTCAAAAGCTTGGCCAAGGTTTAATTTGGCTCTATAAAATAATCCTTATTTATAAATCTACCTTTTCTTTTGAAAACCAAATCCTTTTATTAAAAGATCCAAAATAGTAATTTTAAATATTTTTAAGTTTTATTGTTTATTTAACTTTTTTAAATTCCTCTAGGATTTTATTTGATCCAAATAGGTTTGAAGGTTTCCAATTGGATTCAAAAAGTTTCTTCTCACCCTAAAATCAACAAAGTTTTATTTTATTCATTTATTTTTCACATAACAAGATTTGGAAAATCTTGGGATGTGACATCAGCGTCGTCTTCCCCCTGACCACGTCGCCTCGCCGTTTCCTGTCCTTTACTCCGGCGATCAATTCGCGTTGATAGCGGCCATTACTCCACCCCGCGACCACGCTGTTTTAAACACCCGCGTCTTACCTCTCTTTCCCCCCAGACAGCTCTCTTCCTCTGCCTCCAGGCTGCGACTATTTCGCCCCACATCGCCACTGCCTCCGGTGAGTCCCGCGAACAATTCTGGCGACTCTGCGCCACCCCTTGCCTCCGTGACCAAGCTCACACACTCCCCAGCCCCTGGCGCTTCTCCCTGTGCCTTCCGTTCGCTCGCGCACACCCCTAAGCCTCGACAACGACGATGACCTGAGCGCCGCCGCGTCTGCTTCTCTCTCCGGCGAGTTTCCCTGGTAAGACAGACCGCCCCACGCCCTCTCGTTCATGCTCCTGCACTCGCCACACTCGGCCGCATCTGACCATGCCCTTGTTTTTCCTCGGGGCGAACCGCAGCGCCGCCCTCGACGACCACCAGACGAATCCGACGCCGCTTCAAGCTCCATCGAGCGATTAATCCCACTCCAGTGCGCCCCTCGCCAGACCAGAACCACCTCGAGCTTCACCTCGACCTCGTGAGCACGGTGAGCATCCTTGTTTCATCCTTTGCTTCCTGTAGCCGCCGCAGCATCATTGTCCGACCGCGCCGCCGCCGTTCACCACTGCTAGCACCGCCGGTTTATGTCCAGTAGCTGTGAGACATTGGATTTTAATCGTACGCACGCGATAGATCACTTAAACGCCGAAGGCGTACGCAACCAGAGCCGTGCGATCTGCTTAGATCCAACGAACCACAGAGCGCAATCCGCGCGAACCGGTACCGCCCAATGAGAACACGCCGCGTGGCCAGCTTTTGATTTAAAACAGAATTAGAATCTGATTTAGATGCAGATTTGAAAACCTTATAACTTTTGATCCACACGTCTAAAAATTACAAATTTTATATCAATAGAATCAATGGAACAAGCCCTAGCCAACCATGTAATTTGTTTAGTAAAAAGCTTCTGGTAAAATGTTTGTTTTTGCAGAAACATTTGTATGCTTGTTTAGGTTATAAAAATTTTATTCCAAAATGATTTTGAGGATGAAATCTTTGCAAATTGGTTTGTTGTGAATCTACTGACCCTAGGAACCAAATTATGGTTTTAAAAATGTATTTGGTGAAGATTAGGATTGACTATTTGAATTAGCCCATTTTTAGTCAAATAAAAATATTGTTTTTGCTATGAAATTGTTTTTGGAGTAAAAACTTTGGGAAAATTTTTTAATTCAAAGCTACTGACCCTAAACACCAAGTTTTGTGAATTAACAACTTATTTGGTGAACATTATAAATTGTTGCTTTGCTAAAAACATTTTCCACCACATGAAATAATGATTTGATTTAAAAATGATCTATAGGTAAAACCCTTTTGCAAATGACTTTGCCACTTTAGAAAATGACCACCTTGAACCTTACAATGTTTAGAGCCTAGTAGAAACCCCTTTGCAAATAAAACTATTTTTGCATGCTTGCATGCATGACTTAGTTTCTAATATTCTATGTGTGATGTTTTGTTTGATTGATAATTGGTTGGAATGCTAGTTGATATTGTGTTTGCTTGATTGATTTGTAGTGAAGTTAGAAAAGTGTGAAACTAGCAAGATCAAGAAGTGAACCAACATTCCCAACCAAAAAGGCAAGTGACACTATCATCCAAAGTCCTACTATTTTCATTAAACTTAGTGGATTTTGAAACATGCATGAAAAGAATTTCTATACTTATGTTATGCTAAATCCTAATAGGATACCCTTATATATTCCTTAGTGTAAACAATGTAGTTGTAAAATGCTTAGCCATGCTAGATATTTTGAGAAGAGATACATGTTGAGATTTTTATGAAGTTGAGAAAAGGACTTGTGTTTTTATATAATAAAACAAGTACTCAATGAACCACCTGGGTGGACAAGGATACTCAAGTTTTGGACAAGGTGGCAACAAAAGGAACCATGTCGATGGCAATCTCTTTGTGTTGTGAACCAAAAGAAGAACCACCCAGGGACTTACAGATTGAACATGTTTCTCCAACTTTGGCTTTCGTGTACAGCCACATGCTAATATGGCTCTGGCTTAGTCAACTACATTGGGAAGACCCATGCATTGTCTTCAGGATTACTGGAAATGAGGGAACTAGGAACCCTACATTGGTGCCTGAAGACAAGCTAGCAATGGTGTATGGGAGGACCCTCTGGAAAGACTTCGTCACATTCTCAATCTGCCAGTACTCCATCTTGGTGAGTACTTATCCGGCGGCCACTGGTGGCAACAAGATGAGATTGTGTCATGTGGGTAAAGTGTACAACTTCTGCAGAAGATAAAAATCTAAGTACTTAGCCGTGTCCCCGGTTATGGACAATACTAAGCAACTAAAGCCTGAAGCTATGGGAAATCTCGACATTCCAATTTCTAAAAGAAAAACTTTAAAGTGACAACAAAAGGCTTGAAGCACTTGGGGGTACCAAGGAGCTCAAGAGATTTTGATAAAAACTTGAAGCACTTGGGGATTTACCAAGGATCTCAAGAGGTTTTGACAAAGACTTGAAACACTTGGGGTTTTACCAAGGAGTTCAGAAGGATTTGACAAAAGATTAAAACCATTTTGAAAAGATAGGATAAATTATTGCTTTCTGCAAATGAGCCATAAACCCTACTTAGCCAAATATGCATGTAATGATAGGATCCACTTATATTCAACATAGTAGTGAAACTTGCCAATACAATTCAAATGTATTGACCCTTGTGGCTGTAACTTGTTATGTTGCAGGTTTGTTTGATATTAGTGAAGTTGATTGATTAGGATTACAAGGCTACAACCAACATGTTTGCCTGTGGCACTTTGAAGATGAAGGACCCCATGTTTATAGATATTCTGCTGCAATGTAATGTAATAGACAAAAGTGCTATGTAAGATGTAATAAAATTATGTTATTCCTGGTTATAAAGTTATATTATGACCTTTGTTTCTTGATATTACATCTTAACTGTGGATGCTAGCTATTGATCCAGGGACTAGCATTGTAAACACAGGGATCTCTACCTTATTGAAGGTTGGGGACCTCTACAGATGGTATCAGAGCATTGTGTTGCCTGTAGGATTTGTAAACCTAGGATTGGACAAAAACCCTTAGAAAAATAGGAGTTGATTTGTTCCAAAACTTATTTACAAACAATCTTGTAAACTCTTTCCTCAACCATTTTGGTTTTGATTCTACATCTCTTCTATTTAAACTTGATGGAAAAACCTACCCCATGACCAAAGACTTCACCATGAGCAAGGACTTCATCAACTCTAATGACTTCAACATCTTCAACTCTAATGACTTCAACATCTTCAGCATATTCACCAAGGACTCCAATCTTGGATATCACTAAGGACAAGTGAGACAAGGAAATCTTGCTCAAGATTTGGAGACTAAGGAAACACAAGTTAGAAGAAGGCCACATCACCTTTGAAGTTTTGTGATCTAGAGTTTTTCTAAGGAAACCAAGGTCTCATGCAAGAAGGAATCAACCAAGAAGGATGGGAAGATCACAAGTGAACCATATAGATGGACCACCATATTTTACTTAAGACAAACCCACCAACTTATGTGGTGTAACAAAAATATTTTGTTGCCTAAAGATATGCTTGAACTTGTTGTTTGAGTGTAATGTTTGGTTTGTGATTGCTTGCACATTGCTTGTGTGAATTGTGATGTGTGTGGTTAGAATTATTTCCTTAGAAATCTTTTTGCCTATTCTAATCCCCATTCAACCCAAACAGATGACTACTCCAAGAAACTCCAACATCAAGGTTGATGACACCAACACCAACCAGGAGGACAACATGAGAGAACTCATATCAACCCAAAACCAGTTGAACCAAATGACATCTTAATTCATAGCCAACACCAGTGGGGAAGATCCAACCCTGCAAGGATTTTTGGAAAACCAAGCCCAAATGTTGCATAAGGTGACAGATCAAATGCTCAACATGGAAAGCAACTTTTCCAAAGGAGCTTGTGACAACAAAGATGTTATTCTAAAAGGAACCAAAGCTTGCAATATTTGTGGAGACAAGGATCACACTTCCAAGGAGCATGGAGATCAATGCCCTAACTGTGAAGAGAAACATCTTGTTGGTCAATGCCCCACATCTCAAGCTACTTGCTACCTATGTGAAGGAAATAACCATGTCCCTATCCAATGCCCCATCTACTCCATAGTTGAACAAAGGAAACAAGATGGAGTGCAACAAATGATTGCAAACTATCAAGAGGGATCCAAATCTACCAAGAAGAATGAGGACAAAGGAAAAGCTCCACTTATACCTCCATGCAATACAACCCAGTTTAAAGGACCAAAGAAGAGGCATATGAATTATCCAAAGAGCAATAGAAGGTCCAAGAAACAAGTAGACATTCCTACTTATAAGATAATATATGAACAACATGAACTAGATGCACTCCTAGCTTTGGAGAAACCCAAAAAGAAAAAGAAGGACAAAAGCCATGTACAATGTCATCATTGTAAAGAAATGGGACACTATTCCAGTGAATGTCCAGAGAAACAGAAGTATAAAGAGATTGGCCAAGTATGGTGCAACAACTGCAAAGAGCTAGGCCATTATGCAACAACTTGTCCACAAGAGACACGTGAAGAACTCAAACTTATCATATGTTTTAATTGCAAAGAACCAGGACATTATGCAAGCAATTGTCCAGAAAAGATAAAGAACAAGATAAACAAGCCTATGAAGGATCTCAGCCTTGGCCCATGAGTCAAGTGTGGAAACAAAGGACACTATGCAGATGTTTGCCTAGAGAAGTTTCCCCAAGACCCCAAGCAAGCCAATATGTAATTTAGTTGGAAATTTTTTAAGGGTGGTAGTGCCCTAGATACTTTTGAGCCTACTTGTAACCCTAGCCTTCCCAAATCTCGGGACGAGATTTATTTTAAGGGTGGTAGCCTGTCACATTCCAAGATTTTCCAAATCTTGTAATGTGAAAAATAAATGAATAAAATAAAACTTTATTGAATTTCAGGGTGAGAAGAAACTTTTTGATTCCAATTGGAAACATTCAAACCTATTTGATTAAATAAAATCCTAAAGGGATTCAAAAAGATAAATAAACAATAAAGTTAAAATATTTGGAATTACTATTTTTGGATCTTTTTAAAAGATTTGTTTTCAAAGGCAAAGGTAGAAAAATAAATAAGGACTATTTTATAAAGCCAAATTAAACCTTGGCCAAGCTTTTGAAATAAAAGGTTTTGCTTTGATAAAAATAGTAAAGGTTTATATAAATAAAATAATAAGGATTTAACATCCAATTTTATTTAAGTAAAGGCTTTCCCATTTTAATTAAAACATTAAAAAACTTGTTAAATTATTTTAAATAAGTTTTCCAAGTATTTTATATTCTCCAACAAAACCTACTGAAGTGTTTTTGGTTTTGTTTAGATTTCAAAGAAAGATTTTAAATAAAACAAATCCTATTTGATTTAATAACAGAGGACTATTTTATTTAATTAATAAATGGATCCTAAAAAGAATAAAAATATTATTTTGGGACTTGGATTTGTGTTGTTAAACAGAACCAAATTCAATTGCAAAGTGTGGTGGAAGTTGGATTGTTTCGAATGTTTGATTTGTTTGTTTGAAATTCAATCAGGAAATTCAAACAGAAAAAGAGAAAAGATTCAGAACAAAAAAAATATATGCAAAGGATACAGCCCAGCCGGCCAGCCCAACAAGCCCAACAGCAAGCCCACCCCACTCTCTCTCATGAACGTTTTCTACACGATGTCGCACCAGCAATCATGAGAGTGGACCCTCTCCCTCTCTTTCTTCCTCGCTGACGCCCGGACCCCACAGAGCCACCTCAGCGTCGTCTTCCCCATGACCACGTCGCCTCGCCGTTTCCTGTCCTTTACTCCGGCGATCAATTCGCGTTGATAGCGGCCATTACTCCACCCCGCGACTACGCTGTTTTAAACGCCCACGTCTTACCTCTATTTCCCCCCAGACAACTCTCTTCCTCTGCCTCCAGGCTGCGACTATTTCGCCCCACATCGCCACTGCCTCCGGTGAGTCCCGCGAACAATTCTGGCGACTCTGCGCCACCCCTTGCCTCCGTGACCAAGCTCACACACTCCCCAGCCCCTGGCGCTTCTCCCTGTGCCTTCCGTTCGCTCGCGCACACCCCTAAGCCTCGACAACGACGACGACCTGAGCGCCGCCGCGTCTGCTTCTCTCTCCGGCGAGTTTCCCTGGTAAGACAGACCGCCCCACGCCCTCTCGTTCATGCTCCTACACTCGCCACACTCGGCCGCATCTGACCATGCCCTTGTTTTCCCTCGGGGCGAACCGCAGCGCCGCCCTCGACGACCACCAGACGAACCCGACGCCGCTTCAAGCTCCAGCGAGCGATTAATCCCACTCCAGTGCGCCCCTCGCCAGACCAGAACCACCTCGAGCTTCACCTCGACCTCGCGAGCACGGTGAGCATCCTCGTTTCCTCCTTTGCTTCCTGTAGACGCTGCAGCGTCATCGTCCGACCGCGCCGCCGCCGTTCACCACTGCTAGCGCCGCCGGTTTATGTCCAGTAGCCGTGAGACGTTGGATTTTAATCGTACGCACGCGATAGATCACTTAAATGCTGAAGGGGTACGCAACCAGAGCCGTGCGATCTGCTTAGATCCAACAAACCACAGAGCGTAATCCGCGCGAACCGGTACCGCCCAATGAGAACACGCCGCGTGGCCAGCTTTTGATTTAAAACAGAATTAGAATCTGATTTAGATGCAGATTTGAAAACCTTATAACTTTTGATCCACACGTCCAAAAATTACAAATTTTATATCAATAGAATCAATGGAACAAGCCCTAGCCAACCATGCAATTTGTTTAGTAAAAAGCTTCTGGTAAAATGTTTGTTTTTGCAGAAACATTTGTATGCTTGTTTAGGTTATAAAAAAATTATTCCAAAATGATTTTGAGGATGAAATCTTTGCAAATTGGTTTGTTGTGAATCTACTGACCCTAGGAACCAAATTATGGTTTTAAAAATGTATTTGGTGAAGATTAGGATTGACTATTTGAATTAGCCCATTTTTAGTCAAATAAAAATATTGTTTTTGCTATGAAATTGTTTTTGGAGTAAAAACTTTGGAAAAATGTTTTAATTCAAAGCTACTGACCCTAAACACCAAGTTTTGTGAATTAACAACTTATTTGGTGAACATTATAAATTGTTGCTTTGCTAAAAACATTTTCCACCACATGAAATAATGATTTGATTTAAAAATGATCTATAGGTAAAACCCTTTTGCAAATGACTTTGCCACTTTAGAAAATGACCACCTTCAACCTTATAATGTTTAGAGCCTAGTAGAAACCCCTTTGCAAATAAAACTATTTTTGCATGCTTGCATGCATGACTTAGTTTCTAATATTCTATGTGTGATGTTTTGTTTGATTGATAATTGGTTTGAATGCTAGTTGATATTGTGTTTGCTTGATTGATTTGTAGTGAAGTTAGAAAAGTGTGAAACTAGCAAGATCAAGAAGTGAACCAACATTCCCAACCAAAAAGGCAAGTGACACTATTATCCAAAGTCCTAGTATTTTCATTAAACTTAGTGGATTTTGAAACATGCATGAAAAGAATTTCTATACTTATGCTATGCTAAATCCTAATAGGATACCCTTATATATTCCTTAGTGAAAACAATGTAGTTGTAAAATGCTTAGCCATGCTAGATATTTTGAGAAGAGATACATGTTGAGATTTTTATGAAGTTGAGAAAAGGACTTGTGTTTTTATATAATAAAACAAGTACTCAATGAACCACCTGGGTGGACAAGGATACTCAAGTTTTGGACAAGGTGGCAACAAAAGGAACCATGTCGATGGCAATCTCTTTGTGTTGTGCACCAAAAGAAGAACCACCCAGGGACTTAGAGATTGAACATGTTTCTCCAACTGTGGATTTCGTGTACAGCCACATGCTAATATGGCTCTGGCTTAGTCAACTACATTGGGAAGACCCATGCATTGTCTTCAGGATTACTGGAAATGAGGGAACTAGGAACCCTACATTGGTGCCTGAAGACAAGCTAGCAATGGTGTATGGGAGGACCCTCTGGAAAGACTTCGTCACATTCTCAATCTGCCAGTACTCCATCTTGGTGAGTACTTATCCAGCGACCACTGGTGGCAACAAGATGAGATTGTGTCATGTGGGTAAAGTGTACAACTTCTGCAGAAGATAAAAATCTAAGTACTTAGCCGTGTCCCCGGTTATGGACAATACTGAGCAACTAAAGCCTGAAGCTATGGGAAATCTCGACATTCCAATTTCTAAATGAAAAACTTTAAAGTGACAACAAAAGGCTTGAAGCACTTGGGGGTACCAAGGAGCTCAAGAGATTTTGATAAAAACTTGAAGCACTTGGGGATTTACCAAGGATCTCAAGAGGTTTTGACAAAGACTTGAAACACTTGGGGTTTTACCAAGGAGTTCAGAAGGATTTGACAAAAGATTAAAACCATTTTGAAAAGATAGGATAAATTATTGCTTTCTGCAAATGAGCCATAAACCCTACTTAGCCAAATATGCATGTAATGATAGGATCCACTTATATTCAACATAGTAGTGAAACTTGCCAATACAATTCAAATGTATTGACCCTTGTGGCTGTAACTTGTTATGTTGCAGGTTTGTTTGATGTTAGTGAAGTTGATTGATTAGGATTACAAGTCTACAACCAACATGTTTGCCTGTGGCACTTTGAAGATGAAGGACCCCATGTTTATAGATATTCTGCTGCAATGTAATGTAATAGCCAAAAGTGCTATGTAAGATGTAATGTTATTTCTGGTTATAAAGTTATATTATGACCTTTGTTTCTTGATATTACATCTTAACTGTGGATGCTAGCTATTGATCCAGGGACTAGCATTGTAAACACAGGGATCTCTACCTTATTGAAGGTTGGGGACCTCTACACTAAAACAATGTGAGGGATATTGTTTTGAGTGGGAGTTCAATAGAAATATGATTAAAAGTTGAACACTATTGATCATAAATTAAATCAAAGTGAATTTACATAGTTGTTGTAGTCATTGGCATCCGTTTACCACCTTACGCTTAGTTATAATTGAGATGATAGAACTATAGAATTCTGGTTAGTTACTTTATGAACTGGTATCGTATTGTTTTGAAGTGTTAATCTAAAGTTTAAAAGTCCCATTGCAAACTTTCAGTAAGTTTTGATTACTCCGTGAAGTTTAATAGTTGGTATTAAATCAAGAGTAACAATTCCAGTATTAGTATATAAGTATCATGTTTATCTCCATGATTCTTGATATTCGAAAGATGGTTTCAATCTCAAGGTAATCTAGGAGTTGAAAGAGTTGTTTCAGAAACCATCATGTATGGAAGATATTGCGATATCTGAAATGATGTTTTGGTTACAACATGATAGAGTATAATATGGCAAAGTTTATGTTCTCATATTTGATGAGAATTTACAAAAGGTTGGAGACACTAGTTGTCCTAATCCTCCAAAATGTTTTGGAGAGCAACATTATACTTGCGATTCACTGTTATAAGCTAAAAGTAGCTTGATCATGAATAATTCCATGATAAGGGTGAATAATTGATGTAGGTAAAATGTTTACTACACCAAGAGATTACTAAAGAAAGGAATTTGAAAGAACACCAAACATTTGATGATGGTGATCTACTTCAAAGTGCAAGTCCAAAGACATTGGTATTTTACAATACATGCTTTGGACTATGTGTCATGTATATGGCTCCACTATTGATGTTGATAGATTCTTTCAAAATAGAAAAGGAAATACTGAAAGAGAATCTCATAAATATATGGCAGAAAAGAAAAACTAGAATTGTTCAGCTTAGGTATATAGAGGATATACGTGTTATGATTGTATTCTTTGCTTGTTAAATAATGTGGTTCTTAAGTATTGGATATTGAATTTGTTGGTATGAATGTCATACGAAACAACAGAATTCATGAACTACAATGGCCTAAGTAACTAGCAAAAGAATATGTGATGATGTTCATCAAGAAAAAATAAAGGGTTATTGTGTTGCTCGTTAAACATCAAAGATTGCCTTCAAGATTTGTTTTATCAGGTATTATGAGAATAAAAGGGTTGTTCAAATAATTGCTGTAATCCATAAAAGATGGATGATTTACAAATCTCGTTGGAGAAATCACATCCATAAAACTAGTGCTAAAAATGTCAAAAGACAAATTGATTGAAAGATCACTTAGGAAGTGACATCGTCGTTTAAATTATGTTGGAAAGAAAACATGAAGAAACTCCATGTGGATGGAATTTTGGAGTCTTTTGATTTTTTATCAAATGACGCTTGTGAAACTTTCCTAGAGATAATTAAAACCTTGTTCATAGGCCAAAAGGGAACGAATGACTAGCTTATTGGAACTTGTACATATTGTTGTATGAAGTCCATTATGAGTAGTCAAGAGCGATGGATTTCAACTTCATATGCTTTCTCCGAAAATTTGAGTGAATATATGAATATTTACTTAATAAGGATGAAGTATGAAACATTTGAAAAGTTCAAAGACTTTCAAGATGAAGTGCAAAATCATTGTAACAAGAATATAAATAGTTTATGATAAGATCATAAAGGAAGATATTTGAGTTACAAGTTTAGCATAATACCTAAGATTTAAGGAATCGTTCTGTGGATTTGCATTTCCCGAAACACCATAAGAGTATGGAGCGTTCGAGATATGTAATTAAACCTTGTTTGACATGGTAAGAACAAAGGTGTAATTCATAAAACTGCCATTATATTTTAAAGATTAAAAGCTTTAGAGACTACCGTTTTTCCACTGAAAAGAGCTCCATCATAATCCGTTGAAATGACACCATGTAAAGTTATGGTTTGGGATAAAACCCAAGTTGTCCTTTCTTAAACATTGGTATGCTATGCATAAGAAAGATGTTTGCAACCAAGGTCGGAAAACCTGTCTTTGTATGTTATTTCGAATAACTGTTAAGTATTCCTCCATAACATCAGACACAAAAGTGTTTGTCACTTAAAACATCAAGTTTCTTTGAGAAGGAAATTTTCATGAAAATATAAGTGAGAGGACAATAGAACTTTGATAAGGTTAAAAGAACCTTAGCTATGTGTGCAAAGTTGCGCAGCATCGAAAAATGTTCCGGAGGCAGCAACAATGCTCATGGCCCACGTGCCTCAAAGGTTGTGGTTACGGAGGTCAGTTTCTATTGAACCAAGTAGGTCGGGTAAACAATCAAATACCAAGATTTGAGGGTTGAATCATTATTTAAGAATAATGAACGAACTACATGCAAAGAAGCGATGATGGGCCCTGACTCCATAAAATGGCTTGAAGCCATAAAATCCGTGATAGTTCCATACACGAAAAATCAAGTTTTGAACTTGAAGGACCCTCGAGAAAGGTGTAAGACCTTATAGTCGTGTTTGGATCTATAAAGAAATAGACATGGATGTTTCACATCTATGAAATAGTCGACATGTTGGTAAAGAGTTCACAACAATGTTCAAAGGTTGATTATGACAAGATTTGATCTTTCATAGCGATATTTAGTCTAGACGGATTAATGTAGCAACCACTACATATAATTTTGTTATGTGGTAGTTGAATAAACAAAACAAGTTCTTCTAATAGAATTGTTACCTAGGACGTGTGCATAACACGGTCCAAAGGGTTTTGTTATTTCAAAGGATGCTAAAAGCATATGCAAACTTCAATGGTTGAAGTGAGCATCGCGGAGTTGGAATCTTCACTATGATGAAACTGTTAAAAGAGTTTAATTTCATCAGAGACGATGAAGATGCTTGTATTTGCAAGAAATTAAGTGGGAGCGCTAAGACATATTTCTAATACATTATGTGGAAGACATATTGTTGATTGGAAATAATGTATCTTTTATTAACACATGTTAAGAATTTCATCCCGATGAAAGACTTAGGCAAAACCCAAATATTTGGCATCAATAGATGCTAATATGGTTGTGCCAAAAGTACATAGATAATGTATTGAATGAGTTCAATATAGAAACTACAAGAAATGTTCTTGTCGCACAGAAAGGATTGAATGAGTTCAATATTGATGATATATTCAAGTGTATTGACACTTGGTAAGTGAAACAAAGATACAAGTATAGATTGATACTTGATGTATGAAATCACAAAGAGTATTTATATCAATCATACTGTGACATGTACAAATCCAGATATGTCCTATGCTCTAAATGTTATGAGCATATACCAGAATGATTCATAAGATGATCATTGGACGATAGTAAGGATATTATTATGATCTTTTGGAAGAACTAAGAGTATATTATTTTGTAGAAGTGGCAAATAGATGGTTAGTTCATTGTAAAAGTACTACATTGATACTAGTTTTGTCACAAAGTACAAATTAAGTTTATCTCAATCTAAACTAAGGGTGGCACAATATAATGGAAAGTAAGTTCCATAATGGATTTGGATGAGTTCCAAAGTTAAGACATTGTGACAGATACTACAACAAAAGGCTAAGTATATGACTGCTATTATAGCAGGTAAAGAGGGCATTTGTGTCAAGTAGTTTGTTATCAAACTAGGTGTAGTTCACAGCGGGGTAATACTATAAATATATATTGTACGACAATGTTATCAACATGTTTTAACCCCAAAGAACTAAAGGTCTCACCAAAGGACCAAATTTATACAAAGCCATCTCATTAGAGAATGAGTGATGCGTAGAGACGCAAAGACATGCAATTACACACGGACCTGGAAGTGTCGATCCAGATCGATTGACCACTAGCAATCGTGTACATACAACACCGGAAAGCCATAGGTGTTGAATACACAAAGGTTTGAAACTAGATTATTGACTCTAGTGCAAGTGGGAGACTGTTGGAGATATGCCCAAGAGGTAATAATAAAGTGGTTATTATCATATCTTCATGCTTATGATAAATGTTTACATACCATGCTATAATTGTATTAAACGGCAACATTAATACTTGTGTGATTTGTAAACATAAAAGAGTCCCTAGTAAAGCCTCTTGTTAAACTAGCTTGTTGGTTAATATATGATCATGGTTTCCTGATCATGAACATAGAAGATGTTATTAACAACAGGGTCATATCATTAGGATAATGATGTGATGGACATACTCCTATAGTTAAGTGTAGCATAAAGATCAAGTCATTTAATATAGTTCATTTGCTATATGCTATCTGATACATAGTAACCTAATTCCTTTGACCATGAGATCATGCTAATCACCATCACCGAAAGGATGCTTTGATGACATCAAACACCACACCATAACTGGGTGGCTATAAAGGTGGCATTGAGTGTTCGGAAAGTATGTGTTGAGGCATATGGATCAAGAGTGGGATTTGTCCATCCATATGACAGATAGATATACTCTGGGCCCTCTCGGTGGAATGTCATCCAATTAGCTTGCAAGCATGTGACTGGATCACAAGGGATCACATATCACGGGAACGAGAAAAGAGTACTTATCGATGTGAGGTTGAACTAGGTATGTAGAGATCAAGCGATCAAAACCTCGGATAAGTAAACTATCGTGAGACAAAGGGAAATTGGTATCGTATGTAAGTGGTTCATTCGATCGCAAAGTAATCATAGAAATATGTGGGAGCCATATGAATTTCCAGATTCCTCTATTGGTTATTGATCAGAGAAGTGTCTCGTTCATGTCCGCATAATTCACGAACCGTAGGGAGACACACTTAAGGATTCGATGTTGTTGAGTAGTTATGGAATGATGAGTAAGAGACCTAATGTTGTTCGGAGTCTCGGATGGGATCCGGGATATCACGAGGAGATCCGGAATGGTCCGGAGAATAAGATTCATATAAGGAAAGTCCTGTTTCGGAGTTCGGAAATGATTCTGGTGTTTTCACCAGAAATGTTCTAGAAGAGTCTGGAAGGTCCGGCACTCCGGTGGGGCAAGGGTACATGGATGTGTCATGACAATATGGAATGGTTGCATCATGTACTAGGTCACTTGGCTGGGCAATATGATGAGAGAAATCAAATCCAAGTTTGAAAGTCAAACGCCAATTTGAAAAAGTCAAATCTAAAGTTTGCTTGGTGGAGGGAGAGTAGGAAACCTACTTGGGGAGGAAGTCCCACTCCCTCCACCCGCCGGGCATAAAGAGGAGTTGGGGGAGGACTCCCTCCTCCCCAAACCGCCTCTCCCCACCTATATAAGGAGGGGTAGGGCGCACCCTACCCCTCACACAAAAAACCCTAGCCCATAGGCGCCACCACCTCCAAGTGTTGCCGCCGCCTAGGCCTCCTCCAAGTTGCCGACTAGGGTTTCCCCAAACCCTAGCCGCCGGCTCAGCCAACCCCCTTGGTTCCCTCTATTCCGTAGATCGCCAAGGCCCTCTCTTACTCCACCATACTCGCTCCGGCTTAAGGCGAAGCCCTGCGAGATCTCCCCTCTACCTACGACACCACGCCGTCGTGCTGCCGAAATCACGAGGAGAGTGCTACAACCTCCGCTGCCTGCTGGAACAAGGGAGAGGAAGGTCTTCATCGAGTACCGAACGTGTGACCGACTGCGGAAGCGCTGCCGGAACGCAGCGCCGGAAGGATCGTCTACGCGATCTTGAGATTGGAAGTGTACGACTACATCATCCACGAGAATCTGCTCTCGTTAACCGCTTTGGATCTTCGAGGGTTAGTACTCTATCGACTCGTTACTGCAATCTAGTAGATAGATCTTGGCTTATGTGTGTTCATGCGATAGTACTTTTTTGTTTTCCATGCTACGACCCCCTACAAAAAGGACTCCTACAGATGCTGAAGAATTAATGACCAAGATAAGCAAGAATTATGATGATTGGACTTCAACTGAGCTGAGTGTACCTGAGCCTATTACTCCTGAAGCAGTTGTTCTTGAACCAGTTCCAACACCAACAACAAAGAAGAGGAGAGTTATTGCATTAAATCATGAAGTGATGAAGGAAGCTAAGAAGTGTCTAAAGGAGAAAGGTATTAGAGCTGAAGATGTGAAGAATCTACCTCCTATAGAAGAATTATGTAAGCCAATTCCCCACTCATCTACTATTGAGGTACACTCTCTCCAACACTTTGATGAAGGTGATATTCCTTATGGTAAGCCTCCTGATCAATGTTTAGAGGAGCTTGACACATTTATTGTTAAGCAAGGGTATTTTAATAAACAGGTTCAGAATCATTTGTTGGAAAACTCTAGAGCTATCCATGAGTTGGAAGATATTGTGTAAAGAACTTCTAATGATATTAAAATGCTTTGTAAACACTTTCAAATGGTTCAAACCCAACTTGATCAACTTGCTAACGTACAAAAGGATATGCTAGTTAATGCTTCAGGAGATAAACATGCTTATGGAATTGGAACTAGGAGTGGTATAGCTACTCAAGATCCTTTATATCATGAAGGACACCCTAAAAGAATAGAGCAGGATTCCCAACAAGGCGAAGATAGGTATAGTCCTCGTAAGAGGAAGAAAAAGAAACATAAGATAGTTGAGGAACCACTTGAAGCTGCTGTAGATCCTAATAGTATATCTATCTCTGATGCTAAAACTGAGAGTGGATAAAAATGAGTCTCCTGATAAGGAGGAAGGTGAGGAAGAACCTGAGAAGCACACAAAGGAAGATTTTATTGCTAATAAACATGGTAAAGAGAGAGAACCTTGGGTGCAGAAACCTATGCCTTTTCCATTTAAGAAACACAAGTCAAAGGAGGAAGAACACTACAACAAGTTTTGTGAGTGGATGAAACCTTTATTCTTGCAAATTCCTTTGACTGATGCTATTAAGTTGCCTCCTTATTCAAAGTATATGAAGGATATTGTCTCTAATAAAAGGAAGATTCCTAATGAGGAGATTTCTACTTTGCTTGCTAATTACTCCTTCAATGGTAAGGTTCCAAAGAAGCTTGGTGGTCCAGGTATACCAACTATTCCTTGCTCCATTAAAAATAATTATGTTAGAACTGCTTTATGTGATTTGGGAGCTGGAGTTAGTGTTATGCCTTTTTCTCTCTATAAGAGACTCTAGCTAGAAAAGTTGATACCAACTGATATTTCTTTGCAAATGGTTGATAAGTCAACTACTATTCCAGTTGGTATATGTGAGGATGTTCCTGTTCAAGTTGCTCATAATTGCATGGTCTTAACTGATTTTGTTGTGCTTGAAATGCGTGAAGATGATAATATGTCTATTATTCTTGGGAGACCTTTCCTTAATACTGTAGGTGCTGTCATCAATTGCAATCAAGGAAAAGTAACATTCAATATTAATGACAAAGAGCACACTGTCTATTTCCCCAAGAAGGTTGTTAAGAGCTATTGCCTGAATTCGTTGAAAATATTGAAGGCATTAATGAAGAGGTTTGATCTCGTCAATGCCCATTGTTATGAGCTTGGGTTTTGGAGAAGATGGGGGTGCTGGAGATCAAGGAACGGTTAACAGACGAGCAACCAGGGGACACGAGATTTACCCAGGTTTAGGCCCCCGGAGGGAAAACCCTACTCCTGCTTGTCTGCTCTTGATTACGGCGGAACCGAAGGTTACAGGGATGCATAGATGCAATCTTGCGTGGAGGTGTGTATGCGGTGGAAAGGATTGGTCCTCCTCGCCGTGCCCTCCTAGCAGGTCTCGGGCACAGATCGAGTCGGTTACAAGCTTAGGGTTTTCCCCTTTTGAATATTCTATTTGTTCTACTCTTGCTCTCCAAGGATCCGAAGATGTCATGGGCTTGGTCCACCCGAAAATCTTCATGGGCCGCGTATATTCTTGTGGTCCTTCCTTGGGCTGGACCAGGTATGCTAATGTCGTGTACCCGCGGGGTATAACCATGTCAGTAGCCCCCAAGTGTTCAGTCGAATCATAGATTCGGCTGAGGATTCTTCAATCTTTCGAGTGCAGCTGTTTCTGTTCATCAGGAAAAAATGATTTTAGTTTGTAGGGATTTTTGATGCGTGTGCCTGACTCTCCTGACAGATCAGGGTCAATTAACTGTCTTAGGACAAAACAACACGATCTTCTTCAGATTCAAGTCCCTAGACTCGAACCCAGAACAAATGCTGGCATAATTCGACTCAGGCCGTTGAGGTCTTACAGGAGTCGAACCCCAATAGTTTTCGAATGATGTACCCAACGCGTCCATCGGGATTTTCATCGCGCCTGTTGGCACGGATTTTCACTAGTAGAGCGCAGTCAGGTGCGTTACCAGGCCATCAGATGATATATGTAGGTCTTATCTTTGCGTCGTAGACACAGCATCCGAAATTTTATCACCGCGGAGGTGTTTCGGGTGGCCAAGGAGGATGTTACTCACTTAGCGTTGGTTGGGGCAAAGTTGCCGAAAAGTTTTTACATATCGATCCGAAGGATCACAGTCGAAGAATTCATAGGGTGCGCGATCAGCGCTCCCTATGGGAGTAGGCCCCGAGTGTGTGTTCGAGTCGTAGACTCGAGCAGTGACTTTAATTCAGCCGTTGTTAGTTTTTGGTCCTTAGGACACAATTTTTTTGGATGCTTGAATCAATCCTCCCTATGGGAGTAGCCCCCGAGTCTGTAGTGGAGTCGCAGACTTGACGTAGGACTCGGAGAATAGATCATTGGTATAGTACCTTATTCGTGCCTCAGGTGCGCGACCAGCGCTCCTGATGGGAGTAGCCCCCGAGTGCCTGTTCGAGTCGTAGACTCGAGCAGAGACTTTAATTCAGCCGTTGTTAGTTTCAGGTCCGTAGGACACAATTTTTTTGGATGCTTGAATCAATCCTTCCTATGGGAGTAGCCCCTGAATCCGTAGTGGAGTCGTAGACTTGACGTAGGACTCGAAGAATAGATCATTGGTATAGGACCTTATTCGTGCCTCAGGTGCAAGGCCAGCACTCCTGATGGGAGTATACCCCGAGTAGTTGCTCGAATCGTAGATTCGAGTGAGTACTTTTAGCTGTCAGCCGAAGATTTCTAACTATTGCTTGTGTGGTTTGATGACGTCAGTGCTGACGATCGGTGACCTCAACCATCTGCCGCACCAGAGGTGACGTGACTGGACGAGTGTGGGTCCCACTTTCTGACTTGGAATTGACTGGTCATGCGCGACGTGGCAAGAATTACGGCGTCTCCTTGGTTTCCTGCGTAGTGGACGGCGTGCGAGCGACGGTTCACTGCTGTGTTGACACGTGGACGGTTGGATCTGATCCTAGCGTTAGGGCTTCCATATGAACGGTCCCTGTTCATCGTCTTCATCCTTATAACTGTGGGGAAAACAGTAGTTTGATTTCACCCGTAGCCATTTTCTTTTCACTTCCTCCAGTTCTCGAGTTTTTCCCTTTGCGCGCTAGACGTTCTCCGATTGATTCCTTCCTCATTCTTGCGCGCACACCGCCACCGTCGACGCGCCGTGATGGGTAAATCGAAGAAGGCCTCCAACGGGGCAGGCACCAGTGCTGCTACCGGCGGCAAGAAGGGCACCACCGCCGCTCGTGTCACCAAAGGTGGGTGGCGGCGCTCGGAGACGCGCGAGGGCGACCTGCGCAAGTTGTATGAGGCGGGTTTGATCCCGTAGGACAAGGACGTCGTCAGGGTCCCCGACGATGAGGTAACTCCCCGTCCACCTGTAGGGTTTCGGGTGATGTTTGTTGCTTTTGTCCTTCGCGGCCTCTCGCTCCCAGTCCACGATTTTCTTCGTGGATTGTTGTTCTTCTATGGCATCCAACTCCACCATCTTTCGCCCAATTCTCTTCTCCACATCGCCTGCTTCATTGCTTTTTGCGAGTGCTGGCTCGGTATCGAGCCGCACTTTGGCCTCTTCCGGAAAATCTATTCTGTGAAGAGGCAGTCCAGCTCCGACGGAGTTTATCCGATCGGCGGATGCATCATTTCTCTTCGATCTACTGTTCTTTTCTTCTCTTTCTATATGTCTGAGTCCGTCCAATACTGGTGGAGGAAGTGGTTTTACATCCGCGACTCCACAATGGACGGGCAAAACTTCGGCCTTGCCCCTTTCGACTCTACCCAGGAGATTTTGAAGAAGAGATCCTAGAAGAATCATATCTTGGAGGGCGAGGTGGAGGAGATAGAGGAGCTCTACTGTCGGGTGGAGGCCCTCCAGGTGGTTTCGGAGAAGGAGGTGAACGGTGTGGATATCATCCGCACCTTCCTCAAACGTCAGGTGCAGCCACTTCAGGCTAGGGTGCATCCGATGTTCCTTTACTCTGGCCGCCATGACCCGACGAGAGTTTTGGCAGAGGAGCGCTCTAGGGGGGACCTCGATAGACTTCTTCGGCCACTTCTGAACTACAAGTCCGACGAGGACCTTCCGGGGAAGTCGCTGACGCCCCCGTTCAGTGCCGCGAGACCGGTTCTGCAGGTGTAGATTTGCGACGTGCGCGTAGCGCATTTTTTCGAGTGCTTTTCCTTTTGATTACTTGTACTGAAAGTTTATGTCTTCATTATGCAGGACCTCAAGGTGGCTGGCATGGTGCCTCCACTAACCGAAAGGTTTCCAGATGCGCCGGACAACGAAGTTGTGGACTCCGAGTCCGATCTTCCGCCGGCGCAGTCGCCGACTGAGGAAGCCCCCGAGGAGAGCGAGGGGCAGACCCGAAAGCGGGCACAGAGCTCGAGTGAATCTTCGGATGCCTCAACTCCGCCGACGCCTAGGGACCCGTCATTCCTTGTCCGCCACAGTGGAGGTGACGTTTCTTCTTCCTCGCCTATCCCGGCTATGCCTGTGCGGGCTATGGTGCCGCAGCCGCCGGCCAAGAGGAAGAAGGAAGAGAAGAAAGGGAAGACAGCGCTTCCCGTTTTTGACTTGAGCGACATGGACTCATAAGTATCTTCGAATGCCTTTTCGCTACTTTCTTGTCTTCTTGTCTTCTTGCTTTTGATTGGTGCTTTCCTTGCAGCCACTCCTCCGCGGGCTCTTTTAGTGAGGCCACTCAGGAAGTTGTGGGGGAGTTGAAACAGACGCTCCCTCCCTCTCAGACGGTGGCCACCTCTAGGGGCAATGCTCCAAACCCCTCTCCGCAGGAGGCTCAAGTGATCGTCTCCCAGAATACTACACCGGGACCTTCGGAGTCTCCGTCTGAGCATGTAAGTTGTTTCCTCTCTTGCTGTAGGGGGAGCCCCCGAGTCTTATTTTTTTGGATGATCTGCTGATCTTGCTTCCTTTCTACGTGTCCCGGGGGAGCCCCCGAGCATTTTTCATGTGTTTTTGGTTGTTTCTTCTTGTAGCCTTTTATGCACAGTGCGAACCTGCTTCGGGAGTTTGCTGAAACTTTGCGAGTGCTAAGGCAGGTGAAGACTTCTCTGGCGTCAATTCTGCACGTCATGTTTCCCCTTGATGAAGCGTTGTCGACTCTCTGGGTTTGCTGGCAAAGTTTCGAGACGTGCGTCACGTCAGGGAATTGGTGCGGCACCAGTTGGTTGCGGGGGTGAAGGCCGCCCTTTCCCTCAGCGGCTGCATCGCCCTGATGTTAATCTTGCGGCTGTGGCGGCTGGGCCGCCTCCTCGGCCAGATTGTGACCTATGGGACATGCGCCCGCACTACGCGGCTGTTAGGCAGTATGCCGAGGAGGTTGTAGATCTTTTTGAGCATCGTGCACAGGTGATCCTTCAGAATAGGTAGGTCCTGTAAAAATATAGATGTACAACTTGTATGTATTTCGACTGGGTGTGTTGTGCCCTTTGTTGTAAAGTTTAATTGTATTAGCACGTGGTGCTTGGTTGTATGCATGCCCTTTTCGTTAGCCAGACGTGATCAGCTACTTAGGTGTAGATGCGTTATCCTCAGTCGACGAAGTCATGAGGTGAGGGGGGCCCCGAGTCAATTAAGGTTGGAGAAATATATTGTCCCATTCCACAAGAAAATTTTGAAACTATTATGATTGGGACTATTCTATCAAGTATGTGGTAACATAATCACCTTGTGGACTGCAAAGTTTTGTTTCATATAAGATTGTTTTGGTAACAAGACTTGATCAACCTTGTTAACAAAAGGATTTTTATGAACAAAATAATGTTTCCACTGTGGTTATACTTGCTTTCTTTTTCTTTTCTCCTTCCTAGTCTTTGCTTTAGCTTTAGTTTTGCTAGTTGTTTGCTTGTTTGAGGTTCTAGAGCTCATGTAGTTTGTCTTTTGGTTTGCTTTTGCTTCTTCTGAAAAAAACTGTTTCTGCGAGAAAATCAATTTTCATACCCTGGAAATTGGCCAAAAATAAAGTTTCCCGAAAAATCCCAGAAAATTCAAAATAAATTTTTCCTCGAAAAAAGGGGCAGAGTGGCACCTGAGGTGACCCTGGGGGCCACCCCAGGCCACCAGGTGGCGACGCCTGGGGGAGGTTTGGCCCACCTGGGCCCCTCCAGGTTGCCTCCTCAAAGCCACCTTCTTTGTCTCTCCCGAAAAACACTGGAAAACTTGATCAAGCTCAAGTTCTTGTTGTTCTTGCTCGCGATTTTCGATCTCCTTGTTCAGCCCATCTCAAGTGCTGATTTTTGGAGGGTTTGCTCCTTGGTATGTGCCTCCTGCACTTGTCCAATTAGATTTGTGATTAGTACATTGTATCTTAAGTATTTTGCTGCTATAGGTGACAGGTTGTTTGATCTTGCATGCTTGCTCTATGCTTAGAAACTTTGTTTTGATGCATGTGTAGTCCTCTAGCAAGTTCCTATAGTAGTTGCTCATCATTTATCAACTTAGAAATCACTTGGTTTGATGGTTGTCTAAAACTTTTAGCAAAGAAGATGAGTGCTTATCCACTGGATCAATATGACTTGATGGTGCATGAGCCAATGAAGTTTCATCGTGGGAAGGCAGTTTTTCCTTCCATATATCCATGCTATGAATTTATGAGAGCTACGGGGATCCTCCAAGATTTCCAAACTATGGTTACAAATGCAGGGTTTGAACACTTTGTTGAAGGTGAACCAATCCAATATGTTAAGCTAACCATGGATTTTGTGCAGGACTTCCGGTTCACTTGGTCTACTTCTAATCCCATGGTCCATTACAAAATATATAATATACCTTTCGACCTGCCTTTTATTGATTTCTATGCAGCAATTAGAGTACCTCAGTGGGGATCTGGTGAGAAGATCAAGGAGAGTCCCAAGTCGCTTATGGATTTATATGCTGAGATTTTCCAAGGTTTCGACTTCTCAAAGGAAAGTGGTAAAATTTGGAACATTCAGTTCCCAGCCATTAGATATTTTGCCTATTTCATTACGAAGTGTGTTCTTGCTAGAAAGTTGTCTTCTTTTGATCTAGCTTTTATTACAGCTGCTCTGAATAGGAATAGTTCTTATAGCTTGGGTGCTCTGATAACTCACCGTCTCACCACCAACCATGAGAAGGGTGGAATTTGTGGAGGTGTCATTGCTTCTAGGTTGCTAGCTTTCCATGGTTTAGAGCCTCACTATTCAGATTTTCAGTTCCCCATAGAGAGTCTTGATATTGAATCCATGATTCAGCATGGATTTTTTTCTTTGGGGGCTAATGTGAGAAGTTTACCATATGAAATATCTTTTGCCCAGCAAGGTCGGAGAAAGGGTAGGACTGAGAAAATAGTTTTTTTTTGCCTGCACCTGCTTTGTTTAACTTTGATAACATGCAGGGATGGTCACTTACGGAGGATGAGCTTGACACTTATGTGGGGGAACTCTCCCAGCAAGAAGAGAATGTTGAAGAGGATGCCGAAGACAATTTGGTTCAGCCCTCCAACTTGGGAGAGTCTTCATACTAGCAGCCCTCATTTGATTGGGGCGGGTCTTCTTCCTCATCGCAGGTGCCTGACTATGATCATTCCTATGATGACCCACCAACATGGGGTTACTACCCGCGCTATTGAGCCCCACTTAGGCTAAAAGCCTAAGCTTGGGGGAAGGTACACCGACATTGCACTCATCTATATATCATGATCGGTCGGTTCTTTGTATATCCATTGTTTTGCTTTCTTTTTGGTTCTTTGTTGCTTCTTTCTAAAAACCCAAAAATACCAAAAAAAAAATTCGTTGTTTCTCTTGGTTTGTTTCTTTGTTTCTTTGGTTTGATTTGCCCTAAAAGAAAAATCCAAAATATTTTGCTTTGTTTGGTTTGCTTTGTTTTTGTTTGGTTTTTCTTTGTTTGCTTGTTTCTAAAAAAACGAAAACACCAAAAATATTTGTTCTTCTTCTTTGGTTTTGTGAGTTCTTTGCAGGGTTCAGCCATCCTCAGTGGATTTTGGTTTCATGTTAATGATTCAAGTCACACAAGTGAAGGGCAATAATGAAGATTAAGACAACTCAAGGTATGGTAAGAGGCTGGTAACGAACTCTATTTGTTTCATTTTTGTACATATACTCATCATTGTGAGCATGCTTAGCCTGTTTGTGTAAGATGTATGTCATTATGGATGCTTAGTAGTTCTTGCTTGTCTATTATTAGCTCCTGCTTGCTAATAGTTTATAGCATGACATATGAATGTTTGCTTGCATTGTTTTATTCATACTTTGGTATGATATTGTGGTATCCTCCTCTGACTGTTCATGTGAATCGACTTGGCACATGCTCACGCATGCATATGACTAATCAATAGTCAGTAAGCCTCGATGATTTATTTTGCCTCAGAGTTCTTGTATCACTTTCATGCCATAGTTAGTCGGTTAGTCTTGTTTTGTTGCAAGCATGATTATGACAGATATTGCTCTCTCGTTTGTCGCTCCCTCTCTATTGCTAGCCTTCACTTGCACTAAGTACGTGCTCTACCTGTGCCTCCAACTCCCCAAAAGCAATATTGCTAGCTGTGTCCACCATATCCACCTATTAGCATCATTTACTATTTCAATGCATATTCCATATGCCGTGTTTTCTTCAAAATAAAATGTTTGCCTATTTTGAGAAAGTTAGTTAGTAAAGCTCTCACGAACTTGATGGCACACTTTATTCCTTGCGCTTAATAATCTTGGACCATTGTGACTAGTCCATGAAAGTTATATGCTTGCTAATTATATACTGGGAGTCAGCAGAACCGTGCTGCCACGGGGAACGCTTTCAACAATTTTTGGATATCTCATCCAGTTGATTCCTTGCTCTTTTTTACGGATGTCGACGATGTGAAATAAAAGGGGTGGTTGCGAGTTCATGGAGTTTATACATTGTGTTAGATAAACGCCTAGGCCATTAGCCTAAGCCATGCTTAATCATGGTAGAAACTTGCAGCATCACCATAATGAGCATCTATGAAGCATCCTCAATAAAAATCTATGCATATGGTAAATAAAAAGATTGCTAAGATGCTCATTATCTTCTTGCCTTGTCATTTTGATTATGTGAAAGCTCATGTACCATGTGTAAGGGGAACCCCGTTGGCGGTTCTCGATGATATGCATGTATTTACAATGACAAGAACTTTTAGGTGACCAAAGTTGAGTAGCATGCGGAGCAACCCTCGGACTCAAGGGACTTGGGATTTCCAGTCTATGGTCTGTCAAGCATATGATTCAGAGTGGACCTCACTTTCACCTTAACCACATGAAGATGCCTATGATAGGGGCAATGAGAGCTCAAAGCTAATGAGTACCTTCCTTTCAGCATTGGGAAGCCTTTCAAACCTTCACAAAAACATTTTCACAACCTTGTTGAGTCACCACTTATTCTATGAGCACCTTCTTGAGAGCATAGTTATCATTCTTGTGTTTGTTCCAAAACTTGGTTAATTATGTCATGACTTTGATGCTTGTATCCCTGATATCTTTATCTGTAGTCTTCATGTGAACTTCAGAGGTGCCTTGGCATTTATATTGTGCTCAAGCAAGATACCACTCTATCATACCTTATTATGAGCATTGCAATGTTGCTTATGTTTATGTTTCATGCTACTTATTATTATTAAGTTGGTTTCTCTTCATAGCTTGCAATGACTATTGAGTAGACTTAGTTGCATACTCCTTATTATGAATTGTCTAAGCATCTACTCATGTGCTGAGAATATTTACATCATATGAAGCAAAGTGTTTGTGAAAGTTCTTTTATCGCACTCAGTTTTCAACTGAATTGCTTGATGACAAGCAATAAGCTAAGCTTGGGGGCAGTTGATATGTCCAAAACGTATCTACTTTCTCGAACACTTTGCTATTGTTTCTTCTCTAAACTTGTGTGATTTGGATACAACTAACACGGACTGACGCTGTTTTCAGCAGAATTACCTTGGTGTCTTGTTTTTGTGCAGAAAATCAACTATCAGGAAAAATCCCGGAAAATATGCCAAAAATCCTATTTCACCAGAACATCCACGGGCAGTACGAGAGGCGGGAAGGGGCACAGGGGGCAGACCCACCCAGTAGCCCACCCACACGCTGGAGGGGTGAGGCCACCCTAGGAAGCTCCTCGGCCTCCCTCTGCGCCTATAAGTAGCCTTTCGACCTAAAAACCGAGGGGGGTTCGATAGTTTTCTAGAAAGAGTTCCACTCCACCGCCGCCACCAGAAACCAAGATTCAGATCCAGAAACTCCGTTCTGGCACCCTGCCGGGACGGGGAATTTGGAGAGGATCATCGCCATCGTCATCACCAACGCATCTCCATCAACCACCAATGTTTCCCTCATCCATGAGTGAGTAATCCCCCGCTGTAGGCTTGGAGATGGTAGGGATTGGATGAGTTCTATCATGTAATCGAATAAGATCTATTAGGGCATAGTGCCTAGTATCTCTATTAGTGCTATTTGACTTTGTTGCAACTTGTTGTTCTTAATGCTTGTCACTAGGGCCCGAGTGCCATGATCTCAGATCTGAACTTATTATTAAATCATTATGATAGTATTGTTTGTGATCTTATATGCAAGTTGTGTACACATATCATTGTCCGGTCCAAAGGCCTCAAAGTGACAATAACTGGGACAACCATAGGGATAGCTGTGGTGTGAGGATCACATGTGTTCACGGAGTGTTAATGCTTTGCTCCGGTGATCTATTAAAAGGAGCGCCTTAATTGCCAGTAGTTCCCTAGAGGCCCCACTGCCACGGGCTGGCTGGACAGAAGATGTTGTGCAAGTTCTCATTGCGAGCATGTATGACTATATTTGGAGCACATGCCTAGGATTGTTTAGTATTTGGGTGCTTATTATTATTTATCTGCAATGTCCTAGATCTTGAAATTACATGTTTAGACTCGTCCATGCAACGCCCGTCCATCCATCCCTATGCCTACCACACTCTAATCCTACTGTTACTGTTATTGTTACTATTGCTACTATTTTACTGTTGTTGTTGTTGTTGTTGTTGCTTTGTTGTTGCTACTACAAACTGTTGCTACTGATAAACTTCTATGAGAAAGAAATATTTCCACGTGCAGCTGAACTGACAACTTAATGTTAAGGCTTGCAAGTATTCTTTGGCTCCCCTTGTGTCGAATCAATAAATTGGGTAATACTACCCGCGAAGACAGTTGCGATCCCCTATACTTGTGGTTCATCACTTACCTGGACTTGAGATTCAAGGGACTTGAGATTGCATGAGGTGTGGCCCTCGTATTCAAGGGACTTGAGATTGCCAACTTATACTTTGGCAAGCATATACTCCACCTTTGCCACTTTAACCTTAACCACTTCAAGATGCTTATGATAGGGGCAATGAGGTCTGAAAGCTAACTAGTACCATAATTTTTGGAAGCTCTTTTTGAAACTTGTAATCCCTGCTTCCTTTACAAAAAGGCCTTTCTTCCACCATTATTTGAGTCTCCACCTTCTACCTTTAGGCACCATTAAGAGAGCATAGTTGTCATTCTGTGTGCAGTGTTCCAAAGCTTATTAATTGATGCGTATTGTGATATTACTTGTTCTTGTGCTACTTGTTTATAGTCACCCTTGTGAACTTTGAAGGTGTCCTATGCATCTATATTGCTACTCTATGAGGGACAAGCTGATTGCCACTATGCTATGTTTTCAGTATGTGAAACAAACAAACATTTTTCAATGCATGTTATACATGATCTTTGTTTGTAGCTTTCATGTTGCATGCATGGTTACTATGTCCTATTGTTAGAACTCCATCTTTCATGCACATGTTTAGAGTTCTTTGATCCCAGCTTTCAATGCTTGCAAATGGTTGGATCTTTATTGTGAGGGTGCATGTCACCTCAAAAATTATTCTTTTATCACTTACCTACTCGAGGACGAGCAGGAGTTAAGCTTGAGGATGCTGATACGTTGGAAACTTATCTATAATTTTTCATGCTCCATGCTTGTTTAGTATCTACTTTTCTTTGCTTGTCTACACTTTGAAGTGCTTTTTACATGTTTTCTGGTACTAACCTACTAACAGGTTGCAACAATGCCAGATGCATGTTTTTCTGCTATTTTTGGTTTCAGAAAATTTAGTAAATAAATATTCTCGGAATTTTACGGGACAAACGTCAAAGTAAATTACTTTCCGTGGGGAACAAGAAGTCCAGAGGGGAGGCGAGGAGGCATGCCAGGGCAGCTAAACCCACCCTAGGCGCGGGTGGCCCCTACCCCACGCCTGGGTAGGGTTTTCCCCCTCTGGATGCCGCCTCGGCCTCCCCCTTCGCCTATAAGAAGCCCCCGATGCAGAAACCCTAAGCACCTGATCAAATCTCCACAAGCATCAGAGCCAGCCACCATCGTCCCTAGATCAGGGGGATCTGAAGTTCTTCCCGGCACCCTGCTGGAGGGGAGATCATCCCGGAGGCCTTCTCTCTGGTATGATGCGTGAGTAGTTCCACCTAGGACTATGGGTCCATATAGTAGGTAGATGGTTGTATCTCCTCCTTTGTGCTTCCATGTATAGATCTTGTGAGCTCCGTTCATGATCAAGATCTAATCATTTTGTAATCATGCATGTTGTGTTTGCGGGGATCCGATGGATATTGAGATTATTATGTTGGTTTGATTAATGGTTTTGTCTTTATGATTCTATCATGTCTGTGTTTTTTATGATCTTGCATGCTCTCCGTTGTTAGTAACTATCTTGGCCAAGTAGTTGCTAGTGACTCCAAGAGGGGGTATTTATGCTCGATAGTGGGTTCATGCCTCTAGTTTCCAAGGGAAGTGACAGAAATCTCTTCGGTTGTAGATGTGCTGTTGCCGCTAGGGAGAAAACAACGGTCTCTTGTTCATGGAACATGTGGACTATTTACCGTACACACTTTGCTTAAAGCAGTTGTCTGTTGCTTGCAACTTAATACTGGAGGGGGTTCGGATGATAACCTGAAGGTGGAATTCTAGTCATAGATGCAGTTGGATGGCGGTCTATGTGTCTTGATGTATTGCCCAATCGAATCTCATAGGATATTTCTCACTAGTAATTGCATTGTTATGCCTTGCTTAGTTCCTGTCAATTGCCCTGCTGTAATTTGTTTACCCTTCATGCCATGTTGTTTATCTAAGGAGAGCACCTCTAGTGAACTATGGACCCCAGTCCAATCTTTACCATTGATACATCCTCCACTGTTACTTGTTTACTTTCTGCAAACCATTACCTTCCACACCATACGTTTAATCCTTTGTTAAAGCAAACCGGTGAGCTTGACAACCTCACTGATTCGTTGGGACAAAGTCTTGAGTTTGTGTTGTGCAGGTCTCCGTGTTGCTTACAACATCTGTGTAACATTTCCTTCCTCCTACTGGTTCGATAACCTCGGTTTCTTACTGAGGGAAAACTTGCTGTGGTACTGCTTCACACCTTGCTCTTGGGGTTCCCAATAGGCTCACATAAGCTGTGCAATCCATCATGCATCCAACTCCCCAAAACCATTATTGTCAAACAGTGTGCACCATACCTACCTATTAGCATCATTTGATATTCCGTGCACATTCATTGTGCCTTGTTTTCTTCCAAATAAAATGTTTGACTGTTTTGAGGAAGTTAGTTAGTAAAGCTCTCACGAACTTGATGGCACACTTTATTCCTTGCACTTAATAATTTTGAACCATTGTGACTGTCCATGAAAGTTATATGCTTGCAAATTATAGGCTAGGAATTAGCAGAACTGTGCTGTCACGGGGAATGCTTTCAACACTTATGGATCTATATCCAGTTGATAACATGCTCTTTTGTTTGTGGACGTCCTCGATGTGAAATAAAAAGGGAGCTTATGAGTTCATGGAGTTATATATATATGTGTTAGAGAAACGCCTGGGCCGCTAGCCTAAGCCATGCTTAATCATGGTGGAAACTTGCAGCATAACTATAATGAGCATCTGTGAAGCATCCTCAATAAAAACCTACGCAAATAGCAAATAAAAAGATTGCTAAGATGCTCATTGTCTGCTTGCCTTGTCATTTTGATCACGGGATAGCTCATGTATCATGTGCAAGGGGTACCCCGTTGGCGGTTCTCTATGATATGAATGTATTTACAATGACATGAACTTACTAGGTAACTAAAGTTGAGTAGCATGAGGATCGGCCCTCGTACCCAAGGGACATGGTATTTCTAGTTTATGGTTTGTCAAGCATATAAATCAGATTGGACCTCACATTCACCATTAACCATATAAAGATGCCTATGATAGGGGCAACGAGAGCTCAAAGCTAATGAGTACCTTACTTTCAGCATTTGGAAGCCTTTCAAACTTTTCAAAACCTTTTCACTTCCTTGTTGAGTCACCACTTATTCTATGAGCACCTTCTTGAGAGCATAGTTGTCATTCTTGTGTTTGTCTCAAAACTTGGTTAATTATGTCATGATTTTGATGCTTATATCTCTGATATCTTTACTTTTAGTCTTCACTTGAACTTCAGAGGTGTCTTGGCATTTATATTGTGCTCTACAAACAAAGGCAAGTGAGATACCACTCTATCATACCTTATTATGAGCATTGCAATATTGCTTATGTTTATGTTTCATGCTACTTATTATTATTGAGTTGGTTTCTCTTCATAGCTTGTGATGACTATTGAGTAGACTTAAGTTACATAATTCTTATTATGAATGGTTTAAGTATCTACTCCTGTGCTGAGAATATATACATCATGTGAAGCAAATGTGTTCGTGAAAGTTCTTTTATCGCACTCAGTTTTCAACTGAATTGCTTGAGGACAAGCAATAAGCTAACCTTGGGGGAAGTTGATATGTCCAAAACGTTTCTACTTTCCTGAACACTTTTGCTATTGTTTCTCTTCTAAACTTGTGTGATTTGGATACAACTAATACGGACTGACGTTGTTTTTAGCAGAATTACCTTGGTGTCTAGTTTTTGTGCAGAAAATCAACTATCAGGAAAAATCCCGGAAAATATGCCAAAAATCCTATTTCACCAGAACATCCACGGAGCCAGAGTACGAGATGGGGAAGGGGCCTGGGGGGGCCACACCCCTGCCAGGCGCGGGCCCACCTCTAGCCGCGCCTAGGGGGCAGCCACCCCAGGCACCCCCTCGACCTCCCTCTACGCCTATAAGTTGCCTCTCGACCTAAAAACCAGGGGGTTGATAGTTTTTCAGAAAGAGTTCCGCTCCGCCGCCGCCACCAGAAACCAAGATTCGGATCCAGAAACTCCATTCTGGCACCCTGCCGGGACGAGAAATTTGGAGAGGATCATCACCATCGTCATCACCAACGCCTCTCCATCAACCATCAATGTTTCCCTCATCCATGAGTGAGTAATCCCCCGCTGTAGTCTATGGGGATGGTAGGGATTGGATGAGTTCTATCATGTAATCGAATAAGATTGTTAGGGCATGGTGCCTAGTATCTCTATTAGTGCTATTTGACTTTGTTGCAACTTGTTGTGCTTAATGCTTGTCACTAGGGCCCGAGTGCCGTGATCTCAGATCTGAACTTATTATTGAATCATTATGATAGTATTGTTTGTGATCTTATCTGCAAGTTGTGTACACATATCATTGTCCGGATCCAAAGGCCCTGAAGTGACAGAAATTGGGACAACCGGAGGGGATGGCTGTGATGTGAGGATCACATGTGTTCACGAAGTGTTAATGCTTTGCTCCGGTGCTCTATTAAAAGGAGCACCTTAATTGCCAATAGTTCCCTAGAGGCCCCGCTGCCACGGGCTGACAAGACAAAAGATGTTGTGCAAGTTCTCATTGCGAGCACGCATGACTATATATGGAGCGCATGCCTATGATTGTTTAGTACTTGGATGCTTATTCTTATTTATCTGCAATTGCCCTAGATCTTGAAGTTACATGTTTTAGACTCGTCCATGCAACACCCGTCCATCCATCCCTATGCCTACCACACTCATATCCTACTGTTTGCTGCTAATGTTACTATTGCTCCTGTTTTACTGCTGATGTTGCTTTGCTCTTGCCACTATGAACTGTTGCTACTGATAAAATTCTGTGAGCAAGAACTATTTCTAGGTGCAGCAGAATTGACAACTCAGTTGTTAAGGCTTGCAATTATTCTTTGGCTCCCCTTGTGTCGAATCAATAAATTGGGTAATACTACCCTCGAAGACTGTTGCAATCCACTATACTTGTGGGTCATCAACCACCAGTGTTGGCATTGGCACCGTCATTAGCCATGTCATCAAGGAAGAGGTTGCTGATGTCAGGGAAGAAGTCATCTTTGGAAAATACATCGGCGCTGCCGCTATCATTGAAGGAGTCTATGATGAAGCCAGTAGTCGTGCAATTAGCGCTCCCCAAAAACCTTTCGCCCTTCTCCCGTACAGGACTCGAAGCGGCGGGGTCTCAGAGTCCTACTATCCCGGCTCGCGGTGCACACCGCAAGACGAGGTGGAGAAGATCTAGGTAGCGTAGTGCTCTGGAAGAGGAACATGGTGTGCATTGGTGTGTCTGAGAGGAGGTGCGACCTATCTCTCTCTTATAGGCACAAAGGAAAGGCAAATAGGCTGCACAGGAGATGAAATGAAGATGTGGAAGCTGAAGCGAACAGGCAACAGTCAGAAACCGGACAGCCTCCACTCAGTTTGCATTACATTTCTACTTAGGTCATATTAAAAATCCACTCGAGCAAAATGTTTCAGCTTCTATACAATTGTTCATATACCATTCATGCGTGGCAAAATAAAGCTCGGCTCGGTGAGATTCCTGCAACCCGCGGCGCACGCGTCGTGACATGACGTTACAGGACGAGGCGAGGTGTAGCCTGGCGTGACATGACGAGGCGAGGCATGGCGTGGCGTGGCAAGTGAGGAGGAGGAGGAGTGTGCATGTATATGCCTTCTCTTCTCAAGCTCGTACAAGTGGTGGAAGAGCTCACCTTATAAGCTAGTCCAACTCCCACTCAACTAGCAATATGGGACTAAACTTTTGTCCCACCTCTTGCCTTGCATGAATGGGCCTCTAGGATTTTAGGAATTTATTGGCATATAATTAATAGGCTGGGTCATTTAGGCAAAAAATCCTAACAATTCCCCACCAGATCCCAGAGGCACATGAAGTTTCCTTTGATTTCAAAGCATTGTTTATATACTGGTATTGCAGTGGAGACTATTAAGTTCAACTTCCAACTAGATCTTTATGTTATACTAGGCTGCAACTTGTACAATATTCTATGCCTTGAACTGCAAGTTTCCTACGAACCTAGCTTCACACAAAGTCTTGACCGATACTAGGCTATCGTGGGACTTCCCCGTGGGTGGAGCTTATGCGTCATACTCTGTGGCCTTTCATGAGTTTATTAAAGAACACCCTACTCCCATAGACTGCGACGTTTAATAGTCACACTACTAGGAAAAAGCTCATCAGTGGCGCATCATTTTTCAACTTCTGTGGCACATATGGGATGCGCCACTGTTATCAACCACTAAAGTGTAGTTTTGTGTCTCATTTTAAAATGCGCCACAGAAGTCCTCAAAGTTCAGTGGCGCATATTGACTATATGCGCCACAGAAATATGCGCCACAAAACTGTTTTTTTGAATTTTAAAAAAGGCGGACTAGATCCCGCCCAAAATTTCAAATCGCAAACTTTTGTGGTGCATATTGCGAAATGCGCCACTAATTGTTTTTCGAATTTCAAAAAAAATAAGCCTAGATCTGGCCGGAGTGGGAGGTGGGTGGTGGGTGGAGGAGGGTGGTGGCCGGAGTGGGAGTGGGAGGTGGGTGGTGGGTAGAGGAGGAGGAGGGTGGTGGCCGGAGTGGGAGTGGGAGGTGGGTGGTGGGTGGAGGAGGAGGAGGAGGAGGGTGGTGGTGGCCAGAGTGGGAGTGGGAGGTGGGTGGAGGAGGAGGAGGGTCACCGGAGTAGGAGGTGTAGTAGTAGGAGGCGGTGGAGAAGGAGTAGTAGTAGTAGGAGGCGGTGGAGGAGGTGTCGCCAAAGGTGGTGGAGGCCATGGCCGGAGTAGGAGGAGGAGTTGGCCGGAGAGTGGAGAAGGAGGAGGAGGAGGAGAAGGGGAGGAAGAGAAGAAGAGGAGGAGAGAAGAAGTGGAGGAAGAGAAGAAGAAGAGGAGAGAAGAAGTGGAGAAGATGAGGAGAGAAGAAGTATAGAAGAGAGAAAGAGGGCGCCGCAGGAATTCAAAATTCCAATCCCAAGACTTCTATGGCGCATATGGGAGAAATGTGTCACAGAAGTTTCTCCCCCTTTTTTATTTTTTTCAAGGAAAAAACGATCTTTTGACCATAACTTTTTACTCTCTTCGAATTTTGAAAATCTAAAAAATCGCTAAACGACCAAAGGTCGTTGTAAGCGGATGCGAAATTTCGTTCTCGTCATTTTGGTATATTAAACTTTTTCCGACATCGTACGCAAAAGTTATGGTCGTTTTACCGTGCCATGACCTTTTTTGCAAAATTTATCGAAATTCATGTTTTTTAATTTTCCCTACAACTATACCCCAAAATATAACTACATCTGAAAAGAATTATATTTTTGAATTTTTTATCATTTTCGTTTAACTTTTACAAAAGTTAAAAGGCGATCGAGGGTGGGATCTGTTTTTCATACTCGACTTCTGTGTGTGTAAAATCTACTATATTTTCCCTCCCTGGATCCCCACTAGTACATATTGGTCCCAACTTTAGCCTACCCATAGCATCTGCTGTGCCACCACCACGACAGTTGGTGGCCAACGTGGGGTCAGCAACGGTGCTATCTGGAATCGAGAAACTTCATCGCTACCGACGAGCGCATCGTCTCTAGGCTGGTCCAGTGCTTCGACTTGTGGGACTACGTCAGAACAACGCGCACCACTTCGCCAGGCGCCCTCCTCCACGTAACGGCGTCTTCATCAACCTTGGTGCGCACAAGATCAACCCTGACGACGGCATATTTTCCTCTTTTTTTACTCAAAGTTAGAAAAACTTAATTATGGATGTCGTGACGTCAAAGTCTTGAGATAATTCCTTCCCCTAATTTGTTCGTACCCTATTTATATTTGTCTAAAGAGAGCCACACAGGAATCTCTCTTTATTCAGTTATTCTGTCCTGAAGGCACTAGCTGAATAATTATGGTCTTTTGCTCCCGGCCGTGCGATACTTAATTAGAGAAAGTAAAGCAAACCACACATGTATGAAATATTACTGTATTTCAGATAGCGGGGGGTATGCTGCACCATGCAAGCACACACACAGCCAAACACAGGGTATAAAATTCTCAATTTGTTCCACAATATTAGTCCTTTTAGCATATTAAATCAGCTTGCTAAAAAGACATATATTTTGGAACAGAGGAAGTAAGAGTAGAGAGAAATTCAGATAAATTAATGGATCTCCAACAACTTGCAAAATAGGCTGTGACAAGAATGCCTTATTATTAAGACTTACACAATGCAATATAATTATATATATTCATCAGAGATCCATCGACATTTTTCTATACATAGATATCACGTTCTAGAATCAACATGGAAAAGACGTTAGCTAGCTAATGTCTTTTGAACAGGTCCTTTATTTTAGTTAATAGCTACACACTTTTTTGCGCGTAATTTAATGGCTAGAGCCTGTGAAGACTTAAGAAAGTAGACATCATGTACCAACTGTTGTATGTTTATTTTACATAGTTATCATGCGATATATATTTTTGCTCATATTGATTTACTATCATACCAATGCTCTTAGTCTTTCAGAAACCCTTGAAACCTCACAGTCCGGAGAGAGCAAATTAATGCCATTAAATAAACTCACATTAAATTCATGAAAACTAGATGACAGTAATTTATATTAATCATGAAAAATAATAATTTAGTCACGTCTAAATGAAATACAAAAACAAATATCCCATAGAGGGGTAGCAAAACGAAAGAAACATATTAATATGTGTTTGGCACATGTGCATCTAATATCGTTTTTGAACATTTTAGTTTTCACCATCTTTTGTCTCTGGCTACATAGAAAGGAATATATAGATTCGACATTCCAATCGTACGTGGATGTGCACAACTCTCATGTTTATCTTCATGCCTTTTACTTAATGTTACAACGAAAAAGTTAACGGATGTTGAAATAGGTTGTCCATCCCTTCATTTCTTTAAAGTTTTGGTTTAGTTGGCTAACACATCGGTTTAATATGGTATCAGATTCGCTAGGTCTCGGGATCAAATTCTGGCCAACACACTATTTAATATAAAAAATAGTTTTTATCTACCATCTATCCCATATCTAAGGTCTTCATGTAGGTTCGCAGCCTAGACATGGGGGGACGTGTTAAAATACGTTGCCTGCCTCTTTTCATTAGTTTGGACTTCTGGTTGAATTGGCTAGCACATCAGTTCAATAGCAGAAAACCTTTCAAATATGTGTGAACATATTTTTGTAAGGTTACCCAAAATTCAACAAGTAAAGATATGTTTTCAATCGTGTCAACGGAAAGTTAGTATTTTTGAATATGAATCCAATTATATCATTTTTGTACTACACACTATTTTATTAGCTCAGTTATTGACCAAACTTAAATCTTGGGCCTTGCATTTACAATAGAGGAAATATTTACTAGATGTAGATGTTGAACCCTATACCTATATATGTACATACCCGTGAGTGTATGATGTAAAGGATCTTTAGGTCAATGATAGAGCGGTTGGCATTGACGATCTCAGCACCTTCTTCCTCAAGAATAGTAATGACCTCATGGAGCTTGACTGGCCTATTTGCGTTGCATATCAGCACCACATCCATGCTCGAACCATCGTGTTGCCTCACTTCCACCACCAGGGCCGACTCCCCTTTCTCGCCTTCTAAATCCGATGACCCCACGCCACCATTCCTGGTAGTGTTGTTGGACGTCGAGACACCACCAATTCCTTTTAAGTTAGTCCTGGCCTGCAAAGAGCTCCTCCTTTGTCTTAGCTCATTAACCCTTTCCTTGAGCTTGTGAATGTACTTCGCTGCTTCGTCCAAGCTGCCTAACTGAGTCATTGTATCCTACATACACATAGTTGAACAAATTATTTTAGAGAGAAGTTAGCTTTTTTCCATCTTATCGTAAGTATGAATCTTTTTTAGATAATGGAAGAGGCATATTTTCCTGGACTCTATATCATGAATGCACAAGCACCCATACTAAAAAAATCCTTATGAATAAAGAAAATTTTACTACATACCATATCATCTCAACTGAAATCTGCTGCGAACTTTTTTTATGCCTCATATTTTCAATCTATTCTGGACAACTAATGATTTATTTCGATATTTCATAATATCAGTAAAACTAGATCAAGTTGCGCAGTTCCATTTTCACATGACATAAGCCTCAAAAGAGTTTTACATTTTGATATCGGTTATGGCACATGGCGCTTATGTGTGTCACCCAATTTTTTCATACACCTCCATGTCGTTATTTCTTATAAATTAATATATATTTGCTATAGGATATTTCTATCCTACTTCTAGCTAGCTAGCTCTTTGCTGGGCTTCATTTTGTCACACCCACCCACATAGTTAATTTTTTCTAGAGGGATATGTGCCTCTTAACAATATAGTTCTTGAAAGCTTCCAACGTACTATAATTTCCAAATTCCAAATGTGACCTTAGATATTTCATGGAAACTTGTGGCTAGATGAAAGCAACACATTCCAACAAAATTAAATGCCCATAGACCTTATTAACTCCCGTTGATTACGACATTTCATGTGATGAAAAGGACAACACTTATTGTACTTCACAAGCTACGTCTATTGTGGTATACGGAAATTCCGTACCAATTAAGGTTAAAGTAAATACCCATATATACTTCACAAGCTAGATCTAATAGTAATTAAGGTTAACATAGACTCGATGGACATTGTTAATTATAGTTAGCATTGACAATACACTCATATTTTCTGGAATTGAGTACCTGGCTAGCAAGCAGATTGTTCAGTCAATTACACTTAGGGAGGGAAAAAACAGGTGCAGCATTCTTACAGTGGAGGAGCAGTTTTCTTTTGGTATGAGTGAGGCGAGCTTGGCGCAGAGCTGCTTCATGTGCTGCCTCCTCTCCTTCTCCACCTCCTTCCTCTCCACCGTCGCCGCGGTCTTCGTGCCGCTGCTCGTCCTGCTTCTCTTCCCACCCATCGTTGCCTTCCGCTTCCCCTTCGACACCTCCATCTCCATGCCTTTCTCACTCTCACACGCACACACGGATGAAGCGAAGCTAGCTAGCTACAGATCACGTACGTGGCAACCGGTCTGGTCTGGATTGAAATGCAAACTACTAAACGAAGAAGAAACAGATTCGGTTTGAGAATACTGGCAGCTGCTAGCTATATATCTAGTACACTAGGAAGGAGGATGAGAGAAAGCACAAATGCCTGGCGTGGTTTGAAGGACAAGGGCAGGCCGGGAGTGAGGAAAATATGCCTAGCTAGTACAGTGAAGAACACCACACACACGTAGACTCAGCTAGCTAGACAGTACTACTAAGATAGTAGTAGTACGTATATAAGGACATGTGGCTAAAGTAGTATAATGTGCTAAATAGCGCTCTATTTAACACTATTTAGCATATATTGTGTATTTGGAGAGTCCACGCTAAATTTTCATAATTTTGCTCGGTATGACACTATTTGTAAAATAGCAGCTATATCGCGCTAAAACATCATAACGTTAACGCTATTTCAAATATAGTCCACTATTTTATTCGTTGTTGGGTGTAGAGTAAGGGAGTATACAATGAGGGGGTGAAGTAAGCGAACATATAATACAAATCTTGATTTTTAACATAACTGATGGCGCTAAAACATCTATCTGTTTTACTATGTCATTTTTTCTTGCTAAAATTCCTTATTATCATTATATTTCAAAAATACTATTTTCAAATATAACTCGCTATTAGCATGCTATAGCGTGTATAGCGTATGTAGAAGGGTCGTGCTAAAAGAAATAGCACGCTATTTTTTTTTTTTGCTTAGTATGTACACATGCTATAGGTGGGAGAGGGAGGACCAACAAAAATCAACCAGTTTGGAGTTCAGTGTTGGCCATGTTTAAATCAAAACCAAAGACTTTTCCTAGACTCTAGGGCCTCGGCGCTCATGTATGTAACTTCTTTTCCTTATTTCTCCCTGCTCATGTAGAATCACCCGTCTTCTATTTAGGAGTACTAATCTATTATATGGCTGCCAGTCCCCTTAACAAGCAGTGGCATATTGTATGGCTGCCTAGTCAAACATAAAATTCTTTTCATATTCTATTGCTAGAGTACATTGTGCGACTTGTGGAGACAGACAGGGCAGGAGTTGTACACATCAGCATGCAGTAATAATGAATGGCGATGGTTCCGCTGTAGTGCTGCTGTTGGCAGTACGTACAGTTGTTTGTAGTATGTTATGAGTAGTCCCTGCCTGCTGATTGGCACGCGAGCTCCATGCCAACAGGCACAGGGACACTGCATTCAAAGCGGTGACGAAGTGACAACATCATGCATGTTACATGTGGATCCTTGGCCTAAACGCGGGTGAATTCCAAAATTATAGAGTGAATGTTAGTATTTTAATCCTCGGGAACGAAACGCACACTATTAGAAAATAGGTCTTTCATCCGAACTATTAGTCTCGGTTGTAGCCGGGGCTAGGACTAATGGTCCGGACACCAACGGTCTGAAGTCGCCCACTACATATGGCACCATTAGTCTCGGGCCGATTGGGACCCATTTGTCTCGGTTTGAGATACAAATCGGATCTAATGGGTCTGGGACCTGCTGCGGCACCCCTATTAGTCCTGGTTTGTATCTTAAACTGGAACAAATGGGTTGGCCCTATATATATGCAGCCCCTCCCCTCACTCCTTTTTTTCCTGGTGAGCGATGGTATAGGTTTGTGCTAGTTTTTTTACATGCACTAGAGGTGTTCGATGAAATATCCGTTAGAGCGATGCGACTTGAATTCACACATCTCATCTTTGTTTCCAAGTGTCCTAAAAGGTTAACAACTTTTTTATCGTTTAGACCGTGTGCTACTAATTTTAGCATCGTGATTGCGTTTGATATATAGTTGTATGATGCACATGAGTCATCCATGGATGTACGGTGACCAACGCTCTGGCGCTTACAGAGAAGGCGTGCGTTCTTTTCGCCTTGTGGCCGAGGGGGACAAGCGGCAGCATGGTTTTATGTGTTGTCCATGTGATGAATGTCGTAATGAGAAGGCTCACACTTCCTCGAGAGTCATTCGGAGCCACCTGCTTCGGTCTGGTTTCATGTCCGGCTATAATGTTTGGACCAAGCACGGAGAAAAAGGGGTTATGATGGAAGACGGCAATGAAGAAGAGAACGATGATGACAACTATCGATCTATGTTTCTTGAATACGCTGATATCGCAATAGAAGACAATGAAGAAGGAGGAGGTGAAGAACGGGCACCAGTGAGCCAGCTGATGATCTTGGTCGGATCATTTTTGATGCAAAGCGAGGCTACGATACAGAAAAGGAGAGGTTACAGTTCGAGCATATGTTATAGGACCACAATAAATTGTTGTACCAAACTTGTGAAGATGGCCAGAAGAAGCTGGGTAGCACACTGGAATTGCTGAAGTGGAAGGCAGAAACCGTTGTGACTGACTCGGAATTTGAAAAGTTGCTGGTACTAATAAAGAAGATGCTTCCAAGAAAGAACGAATTACCCACCAGTACGAAGCAAAGAAGCTTGTCTGCCCGCTAGGATTAGACATGCAAAAGATACATGCATGCCCTAATGACTGCATCCTCTACCGTGGTGAGAAGTACAAGAATACAGATAAATGCCCGCTATGCACTACATTACGGTATAAGATAAGAAATGATGACCCTGGTGATGTTGAGGGCGAGCCACCCAAGAAGAGGGTTCCTGTCAAGGTGATGTGGTATGCTCCTATAATACCATGGTTGCAATGTTTGTTTAGAAACAAAGAGCATGCCAAGTTGTTGCGATGTCACATGGAAGATAATAAGAAAGATGGGATGTTGAGGCACCCCACTGATGATCGTCACTAGAGAAAAATCGAGAGAGACTTTCCGGACTTTGCTGGTGACACAAGGAACTTATGGTTTGGTCTAAGTACAGATGGCATGAATCCTTTTGAAAAGCAGAGCTGCAGTGACAACACTTGGCCCGTGACTCTACGTATCTACAATCTTTCTCCTTGGTTGTGCATAAAGCGAAAGTTTATTATGATGTCAGTGCTCATTCAAGACCCGAAGCAACCCGGCAACGACCTTGAAGTGTACCTAATGCCATTAGTTAATAAACTTCTACAGTTATGGGGCATACCAGATGTACGTGTGTGGGATGCGCACAAACAGCAAAAATTTGACCTACGAGCATTGTTGTTCGTAACCATCAATAATTGGTCTATTCTTAGTAACATTTCAGGACAGACGAACAAAGGATACAATGCATGCACGTACTGTTTAGACGAGACTGAAAGTATATATCTGAAAAAATGTAGGAACAACATGTACTCGTACAATCGTCGTTTTCTTCCTCCCAAGCATCCCTTAGGAAAAAAAGACAAGCATTTCAATGGCCGGACAAGTATTCTTAAAAGGTTTCTTTTCATTTGAATAGGTGGTTTATGATTTAATTGCATTTTAAGATCGAAACATAAAAATCTATTTAATCTTAATTTTTGAATAGGTGGCCGGACATGTATGTTTTACCGGAATTTTTTCATTTTTTTCTAGGCAATTTAATTTTGGATCAACCGTGTCTATTAGACCTTGATCGAAGGATATTCACATGGACAAAGTCACAAAAGCTCTGTTCGCCGGACGACCAATCCGGACACCAAATTTTGGCAAGGATGAGTCTGCCCCCACCCCGCATGGCATTATCTGCACACCTCGCTTTCTATTTTTTTTCCGTTTCTTTCTTCCCTTTGCCTGGCCGGTTGAATCCATGGCACATCATGCAGCCGCCGTACTGCGCGCACCACGCCGCCGTCCAGTCATTCCATCTCGCTACCGCCAACAGCGGAGCCAGGCGACGAGTCCTGTGTTCCTTGCCGAGGCGGGGCCAGCTCGGGCGTGTGGGGCAGGGTGAGCTTGGGCATGGCCGGGACGGGTCGAGGCGCGGCCAGGAATGGGCGAGATCGGGCGCGGCGGGGCGATCTGAGGCGTGGCCGAGCAGAATCCATGGCTCAGATGCATCATGCCCAAGATGGCTACTTCGACTTTTGCCCTCTGGCTCAATTCATATGGAGCCGGCGAGTTGGCCTCGACTCTGCCCTCCATGGCGCCAGGAGTCAGCCCTCTCGAGTTTCTCCAACGGCGTCAGGCTACGCGTTACTGCAGACAGCGGAAATCAAGCACGAGCGGCGCCGTCAAAGCTTTCTCCTCTTCTCCTGGTAAGTGATGGGATATATCATATATGGGCCAGTAGCTCCTATGCAACGTATTTATAGGCTATTGGAAAAAGAGCGAGACATTGTTGAGAGAAATAGCTTGCATGCGATATTTTTTAAGGCAGAAATAGCCTGCGTGTGAAACGATGCGCTAATTGTAAGAAACACCATGACAGTTTAGTATCAGTCAAGACGAGTGGGTCCCACAACTTATCCACCTCGCCGTGGGACCCACAAGTAGTGCAGTGAACGCGTGACCCACCACATATCCACCTAACATCATGGGACCCACGACATATCCACCTCACAATGCGGGACCCATCACATATCCACCACGTCGTTATTGTTAGAAAAGGGGGGATCTTGATCCCGAGCCTCCATTGCATTCCCTTTCCCATGCTTTTCCTCCCCTTTCTTATTTGAGTGCCCTTCTTCTTCTTCTTCTTCTTCTTCGACGACGACGACGATGTGCGGCAACGCTAGTGATAGATGTCGAGCTCCAATACAACCTCCTGCCCCTCATGGCCGTTGTATGGTGCAGTGCCGATGACGAGGTTCCATGTCTGCCCACGCATCGCATCATTGAAGAGATTGGTCACTCATAATGAGGAGAATGGAGACTGTGGGAGCGAATTTGTGAAATGCGAGAGCAAGCAAGAGGAGGGGAAGGTTATATCTGAGTTCTGCTTAAGCCAATTTGTTGATTTCTTCTGCTAATTTCTGGTTTTTCCTCGGATTTGGGATTTTGGGTTCATGTTTCCCATCTAATTTCACGATCTGAAGAATTGTAGGCATTTTGAGTGGATGGATGAGTACATTGAGAGAATTAAACTAGAGTGTGCAGTTGATCGGAAGGGGGCGCATCGAGGGAGCTCAATTGCCCTCAGGTGATGGAGAACTTGGGATCTGAAATCGTTGCTACGTGGGGTATGCAAAAGTTAAGGGAGAACTTAAGAAGCTCAACAAGCACTTAAGGCGTATTATGGATTCCAAGAAAGACGAACATGATAAATGTTGTATTTTATTTTTGTGTGATTGCTCTCGGGTTGGTGTATCTGCTGGTCATCAAACATTAGACACTATAATCAATTTATTAGTTAGCTTCCTCATGCTTTGTAAGCCCTGAATAAAAAGCATCACTAATTTGGCCAAGTTTTCTCCATTTTGCTTTGTTTTGTTAGTTCGGCAGTCAAGATACGCACCTGCTTCTTCAGTTTTGTCAGTGCAATACATAATTCAGTTTGGAGTTTTTTTTAGACAAATAGTTCGATCTGAAGTAAAAAAAGAAAAGGTTATTATTGGGCCCTGGCACAACGAAGAGTGTTAGAAATTCCATGCCCAAATATTAAGGGCTCTACTATGGCGTTCGTGAACCATTTAGCTCACACCCAGTCCCAATTATCGGAAGGAGCAAACTTTGTCAGGGTTCTACCTGTCATTAGGGCTGGAAACTTTGCACTACCTTCGAAGTATCGAGGGACGTAGCTTCGGTATAAAATGTGCACACGTTCATTCACACGGGTTTTGACACATAGGTTTCTTTTCGGCCAAAAAAACCTTATCTTATTTCACTCTTTTCTGAACATAGCTTTTGCATAAAAATGTGTAGTTTTTGTGGGGCTTTTGGAGTAGTGCCTCTCTTTATGCACATGTTTATGTAACAAACATAGATAAAAACATTTTGTACGCTTGCTTGCTTTTCATACATTGATCCAAACCGTTTTTACTTGCTTGTTCTACTTCTGTTGGCTATTTTTTAGTTGTTTTATTTGCTTGACATGTAGTGTGAGAAAGAGGGTTTTTACTTTGCCACATCAACTCAAATTCAAATAAAATGCAAATACTTATAAAATGCAAATTTTTGCACGAAGGGAACAATAATATATTGTGACGCACAAGACACATACATTAGTAGCACCCTTACATCACACTTTGGAGCTCATTTGGAGCACATTTCTCATGACTATGTGTTCTACTTCGTGGAAGGATCAGATTCATCGCTTAATGTGTGATGACTCCAAAATTGAAGCATATTTATTTCTTGTTTTTGCACAAGTATAGTAGGATTTTTGGTATTTTATCGTCTTTGCGCGCACATTTTGTCCTTGTTTTAACAGATCCCGAATTACTAAGTCTCTTATGAACATATCAATTAGGACTGCCATATTATATCGTAATATGATATTTCTAAGTAATAAAATCGTTTAATTGATTTTTCCTCGCACCTTGGAGATTGGCAAATGTAGAGTAGGCTCTAGGGAGCTTAACAACCATTGATACGGGCGGGTCTTGCGCTTACTGCCCGCCCGTACCATGTGGCAGCGTGTCTGCCTCATCAAATACTCTCACCCCGTGAAGACGGATCTGAGATCCGACATTCATAAAAACTTTCAGCCACGAAAAACCACATCAGAGAGGGATCTGTAGGAGGAACTTGGAGAAGGACAAATCCTTGTCGCTTCACCGACCATTGGAGAACATCGCATCATCCCCTTCATCATCAACCAATGTATATCCTATGAAGAGCAATAGCCACCGAACTACTACACCACCTATGAAGATGCTTACGCGCTCGAAGGAAACATCGAGAACATGAACAACCTCGCCATCAACCTTCGAGAATCCACTGTGAACCTTTCATTCCAATTAATTGATTGGAGCAACCAATAAAACTTGGGAGATTATCCTTTTTCACCATAATGAGCAATAACGGGGCTTGCAAAGTCTAAGCTTGGGGATGTCCTCCTAAAGTAATTTATTAAAAAATAGTAAAACTCACCTAGCTAGGACCCCCACGGCGATTTGGAGTTCTAGACCATCGGATCTGCTTATCCAATGGTGCACATCAATTCGGTAATCCTGATTCGTCGCTAACTCCGCTTTTGCTTAGTCCAATCACTTCAAAAAGGCCAGTCCTGTTGTTGGGCTGCTGCTCCAAAGATTTAATTAGGACCCTCCTGGTTAATTGGGCCCTAAGAGCTCATATGGGTCTTACTTGTTCGACCGCTGTGTTAATATGGCCCCAAATTTGTGTCAGATTGTTTCCGCTCTCCATTGGTTTTGTGTCAATTCAGATTTTGGAAAGGCCACCGCTCTTCAGATGCTATCAATTCTACGATTAGCCTCTGGACCTGGCTCACTGAAATCTGAATTTTAGTCCAATGGGTAATTAAATACCAATAAACACATCCCCATCTATGTGTGTGCATGTGGTGCTATAAAGGTCTACAAACAGAAACCGCCCGATGGCGTCGTAAGCGATCATGTATGGTAAAGGGACGATAACGTTCTTGGGGAGCGTTTCTGCGTGTCATATCCTCGAGATCAGGGCTAGACAAATCCTAAACTTCTATCTGACATAATCCTAACCTAGAGATTGAGAGCTTATAGTGAGAGAAATGGTAACACAACAATGATCCTGCGACTCAAAAAAGTAATACATGCTCATAACTATGCAAGGAATAAAAATATTACAAGCAGAGGTCACTAACCACATATATCAATCAACAGAAGATGAATTATACTATTAGACATAGAAAATTTAACAAATGGCCTAAGATTCCCGAAGCACAATGGTGACGTCCCAGTCCATAGATTCTAGGCTGCCGCCTAAGAACCCCCAAGCTACTCTTTGATGTTGATGTCGTACAGAACTTATCTTTAATGGTAAAACTTATTCTTCTGCAAAATATATCAACAAAACAAGTATGAGTAAATAATATACTCCGCATGACTTATATAACCTATTACGCTACATGCTCAAGTCAGAAAGACTTTCTTTGGAGTTACTTTTGCTATGCAACCATTTTCAAATCATCTAAAGTGCATATGCCAAATGGAACGCCCAAACAAGGTGACTCATGGAATTTACTTATCAAGTTAGTGAGTCGACGGGGCTTCCATGACTCCTGTATGGCTATACGCTCGGTCTTGATTCAAGAGGCGAGAACTCGGGTCCTAGGGGTGGAAAGCATGGGACTGCAAAACCATATCCTAACGTGGCCTCACATACAAGCCTTAAAATGTTCACCGATCATCTCACGTTATACTGTCATACAAGATCATTCGTAGCTCTAATTCATCAACTGGATGGACCAGACTTAAATAACTAAGCATGGCTAAATATAAAAGATATAACATCTCTAGAGGCGCTCACAAGCTAAACCTAGTTAGGCTAGAATCAGTGGATCAGGTGATATAGGATACAAAGGGGAACCATGAAGAAGATAGGACATTCCATTTATCGATAAAAGAGCACATTGGAGTCATATGCAATATAGCAAGAATTGAAATACTTTGAAATCATAGGTAAAGAATGATGGGGCTATGCTTGCCTTATTCGTCTGTGACCAATATAGATCTTGAGAATTCAAATGATTGACTTCTTCGATGGAGAAGTATTAATGTTTGATGTTGTTGATCTCGACCTCGATCTCGGATCCATTGCTCACATAAACTCCGAATTCTATCGGGAAGAAGCAAACCACCGAAAAGAAAGGGAAACAACATTCAACACATGCATCGATGCAATGCACATAATGAATGGCATGAAGGTATTAAGGTTGTTGAGATAAACCCTATAACATGACTAACAATATTAAATGGGGTCCAACTGGTTAAAGCATGACATTTCAAATAATCCCGTAATTAAAGAAAAGGTGCATTTTATTCATCTAAACAAAAATATTGTTCAAAGTTACTTGAAAATGCACGAATTTGACATAAATGGATAGATTGCATTTTCTATGAATTTTGGTATATTATACATATTTTCTAACTTATAGAATAAAAGATATTGAATCTATAACATCTATTTATTTCTAAAATTAAATAGAAACCTTAAACATTTTGCATCGGAGCTACTCTAAACAGGCTAATAGAGGGGTCCTGAGGACAACTCAGAAGCCACACGAGCATAGCAACCACATGGGCAGGATGGAACCCGGCCTGGTTAGATGAAGACAGCAAGTTGTCACTTTGACGTTAGCATGACGAGATCTTCGTGCCGAGCATCAATTGGACGGAAGAGGACAAATGTAGCATTCTATCTGATATTCTAAATTTTATTATAAAATACATGTATATAGACATGTTTCAATGTATAGGTTCACTTACGAGGAGTATATCTAATCCACTTTAAAATATTTAAAAACTCTTACATTAATGAAGAGGGAGTAGTTTTTTCTTAGCCATATTGAACTATCGGCCCACTTAAGAAACATGCTCTGAATTCTGCTACTCCCTCAAGTCCATATTAAGAGCAACCCTAGCAGACCCCTTAAAACCTTGAACCAGAAATCACTTTTCTAGGTCGAGTTTTTCGTGTTTTTTCGGGCGGCACGTGACGAGGCGAAACATAACCCATATACTCAAACCAAAAAAAATGAATATTCCATTTTGATTTTGTCCTTCTTTGTGTACAAATAGGAGGCGTCGATGCGATCCATTCCCTCCCTCTCCACTCTCCACCGCACCGCCATGGAGGTGCCGACACTCAACTTCTATGAGGCGGTGACGTTCGCGCACTACGACATCGTCGTGCCGCCGGGAGCGACGGTGCCCTATGGTTGGCGAATCATCTATGCGGGTGTGCCGGTGGCGTCGCTCCAGGGCCGATTCAAGATGGGGAGGAACATCGAGGCACGACGCCGCCAGATGCCTGCGTGGAAGAGGGCGATGCCTGGTACGCACTGATACGTTGTAAACGTATCTATAATTTTTGACGTTCCATGCTTGTTTAGTATCAACTTTGCTTTGTTTTGTCTTCACTTTAAGGTATTTTTATATGTTTTCTGGTACTAACCTATTAACAAGATGCCACAGTACCAGTTGCCTGTTTTCTTCTGTTTTTAGTTCCAGAAAAGGCAGAAAATCGATATTCTCGGAATTGGACGGGACAAAAGCCAAAGTCATTATTTTACCCGGCACGACATGGAGCCACGAAGCAGAGATGGAGGAGGACACTGGTGCTTGACGGGGAGGAAAAGGTTGAAGTTGTTCTATATATGTCCCCGGCAACGGCGCCAGAAAACTTGTTAATGGTGCTTGACGTGGAGCACTTCGTTGGAAACCCCGAGAGCAAGGTGTGATTAACACAACAGCAAATCTTCCCTCAGTAAAGACCGAGGTTATCGAACCAGAAGGAAGAAGTAAACGTCACACAGGTATTGCAAGCAACGCGGAGACCTGCACAACACAAACTCAAGACTTTGCCCCAACGAATCAGTGAGGTTGTCAAGCTCACCGGTTTGCTGTAACAAAGGATTAAAAGTATGGTACGGAAGGTAATGGTTTGCAGTAAGTAAACAAGTAACAGTGGAAGATGTATCAATGGTAAAGATTGGACCGGGGTCCATAGTTCACTAGAGGTGCTCTCCTTAGATAAACAACATGGCAAGAAGGGTAAACAAATTACAGCAGGGCAATTGACAGGAACTGAGCAAGGCATAACAATGCAATTACTAGTCAGAAAGATCCTATAAGACTCGATTGGGCAATACAACAAGATACATAGACTGCCATCCAACTGCATCTATGACTAGAAGTCCACCTTCAGGTTATCATCCGAACCCCCTCCAGTATTAAGTTGCAAGCAACATACAACTGCTTTAAGCAAAGTGTGTAAGGTAAACAGTCCACATGTTCCATGAACAAGAGACCGTTGTTTTCTCCCTAGTAGCAACAGCACATCTACAATCGAAGAGATTTTTGTCACTTCCCTTGGAAACTAGAGGCATGAACTCAATATCTAGCATAAATACTCCCTCTTGGAGTCACTAGCAACTACTCGTCCAAGATAGCTACTAACAACGGAGAGCATTCAAGATCACAAACAACACAGACATGGTAGAATAATAAAGACAAAACCATTAATCAAACCAACATAATAATCTCAATATCCATTAGATCCCCGCAAACACAACATGCATAATTACAAATAGATTAGATCTTGATCATGAATGGAGCTCACAAGATCTATACCTGAAAGCACAAAGGAGGATATATAACCATCTAGCTACTACATGGACCCATAGTCCAAGGTGGAACTACTCACGCATCATACCGGAGAGAAGGCCTCCGGGATGATCTCCCCTCCGGTAGGGTGCCAGGAAGAATTTCAGATCCCCCCCCGATCTAGGGACGATGGTGGCGGCGGCTACACAAGGTTTCATGGAGATTTGATCGGGTGCTTAGGGTTTCTGCATCGGGGGCTTCTTATAGGCGAAGGGGGAGGCCGAGGAGGCGGCCAGGGGCCCCACACCCTGCCTAGGCGTGGGGTAGGGCCCACCCACGCCTAGGGGGGTCTGGGTGCCCTGGCCCGCTTATCCGTCTCCCCTCTGGACTTCTTGTTCCCCATGGAAAGTTATTGACTTTGACGTTTGTCCCGTCCAATTCCGAGAATATTTCCTTACTAGATTTTTTGAACCAAAAACAGCAGAAAACAGGCAACTGGCACTATGGCAACTTGTTAATAGGTTAGTACCAAAAAACATGTAAAAAGCACCTCAAAGTGTAGACAAAGCAAAGCAAAGTAGATACTAAACAAGCATGGAACATCAAAAATTATAGATACGTTTCTGACGTATCAAGCATCCCCAAGCTTAACTCATGCTCGTCCTCGAGTAGGTAAGTGATAAAAGGATAATTTTTTAGGTGACATGCACCCTCACAATAAAGATCTAACCATTTGCAAGCATTAAAAGCTGGGATCAAAGAACTCTAAACATGTGCATGAAAGATGGAGTTCTAACAATAGGACATAGTAACTATGCATGCAACATGAAAGGCTACAAACAAAGATCATGAATAACATGCATTGAAAAACGTTTATTTGTTTCACATACAAAAAACATGGCATAGTGGCAACCAGTTTGTCCCTCATAGAGTAGCAAATAGATGCATAGGACACCTTCAAAGTTCACAAGGGTGACTAGAAACAAGTAGCACAAGAACAAGTAATATCACAATATGCATCAATCAATAAGCTTTGGGACACTGCGCATAAAATGACAACTATGCTCTCTTAATGGTGCCTAAAGGTAGAAGGTGGAGACTCAATAGTGGTGGAAGAAAGGCCTTTTTGTAAAGGAAGCAGGGATTTCAAGTTTCAAAAAGAGCTTCCAAAAATTATGGTACTTGTTAGCTTTCAGCCCTCATTGCCCCTATCATAAGCATCTTGAAGTGATTAAGGTTAAAGTGAACAAACTATGGAGTATATGCTTGACGAAGTATAAGTTGGCAATCTCAAGTCCCTTGAATACGAGGGATACACCTCATGCTACTCAACTTCAGTCACCTGTAAGTTCTTGTCATTGTAAGTATTTGCATATCATAGAGAACCGCCAACGGGGTACCCCTTGCGCATGGTACAGGAGCTATCCCATAACCAAAATGACAAGGCAAGCAGACAATGAGCATCTCAACGATCTTTTTATTTACTATATGCATAGCTTTTTATTGAGGATGCTTCATAGATAGCTCACTATGGTGATGCTGCAAGTTTCCACCATGATTAGGCATGGCTTAGGCTAGCGGTCGAGGCATTTCTCTAACACAGAATACAAACTCCATGGACTTACAATCTTCCTCTTTATTGCACACCAGTGACATCCATAGACAAAAGAGCATGATATCAGCTGAGTAAAATGTACAAGTGCAATGTTGAAAACATTCCCCATGACAGCATGGTTCTGCTAATTCCAACGTATAAGTGCAAGCATATACAATATAGATGACACAATGGTTCAAGTTTATTAGGGGCAAAGAATATAAAGTGTGCCATCAAGTTTGTGAGGGCTTTAATCACTAAGTTTTCTCATAACAAAATAGTTTTTAATTGGAAGATAGATGAAAACAAGAATATACTTGGAATGGTGTAACACACCATGCATAGGAGTTTATAGTGGACACTCTGAATAACTTGGTTCTTGGGAGTTGGAAGCATGAGTAGAACTTACTCATACAAGTGGAGGCTAGCAAAAGACTGGGAGCAACCAACTAAGAGAGCAATAATGGCCATAATCATGCAGTGCAACAAAGCGTACTAATCAAAGCAAATAGTGGTACTACAAGTCAAGAACTAAATGATCATAGATGCTAATGGTGACTTCTGATAGTCATAACATGGTGTGAGCATGTGCCAAGTCAACCCAAGCAAAGCATCAAAGGAGAATACCACAATACTATGCTTTTGCATGCTAAAATAACGCATAATTTCTTCAAGGCACACTAAGCAATCCCAATTGTTTGGAACAAGACATGCTACATCAATAATCACTAAGCATAATGCTAAAACAACACCTAGCATGTCATGCTAAAGTCTAATTCACAGTCAATTCAAGATCCTCTTGCACTTACAAGCAAGAACTTACTACTCCTTTCCAACACCAAGCAACTTATTTGTAAAATAACACAGCGAGAACGGGGGTCCAAACTACTTTATTCAAGCAAACTAAACAACCTAAGCAAAGAAAACGAAAACTAAGACGCTCCAAGAACAACACAACTATGCACGAAACAATAAAAACGAAGTGTAGACAGACCTGAGCTTTTATTGATGAAGAAGGGGATGCCTTGGGCATCCCCAAGCTTTGACGCTTGTACCTCTTGGATATTTCTTTGGGTTACACCATGTTGGCATCCCCAAGCTTGAGATTTTGTCCATTCTTCATATCATTGCATCATTCTCTCTCTACACCTGAAATTTTTTCCTTCATACAAAACTTCACACAATCTTCATTAGCAACATTAGTTTATTCAAAAGATATTGGACCTCTGGCAAAGCTTTGGAACAGCAAGACTTTTCACTAAAAACACAAGCTACTGTAGTAACACCTTCAAAAAGCTCAATTTCCCAAAAGAGAATTCAAAAAGGAATCAATAAGAAGCAAATGCAAATAATGGTGGAAATCTGTCAAAACAGACTAGCAGGTAGAAACTGGTTTTTTAGAAAATCTTATGTTGCCCAAATGAAAAAGTGTGGAACTAACGAAAGTTAGCTAACATACTTGGGGATGTATTAGAAAAGTATCAGCTCAATCCAAGTTATAGAGACTCCTCATGAATTTTTATGGTGGAGGACAGAAATCTGTTTCGGGATAGCAACTCCCCAAATCTTACTTCCCTCTCATTAGAGGTTTTTTTTGGCACAAAAAGCAAACAAAAAGGATAAGGAGAGGTCATTATTGAAGTAATAACTTCCAAGACTCAAGGAAACTCTTGGGTTATCTCCCAACAGGTACTTTTCTTTAACGCCTTTAAGTTAGGCACAAGAAGCAAGAAGAATCAAGTATTTTCAAATGAGGAAGCATTAATATCAATCCTTGCTTTCAAAACAGGAGCAAAAATCAACTTCTCTCTCCTCATAGGGAAGTTTTCAATACCTTTCTTGAATGTAAAATGATATTTTATGGTGCCATATTTCATATCAATGATGGCACCAACTGTTCTAAGAAAAGGTCTTCCCAAAGTAATAGGACAAGAAGCATTGAATTCAACATCCAAAACATAGAAATCCATAGGGAGATAAGCATTGTTAACGATAATGATAACATCATTAATACTCCCCATGAGTTTCTTCTTAGCAATATCATTGAGTGGAACATCCAAATAAGAATCTTCCAAAGGTGGCAAATCAAGCATTTCATAAATCTTCCTAGGCATAATAGAGACACTATAACCAAGATCACATGAAGCTTTGAGATCAAAGTCATTCACTTGTATATTAATAATGGGTTGCCAACTATCTTCTACTTTCCTAGAAATAGAAGCTTTGTGTTTTAGCTTCTCTTCCTTAATTTTAACAAGAGCATCTGTAATGTGTATGGTGAAAGCAACATGCATATCACTAGCATCAGGACTTCTAGCAAGCTTTTGTAGGAACATAATCACTTCAGAAATATTGCAACCATCAATATCAAAATCAAACTTAGCATCACTAGTAGTAGGCTCAATAGGCTTAGGCATAGCAGGAGGAGGAACAGGGACTACTTGTGGTTTAGTGGTGATGGTGCACACACTATTGTTTCTATCAATTTCAGCTTCCCTTTCCCACCTAGCATGAAGTTGAGCTAACAGCCTAACATTTTCATCAATGTAACTTGTATGGCATGAGCATTAGCAAAGGTATTTTCCATGGTTTTAGGTTTAGCAGCCATTTTATTAACCAAGGAAGATTGAGCTTCAGACAAAGAGGATATATTTTTCTCAACATTTAGAAGCTTTTCCTCTATAGCCTTATTGAAAGTGGTTTGTTTACTAATAAAGTCTTTGAGCATGACTTCAAGTTCAGAGGGGGCACTTCTAGCATTGTTATAAGAGTTTCCATAGGAATTGCCATTATTAAGAGGATAAGGATTATAGTTGTTACCACCAAAATTACTCCTATAAGCATTGTTGTTGAAATTGTTGTTTCTAATGAAGTTCACATCAACTTGCTCTTCTTGAGCAACCAAGGAGGCTAAGGGAACACTATTAGGATCTAGAGGAGCTTTCCCATTAACAAGCATAGCCATAATAACATCAATCTTATCACTCAAAGAGGAAGTTTCCTCAACAGGATTTACCTTCTTACCATTTGGAGCTCTCTCAAAATGCCATTCAGAGTAGTTAACCATCATATTATCAAGGAGCCTTGTTGCAGCACCCAAAGTGAGGACCATGAAGGTACCTCCAGCAGCTGAATCCAACAGATTTCCTGAGGAGAAGTTCAAACCTGCATAAAAAGTCTGGATAATCATCCAAGCAGTGAGTACATGAGTGGGGAAATTCTTACCCAAAGATTTCATTCTTTCCCAAGCTAGAGAAACATGTTCACTATTAAGCTATTTAAATTTCATAATGTCACTTCTCATAGATATAATCTTAGCAGGAGGATAGTACTTTCCAATAAAAGCATCTTTGCACTTAGTCCAAGAATCAATACTATTTTTAGGCAAAGATAGCAACCATTCTTTAGATTTTCCTCTCAAGGAGAAAGGGAAAAGCTTGAGCTTAATAATATCTCCATCTACATCCTTATACTTTTGCATCTCACAAAGTTCAACAAAGCTATTGAGATGGGCAGCAGGATCATCAGAACTAGTACCCGAAAATTTCTCTCTCATCTAAGATTCAACAAAGCAGGCTTAATTGCATAAAAGGTAGCATCATGAGAAGGTGGAGCAATAGGAGTGCTTAGGAAATCATTGTTGTTGGTTCTAGTGAAGTCACACAACTTGGTGTTCTCAGCAGAGTTCATTTTGGCAAAGGTGGGCAAGCCAAAAACAGCAGCAGCTAGAGCAGGAACTAATTTTTTTGTGTTTTTGAATAAAGAAAGCAAACCAAACTAGACTAATTTTTTGGGGTTTTTTGAAAAGAGGCAAACAAAACCAAACAAAAGAAACAAACCAAACTAAAAACAAAGCAAAGATAGAGGAAGTGGAGGACTCCCCTAGTAAAGACGTCCTTAGCCTCCCCGGCAATGGCGCCAGAAAACTTGTTGGTGCTTGACGGGGAGGAAAAGGTTGAAGTTGTTCTATATATGTCCCCGGAAACGGCACCAGAAAACTTGTTGATGGTGCTTGACGTGGAGCACTTCATTGGAAACCCCAAGAGCAAGGTGTCATGAGCATAGCAACAAGTATTCCCTCAGTAGAGACCGAGGTTATCGAACCAGATGGAGGAAGGAAACGTCACATAGGTGTTGCAAGCAACACGGAGACCTGCACAACACAAACTCAAGACTTTGCCCCAACGAATCAGTGAGGTTGTCAAGCTCACTGGTTTGCTGTAACAAAGGATTAAACGTATGGTGCGGAAGGTAATGGTTTGCAGCAAGTAAACAAGTAACAGTGGAAGATGTATCAATGGTAAAGATTGTACCGGGGTCCATAGTTCATTAGAGGTGCTCTCCTTAGATAAACAACATGGCAAGAAGGGTAAACAAATTACAGCAGGGCAATTGACAGGAACTGAGCAACGCATAACAATGCAATTACTAGTCAGAAATATCCTATGAAATTCGATTGGGCAATACAACAAGATACATAGACCGCCATCCAACTGCATCAATGACTAGAAGTCCACCTTCAGGTTATCATCCGAACCCCCTCCAGTATTAAGTTGCAAGAAACAAACAACTGCTTTAAGCAAAGTGTGTAAGGTAAACAGTCCACATGTTCCATGAACAAGAGAACATTGTTTTCTCCCTAGTAGCAACAACACATCTACAACCGAAGAGATTTCTGTCACTTCCCTTGGAAACTAGAGGCATGAACCCACTATCGAGTATAAATACTCCCTCTTGAAGTCACTGATACGCCCAATTTGCATCACAATTCTATATCATAATTTACCTCTATTCATTGATATTTGTCTTATTATGAGGTATTACTTATGGCTTTTACCTTTTTATGCATTTTGGATGATTCTTGGAGGATGGACTGCCAGAGTCTGGATTCTGATGGAAAAGAAGGCATTTCGGTGCAATTTTGCGAAGATCGGAAAAATACCAGAAAAATATGGAAACATATTATTTTACCAGAAGACGAAGGAAGCCAGAAGGAGGGACGAAGTGGGGCCTCAGGGGCCCACACCTCCCTAGGCGTGGGCCCACCTGACCCCGCGCCTAGGGCAGGTGTGGCCCACCTGCCCGGCCTCCGACTCCGACCCTTCGCCTATATTTTCCCTTCAAAATCCTAAGGCTCGGGGAGTGACCACAGATAGATTTCCGCCGCCTCTAGGGGGCGGAAAACACCGAGAGAGAAATATCTCTCCGGCAGACAGATTTCTGCCGGGGGAATTCCTTCCCAGAGAGAGGAGACCGTCGCCATCAACACCGTCATCAAGCTAGGCTTCATCGGGATCATCATCATCATCATCCACACCATCATCTCCACCAGCACCAGCACCACCACTCCGTCCCGCTGTAACAATTGTGTTGGATATTGCTTTAGTTCTTAGGGGAAACTTTCTCGGTGTTGATTGCTATTGTAGTCGATGCTTGTGAGTGGAACCATTGGATATTGTTTATGTTCAGATTGTTATACATTATCATATCATATTTGATCTTGATCCATATGATGTCTTGTGAGTAGTTCGTTTGGTTCTTGAGGACATGGGAGAAGTCATGTTGTTAGTAGTGAATCTATGTTGAGTTATTATTCAATAGTTTAGTATTTAAGTTGTGGTGCTATTCTTCTAGTGGTGTCATGTGAATGTGGACTACATGACACTTCACAATTTATGGGCCTAGGGGAATGCATTGTGTATTTGGATACTAATCGTGGGGTTGCCGGAGTGACAGAAACCTGAACCCCCGTTAGGACACCTTTGCACAAGGGAGCGTAGGATCTCAGAGTTTAAGGCTGTGGTTAGATTTATATCTTAATTACTTTCCTGTAGTTATGGATGTTTGCAGGGGGTTTAATCACAAGTATGTATTAGTCCTAGGAAGGGCGGTATGTTAGCACAGGTTCACCCACACAACACTTACAAACACCAGAGAAGAGTACTCATCTATTTGAAGCGAAAGCACTTGATAGAATTCCCATGTGTCCTCGAGAACATTTGGTCCTTATAAGTATTTCCACCGGCTTGTCCTTTGATAAGAAAGGATTGGGCCACTTGTTCCGTTTATTTGTTACTTTTGTTACTTGCTCCTTGTTTTGTTGCCTTGTCAGAAAACCACTAAAAATCCGTTTGCTAAGTATTCACAGGGATTTACTGCTCCATACCACAGTTCAGCACCTTCTGCTCCTCGTTGGGATCGACACTCCTATTTATCGAAAGTACTACGATACACCCCCTATACTTGTGGGTCATCAAGACTATTTTCTGGCGCCGTTGCCGGGGAGTGAAGCGCTATTGAAGAGTGGAACCGGTAAGGGAAACTTTCACTATGAGTATTGCTCTTGTTACTGCTTGTTACTTTGTTTCCAATATGGATAGCTCACTTGGTTTTCTGTTTGGGAAAATTACTACCACTGCTAGGGTAGTAGATGAACCACCACCTGTTGAGATAGATCCTTTTAAGATACCTACAAGTGTTGTTAATCGTGTTATGGATAATTATTATTTTGGGGATGGAACTATCCATCCCAGTGATCACTTGCTTTTTATCCATGAATTATGCGGGTTGTTTAAGTGTGGAGGTATCACAACTGAACAAGTGAAGAAGAAGTTACTCTCCATATCCTTGAAAGGGAGAGCTGAAAATGGTATAAGCTGCTGAAGAATGGACAATCCATGGAATGGGAGGAGATGGCATCTCTCTTTTACTCTAAATTTTATCCTCCTAGTGAGATCCATAAGGATAGAAATCTTATATATAACTTTTGGCCTCTTGATGGAGAGAGTACAGCTCAAGCTTGGGGGATATTGAAGTTACTAATGATTAAATATCCTATTCATGAACTCCCTAACAATATTATTCTCAATAACTTTTATGCTAGGCTTTCTCTTCATGATAAAGATTTACTAGATGCTTCTTGTGCTGGATCATTCACACGTTATGAAGGAAGAATCTAAATGGGATCTTCTAGACCGTATTCAAGAGAACACTGAAGCTTGGGAGAATGACAAAGGAAGAAAGTCAGGTATAAACTATGATTATGAATGCATTAAATCCTTTATGGGAACTGATAACTTCCATGATATTAGCAATGAGTTTGGTCTTGATTCCCAAAGTATTGCCAACTGTTTTAAGGCATTTGCCTCTTACATTGAAATTCCCAAAAAGAAGTGGAATAAGTACCATGCTCCGTAGAAATATGTTGTTAGTCATGTTCCTGTTAGAAGTACTCAAGTTTGTACTACTAATCATATTGTGCATGAACCTCATGTTGAGAAAATGTCTTTCCTAGCTAAGGTAAAGGAGTATTCTATGATTATTAGTGCAAATAACAAAGGTACAATGAAAACTATGGAGCCTGGTAAGCAATTTAATATTGAACCTGTGGTAGCTATTATGAAAGACACTGTCACTAGAAATATAGAGGATGAGCACATTGTCTTCTATGAAGACGCTTCTAATATTATTTCTCATCCTGGTAAGGCTAGAAAAGCTAGTGTTCCTGTGCTTTCTGTTAAAATTGGTGATCATTGCTACTATGGTTTATGTGATATTGGTGCTAGTTCTAGTGCTATTCCTTATGAGCTTTACAGGGAAATTATGCATGAGATTGGTCCTTATGAGCTTGAGGACATTGATGTGGTTATTCACCTTGCTAACAAGGAGACCATTTGCCCCATTGGTATTGTAAGAGATGTGAAGGTTCTCTGTGGTAAGATTAAGTATCCTGTTGATTTTCTAGTGCTTAATTCAGCAGCTAGCAAAACTTGTCCTATCATTTTTGGTAGACCTTTCTTGAACACTTATGGAGCTATTATTGATTGTAAGAAGGAAAAAAGTTTTAACTAAGTTTGATGGAGATTCTTATGAGTTTAACTTTTCCAAATTTGCTAAAGCTCCTTGTGAAAATAGCTTGCCTAATAAATATTTCAGGATGGAATAACTTGCTTCTATTGATCCAGTCTATGACCTTGGACCTCTTTTTGATGACTGTAAGTATGCTTATTCTGATGATAAAGTTGTTTCCAGTGACAGTTATATTGTCAACTTTATTCAAAGTGCTACTGAAAGTTATTTTGAGAGAGGGAAACATGGTTTTATGCATCTCAATGATGTTAAGTTTCCCCGTTTTATGTTGAAAGCTTTAAAGTTGCATCTGTTTTTTCTTCCTATGCTTGTGGCCTTTTGTTTCAACAATTCGTTTTCTCATTATACCCCCATACATAGGAAGTGGGTTAGACTCAAGTGTGTTGGTTATTTGCTTCTTGATGCTTTCTTTCATTTCAGATATATATCCCCTTTGTGAGCATCTTTGGAAGTTTCGAGCCTAACTTAAAGGCATTAAAGAAAAGTACTTGTTGGGAGATAAACCCAAGAGTTTGGTTGAGTCTTGGAAGTTATTACCTCAGTAATAACCGATCCTTATCCTTTTTGTTTTGGTTTTTGTGTCAAGTTCAACTACTTTTGTGAAGTAGAGGAGTTGTGAAAAGTGGCTGTCCTGGGACAGATTTTTGTGCTGTATAGTAAAAATTCGTGAGGAAGCTCAATACTTCGAATGGAGCTGCATTTTTCTGAGCTTGATCTCCAAGTTGTTACCCAACTTTCATCAGTTCTGCACTTTTTGATTTGAGCAACAGAAGGTCTTCGGAAAAATCAATCTTTACCTGCTGGTCTGTTTTGACAGATTTCTGCCATCGTTTTCATTTGTCTCTTACAGAAGCTTTTGTTTTGATGGGTTTTCAGTTGAAGTGCTTACCAAAGGTTTATTGTTTTTGCTTACACTAATGTTGTCATTGAGTTTGTGCAAAAATTTTGTATGAAGGAAATTCTCCGGAGAAAGAGAGAAGGAATCTGTAGAGTTCGTTTTTGAATAGGTAAAAGTGGTGAAAACAGAAGGTTCGTGAAACCCCAATCTTTTTATATTTTTGATGTTTTTAATATATAAGAGAAGTTACGAGACAAAACTGAAGAGGAAACAGAGCCCAGGGTGGACAAACCCACCCCAGGAGCGGGTCCAGCCTGGCCGCGCCTAAGGGGGTGTTCCACCCCCGAGATCCGACTCTGCCTTGTTTCCATGTCAAAACCTTCCTTATGCATTGAATCTTCATAATATATAACCCCCCAGGTTCCCCGAGTTTCGTGCATCGTGTTCTCATCGTGTTTTTGTTTCAATCTATTTCTGTTAGGAAATCTTCTCAAGTTTAGAGCACCATGGCCTCCGCCAACGACAAAGGCAAGAAGCCCGAGGAAGAAGAACCTCAAGTCCCCAAGGAGGAGGAGATTTCGGTAGGGTATGAAGGTGACATGGAGGAGTACAAGCATCCGGACACCCGTGCTACCGTCGCAAGCATTGGTTTGGTGGCACGACCTACCAAGCTTAAGAGGACATCACATATGTCTACAGGAGGAAAATTTCGATGTCATACTCTATCTCCACGATCATGTCCTCCACGTAACAAGAGACCCTTCCATACACTTATACATGAATATCAATATCAACATGTGGCCAAGGGGAATTTGACCTCGGTTTGGGATATGCCTCATTCTAACAATGCATAAAAGGATCATGCTAAGGATGAAGAATGGGGAAAGAATAACAAGAATCGGGATTCTCGGACTGACATGATCATGAACCGTATAGAGCAAAACTCGGATCTAATCCGTACTCTTACTTTTGAGTTCGAGGAGTTGAAGAAACTTATTGAGGAGCTTATCAAGAGAACACCACCACCACCGAAGGAGTAATTCGTCATCAGGTTTGGCATCCCCTTGGCTTGTTCCAAGCTTGGGGGAGTGCCGCGGTATCACCACCATTATATTTTATCTTTTACCTTTTTAGTGGATTCATATCTATGGTAGAGAGGTTATATTATAGTTTGGTTTGCATGTGGAAGTATCTCTCCTTTAGTTGATTATCTATGTATCCCTTGGTGTGAGTGCCTTTATTGAATATTAATGAGAAGTCTCATCTTTTACTTTTTACACTTCTTATTTTAGTTTGCAATCTCTATTATATGATGGATCTTGTTGTTCAGTATTGGCACCACTTTGGGATCATCAAGTGGATCTAAATTGGTTTTGGCAAACCGAGTTCTGGTCAGTGGCTTTAGTTTGAAAGAAAAAGAAAGAAAGAAAGAGCTTACAGGTATTTGGTATCATTTGTTCTCTTTCTTGTTGGCTCATAAGCTTAGTATTCTTTATTTAAGATTTTTTGTGTCTTCAAGGAAGATTGCATGTTTGGCTTTATTACTTGTATGTTTGCTTGTTTCTTTCAACTCTCTTGCTTGCTACCCAGCCTTGCTAGCCAAAAACCTGTTTTGAGAAGGCATACTTCTCATGTTTCCAAATTCCTTTGAACCAAAACTTTTGCCACTTGTGTCCACCATATCTACCTAGTAGCTTTTGCTATTCCTAGCAAATTCTCAAGCTTCATCTACCTTTTGAATTAAAAAGTATTTTGTTTTGTGAAAACTAGTTAGTAAAGCTCTCATGAACTTGATGGCACACCTTATTTACTTGCCCCTAATAGACTTGAACCATTATGAACATTGAAGTTGTATATGCTTGCATCTATACGTTGGAATTAGCAGAACCGTGTTGTCATGGGGAACGTTTTCAACATTGCACTTGTACTCTGTATACAGTTGATATCGTGCTCTTTTGTCTATGGATGTCAACGGTGTGAAATAAAGAGGGAACTTGTAAGTCCATGGAGTTTGTATTCTGTGTTATAGAAACGCCTGGGCCGCTAGCCTAAGTCATGCCTAATCATGGTGGAAACTTGCAGCATCACCATAGTGAGTTATCTATGAAGCATCCTCAATAAAAAGCTATACACATAGTAAATAAAAAGATCGCTGAGATGCTCATTGTCTGCTTGCCTTGTCATTTTGGTTATGGGGAAGCTCCTGTACCATGTGCAAGGGGTACCCCGTTGGCGGTTCTCAATGATATGCAAATACTTACAATGACAAGAACTTACCTGGGCCCAAAGTTGAGTATGCATGAGGAGTGGCCCTCGTATTCAAGGGACATGAGATTGCCAACTTATATTTCGTCAAGCATATACTCCATCTTTGTTCACTTTAACCTTAATCATCTCAAGATGCTTATGATAGGGGCAACGAGGGCTCAAAGCTAGTAAGTACCATAATATTTTGGAAGCTCTTTATGACTTGTAATCCCTGCTACCATCTAAGAAGGGACCTTTCTCCTAGTTACCAGTTGAGTCAGTAAACCTACCTCCTCTCCATCTCCAGCAAGCTTTTGAGTTGTTGTGTTTCAAGCATTCATATGGTGATTTATTCAATCATGTTCTTTATCTTCCTTGTTTGCACAAAACTCTTATCTATTGAGTATTACTTTGAAAGCCTTCACTTGTGAAAAACCTTTTTGAGCAAAGTGTGCTCCTGTTTTGAAACTTCTGCAAAAAGCTTTTGTGAAACTGTTTGCCAGGTGTTCTATGACCAAGAACAAGTTTTCCAATTCCAATTATGATTTATCTTTATGCATCTCTATTGTGACTGCTGTATTTGGTTGCAAGCTAAGTTATATAATGGTGAGTTGCTTTCTTCTATGAGTTGTGCAATGGTAAGTGTGATGCTTCTTGTTCGTATTCTTTTATCGACACTTCACTCCATAAACTTGTGGACATGTTTACTGAGCTCAGTATTTGCTTGGGGACAAGCGAAGTCTAAGCTTGGGGGAGTTGATACGCCCAATTCGCATCACAATTCTATATCATAATTTACCTCTATTCATTGATATTTGTCTTATTATGAGGTATTACTTATGGCTTTTCATCTGTTTATGCATGTTGGATGATTCTTGGAGGATGGACTACCAGAGTGGATTCTGATGGAAAAGAAGGCGTTTCGGTGCAATTTCGCGAAGATTAGAAAAATACCAAAAAAATATGGAAATAAATTATTTTACCAGAAGAAGAAAGCCAGAAGGAGGGACGAAGTGGGGCCTCAGGGGGCCCACATCCCCCTAGGCGCGGGCCCACCTGACCCCGCGCCTAGGGCAAGTGTCGCCCACCTGCCCGGCCTCCGACTCCGCCCCTTCGCCTATATCTTCCCTTCAAAACCCTAAGGCTCAGGGAGCAACCACAGATAGATTTCCGCCGCCTCTGGGGGACGGAAAACACCGAGAGAGAAAGATCTCTCCGGCAGACAGATTTCTGCCGGGGGAGTTCCTTCCCGAAGAGGGGAGACCATCGCCATCAACACTGTCATCAAGCTAGGCTTCATCGGGATCATCATCATCATCATCCACACCATCATCTCCACCAGCACCATCACCACCACTTCGTCCTGCTGTAACAATTGTGTTGGATATTACTTTAGTTCTTAGGGGAAACTTTCCCGGTGTTGATTACTATTATAGTCGATGCATGTGAGTGGAACCATTGGATTATTGTTTATGTTCATATTGTTATCCATTATCATATCATCTTTGATCTTGATCCATATGATGTCTTGTGAGTAGTTCGTTTGGTTCTTGAGGACATGGGAGAAGTCATGTTGTTAGTAGTGAATCTGTGTTGAGTTATTATTCAATGGTTTAGTATTTAAGTTGTGGTGTTATTCTTCTTGTGGTGTCATGTGAACATCGACTACATGACACTTCACCATTTATGGGCATAGGGGAATGCATTGTGTATTTGGCTACTAATCGCGGGGTTGCCGGAGTGATAGAAACATGAACCCTCGTTAGGACACCTTTGCACAAGGGATCATAGGATCTTAGAGTTTAAGGCTGTGGTTAGATTTATATCTTAATTACTTTCCTGTAGTTACGGATGTTTGCAGGGGGTTTAATCACAAGTATGTATTAGTCCTAGGAAGGGCGGTATGTTAGCACAGGTTCACCCACACAACACTTACAAACACCAGAGAAGAGTACTCAGCTATTTGAAGCGAAAGCACTTGACAGAATTCCCAAGTGTCCTCGAGAACGTTTGGTCCTTATAAGTATTTCCACTAGCTTGTCGTTTGCTAAGAAAGGATTGGGCCACTTGCTCCGTTTATTTGTTACTTTTGTTATTTGCTCCTTGTTTTGTTGCCTTGTCAGAAAACCATTAAAAATTCGTTTGCTAAGTATTCATAGGGATTTCCTTCTCCATACCACTGTTCAACATCTTCTGCTCCTCGTTGGGATCGACACTCCTATTTATCGAAAGTACTACGATACACCCCCTATACTTGTGGGTCATCAGTCACTAGCAACTACTCGGCCAAGATAGCTACTAACAACAGAGAGCATGCAAGATCACAAACAACACATACATGATAGAATCATAAAGACAAACCATTAATCAAACCAACATAATAATCTCAATATCCATCGGATCCCCGCAAACACAACATGCATGATTACAAATAGATTAGATCTTGATCATGAACGGAGCTCACAAGATCTATACATGAAAGCACAAAGGAGGAGATACAACCATCTAGCTACTACATGGACCCACAGTCCAAGGTGGAACTACTCACGCATCATACCGAAGAGAAGGCCTCCGGGATGATCTCCCCTCTGGCAGGGTGTCGGGAAGAACTTCAGATCCCCCCGATCTAGGGACAATGGTGGCGGCGGCTACAGAAGGTTTCATGGAGATTTGATCGAGTGCTTAGGGTTTCTGCATCGAGGGCGTCTTATAGGCGAAGGGGGAGGCCGAGGAGGCGGTCAGGGGCCCCACACCCTGCCTAGGCGCGGGGCAGGGCCCACCCACGCCTAGGGGGTCTAGGTGACCCGCTTCTCCGTCTCCCCTCTGGACTTGTTGTTCCCCTCCGAAAGTTATTCTTTGACGTTTGTCCCGTCCAATTCCGATAAATTTCTTTACTAGCTTTTCTGGAACAAAAAAACACAGAAAACAGGCAACTGGCATTGTGGCAACTTGTTAACAGGTTAGTACCAGAAAACATGTAAAAAGCACCTCAAAGTGTAGACAAAGCAAGCAAAGTAGACACTAAACAAGCATGGAACATCAAAAATTATAGATACGTTTCCAACATATCAGACACCAGGGTGGCCACATCCTAGGTGGGCGCGGGCCAGCCCTGGTGGCGCCCACAGGGGGTGTGGACCCCCTGGCCCTCCACCGACCTTGCCTCCTTCGCCTATAAGAAGCCTCCGACCCAAAAACCCTAAAGAATCGACCAGAAAGCCATGAAAACCTCCACAGCGCCGCCGCCACTGAAGGGGAGATTCGGGGGACAAAAAGTCTCTGTTCTGGCACCATGCCGGGACGGGGAAGTGCCCCTGGATCCATCTCCATCGATCTCCACCACCATATCCATCGCCGTTGCTGATTCCCATGATGAGGAGGGAGTAGTTCTTCCTCGGGGCTAAGGGATCTATCGGTAGCTATGTGTTCATCTCTCTCTATGCATGATCTTGTTGTGGTCATGAGCTTTGTAATCAAGTAGATCTACTCTGTTACTCAAGTGTTTTAATAGATCCCTGCTCTCCCCACGTGTGTGTAAGTGACAGCGTGCATACCGTGGTGGTACTTAGGCTAGAGGTTACATAAATACTCATCGTGCTTTAATAGATCTATGCTTTTCCCCATGTGTGTGAAAGTGACAGCGTGCACGCTGTGTTGGGCACTTAAGCTAGATTATATATATATAGTTATATTTGGAGTTGGATGTCTCTATGAAATTGTGGTGTTTGTTAGAACCATCTAGCACTCAAGGTGACAGTGTGGGGTTATCTAGATGGGGAAGGCGGACTTTGGGATGTGCTTTTGTAGGCCTACCTTGGATTAGAGTGTCTAACCATATAGTAGTTAAGAGTAGTATCATGAAGAGAGGATATTTATATGAGAGAGTGTTCACTAGTGAAAGTATGATCCCTAGGCCTTGTTTCTAAGTATTGAAACACCGTTTGCATCTAGATCTATTGCATGTTTGCTTGTTTACACCTTTATTTCAGCTTGCCTTTAGTTTCTCCACGTCAAGCTCCATAAAAGCTATTTTATGGCACCATTACCACTTGTATTTCACTATCTCTTCGCCGAACTAGTGCACCTATACACCTGACAAGTGTATTGGGTGTGTTGGGGACACAAGAGACTTCTTCTATCTTGATTGCAGGGTTGCTTGAGAGGGATACCTTTGACCACTTCCTCCCTAAGTTCGATAAACCTTAGGTAATCCAATTAAGGGAAACTTGTTGTTCTTCAAACCTCTGCACTTGGAGGCCCAACAACTATCTACAAGAATAGAAGTGCGTAGACATCAAGCTATTTTCTGGTGCCGTTGCCGGGGAGGAAAGGTAAAAGGCACTCACACACGTTACCCACTGACAAAGAAGCCAAAAGCTATTTTCGGCGCTGCTGGGAGGTTTTGGTCCTTTTACCTTACCTCACCGTCAAGCTCTTTTCTGGCGTCGTTGCCAGGGAGGAAAGGTAAAAGGCACTCACACACTTTAGCCCATGGCAACAATAAGGCAGAAAGCTATTTTCTGGCGCGGTTGGTGTTAGTGATCGAAGTTATTTCCTTTAGATTCTGCAATTTTTTATTTTTGTTTCTTGTTTTCACTAGTTAGGCTTAATAGAAAACAACAACAAAATTAGAGAGCTTTATTGTATTTATCTTGAGTTAGGACATGAAGTGTTTGAGAGAAAATTAAAAAACCTATGGAACTTTATTTGCATGCTAATAGCAATGTTATTAGTATGAATTCTTTGGACACCATTATTGCTAATGCTATGGAAATGTCTAAGCTTGGGGAAGCTAGTTTTTATGGAAATGATCTTTTTAGTTCCCCAACTTTGGAAGATAGCTATTCTATTGCTTATGATGATACCAAACCTCCAATATATGATGATTACAATGATGAATATGATATTTTCAGTTCACCTACTGTTGAGGAGAAAATTTATTGTGATTACAATATGCCTCCTATATTTGATGGTTATGGTGATGAGAATAATAATGATAGCTATTTTGTTGAATTTGCTCCCACTACAATTAATAAGAATGACTATGCTTATGTGGAGAGTAATAATTATTATATGCATGTGACTCATGATAAGAATGTTTCATGTGATAGTTATATTGTTAATTTTATTAATGTTGCTACTGAAAGTTATTATGAGAGAGGGAAACATGGTTTTATGCATCTCAAGAATATTAAGTTTCCCCTCCTTATGTTCAAAATCATGAAGTTGCACTTGTTTTGCTTTCCTATGCTTGTTGCTTTGTGCTTTCATGACTTGTTTATTTACAAGATTCCTATGCATAGGAAAGTGGGTTAGAATTAAATGTGTTTTGAATTTGCTTCTTGATGCTCTCTTTTACTTCAATTCATATTTCTTATGTGAGCATCTTCTCAAACTATCAAGCCTAACTTAAAGGCGTTAAAGAAAAGTACTTGTTGGGAGATAACCAAAGAGTTTTCTTGAGTCTTGGAAGTTATTACTTTAGTAATGACCTCTCCTTATTATTTTTGTTTGCTTTTTGTTCCAAGAATGACCTCTAATGAGAGGGAAGTAAGATTTGGAGAGTTGCTGTCCCGAAATAGATTTTATGCTCCACTGTAAAAATCCGTGTGGAATCTCTGTAAGTCGGATTGAGCTGATAATTTACGAATAAATCTCTCAGTATGTTAGCTAACTTTTCGTTAGTTCAACACTTTTTGATTTGAGTAACAGAAGGTCTTCGAAAAAATCGTTTTTTACCTGCTGGTCTATTTTGACAGATTTCTGCCATTATTTGCATTTGCTTCTTATTGATTCCTTTTTGGGTTCTTTTCTGAAAATTGAGCTTTTTGAGGGAATTGTTACAGTAGCTTATGTTTTTAGTGAAAGTTTTGTTGTTCCAAAGCTAAACCTAAGGGTCTATTATCTTTTGAATACACTAATGTTGCTAATGAAGATTGTGTGAAGTTTTGTATGAAGTAAAATTTTCAGGTATAGAGAGATAATGATGTAATGAGATGAAGAATGGACAAAAGCTCAAGCTTGGGGATGCCACCCCGTGTCACCCCAAGAAATATTCAAGAGGAACAAGCGTCAAATCTTGGGGATGCCCAAGGCATCCCCTTCTTTACCGATAAAAAGCTCAGGTCTTTCTAGACACTTCGTTTTTATTGTTTCATGCATTGTTGTGTTGTTCTTGGAGCGTCTTTGTTTTTGTTTTTATTTTTCGTTTGTTTAGTTTGCTTGAATAAGTTGGTTGGATCACAACACACTTATTTTGGAGAGACACACTGTTTTCATTGCCTAGAACGCTCTAGTTTTCATTCTTATTGTCTTGTGAGTGTTCTCTTTTGCTAGCACTGTGTTTAGCCTTCGTTTTCTTATGCTTTTTGCTTAAAAAATTTTAGTTCTTCTTTGTGGATTTGTGAGACATGCTCACTGATCTTTATTGATTATTACTTTTGTGAGTTGTTTTAAATAAGTCGATTGGTGTTGGAAAAGAGTAGAAAGTTCTTGCTTGAATAGTACAAGAGGAGCTTGCTTTGACTATGACTTAGACTTTATCATGTCATGCTAGGTGTTGTTTTGACCTTATGCTTAGTGATTATTGTTGTAGCATGACTTGTTCCAAACAATTGGGATTTCTTAGTGTGCCTTGAAAGAATCGTGCGTTGTTTTAGCATACAAAAGCATAGTATTGTGGTATTCTCCTTTGATGCTTTGTTTGGGTTGACTTGGAACATGCTCACACCATGTTATGACTATGAACCAGTCACCTTAGCCACTATGATCATTTAGTCCTTGACTTATAGTACCACTTTATGCTTTGATTAGTAATATTTTGTCGCTTTGCATGATTATGGCCATTATTGCTCTCTTAGTTGGTCGCTCCTAGTATTTTGCTAGCCTCCACTTGTATGAGTAAGCTTTGCTCATGCATCCAACTCCCAAGAAACCAAGTTATTCCAAAGTGTCCACTATAAATTCCTATGCATGGTTTGTTACACCATTTCAAGTATATTCTTGTTTTCATCTGTCTTCCAATTAAAAAGTATTTTTATATGAAAACTTAGTGATTAAAGCTCTCACAAACTTGATGGCACACTTTATATTTCTTGCCCCTAATAAACATGAACCATTGTGTCATCTATGTTGTATATGGTTGCACTTATACGCTGGGATTAGCAGAACCGTGCTGTCACGGGAAACGCTTTCAACACCTATAAATATCTACTCAGTTGATATCATGCTCTTTTGTCTATGGATGTCGTCGGTGTGAAATGAAAGGGGAGCTTGTAAGTCCGTGAAGTTATGTACGTGTGTTAGAGAAATGCCTGGGCCGCTAGCCTAAGCCATGCCTAATCATGGTGGAAACTTGCAGCATCACCATAGTGACATCTATGAAGTATTCTTCTTAAAAAAGAGACTGAGAAAAAGGAAAGAGAGAAAAAAGCACCATATTCCCATGGTAAATAAGAAGAATGCTGAGATGCTCATTGTCTGCTTGCCTTGTCATTTTGGTTATGGGAAAGCTCCTGTACCATGTGCAAGGGGTACCCCGTTGGCGGTTCTCTATGATACACGTGTACTTACTATGACAAGAACTTTCAAATAACTAAACTTGAGTAGCATGAGGAGCGGCCTTCGTATTCAAGGGACATGAGATTGCCAACTTATACTTTATCAAGCATATACTCCATAGTTTGTTCACTTTAACCTTACTCACTTCAAGATGCTTATGACAGGGGCAATGGGGGCTGAAAGCTAACAAATACCATAATTTTTGGAAGCTCTTTTTGAGACTTGAAATCCCTGCTTCCCTTTATGAAGGGCCTTTCTTCCACTTTTATATTAAGTCTCCACCTTCTATCCTTAGGCACCAATTAAGAGAGCACAGTTTCCATTCTTAGTTCTATGTGCATTGTCCCAAAACTTATTGATTGATGCATATTGTTGATATTACTTGTTCTTGTGCTATTTGTATCTAGTCACTCTTATAAACTTTGAAGGTGTCCTATGCATTTATGTTTTGCTACTCCATGAGGGAAAAGCTGAATGCCATTATGCTATGTTTTCTGTATGTAAAATAAACAAATGTTTTTCAATGCATGTTATTCATGATCTTTGTTTGTAACCTTTCATGTTGCATGCACAGTTACTTTGTCTTACTGTTAGAACTTCATCTTTCATGCTCATGTTTAGAGTACTTTGATCCCGGCTTCCAATGCTTGCAAATGGTTTGATCTTGATTTTGATGGTGCATGTCACCTAAAAAATTATTATTTTTATCACTTACCTACTCGAGGACGAGCATGAGTTAAGCTTGGGGATGCTTGATACATCGTAAACGTATCTATAATTTTTGATGTTCCATGCTTGTTTAGTATCAACTTTGCTTTGCTTTGTATTCACTTTGAGGTATTTTTATATGTTTTCTAGTACTAACCTATTAACAAGATGTCATAGTGCCAGTTGCATGTTTTCTTCTGTTTTTGGTTCCAGAAAAGGCAGAAAATCAATATTCTCATAATTGGACGGGACAAAAGCCAAAGTCATTATTTTACCCGGCATGACACGGAACCACGAAGCAGAGATGGATGAGGACACCAGGGTGTCCACACTCTAGGTGGGCACGGGCCAGCCATGGTGGCGCCCACAGGGCCTCCACCGACCTTGCCTCCTTTGCCTATAAGAAGCCTCCGACCCAAAAACCCTAAAGAATCGACTAGAAAGCCATGAAAACCTCCACAATGCCGCTGCCACTGAAGGGGAGATTCGGGGGACAAAAAGTCTCTGTTCTGGCACCATGCCGGGACGGGGAAGTGCCCCCGGAGCCATCTCCATCGATCTCCACCACCATCTCCATCGCCGTTGCTGATTCCCATGATGAGGAGGGAGTAGTTCTTCCTCGGGGCTAAGGGCTCTACCGGTAGCTATGTGTTCATCTCTCTCTATGCATGATCTTGTTGTGGTCATGAGCTTTGTGATCAAGTAGATCTACTCTGTTACTCAAGTGCTTTAATAGATCTCTGCTCTCCCCACGTGTGTGTAAGTGACAGCGTGCATATCGTGGTGGCACTTAGGCTAGATGTTATATAAATACTCATCGTGCTTTAATAGATCTATGATTTCCCCATGTGTGTGAAAGTGACAACGTGCGCGCCGTGTGTGGCACTTAAGCTAGATTATATATATGTTTATCATTGAGTTATATTTGGAGTTGGATGTCTCTATGAAATTGTGATGTTTATTGGAACCATCTAGCGCTCAAGGTGATAATGTGGAGTTATTTAGATGGGGAAGGCGGACTTTGAGGTGTGCTTTTGTAGACCTACCGTGGATTAGAGTGTTCAACCGGAGAGTAGTTAAGAGTAGTATCATAAAGAGAGGATATTTATATGAGAGGATGTTCACTAGTGAAAGTATGATCCCTAGGCCTTGTTTCTAAGTATTAAAACACCGTATGCATCTAGATCTGTTGCATGTTTGCTTGTTTCCACCTTTGTTTCAGCTTGCCTTTAGTTTCTCTATGTCAAGCTCCATCAAAGCTATTTTTTGGCACCATTAGCACTTGTATTTCACTATCTCTTCACCGAACTAGTGCAGACACAAGAGACTTCTTGTATCTTGATTGCAGGGTTGCTTGAGAGGGATACCTTTGACCACTTCCACCCTGAGTTTAATAAACCTTGGGTAATCCATTTAAGAGAAACTTGTTGTTGTTCTACAAACCTCTGCACTTGGAGGCCCAACAACTGTCCACAAGAATAGAAGTGCGTAGACATCATGTGCATACGAGCCCATACTGGCCGGCGAAGTTCAAGAGGGAGCAGAAGGCGAAGCTAGGGCTGCGCTTCATTTACGGGCGGCTAGAGCACCCGAATCTCCACAATCGGGAAGGAAGTGAGCGGTTCTGGTCTGTCCCTGGCCACACCAAGTACACCGTCATCGCCGGCGCTCGCCGCAAAGAGCTCCTCCGTGCGGCGAACAATGCCGAAATCATGGAGATTCTGTCTGATGTGGAGGACGATGCCGGCGGAGCGGGAGAGGAGGACGGTGAGGCCAACGACAGTGGAAGTGAAATAGTTAACTAGATTTATGTATCATAGCTTGTTGTAGGATAAACTCATTATTAAATCAATGAACTAGTCTATTTCCACCTCGAGGTAGATCTCCGTCCCGGATCAATTTCTGTCACAACTCGCGTTGGGAACGTGATAGTCGAGTAGCGGAGGCCGTCTCGGCAGGCGGAATTTCTCTGCCAAGGCCTGAGTCGATGGCGGCGCTCGGCGGCGGCAGCGACGGGTGGACGTGAAAGGGAGGGGAACGAGCCGAAATGTCCCTCCTGCCAACAATTCACAGCGATACGGGTCGCCTCCAGGCCGTGGTCAAAACCTAGGAATATGTGATTCCGAGGGCATTTTTCTTGGCCCCCTAATTTTTTTTCTGGTTCGGGGGTTATATGGCTTCTGATCTAGCCGGTTTTCGCGGACAAAATCAAAAAGTGGCGGTTATTTTTCTGGTTCCACCCTTTTAAAGGGTCTGCTAGAGTTGTTCTAACGGCCTCAATTTATCTAGATTATATATCTAGTTAAATATTTACTCTAGATACATTTGTAACAAGGTTGACTCTATTAATATGTAACGGAAGAGTAAGCAAATTCGGACGAATTCAATCAAAATGCAAACAAGTCTACCAAAGGAAACAAAGAAGGAAATAGAGAACGCGGTAGCAGGTTGCGACCCGTGAATGAGATTTGACTCCTGGACCGACCCCTGTCCTCCTTTCCCTGGGCCCCCTTCTCTCCCCTCCTCCTCACCCTCTCCGCCTCTCCTCCCCGTCTCCGGCGAGACCTCAACCCACCTTGAGCGCGGGAGAAGCGGCCTCGCCGTAGCTTCCTTCTCCGCCCCCCGAGGTAAGAACATATCAGAGCAAGCGCCCCCTCTCCTCCTCCCCCCCACTCTCTACCTGCAATCTCTTCCCGCCGTTCGTCGCCCGCCCTGCCTCTCCGTGGCAATTCGTGGGATTCGCGAGGTTTCCTCCGCCATGTTTCGAGAAAAGATTGGTTCCTTCGGGTGAAATTTTATCGAAACAGCAGCTATTGTATCGAGGGAGATGAATCGACCTGCGTAGAACAGGGCTTGCCTATGCTCTTCAAAGATTTCCAGTTAATTCCCGTGCAGTTGATATTGTTCATTCGAGTTGTAACAAGTGGCTTTTTCTTCTTCTTATCCATTGGATTTCTAGGTCAGCCGCGGCGGATTGGCTTCGGTTGAAGATCTCGATTTTGGTCCCAAGCAAAGGGCGGACTCTTCCTGGTCGCAAATCTTGATCTGTGGATTTGGTGGCCCGTGACCGGGGAGGAGAGCAGGCAGTAGATAAAGAATAGGAAGGACGAAGGAGAAGGAGAGGAGGGAGCTCTCCATGGGAGGGGAGCCCCTCCTCACCTCCCTCTCCATGGAGAACGGCCACCCCTCCACCCTCCTCTCCATGGACCCCGCCGGGTCGTCGCACACAGGGGCCTCCGCCGACTCCTCCGGCGGCGGCGCTGGCATCAACGGTGCCAGCGGCGACAGGGAGCTCTTCATCATCCCCAGGCAGGGCCCGCCCGACATCAACCTCCCGCTGTCGGCAGACCAGTCCCCTGCACCTGCGTCGTGGAGCCTCGACCCGTTCGACATGCTCGACGTCGGCCTCTGCACAACGCAGACGTACGAGTCCGAGGTGGCGCTCACGCCCCCGAAGCCCAGCGGCAACGGCACCATCAACGGTGGCAGCGTGGCGGTCGGCGTGGGTGCCAGGAAGTGTGCCAAGAGAGGGGACAGCATCTGGGGAGCGTGGTTCTTCTTCAACCACTACTTCAGGCCTGCGCTGGTGGAGAAGCCCAAGGGAAAGGTGACGCGGGATGCTTCTGGGAGCATCTCTGGCTTCGACAAGTCTGATCTCCGCCTCGACGTCTTCATAGTGCAGCATGACATGGAGAACCTGTACATGTGGGTCTTCAAGGAGCGGCCCGACAGTGCCCTCGGGAAGATGCAGCTCCGGAGCTTCATGAATGGACACTCCAAGCATGGGGAGCCGTCTTTCCCTTTCAGCGCGGACAAGGGCTTTTCGAGGTCGCACCGCATGCAGCGCAAGCACTACCGTGGTCTGTCCAACCCGCAGTGCCTTCATGGTATCGAGATTGTGAGCTCACCGAATTTATCAGCAGTCCCTGAAGCTGACATGAAGAGGTGGGCTGAGCTTACAGGAAGGGAGCATAATTTTTCAATACCGCCTGAAGCGAGTGATTTCGAGTCATGGAGGAACCTTCCAAGCACTGATTTTGAACTTGATAGGCCGCAGCCACAAGCAGCATCAAAGAGTGTGGGGGCGCATAGCTCTCATAATCATAAGAAGGCACTGAATGGTTCAGGTCTGAACCTGTCCACTCCACCGTCATCCGATGACGGGATGGACCTCTCACCAAAGAGCAACAAACGCCGCAAGGACTTATTCGGTCACGGCGTAGAAGAGGACTGTGCTATGGCTAACAATTCCTGTTCCGACAGGGAGCAGGAGGTAGAAGTCCAGACCGGCGGTGAACCATCATGGATGCACGAGTTCACTGGTGTGGCAAAGCATGCGAGCGGGCCTGTTACTGCTGCCAAGACCATATACGAGGACGATGAGGGCTACCTGATCATGGTGAGCATGCTCTTCTCTGACCAGCAGAGTGTGAAGGTCTCCTGGAGAAACACGATGACGCACGGCATCGTGAAGATATCATGCGTGAGCACCGCCCGCATGCCCTTCGTGAGGCGGCACGAGAGGGTGTTCAAGCTGACCGACCCATCCCCCGAGCACTGCCCTCCAGGCGAGTTCATGCGGGAGATACCCCTGGCCACGAGGATCCCGGAGGATGCGAAAATCGAGGCGTACTACAACGAGTCCGGCACCGGGCTGGAGATTATGGTCCCCAAGCACCGGGTCGGGCCGGAGGAGCATGAAGTCCAGGTTTGCATGAGGCCCCCGCATCTCGGTGACAACGATCTCGTCTTATCATAGAACAGAACAGAACAGTAAAACCAGTTAGTATTTTAGATCATCTGGTGTCATGCCATGAGATACAGGAACAACATAACAAGTCATCATGCTATTGATCAGTTGAAATTTTCTTTCGGTGCTAAAGCATTAGTTGAATCTGTCTCCCTTAGGCAAAAAATCAGCTCTTCTCTGTCAATTCTCATCTGTACTTTTTGTACAGGTACATCACTATATTGGTGGTGATCCCCTTGACTGTTCATCCTTTCTATGAAAACGTATCAAGTTAATAGCATGTTCCGTCTGTGTGTAAATTCCGAGGAACCGGGTTCATAATAATGCCGACAGCTACTACTCTGTGATCATGGGTGTGTTGATATCGCTGTTCGTTGTAATCGTTGTCTGTCTTAGGCATCTCAGCATGCTGTGACTCGGATCTTGCTTTCATTCGTTATTCCGTCACCTGAATCTGTGCTCCCAGCTTGGTAATTGCTGGTACTGAACTGGTGATGATCATAGCTTAGTTTTAATTTTAACAGCAGTTAATAGTAAATCCCATCATTGTTCCTGGGTGATGCTGTGTATCCAAAGATGTTGCTTTTACCTGTCTGAATTACTCATAATGTTAAATTAATAGTAATTTCTGTCTCTGTGAGAAGAGATTCTTTTGACATCGCTTATGTTTGTTGTAACAATTATTGTCGACAGTCGTAGCATAATCTGCACAAATGGAGACCTGGTATTTCTGTTGCCTGAATTTTGCCCTCGATTCGTTGCTGCTGATACTACCGAACACAGTAGTAATTTGAGCAAAGGCCTTTACATGTCTTCAGCGGAAAGATATGTTCCGAAGATCTGGATCTTAGCATTGTCCGACAGCTACTATACTCTGTGAGCATTGAGTCGGTCGATATCACTGTTATTTGTTGTAATCGTCGTCTGTCATAGATTTTGGCATAAATGTAATCGTCGTTAGGCCCTCCACAGCAGTGTGAAAAAATCGGTGTCCAAACCACTTTTCAACAGTCAGACATCGGTGCCCTCAGCTATTTGCTTCGATGCCCACTTCATCCCATGCATAAAGTATATTATTTTCAACTGCCAATCCATCTAGCATATTTTCAACTGTCAATCCATCTAGCACTCCATCGAAGGAACACTGCAAGCTGGCTTGGTCAAGTACTTTTATCTATATGTGGGTCTCATCTTTTTTTTTTTTCGGCACCGCAACATTGTGAGGCCGGTGCCTAGATTATTTTTCAATGCATCGCTGACACACTGTCCCACTTTTTTGGATTCTGGCATCGCTCATGTTGTGGAGGGCCTTATGGCACCTGAATCTGCACTCCCAGGTTGGTTTTTGCTGGTCCTGGACTGGTGATGTTCATAGCTCAGTTTTTACCGTGGTAAGGATAAATCACATCCTGGTTTCTAGGATGGTTCTGTGTGAGTAAACATGCTTGTACTCTCTACATTTAGAAATATAAGATGTTTTAGCTTTATGAATCGTGTACTACTAAATGAGGAAGGAGGATTTAGATACATTCATTTCACAAACAGAGGTAGTATTTAGACGTGTATAGGTTTGTAGGTTTAGAGTGAACCTATGCATAAAAAGACGTCTAAATACATTCATTTTACAAAACTAAAATGTCTTATATATTTAAACCGAGGAAGTACATGCATGCAGTAAGATATATATTTGCATGGAGAACAGAAGAGGAAGGAGGATCTCTGTTGATTTGTACTTTCCCCGTTTTAAAACATAAGATGTTTTAGATTTATGAAAAAAATAATATCTAGACTTATTTTAGTGTGTATACTCCAAATCAGAGTGAACTTACATACATATTAAAAAATGTTTAGATATATTTGCTTCATAAAGCTAAAACATGTTATATTTTGAAATAGAGGGAGTATGTGGCTAGCATTGAGCCATGCTGCTCCCATGTATGGTCTCTATGTGTCCTGTTTGTAGCCAAAGAGAGGAAGCAAGCCAGCAACTATGATGTGAACAAGTTGCCTGCCCTTTCCGGAGTAGTGAATGTGAAAACTCTCTAGGCTTTTTTTTACTCTCTCCTACACATATTAGTTGACTTGCGTTTGTCGATACATCCGAATCTAGACAAATCCATGTCAATTAGTGCTAGATACATTCGAATTTAGATAAATCCAAGTCAATTAATATAGATCGGAGGCCGTATCTCATTTGAGAAAAAAATAATATTTTTCTCATAAGTAAATAAAATGAGTTTATGTTTTTTTTAAACCTAAAATGAGTTTATGTTAGTTGGGCACTTCTGCTTGAAGTTTCTACGGTTGGTACTCAGGCAGCTGCTGACGAGACGAACCGCTTGAAAAAAAAAATTAGAGGCGTGTTGACGTGTTCTCCTGACGACGCAGCGTGTGGGTGCGGTTGAAACGAAACCCACTTATGTGTCCCAAGCGCCACATGCTCCCTCTCTGGCTCCAAAATAAATAGAGTTCTAGTTTTGTTCCAAGTCAAACCTTTTTAAATCTTTCTAAAAAAACCTTCTTTAAAATTGAGTAAATTTATTGGGAAATGTATCAACATTTCTACCATCAGATCTATATCTTCCCAAAAATATATTGTGTAATGAATCTAATTAAAATAAATGGTGTTGTAGATGTTGACATAATCTCTACAAAATGGCCAAAACTTAAAATACTTTGACTTACAAGAAAACTACAACGGAGGAAGTTAGTGTTCAGTAGCATGGTTTTGTGCTCTTAGGCTGAAAAAAGAAAAGAATGAAAAATGTGCTAATCAAAATTCAAAATATATTGTGCATGCTCGTGTTTGTGTTTAGCTTATAAATGTACATGGTTTGGTACTTTTGATTTCTCAAAAAAACATTGCTTAAAAGCCAAATTTTGTAGCACTACTTTTTTTTTTCTTCAAGGCGCAAAATTAGTCATTTCTCCAAGAAAAAGTAAATGGGTAGAAATAACACAACTTGTATGATTTCGAAGAGTTGATTTTTTGCACTTGTACGCTTTGGCTCGGTGATTAACAGTAAATTTAAACGAGTTTGGCTTATTTTTGAAAATTCATTTTAAATCTCAGTTCCTATATAAACATATAAGAAAACTATCTCTACACTTCCCTAAGAAACACACCCTTCAAAAATGTTACTTTTGAACACTCTTGGAAAGTCTATGCTATGAGTATATAGGCAATTAACATTTTCACGAAATAAAATATTGTAAGCATGAGAAGTCGTTTGAAACGAGAGAAGTAGAAGCTTGAGAGCGACCATTAACTAGAGCCCTGTCATTTTTTTTAAATTTGACCATATTGCTACAATTTTCTATAAAGTTGGCCAAACTTGAAAACCTTATTATTTGTGCACGGGAGTATGTCATAGCAGTAGACTAATTCTTTTATATAAAAAGAGTTGTTATGGAATCAGGTGTCACACTAAGACGCTACAAGAAGTTCATATTAGTTACTTCCTATATTCCAAATTATAAATGTTTTATCTATTTTAGAGCATCTCCACATGCAGCTCGTTTAACACGTCCGTCAACAGCGTCGGCCAGGTGCTATAGGGGGCGCCGGCACAACGTGCCAGCCTATTGGGAGGGGCTGACCACACCGGCGCCCCCAATAGTGCCTCCCAAATGTTTTTTTACTATTTTTTTACTATATTTTCAAATGCAATCGATTTGGACCTAAAATGCAAGCATATTTTACCTAAACATTAGCTTACAACAATTCAACTAATTATTGCATCAATGTTTAAACATCTTTATCCATCACAAATTTGCTTGATCATCTTTATCTTCTCTTTGTTTGCATCACTTGTTTTAAGATCAAACATGTATTCTAGCCCCTTTTCTTTTCTCTCGGTTCTTTCTTTTCCCTAGCACATTACTTCTTTTCCTCTAGTCGTAGGTTTTTGTCCTTCTCCATCTTTCCCAACTCAATTGTAGTTTGCTTCTAATACACCCTCCGATCCATATTAATTGACTTTGGTTTGTCAAAATTTAGATGAACTTATATACTAAATAGTGTCAAGATTCATTCAAATCTAGACAAACTTGAGTCAATTAATATGGGCTGGAGGGAGTAGTTGTTTTTCAACTTTGTCATGTTCTGCTCCAACACACGACTCTCAGTGCTATCCATCCACTTCTTGATATTAGCTAACAAATTTGTGTATTTTTTATCCAAGTTGTTTTTAACTTAAAAAAAATCTTGACCAACTCAGCATTTGAACTTTCTCGTCGGTCCTTATAGTGTTTCCCTTCTCATACATATCCCACAAAGTATATAGTGCACGTTGTAGTGGTAAAGACCACTCAGAATCATCCCAACACAAAAGCCACGGTTAATGCCATCCTACAAGTTACAATGTGCAATATAATTGAGCAAATCGTCACACTATCAATGCAAAGTATATATATTTGAGGCAACAGAACACAATATTTACATTTTGTTGTGAATAAGCATAGAGCCGTTGTCATGTGTTCATCCCTCGAAAGCAACAACTTTTTCCGGCGCACGTCTATGGACACGACAAAGCTCGTCCGAACTGACGTCTTCAAGGTGGGCAATCCCGGTCCATGCATGGTCAGCGATGGTTTTAGGGGCATAATCTACCTCGGGGTACTATGAATTGACGAACAAGCTAATCTAATGTACTAAAACCATGCTAAACTAAAACCCTAAATCCTAAATCCTACATTGTACAAAGAAACGACGACAGGGAAGAAGCACTCACATCGCCTATCCAAGAATAACAAGAGGTCTCTCCTTCATTCCAGCTCGGCATGTCGGGCGGCGGAGAAATGTGTGGCGACGACTGATGGAGCGGTGCTTGCTGACAGACGAAACCGGTATAACGGCGATATACAAACGGAGGTGGCAGTGGCATTGTCAGCGGCGATGGCGATTAGGGGTAGGGGTAAGTGGGTTGGATGCAAGCACAGAGCGATGGCTGTGTTTGTGGCAACGATGATTCTAGGGGTAGGAAGCAAGATGGGAAGAGTTGGAGGGAGTGGGGAATGGCTTTGTGTGACTAGAGGGGCCGCGAACGAAACACTACGATGGCTTGGGCTGACGCTCCCAATGCAGCCCTTATAGATAGGGCCTGACGTGATCGTGCCGACTATTCTATTAGACTCCAAATATGCCGACGGATTTTGTGACGCACCAATGAGTCTATTTTTAGCCCGTGACCCAATAAGCATTAGAGCATCTCCACTCGCCTACCCAGGAGGCCGATTCGGACGCCGAATTTTGGTCCGGACGCCCAAAATCGGCCCAGTCGTGTACCCAAGGACTTGTTTTCGGCCGGATTTCGCCCATTTTTGGTCCGGGCTACCCAGGCCGAACCCAGGTTTCCGGGTACACCCTAGGGGCACCGGACTCAGCGATATCGGCGAAAAAAAAACAAAGCGGCGTGTGGACCCGCCGTGTCAGTGAAGGAAGCCGAGTCGTCGTCATCCTCGGAACCACGCGGCGACCGCCGGGCAATAACTGCCCGTCGCGTCGGCCACGCGTCGCCAAATTACGGCGCCACCGTCGTCGCCTCGGCTCCCGCGAAGGACCGGCGGTCACTAAGTTCTCGCCGTTTCCACTTTTCCCTCGCGCTTCACCCTCGCCCTCCCGCCTTGACCTCGGCCTTTATAAGCCGTACCCTACGGAGATCTTCACACTCTCACATCTCCCCGACCCACAAGCCCAACTCCGCGAGCTCTCCCTTCCCTTCTCTCGCATGGCGACGCTACCCGGCAATGGCACAAGGCGAACAACCGGCCAGCGACACTCAAACTTGGGGGCGCGATGTCTGAGGCGGGTACATGGCGCCGCGGACACGCGGATGCCTCCGGGATGGACGCCGGCGCCAAGCATCCCAATCCGCCAGGGCGACGCCGGAGGAGCTGCCGTGCGATGTCTGAGTACATCGCGGCATGGACAACCCGAGCGGTGGCGCCGACGACCTCGTCTGGCGCACTTCTTGAGGAGCGGCGCCAGCGAGCTCGCCCGCCACGAGGGCGTCGAACGAGTCCCCGGCGGCCAGAAAACTTCGGGGCCGGCGTTAGTGGAGCACACCAGCGTCGCCGCCGCGTCTTTGAACCACATCAACCGCGGAACACTCGCGACTCAGCTTCAGCGCAACCCGACGGCGGCGGCGGTCGGCGTCTTCCGGCGAATCGGCGCCGAGGAGGATGGCGAGCATGAGGTCGCCTCTCTCGCTTTGGCGTCGCCCCACTTCCAGAGCGCCCGCTTCGCCGACAACCGTGAAGCACGGTTGTATCTCGCCAGCGCCGCAGCCATGCCGCCAAGAGGCCACCTGCGCCTACGCCGCCCCAAGAAGCCGGCCGAGGACGCCGCCTTGAAGATGGCGCTGGAAGCGATCATTACCATGACGACGCCGAATTGGACGCCGACGCCCAGCCTTCCGCCGGACATCCTTGAATGGTCCAGAGGGATCGGGAGAAAGCGGGCGTCGGCGTATCCTCGGCTCTGAAGAAGGCGAGGAAGAAGCCGATGTGGCGTCGAAGCTGTCTGGCGTGAGCTTCGTCTACCAAGCGCCCGCTCTACGTCACCGGACGACGACAGCGAGCAGCGGCAGCGGCGAGGATGACGAGCCCGACCTCGACTACGTCGCCGTTTCTCGACAATTTGGGCATGTAGGACGGCGAGGAGAGGCACCGGCGGCGACCTTTTTAAGTTTATTTATGTACTAGTTTCGTTAAAATTTGATGTAATCCGCCTATATTCGCGCAACTTAATGATAATCGTCTAAATTTGATGAATTTTAGCCGAACTTGGGGACTCGGCCTGAGTACGCGGGTGGGAGAATGGGTGTACCCAGGCCGAAAACAAGTTCAGTCCGGCCAAAAAAGGGACCAAATTTCGCCCTGGGTTCGGCCAACCAGTGAAGATGCTCCTAAGGCTATTTGGGGTCGCGAATGGAGATGCTCTTAGTGTCATGTTAACCACCAACAATTGTGTTACCATATGCTAAAATAAAAATTATGTTACCGCACCTAAGTTCAGCAATCTTGAAATTCTGTTTTTTTGGCTCATACGAAATTTAGGAATTTTTGAAATGGAATATACTTGAAAGTGTCCCAAAAAATGATTGTATTTGGAAGATTTTTGGTGCGCCGAGTTCACAAGCGCCGGAGAGGATAAAGCACCATCGTCGTCTCCCTCTCCACTCCTCTGCTTCCGCACCACCACCACTCGCTGCTCCCTCCACCCGCTCCCGCCTCCGTCCTCGGCCCCGCCCCCGCCGCCGGTGCATGAAACCCTAGCCACGCCGTACCCTCGCCTGCCCCCACCCCCATCCGCGATGGCCAAGGCGCTCCTCTCCTCCTCGCTGCTCCCCTCGCTCCCGCGCGCCGTCGCGGGCGGCGCCGCGAGGCTCCCGCCACTCCCGTCGCTCAGTCGCAGCGGGTGCCGACGCGCGGCGGGGTGCAGGGTCAGGGCGAGCCTCCACGGGCTGGACTCCGTCGGAGGCCTCCACGCGGCGCTGGAGCGCGCGGAGGCCGCGCTCTACACGCTCGCCGACGCGGCGGTCGTCGCGGGGGCCGGCGGAGCGGGAGCAGGAGGGGACGTGGAGCAGGCGGTGCAGAAGAGCGGTGGGTGGTTCGGGTTCATCTCCGACGCCATGGAGGTCGTGCTCAAGGTAAAGCACGCTCTTCTCTTCTCCAAGCTCTCTGCTCCATTTCTGGTTAACGATGGATACCCCGGAGCTATAGCTAGTTTGATATTGGGTAGAATTTCCATTGGGTTGATTGTGCGAGTTTGTTTCTGGGTAGAAATTGACATTGGATTGATTATGCAAGTTCCTGGTGTGTCTATCTGACTAACTGACACTTTTTTTTTTACTCTGAAACTGCAACTCACTAGAACATTTATCAGTTCAACGGTTAGTGCCTCCTATTTGGGGATGGGAACAAAATCGCCACTTTTCTGATTCTGCAGGTTTGTTTCTCATGAGTCTGAATCACAGTTGCTCCGGTTAGGGGATGGAAAGAGGTGCCACGGGAGCCTCTGCTATTCAAATTTTGATTTTTAGCATTTAGTTTTCGCTAGTTCCATGCTACCGGATGATAAAATATGGGGGCTTCTGGATTCTATCATTGCTTGCTTGGGAACATGACATCCGTTAATCTCGCAACGGTGAATTGCTGATGCTATCTGAGCTGCAACGTGCAGGTGATGAAGGACGGTCTCTCGGCGGTCCACGTGCCGTACGCTTACGGGTTTGCCATCATTCTGCTCACCGTCGCCGTGAAGGCTGCGACATTACCATTAACGAAACAGCAGGTGGATCATTTGACCTGACCTGAACCAAACCGATGAGCATTCTCTAGTCCATATCAATGAACTGAATTTAACTGGATTTGTAACGGTGGTGCTGCTTGTCTGTTCTTAGGTGGAGTCAACTCTGGCAATGCAGAATTTGCAGCCACAGCTCAAGGCAATTCAGAAGAGATATGAAGGCAATCAGGTTTGTTTTGTTTGGCTGAAACTTCAATCATGGATATACAAGGGGGGGGAGGCTTGTTGTTTGGTTCTAGACACGATAAAATTATGCTTCCCTCTATGGGTTTGTTCTGGTTTGATTTTTTAAAGCGAGTTTTCTCTTGTCAGTATCTGATCTATTGCTTCCGCATAAATTTTCTTAGGAAAGAATACAGCTGGAGACTGCTCGGTTATACAAGACAGCTGGAGTCAATCCTCTAGCAGGTTCTTGCTCTTTCTCTCCCTAAACCGAGCTACTTTTATAGTGAAATTACTTCTCTGATCCATTGCATCTCCTTATATTATTGGTTTCTGAAATACAAATATTGCATATTAGTTGATCATATTTCTATTTTCATAAATCTTCCATTATCGAAAAGAATATATTTTCTGATAGAATGCCACTATTGATGTCACTGAGTTCGATAACCAGTTAGTTTTACTGTTATAGCTTTTACTGGGTAGTGTCTTATCCTTGTTTGTTTATCTGCCAGGATGTTTGCCAACTTTGGCGACGATACCTGTCTGGATTGGACTTTACCAAGCTCTTTCAAATGTAGCAAATGAGGTATGCTAAAGCCTACTTCTTCACCTAAAAAATAAACAAATCTACTTCTTGAAGTTTGTTTCTCAAGAATCTTTTGGACTAAGTGGCTTCCATGACATGCAGGGGTTGCTGACAGAAGGATTTTTCTGGATTCCATCTTTGGGAGGCCCTACAACAATTGCTGCTCGTCAAAGTGGTGCTGGCATTTCATGGCTCTTCCCTTTTGTGGTAATAAAATTGGTGACTTATAAACATATGTCTGATTATCCATTTGTGGTTGGTTTAACAGAAAATCTTGTCTACTTCAGTTGAGCGACTGTTAGCAATATGATGTTGCTGCAACAATCTAGTCAAGTTCGATCAGTGGCATGTTGCTGCCTATAGCCACTTAGGCAACACATCTAGCAGTGGCAATCAATAACTTCTTTTGGTGTTGTTGTTGTGAGAAATAGCAACAGGATTTCTATGTACAATTTAAATATCTATACTGTACCACCATGACTGAAATAAGTTGGCCATGTAGCATATCAATATTGTTTAAACGAGCAATGTATCTTTTTCTCGGATTATCCTTGTTGGAATCGTGACAAGACACTAGCTTATATGCTTGCATGCTTGAGACCTGGTAAGATTTATACTAACATTAGAAATGAATTGTGCAGGATGGTCATCCACCAATAGGCTGGCATGACAGCATATGCTATCTTGTTTTGCCTGTGCTACTTGTTGCTTCTCAGTTTGTCTCCATGGAGATCATGAAGCCACCCCAGGTGAATGTCTTTTTAATATGTTACATCATTGTCATGCAAGCTTTCAGCATGTAACTTTGGTGTTTTTGTTTGCTGCAGAGTACTGATCCATCGCAGAAGAATACACAACTTATTTTGAAATTTCTTCCATTTATGATTGGGTATTTCTCCTTGTCGGTGCCATCAGGATTGTCCATTTACTGGTACGCGCATCTTCTGTTAGTTGTATGAATGTACTACGACATGTTTTTTCATGCATCATAGATATCCTATGATGCCTGCCTTCCTCACTGATGTTTTGCAGTTGATGAAAATCTGTGACCTGTCTGTTGACTACCATGTAGGTTTACGAACAATGTCCTCAGCACAGCTCAGCAGATATGGTTGCGGAAACTGGGAGGAGCAAAGCCTGTCGTGAATGAAGGAGCAAGTGGAATCATAACTGCCGGACGAGCAAAGCGTTCAGGTGCTCAATCGGGCCAGGGTGGGGAAAGGTGCCTTCAAACTTCACCTGGTATCTATTTTAACTATGTATGTTCTGGTCGAAAGACTAAACAAATATTGTGAGCAGATTTAAGCAGCTAAAGGAAGAGGAGAACAGGAGAAAAGCTGCCAAAGCACTTGGTGCAGGAGATTCAAATGGTTCAGCATCAACATCAGACGATGAAGAGTCGGATGATGATACTACAGAGGTGGTACTCTCTTTTTATTTTTTTCGTCCATCTGTATTGCTGGAGCATATGTAGACAACAGTTGCTAGCCATCTGCGATTTCCCTCCGGTTGCTGATGTAAAAACCTGACAGCAGGGTGAAGCCGTAGAGGAAACGTACATTGCCGGCACCGACAAAAAACTTCCTACTTACTCTGGAAAGAAGGGCAAGAGGTCGAAAAGGAAGCGCATTGTGCAGTAATTTGGGCAGAGCCTAATTGGAATTCGTTTTTGTCAAAGCTGGTGAGAATCACTGTTAGCATGCTGCCGTGCTTTCGAAACACTCCCTACCTTGGGTACCCGTGTAATCCATATTATTCTTTTACACTTACAGGTTAATTCAGTTGACCAGTGAACTGCCGTAGACAATCTCGGGTACAATTTTGATGGCCACTCGCATGGGAGGCCTGATCTTCAGATGGGGATGGAAAAAGCAGTTTTACTACTACAGGTATTCGCTGGCAAGCTGTAAGTTGGAAATAGTTGGTTCAGCCAGCACTGTCACGGTAGGATCATGGGTACAGTGGATCAGGCAAGCCTGATTCTGCTTGAGGAGATGATGCTTAGGTACATAAAACTTTCTTGTGCTGTTCTGTAAGGCAGGTCTCAGAAAATCACTCGGGAATCACATACTCTGTAGTACCACGTGTATTTTCTCTACCCCTTCCTGTAACCTAATAGAGTGCTAACATTGTTTTCCTTGGGAGCACACGATATGCAAATCGTACAAATTAGTTTGATGGAACTGTCAGTGTCTCGTTCCGCCAGGAGTGGATGAGATGAGTTGATAAGCAGTACCTTTAAGCGAACCTTATGATTACAGCACTAGCTAAATGAATGCTTACCATGTCCACAAATCACAAGGTATTTGGTTGGACTTGTTTCCATCGTCTAGTGTTTGGGCCCTGTTTTCATTTGGGTTGAACTTGATTTAACATTTGGTGAGCTCAACTCAACCATGCTTTCCCCATATCGTGCGTGTTCCATCGATTTTTCATTCGGATTTTCTTATTTCTGTCGCCAACTCCATCCTATCCGACCATTCTATGTTGGTTGACAATTTGTCATGCGCCCGCAACATGTATGCTGTTTTTGGTGTCCATGAGCAAGGTGAGGTGATAATGGGGGGAGGTGGCGAGGTCTGGCCAAGATCCAGCAAGAGGGGGACGATGAGGAGGAGAAAAAGGAACATATGCTGCTGGATCTTGGCCATGGATCCACCGATTTACAGTACATCACTTGTGATGGCTGCAGCAGGCCATGTCTATGCATGCAGACTCAAGTTACAGGGGTTATTAGTTCAGGAAAGTCTCGGATCACTGTGTGGATTAAGAAGTAGGTCCAACATCTGACCTTAATTGAGGATTATAAACGGAGCACATCTTTTTTCTCATGCTAACTGTACTGTATCTATGTTTATGAAAACTAGCGTGGCTATGTATACCCAGTTCCGTCCGTTTTCATTCACCTTCAAGGTACACCCTTTATCACATTTTCTAGCTCTTCTAATTTCCCACATACTTAGCATCTAGATTAAGAATGGGTGAAAATAATCTACAAAAGAAATGAGATTTTCTTGTGTGAGGGATCGATGTGTTTCACTTGCGCGTGCTCAAGGTGGAAAGAACAACTAGTTTTAATGAATATAATTTTTTCCGGAAAAGATTATAAAACAAGCTCCATGGTTTCTGCAGGAAGGGTCACCATGTCAGAGGTGAAAAATGATAGTGCATATCTGGTGAATTATCTACAATTCAATCAGTATATGCTAAACGAGTTGAGCAGCCGAAAATCTGCAAACCTTCCTTGAAATTTTTCGACCACCCAGATGAACTCGCCACAATAGTCTTCGAGGTTCGAGCAATGGAGATCCTGTGCGAGCTCTAACATGCTCAATGCATTCTCTTCAGATACGAGCGAGGCCAACAAGTTCTCGCACATGGCCTTCATCCTGTCTAGGCGGAACCAGCATGCCGCAACTAGCAAGTCTTGGGCTATCGTGACTTCGTCTTCGTCAACACCAGGGGCTAGGTCTTTCGTAAGAGGCAGCTCGTCCGTATAGAGGAAGTGGAGTATGGCCTTGAACACTGCAACCGTCGTGTCATTGACAAGTATGGTGTGGTGGTGGTCATCCTTGTTGGCCACCGCCACAGCTTCATACAGGATTTGTGACCGTGCGGCGATCAAGAGGCTGTGCGCTTGTAATTCACTCTCCTCAACCAAGAACGTCATGTCTGACCCCTGCCCGTCCACCAACCGTTGCTCAAGGTGTGTGACGACGTTGGAAGGCGACACCGTGGCTGGAGCACCGTCATTCAATGTGGAAGTAGTAGCGCATACCTTCTTCGTGATAGAAACATCGCAAGTGTCGGAACTTATTTCTTTGCCAACTCCATGCCTCCCTTTTACGGCGATGAAGTGGGGGATTTTGAACTCATGTGTTCCTTCGACCATCTCCTCCGAGGAGTAATGCGTGGCCGTGTTCATCCTCCTCCGCGGTTGATGGCTGCTGGAGGAGGAAGGAGCATCGGGTCCGGGAGCATTGGCCATGCTGATCCTGGCGACCTTGTCGGTGACCTCGAGTATAAAATAACAGCAATTTTCCTTGAGCTCCTCGTAGTCCTCCGTGGCCTTCACCATGGCGTACACGGCAGGATCGGACGCCATGTATTGGATGCATAAGTCTTCTAGCTGTTGGCAGCTTTGCCAGCCGTACACCGCCATCAACGTCGTCATGACCGACTCGCGACGTCTAGATTTTCGGACAATATCTTCTCGCACATGAGCCTGAGCCTTTCGACGGCGTACCGATCCGCTGCGATGAAAAGGTCGAGTGCCATGGCAGGAATATTGCTTGGTGGCAATGGAGGCAGATCGTCGGTGTAGATAAAGTGAAGCATTTCCCGGAAAGTGGAGGCGCTAATGTCATGGACGTGCAATGTGCTCTCCGTTATAGTGTGCCACCGGAACTCGGCGGCGAAGACCGGCGCCCGCATGGCGGGGATCAGCCTGTGCGCCCGGATCTCGGTCTGCTCGATGAAGGTCACGTCCGGCAGCACACTATGTCACGGTCGATATTCAGAGGCACTTTCAAGGAGGCATTTTAGAAAATGCCAAGAAAAATTATTTTTTAAGGCACTTTTTGATTAATACCTGCAAGAATCCAATTTTTAGTGGTACTTCTTAAAATGCCTATAAAAATCAGATTTTTAGGGGCATTTTTCTATAATGCCTGTAATGATCCGATTTTTTCAGGCATTTTTAAGAATGTCTGCAATAATCTAATTTTTTAAGGTGTTATCAAAAGTGCCGGCAAAAATACTCTTTCCTTTCTCGTTTTGAAGTTCAGGCTTACTGCGTACGAGACGAAAAAAAATGGTCAGCGCTTTATCCCTGCACTTCGCGGACCACACACGCTGTCTAATCTTCCCCAAATCACGGGAACTGGATCCTCTAACTTGGAGAAGCAAAGTTAGAGAAGCTACAGTAGTTTAACTTTGCTTCTTCCAAACCATATGATTAAGGCTAAAATGACTTAGATTAATTTGCAAAATATAAATCTACAATATACATCTGCAGTAATTACATATAAACAAAATTATGGTGTAAATATTTTTTTATTTAGACACTTTTATGCTATAGTAATCACCTGCAGCAAATAACTACAGTACCTGGCGTACAGTACATGCTACAGTATCCTGACTTTTCTTCATGATTTTACACATAACTGCTACTGTAGCTTCCTGACTTTGCTCCTACACGTTAGAGGATCCAGTTCCCAAATCACGACCGCCGTCCCTGTCGATCTCTCAGCTCCCCTGCGGCTTCCCACCTACCGTGATGCCGCCCACTCTCGTCGGGTCTCATGCCGTGTCTCCTCCGTGGTCTGCGGGTCGCCTATCTCTAGGTCGCCGTGGGAGAAGCTACTCTACTCCTCTCCCTCATCGTATGGAGGTCGCCGAATCAGTTTGCCCATCCGGGGGTCACCGATGGGGAAGGAGCTGGACTCGCCGTCATCTTCCTCTCCGACGGTCGCTGCGTCTCGCCACTCAACGTTTCAGCGGAGCAGGAGAGCGAGGTGCGGGAGGCGGAGAGGCTCCTGCGCGTGATGGATAGGTGTCAGTGCGAAAGCGAGAGCAGAGGGGGAGAAGCGGAGGCGACACCATCTGGATCTCCTCGTCGATGGCGAACGACGACCGCGGCGCCAACAGCGCAGGTTGAGCTCTCCAGCGCAGGGCATGTTGAGCTCTCCAAACCCTATTCTCATCTATCTGCTACTCGATATGCAGGTTGAGCTCTCCAGCGCAGGGCATGGAGTCGGAGTTAGGGAACCTCTCGCCGGCGGGGTCGTCCTGCGTCTCCTCTAAGCTCTTCGGGTCGTCGATTTCTGCATCGCTGAAGAGAGGCTACTCGTCTCGCCCTCGTCGCGCGTCTCCAGGCTCGGTCCCGGCGGTGGCGATTGACGCCAGGAACCTCACCTTCGTGACTTCGGCGGCCGTCGAGGTCATCGGTAGCTTTGATGCCATGGACATCCGCGACGAGATGGTCCACGCCATCTCCCATCCCTCCACGTCGTAGGTGCTCGCGGCGCCACAACCGCCTCGTGAAGGCGGGGCATGGTACATGTTCGACCAAATGGTTCAACGCTGTTTCCCCCTCTCTCCTACTCTCCTATTTCCCTCTCTCATATTCTTCAATTTTGTAAGTCTGCACTCATTTGACTTGATTGCTGAATGCAATACAAACATTTTGTGTACTCTGTCAATTAGTACATTATACCATTTTTAGGAAAAAGCCTTAATGCCCTTGCTTAAGCCTAGTCATGCATTTCACTATGTGTTCTGTGCTTTTCAGTCATTGATCTATGTAGCCAAGTTAATTTGGAAAGTGCTACTCGAATCATATTCATGAAAAGGGTAGGCATCATGTACCATTTTCTCTTCAAATTGTCTTTTAATGGAGCAAGGAGTCATAGCATGTATTTTTTTTAGTTGAGGGTTTGAATACGCGGATTCTGAGTGCATGGAAATCCTGTCAAACTTATTGCAGCAGCGGCAGCTACAAACTTTTGGAATGTGGTCATTGTGAACACACGTAATAACAGGTACCTTGCCGAATCTTTATAATTGATTGAATTCAATGTAGTTCGAATGTTGCTTGACGTATTCTCATGTTGGTATAAAATAAGACGAACGCTTAGATATTGAAGAGTTGAGTGTATGCCCTTATTGTTATGCATCATTTGAGGATACAGTTCGGAAAAATTGTTAGTACTTTCTGGAAAAAAATTGTCAGCTCAAGTGGTTAAACTGTTAGTATTTTCTGTGAGAAATAGTGTCAGCACAAGGGGAGTTGTTCAACCTTCTTTTGCAGTGGTAATGTTGTGCTACTACTATCGGTATAAAATGGCCTTTATATAGATATTGTTGTAGCTGTTCGTTTATTTATACTTATGTAGTTTTGTTTCGTACTTTCGAATGAAGACAAGCTCAAGATCGGTGAAAATTTCTACCATCTTTGATTTGGACTGCAGTACAATCTCTGATCTGATTTGATCGTCACAGCTTTAGGCAAAGTTTTGCCTCCAATCGGATCGGAGGACGTACAGTTTATTGTTATACTGAAGCATGTTGAAGCTCAACCCCATGGTATTTGTTTTTGTGGCCTTTGTTTCTGTATTAACACTGCGCTACTACTATCAGCCTTTCACGGTATCTTTTGATGTAGTTTTATTGTCGTATGAGCCGATAAGGTCATGCATAAATGGAGAAAAGGGAGCCCAGAATCACCCATTTTCCCTTCCATTTGCTCTGCGCTGAACACAAAGAAAAGAAGTGCATGCTGTTAATTATTACTAGAGTGATCATGTCTTACGTTGTACTACTATCTCCGTTTGGGATTATAAGTCCCGCGCGGATAACTAGGTTGCCAATTTGAACAACAAAATATACATATTATAGTATAAAAATTATATCATTAGATACCTTAGAGATTATATTTTCTAATGGTATAATTTTTGTAATATATAAGTTATATTTTGTTGGTCAAATTAACAACCTAGGTATGCGCGTAGGACCTATAATCCCGAACAGAGGGAGTACATTATAGGATACTGAATCGGCAGTTACTGGAAAGTTTGATGATGTGTTAGATACTATAGGAGTACCTGAAACTGAAAGAATCGACATTAATTTCTGAGGAGAGGTGGACACTATATGACCCTTCAGGTAATCAATCTGGATTTGTTGAATTTTTCTTTGTTTTTCTCTTATTTGTTTTTTACCGGAAAGAAGCTGCACTAGCACACACATATATATTACTTCTAGGACTCCCTGCTGCTACTGCTACTTTACTAAACAAACAGATGCAGTATCGTTGTTCTCATGGAATTTGTAAAGAACTGCAATGCCATGAATATTTTCATTATTCGAATAATGACATTTATATAACTTGCTATGTCTGAGGAATGAGGGTCCCTACTTACTATATATTGTGAGGGTAACTGCTCATAAACCATCAAGATGTTCACTCTTCTGCTATGTTGACGATATTCTTCGATAGGGGGAGCTCTATTGATGATACACCTCCTCCTGTACTTGTGCATGTTACTGCTCACATGCCCCTTTGCTACGGCTATCATCTACTTATGTTGTTATCCGTCTTTTAGAAACAAGTGCACTTGTCGTCTACTTTCCATAGTTCTATATGTACATCAGCGCTGCTTGTGACGCCTGTGGTTCGCTCTATTGGAACTTGGTTATGCTTTTGCTCTTCTTATATATGTAATTATGTAATCATCTGAATCATCCATCTGTGTCAAGATAGACATGTTATCCTGTTTAAGTTGGAAATTTCTTCTGCCTTTTTAGCTTCTAATGATTAACCGGTCTATAGATAAACATAACTGACTTTTTGGGGTGTTCAGAAGTGTTTCCATTCATTCCTCAAGATTTTATCCGCATACACTGATCGAATATACCGGGGTCGGTGCGCCAAGGCCATGAAAGTTTTATAATGTTGCCATGTCCATGAAAGTTTTACCTTTTTAAGACGAGAAGAACCGGCACGACTCACGGCGTAAGGATGGAGCAAGGCTACTAGGCCAATATGTTGCTGGATATTAACGTGAAGCATGTATAATTGCAACAATTCAGAATTCTGTAGTTCCAAATGAAAATTCAATTATGTAACTTGTATTGAATGGTGCAAATGATGGAACTTGAGTGTTGTTTTGAATGGATTAAATAAAATGCTATGTATTATGTAGAATCATTAGTTGTTCGTCATAATATATATGAAAAGTGCCTAAAATATATTGAATTCACGTTTGGTTTGAAAGTGCCTGAAAATTATTGCCTTTAAGTATTATTTGAGGCATTACTGTATATTGCATGGAATTCTTTTTTGAGGCATTTTGAGAAATGCCTAAAATTATTTTTTGAGGCACTTTGGAAAGTGCCAACAAAAATTATTAGAGGCATTGTTTAATAGTGCCTCAAATTATATTCCAAGGCTATTTGTAAAATGCCTTGAAAAATCTATTTTTAAAGGCATTTTTAAAAGTGCCTCGAAAGATCTATTTTCAAAGGCACTTTTTAATAGTGGCTTAAATGATTTTTTCCTACCCCATTTGATGTGGCGCTTTTTTAATTGCCTTTAAAGATTTTTGGAGACAATTTTGGTATTTTTTAAGGCAATTTTTTGTGCCCTAAATAATCACCTGTGATGTAGTGGCATGCACCGCCTCCGCCACGAGTCCAGCTCTGTCTCCGGCTCCCCCACTTGACGGTAAAGGAGGAGCCTGCCGAGATCGGCGGAGATTGTCGGCGGCGGCACGACGGAGATTTGTTTCAGGGTTTTGTCGTTGGAGTCCTCCGCCTGGAGCACATCCACGGCGCAGTAGACGTTATAGCAACCGTCGTGGTTAACGAAATGTTCCCTATGCCAACGGTACTCGTTGGGGAGCGACAGCTCCCAGCTCCTGCAGGCAGCCATGGTGGAGGCCGCGAGAGAGGGCCACGCGGGGAAGACGTGCGCGTCCCCGCTCCGCCACTCGGCGGCTCGCCGACATCTGTCGCGGCTTCCCGTCCCACCTGGGTTCTCGATCCTGAGGGTGGCCATGGCGACAACGTCCGTGGCGCTGTCGGTGTGGAGCAGCTCGAGGGAGACGGAGGAGAGCCAGCCGTCGTTGAATGCGCAAGAGACGGCCCAGAGGTGGCCGCCGGCCTCGAAGCCTCTGGACTTGATGCGCTTGCGCCGGTCGTGGCCGCGGATGCGCAGCTGGTGTGCGCCGCGGACAAACGCCGCGCCGTGCGTCGACGCCGTCGCCGTCTCGGTGATCTGCGCTGCCATCGATCCGATCCGGTCGGCCGGCCGACCGGCCAGGTTAGTTTCTTGGTCGATCCATCACCGAACGGTGAATCGATGATCACGACGATCGATCCAATCTTGTAGTACTCCCACTACGAGAGTCGATAGGTATCCTTGTCGGGGTCGGAAGGGCACTTCTAATCGGTCACCAAACCAATCGATCACGCCCATACAAACTGCAAAGCTAGCCTTAATTCTGTCAATTACTACTCCCTCCGTCACGGTTTGGAGGGTATTTTAGAGAGATTGTTGGAATTTAGGTGGGCGTTGATTTGGGCAAAAAACATGCGTCCATTAATTATTCAGCGCCATATTAAATATAATTACTTAATGGAAATGAGAAGTTTAGGCGCATGCATTGGTGAAGTTGCATGCAAGAATTAATTCCTTGACTGCATGGAGTAGGAAGTGGGGAGAAAAATAGGGGCATTAATTCTATAATTAAGTCTAACACGCCTAAAAGGAGAGGAGTTTTGGAAACACATGGCTTTTGTAAGACGCCCTCCAAACCGTGATGGAGGAAGTAGTAAACATATCCAGAGGCATTCGCCAGGGTGATCCTATCTCCTCCTATCTTTTCCTGTTAGCAAGAGAGGGCCTTTCGTGCCTGATTAAATCAAGAAATGAGTCATCAAACTTAAGTGGAATTAAAGTGGCATCGTGAGCTCCGACGATCAGCCACTTACTCTTTGCAGATGACAACCTGCTGTTCTTCAGGGCGAATAGGGAGAGTGCCGAGGAGATAAAAGAAATTCTAAGAGTATACTGCCGTGCGTCAGGACAACAGGTTAATATGGATAAATCGTCCATACATTTTGCAAAAGGTTGCAACCAGAGTGTCAAAACTCTGATAAAGGATCTGTTGGAGGTGCACAATGAAGCCCTTAGTGAGAAGTACTTGGTGTAGGGGTTCGTAGCATGGAAAACAAAAAATTTCTACCGCATGCAAACAAACAAGCCAAGATCTATCTACTAGATTGTAGCAACGAGTCGATAGAGGAACTCACCCTCGAAGATTCCAAATCGGTTAACTAGAACAGATTCTCGTGGGTGATGTAGTCGTACTCTTGCCGATCTCAAGATCGCGTAGACGATCCTTTCGGCGCCGCGTTCCGGCAGCGCTTCCACAGTCGGTCACACGTTCGGTACTCGATGAAGACCTTCCTCTCCCTTGTTCCAGCAGGCAGCGGAGGTTGTAGCACTCTTCTCGCAACTCCGGCAGCACGACGGCGTGGTACCGGAAGTAGAGGGGAGATCTCGCAGGGCTTCGCATTAAGCCGGAGCGAGTATGGTGGAGTATGAGAGAGGCCTTGGTGATCTAGGGTTTAGAGGGTACCAAGGGGAGGGCTTGGCCGACGGCTAGGGTTTGGGGAAACCCTAACTCGCCGAGCTAGAGGAGGCCCTAGGCGGCGGCGACTTGGAGGAGGCTGGCGGCTAGGAGGCTAGGGTTTTAGGTGTGAGGGGTAGGGGCGCCCTACCCCTCCTTATATAGGTGGAGGGTGGCCGGTTGGGAGGAGGGAGTCCTCCCCCAACTCGGCCTCCTTGGCCGGCGGGTGGAGGGTGGGGACTTCCTCCCCAAGTAGGTTTCCTACTCTCCCTCCACCAAGCAAACTTGCCGTTTGACTTTTTCAAATTGGCGTTTGACTTTCAAACTTGGATTTGATTTCTCTCTTTATTTTGCCCAGCCAAGTGACCTAGTACATGATGCAACCATTCCATATTGTCATGACACATTCATGTACCCTTCCCCTCCGGAGTGCCGGACCTTCCGGACCCTTCTAGAACATTCCCGGTGAAAACACCGGAATCATTCCCCAACTCCGAAACAGGACTTTCCTTATATGAATCTTATTCTCAGACCATTCCGGATCTCCTCGTGATATCCCGGTTCCTATCCGAGACTCCAAACAACATTCGGTCTCATACTCATCATTCCATAACTACTCAACAACATCAAATCCTTAAGTGTGTCTCCCTACGGTTCGTGAATTATGTGGACATGATCGAGACACTTCTTCGATCAATAACCAATAGAGGAATCTGGAAATTCATATGGCTCCCACATATTTCTACGATTACTTTGCGATCGAATGAACCACTTACATACGATACCAATTTTTCTTTGTCTCACGATAGTTTACTTATCCGAGGTTTTGATTGTCGGTATCTCTGCATACCTAGTTCAACGTCGTTACCGATAAGTACTCTTTTCTCGTTCCCGTGGTATGTGATCCCTTGTGAGCCAGTCACATGCTTGCAAGCTAACTGGATGATATTCCACCGAGAGGTCCCAGAGTATATCTATCCGTCATATGGATGGACAAATCCCACTCTTGATCCATGTGTCTCAACCCATACTTTTCGAACACTCAATGCCATCTTTATAGCCATCCAGTTACGGTGTGGTGTTTGATGTCATCAAAGCATCCTTACGGTGATGGTGATAAGCATGATCTCATGGTCGAAGGAATTAGGTTACTATGTATCAGAAATCTTATAGCAATTGAACTATTAAAATGACTTGATCTTTATGCTACGCTTATCTATAGGAGTATGTCCATCATACCATTCTCCTAATGACATGATCTTGTTGTTAATAACATCTCAATATTCATGATAGGGAAACCACAATCATCTATTAACCAACAAGCTAGTATTTATGAAGAGGCTTTACTAGGGACTCTAATTTGGTTTACAAATCACACAAGTATTAATGTTTCCGGTTAATACTGTTATAGCATGAATGTAAACATTTATCATAAACACAAAGATATAATAACTACATTTATTATTGTCTCTAGGGCATATCTCCAACACTTGGGTATGCCGTTAGATGTTGGGAGTTCGATGAATGGGGCTTTTAATTACCTGAAGGACAGGATTTGGAAGCAAGTTCAAGGATGGCTGGAGATGCTACTTTCTTTTGGGGGTAAGGAGGTGCTTATCAAATCTGTTGCACAGGCTATTCCTACTTACTCCATGTCTTGCTTTAAATTACCAAGGGGACTTTGTGAACACATTAATGGGCTGCTTCGAAACTTTTGGTGGGGCAACAAAGATGGGAAGAGGAAGACCTGTTGGGTATCTTGGGAGGAAATGACGAAGCCGAAGTATATGGGAGGACTCGGTTTCAGGGACATTGAGTTGTTCAACCTCGCTTTATTGGCCAGACAAGCTTGGAGGGTGCTACAGGATCCGAACTCTCTAAGTGCAAGGATTCTGAAATCAGTGTACTTCCCTAATGGAGACTTCCTGGAAGATGGGGTTTGTAGCGCACCCTCTCGGGTGTGGCGTGCAATTTGGGAAGGAAAGGAAGTACTGAAACAGGGGCTTATTCGAAGGATAGGAGACAGGGAAACGACAAATATCTGGACGTCAATTTTTTTGCCAAGGGATGGTTTGCTTAAGCCTATCGCCTGCAATCTAGATGACTTGCAGGGTGATCCACCCGTCAGGGTGGTGGAACTAATCGACGTACAGAGTAGGATGTGGAACATTGAAAAGGTTGATTCGGTCATGGTTCCATTGGACGCGGATCTTATTCGAAACATTCCACTGCCGACGAGAAGACAAGAGGACTATTGGGCCTGGCACTACGACAATAAAGGCATGTTCTCTGTCAGATCAGCATACCGCATGCTAGTAGAGACTAGAGAAAGAAGAACAGCATGGCTAGAGAGCACGGTTGGAAATTCAGCTACTAAGCGTGCTGGAGATGATTGGACAAAGCGGTGGAAGGTCAGGCCGGGTGCCATCGAAGCTGAGAGTTTTCCTTTGGAGGCTAGCTAGGCATTCCCTACCTACAGCAGATGTTAGGCACCATCGGAATATGGCAGATCAGCCATCGTGTGGTTTATGTGGCTCGCTGGACTCTTGGAGGCATTCACTCTTGGAGTGCAACATGGCGAGGAGTGTCTGGTCCTTGCTACCAGAGGATATCGTGGAGGTCATAGTCAATATCCAAGAACCCGATGCTAAAGGATGGTTGGCTGCGGTGATTGAATCAATGTCGCAGGCAGAAGTAACGAAGGTGTTTGTCACCCTTTGGGGGATATGGCACGCGAGAAGGAAGGCTGTGCATGATCAAATATTCCAGAGCCCGGTCAGTTTCATCGACAGGTTCATCGCCGATCTAGAGTTGGTTCATGAACCGGTGCAACGGAGACAGGAGCCTCAGGTCGTGGTGCCTCGGTGGACTCCTCCTCCACTGGGAGTCACTAAGGTGAATGTTGACGCGGCGATCTCGAAGAACGAACGGCGAGCAGCCATTGCCGCGGTTGCCCGAGACGTGGACGGTCGATTCCTGGGTGCAACGTCGGCGCTTACCTGTCAAGGTATCGACGACCCGGAGATATTGGAGGTGCTGGCGTGTAGAGAGGGCCTAGCTCTTGCACATGATCTTAATCTGCAGCGAATTCGGCTGGCCAGCGACTGTGTGAATGTCGTGCGTGCCGTCAACGAAGGAGCGCTGCTGGGCTCCCATGGTCAGCTGGTGAAGGAAATCAAAGAAACCTTGGTGTTGTTTCAAGCGCATGAGTTCGTGCATGAGAGTCGTCGCTCGGAAACTCCTGGCTCCTCTCGCCCCCCCCGAGGGCGACGGGAGCTTACCCCGAAAACCCTAACCCAGCGCCTTCTTCCTCCCCCTCCCCTCCGCCGCCATCGGCATGGGCCGCCGGGCAAAGCTCGTGCGGCGCCGACGGCGGTGGATTCTCCCTGCCGCGCGCGTCTGGATCGGAGATCGGGGGCTCCCGACCTGGCGGCGGCGCGCAGTGGTGGCGGCGGTCCTCTGGCGGGGGCGGATTCGTCGGGCTTGGGGAGGGCTGGCGCGCTGGCGCTGCCGCTGGCCCCGTCTTTGGCGGCTGCGGGCTAGGGGCCCGGGGCGTCGCTGCGGAGCGGGGGGCTCGGCCGGCGGTGGAGAGGTGGCGGTTTCGTCTCTCTATGTCTCTGGTTGCCGTGGGGGGCTCTTCCCCTTTGCCCTTGGGCTGGCTCGGGGAGCTCCTGCAGCGGCGTTGTCCCTGCCGGCAGCGGCGGAGCACAATGGAGACGGTCTGGTGGGGATGGTGTTGGGAGGACGTGCTTCGGGGCTGGGTCGGCGACGACCAAGGCGTAGCAGCGCGACAGCAGGGCTGATCTTGGCCAGATCTGGGCCTGCGGGCCTGTGGGGCCCGCGGGCTGATCTAGGATGATCCCGGTTGATCGGCCTTGCAGCCGCGTCCGGACAGCGGCCACCTCTGATGGTGGTGGGTAGTACCCCGCACTTCGGTGGCTGCGCGGACTTACAACCTTTGGAGTTAGCGCCTGATCGCCCTACCCTCTCCGGCGGCTTCTAGAGTGTGAGGCTGGCGGAGGTAAGGACTTGAGCTCGTGGACGCCGGGGCGGCGGCCTCGGAAGGTGGACGGCTTCGATGTTCCTCCGGTGGAGGTGGCTCCGGGAGGTGACGTGAGATTCCCTGACCGGTGGCGGTTCGGCAGGCCCGGGGGAGCTCGGTGGCGTCGGTGCTGCTGCTTGGCGGCCGGAATTTGCCGTGGTGGTGGATCCCCTGGTGGAAGGAGGAGTAGGGATGGGGTGGAGGCTGGCGTGTTTGGTGGCACCCTTGCTGCAGTGCGGTGGCGGGACTTCACGAGCCTCCACGGGCTCGGTCGGGCCCGAGGGCTTGGTTTGTCTTGCTGCTGCATTCGGTCGGCTACCACCTGATGGTGGTGGAGGTCGTTCCCTCCTGCGTGCTGTTGGCATGCCGGCCATCGCTGAAGTCTCCGCTCTCTCGGTCTACCGGCTGCGCTCTGTGGTTCTCGGTGTGACGGCGGTGGCGACTTCAAGACCAGGGTGGCGCGTGTTCGTGGGTGGCCTGATGGGTGGCACTTTACAAAGTGCTCAGGCGGGTGGGTCTGGAGGGGTCGGGAGAAATCCTTGTCTGTTAACACTGACACGGTGACGCCCGCGGGTATCACCTTCCTTCTTGAAGGGTGTCGGGGGCCTCCCTTCCCCACCCCCGCTGCGTACCGGGGTAAACCCTAGGCCTTCGGCCGGACAGCAGTGTCGTCGTCGTCACTCCCCTTCTTGGAGGTGTTGTCTTGGTTCGCAGGCGCTTTGGACTGCGAGATGTGTGGTGGTACTTCTCCGGGGGGCGCTCTGGTCGCGAGTTGTTTCCGTTTTCGGCACACCGCCGTCCTCGGCTTTCTTTTTTCTTTTATTTCTTCTTGCGTTTCATGTAGGTCTTGGGTTCGCCCCTGCGCCTTGTATCCTGAGGTGTTTGTTCCTTTGGGCGATGTGCTGTGTGGCCCAGCAGCGGTCTCACCTGTGTGCTTTATTTATAAAGCGGGGCGAAAGTCTATTTCGAGAGAGTCGTCGCTCGAATATAGATGCTCATAGCCTAGCTCGCAGTTCACTTGTCTTAAGTCTAGGTCGTCATGTTTGGTTTCTAAATCCACCTGTTGGTGTCAATGTATTTGTTGTGAACTAAGGAATAAAGGGGTGGAGATCTCAAAAAAAAAAAAAAACTAGTAAACATATCCGTGCTTTGTAAAGTTCTTTTTTTTTACGAGCCAACGATGGCTTTTGTTTTAGGAACAGAGAACAGCACGTGCTACAGATTCAGTCCAAATACAACACCGTTTAGTACTTTAGCTCCGCAATTAACACAAACACACACACACGCGACGATCACAACAATCTTCTAAGGGCTGCACCATCAAGCCACTTAGACCACTTTGTTGGACAAGCCTGAGCCATGGCTGAGTCCCTGAGAGAGGGCCACGCGGGGAAGGCTTTGTTGGACAAGCCTGAGTCATGCACCTCGGGTAAGTTCCATGCACTGGTTCAATCTTTCAGTCTGAGGGCGATAACTTGAACTCATGTTCAGTGTAGTGTTAGTCAGAGTGAACAGTTGTTGTCAAAAGACACTAGTAAACACATTGTTTCTTATCAAAGATCAATACTGAGGACAATCCATGAAGCTTGTACACACTGTCATCATATAACTGAGATACAAAGGTGAAATAAAATGTCCATATTTGGTGAATTTGTCAATAATCACCATGATTGTGTCATAGCTGCTAGATTTAGGCAGTCCTACAAAATCTAAATTCACAATTTTCCAGGCTTTAGTTGGGATTGGTAAAGGCTGCAATAGACATCGTCGGCACAGCCTAGGCTACCCTCCACATGCTCTGATTTTGCCTGCTGATAAACTCCACAATGGTCTACATATTCTTTCACATCCTATTTGAGATGTGGCCAGGAGAATAGAGATTTGATTTTGTGGTAAGTGGCTGTGAATCCACTATGACCATCAGTCAGTGGCGACCCTAGGTGTATTCAGGTGTATTTGACAAAACTGAGAAATTTTAGGAAAAACAGTGACAACTTTTGGTAAAACAATGACAAATTTTGGCAACATGAATACCCTTGAATACCCTGTAGAAAATTGCTAGCACCGCCACTGCCATCAGTGCCACTGTCATGTAATGCTAACACGATGGCTTGCTTTGCCGCATCATGATTACCTAGCCAAATCCTGCCCTTATGCCTAATAATTCCATCATGCAACACTACAGGAGAAACTGGAGACGCCGACGGTCAGTCGGCTACGCTGACGGCCAAATGTTGGGGCTGTTGGCATAGCGGCCTCTCTCGGCCAGCCGTCCAGCCCGGCCGTGGGCGTAGGGACGGCCGTCGGCGTAGATGAAGGTGTCGAGGGTAGCCCTTGGCGTAGCGTGGCCGTCGGCGTAGCAGAGAGGGTTGTGCCGACGGTAGCCCTCGGCGTACGTACCGCCCTCGGCGTAGCCCCAGTTCCGGCACGACGGCGATAACGACGTTAGGTAGCCTAGGCTGTGCCGACGGCCTGGCCGTTAGCGTAGCTCTTTGGGAGAAATGAAGACATAGTTTGTGATAATGTGTCCATATTATGCATACATGTGCATCATGGGATGGTGAACAATATTTCAGGAGAAAGTTTTCCTTTTTGTTACACCAAAAAGCCATTTTCCATTTTCCGAGTGCAAAAAAAGGCAGTTTTGTGAAGCAACCACCAAATGACTAATTCAAAATGCTATCACCATATTTTTCAAAAATACTATACCATCTTACATGAACAATGTCCTAACCAGGGGATCTCAAACCTTTCTGTCTATCCCTGTTGAAAAAGAAAAATTCCTGCCGAATCGGTAGGAAGTGGGTCAGATATGAATTATATGAACATGATCTGATGCTCATGATTTTTTACAATAATCATTTTTAGATTCACAATATGCTGTTTCATCAGATATCCACTTCAAGTTTAGGGACTCTCAGCCCCGAGCTAAGAATCTTTATGCGTGTCGTTTTAAACAGGCAAATAAAATTATGGTAAGAATCACGGCATAGTTTATGATAAGTTGATATTGGTATCATATTTGGATTACTCTTATTTTTCTGATCAATTTAGACATATTATTTTTCCAATTCCGATTTACAGATTTAAAGATATTAATTATTCCATATTAAATAGAAAAATAAAAAAATCATTATATTTTTATTTGAATTTAATAATATTTTTACTTATTCATCGTTGTTTACTTAAATAATTATCTGTAATTTAAAAAAAATATAAACATGTGACATGATGATATAAGAGTTATTATGATTGATATCATAGCATTGACAAGAATGTATAAATTGCTTTGCGGAAACGGATTCTGAAGGAACGAAGAAGTTAAGCGTGCGGAGGGTGGAGTAGTGAAGATGGGTGACCAACCAGAAAATTTGACTAAGACTGCAATTTAATCAATGATTAAGTGTAATTAGTGTGAAAAATGTTCAAAGCGAGAGATTACTCGGCAGTATTAACAACTCCTTAGCTTGTTAACCTAACCGGCCTCTGGTACCTGCAAGATATTTATTGTATCTCTATTTCCGATCTTTGCAATGGCCTGCCTTATATATATTCCTGCATTTCGTTCTTGATTTCTCTTCATGGTGTGCAGAGAACTCATTACTCAAGCCCTGTAATTCCTGCATTTTTAACACTAATTACAGGGCCTGCCTTATATGTCGGGATCTTATCCCCATTTCGAAGAAAAAATGGAGCACATGTCTAGCCTGGGCTTCATGCCCGTTGATTTCAGAATGGCCGGAATTACTTTCTTCCTTTCCCCCCTCTCCAATCTGAGGGCTCCAGTTTTATTAAGAACGTTGATCGCTAGAAACACCCATTCTGAAATCAATGTGCATATGCTACCGTTAACACGTTGGATGACGCTGTTACACTACTTCAATATCGCACAATGGAGTTAATGTGCATATGCTGCGAGTCCGAATCAGCACAACTATTCTACGATGCGAAGTTCGGAGTATTGTAATAGATTCAGAATGTGTTGTTCCATATGCTTGTTTAATTATTTTTTTCACGAAAATGTGAAAGCTTTGTGTTTCGATTTATTGATAGAAAAATAAAAGTTTTGTAAGGTATATACAAACATCAACTCAAGCGAGCCGACATCCCATACAACTCAACCCACTAGATCTAGAGGGCCGTCGGGATTAGGGCTCATAGGCAAGACGCCCCGGCAGCAGCCCAAGAGCGAGCTTTAGATGAAATTATACCGAGAAGGTTGGTCATGTTAGGTGGCGCATTGTCGAAGACTATCACATTACGTTGCTTCCAAATTAACCAGGCCATTAGCATGATGAGCGAGGACATTACCTTGCACATAGCACGGGGGTAGAAGACGAAGCAAGTAGCCACCAATCCACGAATTCCCCTTCTCCAATCCGATGATGTGACCGTAGATCGCACAGTGGAGAAGGGACAGCTCACTATGAGGTGCATCATGGTCTCATCCGCCTGGTCGCACAGTGGGCAGCGCGGAGGGTGAGCTAGTCCCCGTCTCGCAAGCCACTCAGCCGTCTAGCAGCGATCTTGGCAAGCCAACAAACAAAGAATTTCAGTCTGGATGGTGCCCAAGTATGCCAATTCAACTTCCAGGATCTTGAAGAAGTCGTTCCCTGAAAGAGAAACTCGTAGCAGGTCTTGGTGGAATACTGGGCATCCGGCGTCCACCGTCAAAGTAGGGTGTATTGTGCTTGCTTAACTCTCTCTCTCTCTCTCTCTCTCTCTCTCTAGGCTTCCACCCGTTATATTAATATAGCAACCACGCTCTCTCTATAGGCTTTCACCCCGCTATATTAATATAGCAATCACACAGTACATTGTGAGATCACTACTGGGCAAAACAACACAATGAAGCCCACAAAACAAAAGAACAAAGAAAATAAAAAGAAAACAATGCCAACATTGGCGGATCGACAAAAACAAAGATGACTCGCAACCGCTGTGCCCTTTGGAGAATTCCCACCACGAGCCTAGCACTACGAGTCATCACGTACCAAGCAGCACCTCCAAGAAGAAAAGCGATGACGACGCTACCCGGACTGGTCCTAGGGTTTCCCCGGTATGCCACAGAGAGTGGCACAGCTCCGGACAATCCGTCGCGCTCCACCAAGCTTTCCGCCCACCAACATACGCCACCACAGTCTTGAAGTCACCACCGCCATCTCACCATGACAAACTCTACGAGGCCGGCTAGACTAAGAGGAAACGTCCGTAGACAAGGGGCAGCAAGACCACAACCACACGGGAGGAAACCGCCTCCACCGCCATAGGCGGTAACCGACTGGATGCATCTGCAAGAGCACACCAGGCCATTGGAGCCGGTAGGCAGCAACAACTTCTTGGAAGGCGTCCTTGACCACCAAAGGCAAGTGCCGATCGGACGCGGCAACAGGGACACACGAGGCTGGTTAGGCCCGACCGGGTTCAGTCGGACCCGTAAAGTTCTCGTCGCCATGCTGCTGCACAAAGGCCACCGCCACTACCCACATGTTCAACACCATAGGCCCAACTGGATCCGCGCCCCTCCCCCCGAAGCTTCCACCGTCACGCTGCAGAAGGCGCAGCGTCGTCGTTGCCACCCCGGTCAACAATCGCACGTTAGACTACCCGGAAGCAGCAGTGCCGAGTCAGACCCGCCTTGACCCAGATCGAGGTCTGTAGGGCATGGATACTGGAGCTCGATCTGGCCACCCTCACCACCAACGGTGGCGCCGCCGCCTCGTTCACCACCCGCACGGCCACAAGAGACCCTGCCACCGCAACCGGACCCCCATCGCCTGAGGAACAGCGCCTGGTGCCGACCCGTCCCATGCGAGGACGCCACCAAGAGGGAAGAAGTAGGGGGCCGCCAACGCCAGATGGGTCTAGCCCACTGGCGCACCCCGACAACGGCAGGGAGGAGTAGGAGGAGGGGTGGGGGTGGTGGTGGTGCTCGGGGAAGGGCAGGCGCGGCCGGTAGCCCGTGCAGGAGGTGGCCAGTCGCGAGAGCTATTTTTCGGGTCGCTCGAATGGTTGGCCTTTCAGGAGAGCTATTTTTTGGGCCCGCCTTTCGGGTTGCTTGCTTAATTTTGCATCTACAAGTCCGCTATACATGGTGTATTTATCTTGTTTGATCAGGTATGAAGATGTGTTGGTTTGTTTGAATCCAATGTAATAAGTAGGATTGGAGGACATGGTTAAACCAAACTGACATGTCCTGCCTTCAGGGAGATTCACTACGGGAAAAATGTCGCTGCCGTCGCCCCTCTCCTTTGCCGTGTGCCAAAAGGCCCGGAACACGACAAAGAGTATCTTTGCCGTGTGTAAACCAAGAACACGGCAAAGCACAGGTGCACGTCAAACTGCAGAAAAAGAACACGACAAAGAAATAAACACGGCAATGGACTGACGAGAACACACGGCAAAGAAAAGAATCACGACATAGTCATTGAAGACACACGACAAAGATATATTCACGGCAAATAAGTGGGCCCCGTGGCCTCGTAGGGTCACCCGCCGGCAGGGGCTGACGGCAGAATCTTTGTCGTGTGCCCTCGCCGTCAGGTACACGGCAAAGATAATATTTGCCGTGTGTATTCTTCTGTATACACGGCAAAACATTTTTTTCACCTTTTTCTTTTTCTTTAATTAGCAAGGCTTTTATTACATATATGTTAAGTGATATTATTTTATAGGATCATGAGAACACACATATGATCATAGGTTATTGTGGTCTTGATCACTATATACATGCACCCCCCTGATTTCGACATTCTCGTGGTCTTCCTCCAGCGAAACCCTGATGATATGCGGGCCTCAGATCGTCTACCCCCTAGACATTCTTCTGATGGGGGTAGCCCGGTGTAGCTCTCTCTTGTTTTGTGTTTGATTATGTCATGGGATGATGTGAAACCATGTTGGTTCACAAGTTGGGGCACTATATGGTCCGGTTTCACCGGAACAGGGAGATTCCCCTTATCTGTGTCAGAACCTTCGCTTCTAGGTTAGGCGCATGCATGCGAGGGGACACATGCAAGCACATATACCAACCTTGCACCACACTCACACACATATGCTAGGGACACATGCAAGTTTTCAGATGATTCGACGTTCGTGGTCTTCCTCCGTGAAACCCTGATCTGCGGGCCTCGGATCGTCTACCCCCCTAGACATTCTTCTGATGAGGGTAGCCCGGCGTAGCTCTCTCTTGTTTTGTGTTTGATTATGTCATGGGATGATGTGAAACCATGTTGGTTCACAAGTTGGGGCACTATACTACCCGGTTTCACCGGAACGGGGAGATTCCCCCTTATACAGGTCCAGAACCTTCGCTTCTAGGTTAGAGCGCATGCATGCGAGGGGGGACACATGCAAACACATATACCAACCTTGCACCACACTCACACACATATGCTAGGGACACATGCAAGTTTTCATCTGATTCCGACGTTCTCGTGGTCTTACTCCGGCAAAACCCTGATGATCTGCGGGCCTCAGATCGTCTACCTAATGGAAATAAAGTTCAACATCCTCTAGAACCTTATGGTCTATTGCAAAGTTAGTGTTTCCATGGTCTGAATACTAACAAATAGCCAACAAAAAGTTAACTAAAAACTTTAAATAAATACAATTGAAAGAAAAAATAAAAATAAAATTAAAAAATACCTAAAGGCACACGACAAAGGACAAAACACACGACAAAGAGGTCCTTTGCCGTGTGTCTCTGCAGGGCACACGACAAAGGTTCTTTGCCGTGTGTTTTTTCAACCAGGTACACGGCAAAGATCTTTGCCGTGTTCCGCACGGTTTGGCACACGGCAAAGGGATGCCCCTAATTATTGGCCGGCGTGGGCCCGTGCCTGCCTTATCCCCTCCCCTGCCCGAGCTCGCCTCTCCCAGCCCGCACGCTTCTGCGCCGCCGCCGCCACGATCCTGCGCGGGCGCCGCCGTCCACCTGCCCCCGCCTCCTTCTCTGGCCGCCGCCACCGGCACCTCTGCCTCCACCCGGCCCAGTCCCCGCCTCCACCGACCCCGGCCCCATCCGCCCCCGCCCAATCCGGCCGCCTCCGCTCAAGCCCCTGCCCCCGGCCATGGGAGCTCGCCCGCGTCTCCACTGGTAGGAGCTGGGCCGCCAGCCCGCCTCTGCTGCCCGACTCTGTTGCCCGCCCGACCCTCATGCCCCCTCCCCCACCGACAACTGCATCCACCATCGGTATGTGCCTACTATTTTTTGTTGTATATAGATTGTTAGATATATGTATGTGTAGTGTAGTGTAGTGTAGTATAGTAGTAGTATAGTAGTAATATTGTTAGATATATGTGTATGTGTATATTAGTAATTAAGCATGTATTTAGCAAAATGGACAAGTTACTAGTATGATGTATGATGTATGTAGTGCTAGTTCTAGTGTTGTACTGAGTTATTAGTAAATTGTATTTAGTGATAGTTTATTGTCATATATTACATTAGGGTAGTTTTAGTGGCGTAAAATATATTTGTTTCCTAAAATTAACCGAACTAATACCGGATTTATTTATATGGCATGATTAATTAAAAGCATTATATATGTCGTTTTTTATACTGATTAGAGGATGGAGAATCGTGACTGGATGTATGATGGCTATGTCAGTAAGTGGGACTTTACCTCAGAATGGCAAGAAAAGGCAGAGGACTTCGTGAACCGGGCATTTGCCGTCCCCAGCAGACCCAGGAGGATCTTCTGCCCCTGTGCAAGATGCAAGAACCTAAATACACATTCGAAGGATGATGTGAGTACTCACCTACTCAATTACGGCTTCACACCATCCTACAAGACTTGGACATTTCATGGTGAAAAGTTAGCGAAACGTGCTAGGAGGGAGTCACGGGAGAGTCAGCAGCAGAGTCGGCCAAGGGGAGAATTTGATGCTGGTTTTGATAGGTGCATAGACAACTTTGTGAATGCTAATGCGCCTGAAAGCCCTCATGTAGAGTCGGAGACACCTCAGGAGGCGGAGACAAGTGAGGAGCCGGAGGAAAACACGGCAAAGTACTACGAGACTTTGTTTGCCTCACAGAGACCCCTTCATGCACATACAGATGTTACCCAGCTGGATGCCATAGCTCGCCTTTTGGCCTTCAAGAGCCACAGGAACTTGAACAGAGAGGACTTTGATGATATGCTTGCCGTCGTTGGCAGCATTCTGCCGAAAGGGCACCTCTTGCCGGAGAACTTCTACTATTCGACCAAACTCCTCCGTGACCTTAAGATGTCATATGAGCCGATACACGCTTGTCCGAAGGGATGCATGCTATTCACAAAGGAGCATGCTAAGACAAATTATTGTATCCGCTGTAAATCCTCTAGGTACGTTGAGGTCGATCCCAATGGTGATGGTCAGAAGAGGCAGACCGGGGTTTCCCAAAACATCCTTCGGTATCTTCCAATCATACCGAGGCTCCATCGACTCTTCATGACCGAGGATACTGCCCAACAAATGCAATAGGTAGTAGAAGGGAACATATACCTCGACAAGATGATACATCTGTCGGATGGTAGTGCATGTAAGAACTTTGTCAAGAAATATCCTGAGAAAGCCGGTGACAAGAGGAGCGTAGCAATTGTCTTATCAACCGATGGGTTCAATCCATATGGCATGTAAACGGATTATCGATTCTTTGGCCAGTGTTTGTTATTCCCCTAAACCTCCCCCTGGCGTCTGCATGGGATCAGAGAACATGTTTGTCTCGATGATAATCCCAGGGCCGAAATACCCGGGTAAGAACATGAATGTGTATCTAGAACCGCTGGTGGATGACTTGCTTCGTGGCTGGGAAGGTCGGGTGATCCGAACATTTTACGCTTCAAACAACGAGCACTTCGATATGTATGTCTGGTACCATACCTCTCTGCATGACCTACCAGCACGTGCGTTGTTTTGCGGCTGGTGTACACATGGGAAGTGGCATTGCCCAGTGTGCATGCAAGCTCTGACTTTCTTCTGGTTGTCGAAGGGAGGCAAGTATTCCTGCTTTGATGAACATCGACAGTGTCTTGAGCCGAATCATCCATACAGGAGTGACAAAAAGAGGTTCAAGAAAGGTCGTGTTGTCCATGATCCAAAGCCACGTCTACAGACCGGAAAGGAAATCAAGGCTGAGTTAGAAGCTCTCCAGCCAAACTCCGATGGGAATGGTTTTGTGGGATACGGGGATACGCACCAGTGGACCCACATTTCCTGCTTATGGAAGCTCCCTTATTTTGAGGATCTTGTGCTCCCACATAACATTGATGTAATGCACACCGAAAAGAATATCGACGAGGCCCTTTGGAGCACCACAATGCAAACCGAGAAGACGAAAGATAACATCAAGGCTCGAATTGATCAAGAAGCATTTTGCGATAGGCCAAAGTTGAACATGCAGCCACCCGGAGCCAAAGGCAGAAAAAGGTGGTCTAAGCCAAAGGCTCCTTTCTGCCCAACAAAGCCCCAAAGAAGGGAGATCTTCCAGTGGATCGCGCAAAGTTTGTTTTTCCCTGATGGGTATGCGGCCAACTGGATGAGGGGTGCAAACATGGAAACGTTGCGAGTACAAGGGCTCAAGAGTCATGACTACCACGTATGGCTTGAGCGGATAATGCCGGTGATGATTCGAGTCTATGTCGATGAGGAGACTTAGCGAGTGCTGTCGAGGTTGAGCTTTTTCTTCCACCAGATTTGTGCTAGGGAGTTAGACCGTAAAGTGCTTGAGAAGCTACATGAACAGGCACCCGAGTTGCTTTGCAATCTAGAGATGCTCCTTCCGCCAGGGTTCTTCAATCCGATGCAGCATATGATCTTGCATCTTGCGGACAAGGCTTTAAAGGGGGGACCTGTGTGGGCCCGTTGGCAGTTTCTGCCCGAGAGAGAAACAAAGAAGCTTCGTAAGAAAATAGGCAATAAATGCAAGATCGAGGCATCCATAGCCGAGGCAGTCCTTAACGAGGAGGTTGCAAACTTCACCACAAAGCACTATGATGCCAACATTCCCACAAAGCACAACCCAGTGTTTCGTTACAATGTCGCCAACCCTGAAGATGTACCCAATCTTAGCATCTTCGTTGGGCTAGGTGGCAAATCAAGTGGCACAAAGAGGTTCGCAATGAAAAAACTTGAGCGGGAGTTGATCCACTCGTATGTCTTGAACACCATGGAAGAAGTGAAGCCGTACATCGAGTAAGTGCTCACTATTTAGTTTTCCGCAAACATTCACTGCTATGTCCGTGCCTAACTCTCCTTTAAATTGTTATAGACGATTCAAGATTGCACATTGGAAGAATCCAAATAGGGAGCCTAACCCTCAAGAGGAGCAGGATCTTTTCGATAAGGGTGGTCGTTTCGGTTTCGTCAGCTGGTTCTGTGGTTTGGTACTATTCGAGCCAACTTGCTATGCTACACTTCTTGTGATAAACTTCTTATGCTAAACTTCTCGTTCTAACTTGTAGGCAAGAATTGACAAAGAGATGCAACCCGAGCTAAGAAATATTGCCAGGGGCTTTAACCATTCAGTCGACACGTTCAATGCTTATGACGTGAATGGGTATCGCTTCCATACCCATGAATACACAACTAGCCGGCCCAACCGGAAGACAACAAATAGCGGGGTCTTTTGTGAAGGCTCAGATGACCTCCAGTACTATGGAAGAGTCGAGGGTATATATGAGCTGAATTACGGTTTTGGCAAAGGGCTAAATCCCGTTGTATTCAAATGCCATTGGTTTGACCCACATATGGTGAAATAGGATCCTGAAATTGGACTGGTCGAAGTTAAGAGAAACTCTGTTTATGCGGGAGATGATGTTTACATTTTGGCTACTCAGGCCTTCCAAGTATTCTATCTTCCGTACCCATGCCAAAACCCGACAAAACGTCTACATGACTGGGATGTTGTGATGACGGTACCGACACGCAATAGGCCGCCCTTGCCAAACAAGGATGATTACCGCCGCCTAGACCCCTCAACAAATGATGGCGAGTTTTATCAGGAAGAAGGGCTCCCCGGGAAATTCACTATCGAATTGTCCACCGATGGTGACATGGTCGTAGACGATGAGCAAGAAGAAGCTGAGGAGGAAGACACTGCGCAAGATGAAGCTGAGGAGGTTCACAACCAACAAGATGTGAGTTTGCTCGAGGCGTTCCATGCAGGCCTTGACGTCAACGATCCACAGGGACCACCTCCAGGTTTCGTGGATGATTATTAGTGGCCGGAAAATGATAGCGATGACGAAACCTATCGTCCAATTCATAATCCCGACTCAGGCTTCTGATCATGTAGTAGTAATAATCTTTGTAGTAGTGTTTGCTATGTAATCCCGCTGGGCTATGTAATAAAATTTCTTTCCTTTTGTCTTTGTATTTGTAAGAACTCTATTCTATGTAATAAAATTTCTTTCCTTTTGTCTTTGTATTTGTAAGAACTCGTAGCCCCAAAGTCGAGAGAGGACAAGTATTTTCGAGATTCATATAGCATGGCGGTGGCAAGCCGTGAAAGGATTCTCGATCCACCAACGATTCCTTTCGAGGAGTCATTGCCGTGGAGACCGAATCCTTTCCTTGGCTTGCCACGTCTCATACCCATGCTATATGGATCATGGAAGTATTTCTCTTCTTTCGTCTTTGCCGATACGAATAGATTAGCTAGCGTGACTTAAATGGAATAGATTAGATAGCCCTAAAGTCGAAAGGGAAGACATTACTTCACTATTCATATAGCATGGGCGACATTGTTATATGAATCGTGAAATGGTTTCTTTCCTTTATTCTTTGGAGAAACACAAGGAAGGCTTCATCTCGCAGCCCCAAAGTCGAGAGAGGACAGGTATTTTCGAGATTCATATAGCATGGGGATGTGACGGTGGCAAGCCCAGGAAAGGATTCTCGATCCACGACAACGATTCCTTTCGAGGAGTCGTTGCCGTGGAGACCGAATCCTTTCCTTGGCTTGCCGCGTGTCATACCCATGCTATATGGATCATGGAAGTATTTCTCTTCTTTCGTCTTTGCTGATACGAATATAGTGTGTGTTTAAAACTTGAGTATTATTATATTGTTATGAATCTTGTGTCACTGATGTGTACTAATAAACTACTCTTTTCACTCTATTTTCCAGGTGATTGAAAGATGACGGGGGAAAGGGAGTTACAAGAAAGCTGAAAAGCTTGGCAAAACTTGTGACTGGTGGTTCAAAAGATGCCAGGGGGAAGCAGCCTACTAGTGCTAGTGCTAGTGATCCACCGCGCACTTCACAGCGGCGGGGGCGTGCGAGGCATGCGAGGACTCCTAGTCCCCCTCCGGTCTTCGAGGAGGACGAGCAGGAGTAGGAGCAGGAGCAGGAGGGGGAGGACGAGGACGAGGAGCCAATTCGCCGTCAGGAGGATGAGGGGACGCACTCGGATTCTGACGAGGAGGAGCAGGAGCAGCAGCAGCAGCAGGAGGGGTTGGGGTCTTTACCCTACGAGCTTGACACGTCCTTGAGGTGGGCGCTTCCAGAGGATGAGACACAGTACCTTGAGGAGTACGCTCTCATGGACCCGAGCCTGGTGTCGCGGGAGAAGGCTCCATATCGGCGTGGGGTTTCGAGACTCCCCGACCTACCTTATCCCTATGCGGACAAGGTACTCGTGCCCGCTGGGTCGAGGTACATGATTTGACCCTAAACCATACATTGTATTTTTTATCACATACTGACCTTGGCTTTTCATTTTGTAGTGCCTTTCTATATCAGGATGGGATCAAGCCATATGGTGGCTACTCAAGCATCCTTGGAGCCTTGGTTAGAAAATATTTTCCTAGGATTGTCACTCTCCCAAATGGTTCAAAGGACGTGGCTTGGACTTGGAAGCATTACCACTATGCCGAATATCCCGAAAAAAAGTACACCACCATCGCGGAGAAGGTTCAGGTTTTGTTCTGGGTAAGTTTGTTTCGCTTGTCATAATTCAATCGCCTTGAGGATGAAATATACTTGAACTCGTGGCTTTGACCCCCCTTTTTTCCCTATGTGCATACTTGTAGAAGTTCTTCGACATGGATAAGGCGCGCAAAAGGGAGTGTTTGATGATTGTTCACGAGCTTGCCAAGAGGAAGGTGCAAGACATGAACTACGAGGCACACGTGAACTGCGTCCGCAACTGGTTCGGCGATCGCAAGATTTGGATGACCAAGAGCTAAGCCCGGGAGATGCTCTTCGTGCCGTGGCAGTACCTGCAGGTAGTTGCATTTTTTGTTTTATTGATTTTTTGACCTTATTCTATTTTCTATTGTACTAATACGTGTGTCTTGTGGATGTAGAACCCTCCTCAGTTCGTGGGTAATGACGAGTGGTGCTTCATGGCAATGATAGCATGGTGGACACACCCCAATTACCTCCAGAAACACGCCGATGCAAAGAAGCGGCGAGAGGAGATGGGGGGTGGATCACACCGCCAAGGCAACATCCCCCTAGCCCTTCTTAGGCAAAAAGAGGTGAGAAAATGCTTTATTTGTTCTTGCTTGTAATGTTATTCTTTACTTCGCCCTTTGGAGTCCCCCTTCACTTAACTTCGTGCTATTTTGTGCAGAAAATAAAGACAGGTCAAGAGCCGTCCGTGTTTGCCGTTTGGAAGAAGACACACGCGTTGGACGAGCCTAGGAACGGGAGCCTATGGATGAATGAGGGAGCCAGGCTCCGGGTGAGAAGTACCCTGAGAAGTTCAAGAAGGTGCATGGAGAAGATTCTAACCCTGAGACCGCCCCCTTCGACCCCGAGGTCGCCGTGCTGGCGAGAGAAGGCCAGAAGAATGGTCGCCTATGGATCGGTCATGGGTCCGTCGACCCTAAGACCGTTCCATCTATGCGCCATGTCTGGCGTGGTAGGACGAGCGACCAGCCTGCTATAGAGACCCGCACACGGCCTTCGGTTGTAGCTCTCGAGCAGTTACGGGTATGTTCTTCCTCGGTCATCTATGTTTTACTACATGTTTTGTGTTGCAATGTTCATCTAATCGTGGCGACACGACGTAGGAGGAGATGGCCGCTGATAGGGCACGCAAAGAGGCGGCCGAGCAGCGGCAGCAGCAGTTGGAGCAGCAGATGGCCCATCAGCAGGGGTTGCTGGAGCAATAGGGGCAGATGATACGGTGGATGACACAACAAATGCTCATCAATTCTCAACCAGGGACTCTTCCCACTCCTCCTTTTGCCTTTTCGTGGGTAAGTGATCAAGTGTCTTATTGTCCAATGCTCGTAATTTTCAATCTTGCCTTATTGTCTAATGCTCACAATTTCCAATGCTGCAGATGGACAATGCGATGCCGCCGCCTGGTGGATCCGCGGGTGGATCGAACAACCAGGCGCCACCGTCTTTCACCGTCAACAATCTGTCGGTCATCCGGAGGCTGAATCAGAGTCCTCCAGGTTTGTTTTCTTATACTTGTCAAATTTAGCCATGCCATCGCATTTGTAGAAATTTTAGCCATGCTATGACACTTGTAGAAATTTTAGCCTTGGCATGATACTTATAGAAAATTTAGCAATTCCATGACACTTGTAGGAAATTTAGCCTTGCCATGATACTTATATCAAATTTAGCAATTTCATGACACTTGTAGATAATTCTATGTCATTGTCAAAATTTTAGCCATGCTATGACACTTGTAGAAATTTTAGCCTTGCCATGACACTTATAGAAATTCTAGCCTTGCCATGGGACTTGTAGATATTCGTGATTTTACTTGTCATATTGATGTAATTTGCCATGAGACTCGTCAAAATCCCATGTTATTGCCATTTCCATCAACTTGCCTAGAAACTTGTACATATTGATGATTTTACTTGTCATATTTATGTACTTGTCTTGAACTTCTAGGATCTCATGATGGAGCATGAGCTTGTGGAGCACTCGGAGTTGATGATCTTGTAATATTTGTCTAGTTTAGGTCTTATAACTTGTTGGTTATGCACTTGGTAGTATTTGACACTTGTGGCATGACCTTGTGGCAAGAATAAACACTAGCATTTGACACTTGTAATATTTGTGAAATCTCTTGCTTTCGTGGTGATGATGTTTTCTAGTGTTGGTGATGCATTTTGGTGTTGGTGATGATTATATTGTTGTTGTTGATGAGTATATTATTGTTGTTCATGAGTATATTATTGTTGTTGATGATCTGTAGATCATATATATATATATTATGTTTTGAATTGCAGAAAATGACTGTAAATAGAAAAAAATTGAAAAATGACAGCTCCTTTGCCGTGTGTATAGGAGCCACGTGTGAGCCACCTGTGCGCCGCTGGGCAATGTCACAGGGCCTTTGCCATGTGCAGTGCACAGCAGACACACGGCAAAGGAGTGAACTTTGCCGTGTGTCCCCCCACACGGGCACATGGCAAAGAGCACACACACGGCAACAAGAATGCACACGACAACGATGATCAACACGGCAAAGGTTGAGGCACACGGCAAAGAAAGAGGACACAACAAAGAGAAGGCACACGGCAAAGAACGAATACACGGTAAAGAGTCATCACACAAGGCAAAGGATGAACACGGCAAAGATGTGTCGGCTACGTCAGACGGATGGAACCGTCAAATACTTTACTTTGCCGTGTCGATGCAGTAAACACACGGCAAAGGCTCTGCCGTGTTCCGGGAGCAAAGACACACGGCAAAGAGTCTTTGCCGTGGCTACCGTTGTCGTGTGGCTTTTACCGTGTGCATACACACGGCAAAGGCTTTGCCGTGTTCCGAGGGGCCTTTGCCATGTCTTTTTTCCACACGGCAAAGAGCATGTGTGCCGTAGTGATTGTTGTAAGTATTTGTATTTCGGATTTCTGCGGTGGCCTTTCTTGCAAAGTCCTGCTTTGTTTTCATGGTGAACAGAGCAGGTGACCTGACCTTTTATGCAGTGCTTCCAAACACAGGTTTTGGTATGCTGATTTACAAACTTAACATCTTCAGCCAAGACCAATATCGACCCTTCTCTTTGGCCAACACTTCAAATCTGAATCAGCACAAACGTCCCAAGTGTTTTCTCAAGTATGCTCAGATAACCCAGCAATACTCTCATTTACACAAAGGAATTGGTACTACTACTATAGGTTCACTCAATGCGGAAACTTCTTTCTACACCCGGGTGCATATGCACCCGGTTTGAATTTTTATTTTAAAGTTGAAAATTTTGAAAAAAATATGATCATGTGTAGCTTTATGTTTAAGGTGCACACGAAGTCATTCCACCGAAAACCGATACTTTTTGTGTGCTGTGTAAAAAGGATAAATTTTTGTATCGTGGAGTATATTACTTTAGCATCAAATTTTATCTTTTTTACACAAGCCACTCAAAATGTTCATTTTTGTGAAATGACTTTACGCGCACCTAAAACATGAAGTTCTACGTGCACATTTTTTTTTATTTTTTTGGCATTTCAAATTTTGACAAAAATCAAATGCAAATAAAGGGTGCATATGCACCTAGGAGCAAAAATGCCAACGCTGCACAGTAGCCCTAGGAAACAAACAGAAGCACTAAGTAGGCCAAGAAATTACAAATTTCTTATCGCAACTAATTAAAAGAAAATATTGAACCAACTAGCTAGGCATTAACCCTTCATGGTCTGTGATAATAAAGCGCCTCGGCGATGTCGGCGGTCATGGCAGACAGCCAGATGCTCGCGTTGTTCTCGTCGGACACGGGATCCTTGGGAGTCAAATTACCCTCCATCAGGGCAAGCTCGCAGTATCCGGGTTGGTACGAGGCGTCGCTGAGCTGTGGCCATGCCGTCTCGACATGGCCGGCGAGGAGGTCACGGACCGCTCCGGCGATCCACTGATCCATCTCTCTGTAGAGATTCAGGCAATGGGTAAGGCTCTCGATAAGATCAGAGATGGCGCACACCGTAGACGTAACGTTGGAAGCCGTCAGGTTGGCGGCGGCGACGGCGACCCCTCTCGCGTCGGCGGCGGACGCGGCCTTTGGATCGGCCGACAGCATTTGCACGCAGTAGTGGTAGGAAGTTTTCCAGGTGGACTTGGCGGCCGCGGCGCACGTTGATCTGATGGCGGAGGATGCGCGGCCGGCCGCACGGCCAGACACCCCGAAGAGGACAAGGAGAAGAAGAATTGACATTTTCTGCTGGATGGCCGTCGCCATGGCCACGGCCTCGCCAGTTAATAGTAGTGTTGAAATTCACTAATTAGATTTTCATGACATCATTAGCTACTCTCTAAACTTATACCCGTTTCCTCAGTCTCCTTGGGCTCCTCACTGAAACAGTCAAGCTCCTCACTGAAACAGAAAAACAAAATCCATTTTCCAAGTTCGCCCTATAGTAGCACACAAAAGTACATGCTAGAACAACTTAATTTCCAGCCCTCACTGTGATGTTATAGTTTTTTGTATTTTAACTGCTTTGTATTAGGTTGGTCATGGGAATATCATATTACTACTATCATGCATCATGCATATGATACTAACGTATTACTAGTAGAAAAAAGGCTATCCGTTTGTGCCTCCTAACAACATTAGTTCCGGTTCCGCCACGAACCGGGACTAATGCTGACACGCGTCCCGGTTCGAGCGGGCACGGGGCCCGAAGACATGCGTCCCGGTTGGTAGGGGTGCATACACAAACCAGGACGTATGCTCCCGCCCTCTATAAATGCAATGCCTCAGCCCTCTGCCTCCACTCTGTTTTTTCTTGGTGGAAGGTGTGAGGGGCGTGCTAGGTTTTTTCCCCCTATGCATGCATTCAAGGTGTTTGATGAAATGTTTGAGTGAATGATCCCGTTCAATTTCTCATAGAACAAAAATATAGAAGGTGTCCGAGACGCACTTGAGCTTTCTCTCCTCTTTATTTCCCTCGATCGAGGTTAGCAATCTTAACTTTTCTCTGTCATTGATACAATGCATGTGTCGCTGTGAATTGGTCATTTCACTATTTATGATGTCCTGTTTTTGATAAACTTACTTATATGATGTAGATGAACGGTCGGGAATGGATGTACGGTGATCGGCATGTATCCGGGTATATGAAAGGCGTGGATAAATTTATCGATGTGGCTACGACAAACAAAGAGAATGGTTTTATACGTTGTCCATGTGTTCAATGTCGGAACAACAAGGAGTACTCTTCCTCGAAAATCATTCGCAGCCACCTGATTATGAAAGGTTTTATGCCCAACTATAATTGCTGGACCAAGCACGGGGAAAGAGGGGTTATGATAGAAGATGATGATAATAACTATCATCATATGTTTCCTGAATACAATGATACTACAATGGAAGACAATGGAGAGGAAGGAGGTGAAGAACGGGCATCAGGTGAGCCGGCTGATGAACTTGGTAGGGTCATTTCTGATGCAAAGCGAGACTGTGAAACAAAAAATGAGAAGTTGAAGTTAGAGGGCATGTTAGAAGATCACAAGAAATTGTTGTACCCAAATTGTGAAGATGGCAGCACAAAGCTCGGTACCACACTGGAATTGTTGCGATGGAAGGCAGAGTGTGGTCTAACTGACTCCTCATTTGAAAAGTTGCTGAAAATAATGAAGCCGAAGTTTCCAAAACATAACGAACTTTCCGAGAGTACCTACGAAGCAAAGAAGACTCTCTGTCCTCTAGGATTAGATGTGCAAAAGATACATGCATGCATTAATGACTGCATCCTCTATCGTGGTAAGGAGTATGAGAATTTAGATAAATGCCCGGTATGCAATGCATTGCGGTATAAGATCAGACGAGATGACCCTGGTGATGTTGAGGGAGAGCCCCTCCGGAAGAGGGTTCCTGCTAAGGTTGTGTGGTATGCTCCTATAATACCGAGGTTGAAACGCATGTTCAGAAACAAAGAGCATGCCAGGTTGTTGCGATGGCACAAAGAAGACCGTAAGAAAGACGGGAAGTTGAGACACCCTGCTGATGGGTCACAGTGGAGAAAAATCGAGAGAGACTTCCCAGACTTTGCAGGTGATGCAAGGAACTTATGGTTTGGTCTAAGTACGGATGACATGAATCCTTTTGGGGAGCAGAGCTGCAGTCACAAAGACTGCCCGTGACTCTATGTATCTACAACCTGCCTCCTTGGTTGTGCATGAAGCGTAAGTTCATTATGATGTCAGTGCTCATCCAAGGCCGGAAGCAACCGGGCAACGACATTTATGTGTACCTTAGGCCATTAGTTGAAGAACTCTTCCAGCTGTGGGGCAAACCAGGTGTACGTGCGTGGGATGAGAACAAACAGGAGCCATTTGATCTACGAGGGTTGCTTTTCGTAACCATCAATGATTGGCTTGCTCTTAGTAACCTTTCAGGACAGACAAACAAGGGATATAAGGCATGCACACACTGTTTAGATAAGACTGAAGGTACATACTTGCATAAATGCAAGAAGGTTGTGTACCTGGCGAATCGACGATTTCTTCCGACCAATCATCCCGTAAGAAAGAAAGGCAAGCATTTCAAAGGTGAGGCAGATCACCGGAAGAAGCCGGAACTCCCTGCTGGTGATGATGTATTTGGTATGGTCAAGGACATAGAAGTAATCTTTGGAAAGGGTCCCGACGGTCAATCAGTTCCGAACGACGTCGCTACAGGATACGCACCCATGTGGAAGAAGAAATCTATATTTTGGGAGCTGCCATATTGGAAAGTCCTACGTGTCCGCTCTTCAATCGACGTGATGCACGTGACGAAGAATCTTTGCATGAACCTGCTAGGATTCCTAGGCGTGTATGGGAAGACAAAAGATACACCAGAAGCACGGGAGGACCAAAAAATTATGAAAGACCCAAAGAACATGCATACACAGGACAAGACGGATAAAGGGCGTCACTTAAGTCGTGCCAGCTATGCTCTTACCAAAGCAGAGAAGGAAATCTTTTTTGAAGTCCTTTACAGTATCAAGGTGCCGTCTGATTTCTCATCTAATATAAAAGGGATAATAAATATGGCAGAGAAAAAGTTCCAAAACCTGAAGTCTCATGACTGTCACGTGATTATGACGCAGTTGCTTCCGATTGCATTGAGGGGGCTTCTACCGGAAAATGTTTGAGTACCCATTATGAAGCCGTGTGCATTCCTCAATGCAATATCTCAGAAGGTAATCAATCTAGTTATTCTGCCAAGGTTATAGAAGGATGTGGTACAATGTCTTGTTAGTTTTGAGTTGGTGTTCCCACCATCCTTCTTCAATATTATGACGCATCTCCTGGTTCACCTAGTGGAAGAGATTGCCATTCTCGGTCCGGTATTTCTGCACAATATGTTCCCCTTTGAGAGGTTCATGGGAGTATTAAAGAAATATGTTCATAACCTTGCTAGACCAGAAGGAAGCATCTCCAAGGAATATGGAACAAAGGAGGTCATTGAGTTTTGTGTTGACTTTATTCCTGACCTTAAGCCGATTGGTGTTTCTGACTCGCGGCATGAGGGAAGACTAAGTGGAAAAGGCACGTTGGGAAAGAAAGCAATGATATGTAGGGACGGGGATTCTTTCACTAAAGCACACTACACAGTTCTACATAATTCCACCTTGGCAGCTCCGTATATCGAGGAACACAAGAATATTGTACGCTCCAAAAACCCGGGGAAGCCTGAATCATGGATTACAGATGAACACATGAAGTCTTTCGGTGGTTGGATGCGGACACATCTCTTGAATGACACCACTGTTAGAGATCAACTATACTTGTTGGACGCGTCACCATCTTCTACTGTATTGAATTTCCAAGGGTACGAAATAAATGGGAATACATTCTACACGATCGCCCAAGATAAAAAGAGCACCAACCAAAATAGTGGTGTCCGCTTTGATGCAATAGACGAGAATGGACAAAAGGATACATACTATGGTTACATAGAGGAGATATGGAAACTAGGCTATGGAGTCTCTTTTAAGGTCCCTTTGTTTCGCTGCAAATGGGTCAACCTGAATGGGGAAGGGGTAAAGATAGACCAGTTGTACGGAATGACAACAGTGAATCTCAACAATCTTGGTTATAGAGATGAACCATTCGTCCTAGCCAATGATGTGTCTCAGGTTTTCTATGTGAAGGACATGTCCTCCAGACTGAAAAAAAATAAAAAAAATATGCAAACGAATACATCATATGATGAGCCAAAGCGTCACATAGTTCTTTCAGGAAAAAGAAGCATCGTGGGAATCGAGGACAAGATTGACATGTCAGAAGATTATAATAAGTTTGATGAAATTCCGCCCTTCACAGTGAAAACTGACCCAAGCATTCCGTTAAGTAAAGAAGATGCTCCATGGTTACGTCTGAAGCGATCATAAGGAAGGACATATGCCAAGAAGTTCATGCTTCTATTATGTAACTCTAGTTCATGTCTTTCGCGGTTTGTGGCTTGACCGAAGGATATCTTTTGCGGTTTGTGGCTTGACCGAAACTATATATAGGGGGGCCTTTAGTCCTGGTTTTGTAGTCTTAGTTTTTAATATTAATAAATGTCTTGAGTGTTAGTCCCGTTTTGTGGCTCGACCGGGACTATGAAGAAGTTGTCCCGATTTGTACTTACCATTAAGATCTGATCTCCAAACGCGCGCGATCACATATTAGGGAGTGCCTCTATGACTAGTTTCTTGGAGATGCCGGAGGACTGGGATCCGGCGGCATCTCCCTGAAACTGGTCGTAGTGGTGTCCCTGCTCTCGCACACCATCTTGCAGCTTGTAACTTCTCTAACTAGATCAATACACCTGGGAGCTAACTAATGTCACATATTAGGGAGTGCCTCTATGACCAGTTTCTTGGAGATGCCGGAGGACCGATCCGCCAGATCTCTCTGAAACTGGTCGTAGTGGTGTCCCTGCTCTCGAAAACCATCTTGCATCTTGTAACTTCTCTAACTAGATCAATACACCTTGGAGCTAACTAATTTCACATATTAGGGAATGCCTCTATGACCAGTTTCTTGGAGATGCCGGAGGACTGGGATCTGACGGCATCTCCCTGAAACTGGTCGTAGTAGTGTCCCTGCTCTCGAAAACAATATTGGAGATGCCTTAATCTGGCTGGAGGACTGGACTCACAAGGATGCCTGCTTATAGTACAAGCAGCTCGGCATAGTGTCGACACTTACGACATAATATCGACACTCACCCCTATTATTAGTGCTGACTCGTGTTTTGTCCCGGTTGGTGTCTCCAACCGGGACTAAAGGTTCATTTTTAGTCCCGGTTGGTGACACCATCCGGGACAAGGTACACGGGTCACGGCATAATGTCGACACTCACCCCTATCATTAGTGCTGCCTGGCCCAGCCTGCCGAAATCCCTCCAACCGGGACTAAAGATGAACCTTTTTATTAGTGCTGCACGGGTTGTTTTATGAAGTAACCACCAAAATGCTGTTTCAGAAAGCTACCGTCCCATTTTCCTAAAATACTATACCACCTTACATGGACTATCTCCCAACCGGGACATCTCAAACCTTTTTGTCCATCCCGGGTAAAAAGGACAAATGTCTGCCGAATCGGTAGGAAGTGGTTCTGATTTGTACTACAGGTACATGATCTATCGCCCGTGATTTTTTGAAAAAATCATTTTTAGACTCGCAATATGTGGTTTCTTCAGAGATCCAATGCAAGTTCTAACGATGCTCGTCCCCTATCTTCATGCACGCCGGTTCGACCATAGTTAGAAATTCAAAAAATTCAAAACGGGCATAAGAAATTCAAAAAAAATCCGAACAATGAAAATCCTTCGCGTGGTGTCATATTATGTGACATAGTTGAAAGGAAAAATACCAGACTTGGTATACTGATCATGTTTCGAAAAAACCTTCACAAAATGACCTATCATGTTCGAGGTTTCATGGCTTTCGGTCTAAATGACCGATGTTATGTGCTGAATCACGACATAGTTTGTGATGCTGTGCCTATATTATGCATGCGTGTGGAAATTGGTATGGAGAACAATGTTGCAGGAGGAAGTTTTACTTTTTGTCGCATGGAAAAGCCCTTTTCCATTTTCCGAGCGCAAAAAACGGGTCGTTTTGTGAAGTAACCACCAAAATGCTGTTTCAGAATGCTACCGTCCCATTTTCCTAAAATACTAGACCACCTTACATGGACTATCTCCCAACCAGGACATCTCAAACCTTTTCTTCCATCCCGGGTAAAAAGGACAAATGTCTGCCGAATCGGCAGGAAGTGAGTCCGGTTTGTACTACAGGTACATGATCTAACGCCCGTGATTTTTTGGAAAAATCATTTTTAGACTCGCAATATGTGGTTTCTTCACAGATCCAATGCAAGTTCTAAATGAGGCATTTTTCTTCCCTCCATTTTTCTTCCCGCCATTTCTTCCCACCATTTTTCTTCCCGCCAGTTCTTCCCTTGATTCTTCCTTGATTCTTCCCTCCAGTTATCTTCCTGCCATTTCTCACTATATATATATGTGTAGGGTTGGCCTCCATTGTCATTGCACATCTCTAGACTCATATCTGCAACCTCATCACTCTTTCCCATGACTTCCACCGTAGCACTAACCCCTAGGGAGGCGGAGGCGCTTTGCGCCTCGAACTACCCCTGCCCGCCGGGCTACGGTGTCCTTGTCGGCTGGATGCTGAGCGCCGGTTCCTCCTGCCCCTCTAGGTGTGTCGCGCCGGATGGCCATCATGAACCACTACTACTTCGAGATCACACCGGAGCAGCGAAGGAATCCCAGATGGCATCCCGACTATTTCCCGACTTGGGAAGCCTTCTTCGTGGATCGGCGTGAGAGGGCGCTCGCCAAGCACGAGGAGGATGGCCCACCTCCTCCGAACTTCAACGAGGCCGGCCGTCGGCTATGGTGGCGCGGTCGAACTCTCTAGAGCGTCATGGCCTATGACACTGCCGCCAACTCTAAACCCGTCTGCCCTACCCTCAAGTCTAGCCCACGCGTACTCAGCCTTCAAGGTTCAATTACGGCGACCCGGACGATGACAGCGATGACGGCGGCGGCGAGTACGACGACTATAGTGGCGAGTATTACAGGTGTAGACAGGAGCATGACCGAATCACTCCAACATTGCAAAGCAAGTTCTGTCGATTGTGGCTTAATCTGGCTATGTATCTTAATTTGTATTAGTTCTTCTATGTAACTTTGTATTAGTTGCGTTATGTACTTTAATTCCAGTTCTCTCCTAATAAAATTTTCTTTCCGCCCATTATTTCCCGTCCTTTTTTTCCCGCCCATTAATATATAAAAAATATAAGTTAATTCAAATCCAAATTAAAAACATAAAATGGTTTTGAATTAGTTATTCAAATCCAAAAACTTTTTATGTTTAAAGTTTTTTCTAAATTCCAAATTAATATTCAAAAAATATAGGTTAATTCATTTTTAATTTTAAATGGTTCATATTTCAAATGGTTACATTAATTATTTTTTAAAACAGAAAATGGTTTTGAATTAGTTATTCAAATTCAAACACTTTTTATGTTTAAAGTTTTTCTAAATTCCAAATTAATATTCAAAAAGTATAAGTTAATTCATTTTTAATTTTAAATGGTTCATATTTTAAATGGTTACATTAATTATTTTTTAAAAACAGAAAATGGTTTTGAATTAGTTATTCAAATCCAAACACTTTTTATGTTTAAAGTTTTTCTAAATTCCAAATTAATATTCAAAAAATATAAGTTAATTCATTTTTAATTTTAAATGGTTCATATTTTAAATGGTTACATTAATTATTTTTTAAAAACAGAAAATGGTTTTGAATTAGCTATTCAAATCCAAACACTTTTTATGTTTAAAGTTTTTCTAAATTCCAAATTAATATTCAAAAAATATAAGTTAATTCATTTTTAATTTTAAATGGTTACATTAATTATTTTTAAAAACAGAAAATGGTTTTGAATTAGTTATTCAAATCCAAACACTTTTTATGTTTAAAGTTTTCCTAAATTCCAAATTAATATTCAAAAAATATAAGTTAATTCATTTTTAATTTTAAATGGTTCATAGTTTAAATGGTTACATTAATTATTTTTAAAAACAGAAAATGGTTTTGAATTACTTATTCAAATTCAAACACTTTTTATGTTTAATGTTTTTCTAAATTCCAAAGTAATTATCATTTAAAAAACATTACAAATTTAAATCCCAAAATAAAAAATAAGGCGGGAACAGAGAGAAAATTCCTGAATTTTTTTAAAAACAGGGTCATATGTCCCGGTTGGAGCCACCAACCGGGACTAAAGACCCCTGCGCGCCAACCCTTGGTCTGCTAAAAAAAGTGGAGTATACGTCCCGGTTGGTGGCTCCAGTCCCGGACGTATATTCCTTGGAGCCACCAACCGGGACAAAAGGTCCTTTGGTTATAACTGGCTCGCCTCCTCTTCTTCTTCCCCATCTCACTTCTCTGCTTCTCACCAACGCGCGCACAAGAACCGCCCCTGACGCCGGCAGGCTGCCCGAGCTCGCCGCCGCCCGGCCGCCTCCGTCCTGTCCTGTGGTGAGCTCTCCGTCCTCCTGGACCCTCTCCTGTCCTCCCTCTCGCCTGTTTGAGCCTGTCGGCGTCGCCACTGGCCAGTTCATGCTCGCCGACGTAGATTCGGCTGCCCTCGGACCACGCCGAGCCTTCCTGACCCGCTGCTGGTGCTCAGGCACCCCTCCGTTCTCCTCCTTGCTCTTTGTATCAAGCCCGCGTCGTACGCCTCACCTCGCCAGCTTGTGTTGCCATGGCCATGAAGTCCCTCGACCAAATGTTCCAGCGCCGCCAATTTGTGGTCCCCCTCTATGAGCCGCATCGAACGAGCCCAGTCTCGTTCACTCGCGTGCCCGCAATCGGCACTGGCGTCGCCCACCCGAGGATCCCCATTGCTGATGTCATGCTGACATCAGCATGAGGCAATATAACATGGGGCCCAGTCGTCAGTGGCTGGGGGTAGCCTCTGCCCCGGTGACAAATGACCTCACCCCTGTGATGATGTTACAGTGATGCAATAATTCCATTTAAATTGATTAAACAATTCCAGAAAATGTAATAATCTTGTAAATTCAATAAGTAATTTATTATAACTCAGAAAAATATGTTCAATATATCAAAATGTTCAGAAAAGTGAGAACTATCTATTTAAGCTATAATCATGCATTGTTAAACAACTTTCATAACAAGTTTAATTAGAAGAAGATAGTAGCCCCTCACAGGCAATTCCGGAGTTTCTCCGAGTTAGGGTTTTCACCCCTTGGAACCCCGATTAATTGTCGAGCATGCTTTAGGGTTACATTTCAATGCAATTCAACTTGTCATATCATCATACTTGCTTGATCATTGTATCGATGCCATGTGTTGATTGTTTCGCTTTCTTCCCGGTGTTTGGTTCTTCTCGGTAGAATATTAGATCGAGATCGAAGCCAGAGATCAACACTGTCGAAGCTCGAAGACAAATACTTGACCAACTGTAATCAAGTAAAGTACAAGGATCCTGAAGCTCTGCTTTCGGCTATCAACATGCAAAGTAAAGAATAGCCCCACCATGATATAATCCTATGATTTTGAAAGCATTTCAGTTCTTGCCATGATGCATACGATTCTACTGTGGTCTTTTATCGGTAGATTGAGTGTCCTATCTTATGCATTACTCCATTTGAGATTATATTACCTGATCCACTGCTCCTAGCATATTAGGTTTATTAGGTTTATTAGTTTGGATTATTAGGTTTATTATTAGTTAGGTATTATGCGGTGACCCAGCATACCACTGCATGATGTAGTATACTATAGTCGTTGACATAACACCAGTGAAACACCATTCACGAGTATTACATCCCTCAGAATGGCACAACAGAAACACAACGGGTCCAATACATGGCTTAAATATTACAACTCACTCTTTACATAAGATCCAGAGAACAATCTAGGTATAAGAGAAAAAAGAACTTCTTTACGAAGAAGAATCAAATTTAAACAACGCCAGAACGATTATGCTATTAAGTCTAATATTTAGACTAAGAGGCTGGCATTGCTACTATTGCAACGCTCTACAGAAATAGGTTCTTTGGTTAGAGATAATATTCCTATCGATTCGGTAACCTTCGTATTCACTTGAGTTGATATATATGTTGACTTCCATTTCTTTATTGAAGAGCTTCAGTTGGTCTTGATAAGTCCTGGAGCATATCTTGATGTAGATATCGTTCTAATGGTTTCAGAATCTAGCAAGGGTTAAGAAGATACTTTGAGTACGAGCGTACTCAGCAATTTCACTAGAAAAGAAGTGTTTGATGCACTATATCTACAGCCATAGACCGTAGGTCGTAGGCAATGCAAGTTTTCATAAATATTTCTTTAAAGGTTGCTTTTATTTTGAAAAGCTATGTCCGTCAGCCTTCACGGGTTTACCAGAACCTTCATGTGGTTCCTTTCCCGCCGCGTTCGTAGCTCCTTCCCAGAACAGGGAGTAACAAGTTATAATTCTTACACTCTGCAGAGGTGCGTTACTTTACTCATGAGAGGTCAACTCTTTGTTGCACAACCGGGCAGCTTATTCCCGTCCACAATTCCATGATGTGGGGCCCAGAAGATGATCCAAGCCAATCACTGCCTCTTCATGATCCTCAAGATGCCTCCTTGGTGTACACCATGCCCACATAAAGAATTACGGCAATGGTTTGTACAAACCGTTAGATGTCAGAACTATCATGGGACGTTGAGGATTCCCACCCATATGCTGCATATCCTCTACGAATTACCAATTAAAATGCACCCTATGAGGATAACAGCCACGACCTTCACATCCGGCTTCATGCGAGAGGAAGAAGATACAGCTGACTTCTCCGTCCCATTCCAAATCTCATGGTCAACGCGTAATATACGGCGCAAGAATCACTGGCGACATTGGTTGTTAAGCCCTAGGTGATATAGTTATGAACAGTGGTATTTCAACTGTCAGATTTAATAGATTAATTGATCACCCTGTATCAATAATCAATAGTTCTCATTATTATTGGAAAATAGTGTTTTCTTACCTTTTTCAAATGCAGGTGAAGACAAGACTGGACTTGTAAAATGCTTTACAAAAAATAAACAAAGGACATGAGCAAGTATGAACTTGCCTTTTGTGGTTGCAAAATTATGCAATCACGGTCTTCGAGTCAATTTAAGATCCAAAATTCTAAAATCAGCATCATTGGTCCGGTAAGGACTAATGTTTAAAGAAGCAATATGCTTTTATGCATAAGTAGTGTGATGCACATTTTAAGTGTAAATTCCAAAAATAATGTTGTGCCAAGGTTTGGATTTCGAAAGTGGTTACTTTGGAATGTGTGGTCCTATTGGATAAATTTCGTAGTTGAATTTTTTATTCGAGTTTATGAGTGGTTGGAGTCAACACATATGTAGGAATAAAATATATATTCTTATGACATACTAGTGAGGACTACTTATACAAGATTTCTTATTTAAAGTGGCAAAAAGGATAACCTTCGAAGAAAAGGTTTCTCTTCTAAGGTCTAAATAACCTTGTGGTTAGTTAGTGATGGTTGATGTTATTTGTTTTAATCAAATGGCTTGAGTTTATGCTGCCTTATAGATTAACTACTTCAGACCAAAATTAACTATAAAACATGTAGTCATGTGTATGGTATTATATTTGGACTCTTGGAGACTAAAGTTAACTTTAAAATATAGTTAGTTTCTGAAAGTATGATACTTACACCCTGGTATCTTGTATATCTGAAATGTGTTCTTTAAGTTACTTAAGAATATTTATTCTATTACTTGAGATAATGGTTTCTTAATTCTATGATAGAGTAGTATCATTTACGTTTTATAGATAAGTGAGTAGAGTTTATAATTCCAGATATAATTTCATTTAACTATCCTTAAGTTTTTTATAGTGTTGTGGTAATTGTTGAAATTTGATAATTTAAAGTAAATGGAAAGGATCTGATTTATTCACAAGATGTTCTTTAAGGTTTTTATCATGAGTTGGAATCCTTTGAGAATATAATCTTCACTTAGAGTTGAAGATAGTTTGATATAAAGATATTTATAATGTTTTTAAATCATTAGAGTTTTATTTCATTAATATTTAAGATTTGTACTATATATTAAACTTGTTTTACAAATTTCAAGGATATTAATAAATGTTATTTATTCTTTATGAATTATTAATGAAGTAAAATAGTTTATATTTGATTTGTTAAAATATTTGAATTTGGTTTATCTCAAAAGTAAAATATTAGATTTTTAATATGTAATTGTTATTTTTGTGATCATTTTAGTATATTACATGTATTTTTGTGATTTATACATAATAAAATATGATTTTTATAATGCTTATTGCTTTTTAATTATTTAATAAATATTTAATTAAGTAAAATAGTAATATATGATTACATTTTAAATTATAATTCTTATTTTCCAAGATTTTTGGTATTTTACTTATATTATAAACATTTATCCTTATAGGAATATGAATTATGAAATTTTTATTACTAACTATTTATTTTGTATTTTAAAAAAAATACTATAATATTAATAAATAATGAAAGTGATTTTTATTTATTTTTTATCACCTTTCAATAATTTTGTAAAATTCCATAAGGAATATTTAAATTACAAAATTCTTATAAAAATTTGAATGTCCAAAATTTGACATTTTATTTTATTTGGACAGAGTGTATTATTATGATTCCAAAAATATTTTATTTATAATTTTGGGACTATTAATTTATTTTCTATAATTTTATTGGGTCAGGGGCATTTTGGTATTTTCCAATTGATCAAAAGATCTATTAAATAACCTGGGCTGGCCCCTTGGGCTTATTCGGCCAAAGTGGTCCAATAGGGCAGGGTCAAATGGCTACCCCGAAGGGTTTTGGCCCACCCGGCCCACTCGGCCACCTCTCTCTCCCTCGACCTTATCTCCCCCTCCTCTGACTCGCCCCCGTGCCCAGCGATGCCGCCACCATCGATTCTCGCCGTCGTCGGTCGTTCTGGCCGCCGCCATGGTGCGAGTTGGGGTTGTCGACGACGCTCTTTTGTTCTATCCGCTTGGATTTGACTCCGGGGCTTCCCCGTGGTCAGTTCCACCCTATTCCCGAACTCTAGGGTTCGGAGAATATGCCGTCGCCGTCACCGCGATCCCGCCTGTGGTGGTGTGCTGGTCTCGTCTTGTTCTGGCCGCCACCGTGCAGCTGTGCAGTTGCTGCTGGCCCTTTGCTTCCTCTTCGATTCATCAGCGAGGACCTCGGGTAAGTGGTCTCTGTGGTGAATGTTCATGCTACTGCCATGATTCTTTTTGGTGTGTATCTAGTGGCTTCTCATGTTGAGTGACTATGTGCTGATTGAGTTCATCTCTGGATTAGGGTTCATAACCCCCCTGTTGATCATACTATGATGCTTTATATCTAGTGTTGATCATATTTGATCATGGGAAATGATTGCCTGTTGTGGTTAAGGATTGATAGTAGCCTTGATGATACTAGTTGCCCGTCAGATTTAGTTCTAGTGGTAATTCCCCATGATTCATGCTATTTCTATGGAATCCTTGATTGGATTATGTTGTTGACCTGAGAGTGTATTCTTTTGTCAGAATGCTCATACTGACAGTAATTCCTTTCAGTGATTGCTTACTGAAATTATAGTGTTAGTTTCTATGAGATTATACACACTGAATTAAGTCATTACATGTAATGATTTTTTTTGTGGATGTATGAATTTAAGATTGATTCCTGGCACTTGGCTTCAGGAAAATGATATGTAGTGGTTGTCCCTTTTAACTTATGGAAGCTAAATAAAGCTTGGTTTTAGCTCATTAAGAACTTGTCCTTGTGATACCATTGTATTCTGGCACACAAGTGATTGGGTTTTTATTTCTGGTCTTAGCTTGATTATGCTGGTGATTAATACTGACAAGTTGACATGAAAACTTGTATTAACTTTCTTGCCTATGATGTTGGTCTGAGGCTTTTGGTTTTAATTCCTAGTTAGTTGAATATTAGATTGTTTGAATCTTGCAAGAGTAGAGGTGCTACTCTCCCTAAGATGTGCCCTGATCTTGATCAGATCAAATGAAAATGATCTAAGTTGCAAAGTAACACTGAACCCAGTGATGCTGGTCTGAGGGTTTAGTGTTGAAGGTTCAGCTAGATTTTTTTATCCTTATACTTAAAATCTCTAGGATAGATTCACCCCTCTTGGGTGCTTATTGAGAGATTCTTGCATAAAGCAACACATGCCTTTGTTTAGATATTCTGATGAAAGCATGTGATGGTTTTATGAGACTCACCACAAGATTTGATGTTGGTGTGGTATATTGATGATGATCCTGATCTTGTTCTTGGTCTTGATCTTGATCTATTTTTGCTGTCTCCTAAGCTTGCTCTTGAGCTTGCCTGCTCCTCCTAGATCCTGGGCTTGACCTTACTATCCACCAGATCTATCCCCTTCCCGATGTCACCATTCTGGTGATGTTTGGGTGGATCTAGGTGGTTAGTTTGGTTGCTGTTCTTGGTTTAACTGTTGTTCATCCTGGCTGTGCTATTGTATTGTGTGGTGGAGAGATGCACTGAGGTGCTCCTCCACGGCTGGCTGTGGTTTTGTGATAAAGGCCATGCTTGTGAGGTCGACAGCACACCCCTCTTCATGCTTGTGTGTGTGCAGCTTGTGTGCCTGCTATGCCCATGAGGATAAGCTCAGAAAGTTTGAACTTACTATTACCAATCTACTTTTACCTTGGCTGGTGAATTGGTCCCCCTTTTGGCTATCATTTGCATTCTGGCCTTGAGTTTATGAAAGATGAAATCTTTCATATTGGTTAAACTTGCCCCTTTATAACATTTCTCAATGATGAGATGGTCAAGTGCACCTCACTGACATATCTGAGAGAAATATTCTAACACTGATCCTATCTTATTTTCTATTTAATCTTTGTTTTGCAGGTACAAAAGATAAAGATGAAGATTTAGTGTGGTTTTATATATAGGATAGTTAGTAGATATACAAATGTACTTTTCTTAATATTTTGTAATTTTTCTTTTATAATTCTTGTAATCTTCATTTGGTTCATTTGAAACAAGGATTATTTATTTATTGAAGAATATTTTATTCTTTACTCTTGTGTGAATTGTGAAGTTTAGAATAACTTCAATAAGTTATTCTTGGTAATTTGTTCATGAATAAGAAATGAACTTCATATACCATATTGCTTTTAAATAAGATTTAAGTTATAATACCTTTCTCTTAATTAATTTAAGATTCAAACCTTATATCAAAATCATTTAAATTATAAAACACTTAAGTTTTAAAATCCAAACTCATTTCAAAACACACATAATTCCTTTAAGTTCATATCAGAGTTTATAGCAATCCTTCTTTAAGACTAAACCTATTCTCAAAGTAAGAAAGAAACATTGATCACTTAAGTTTTTATTTGGCGAAAATTTTACCCACATTTTCACAAATAAATGCATGCAACAATTCATATTCCTAAATATACCCTTCGTTAGGACCAAAATACTGGGATGTTACATATTATTAGGTTTATTAATTAGTTATGTGTTATTATTCTTCGGCCCCACTGGTCAGTCACTGTGGGTAGCCCCAGACCCGATGAAAAACTATCCCCATGTGCTGATGTAAAGTGACACAGTAACTGTTTTAAAATGGTTTAATATTTTCAGAAATTGATATAAACTTGTAAATTCAATAACTAATGATTTATAAGTCAGAAAAATACAGATAATATATCAAAATGTTCAGAAAATTGAGAGCTATGTGTATAAGCAATCATAGTACATTGTCAAGCAACTTTAAACCCTAATTTAGTTAAAGAAACATCAACACCCCTTATGTACATGTGGGTTCGCCGGTGTGTCCTTGCTAGGGCATCCCGAACCCTTTTAAATCGATGTTGCACCTAGGGTTAGTGTAGGATCTCTAAATCTGACATGTCATACATATTGATTGCGCATTGTATTATGCCATGTATTGATTGTCGCCTTTCTTTCCGGTATTGGTTCTTCGCGATAGGATCCGAGCCCGAGGGTTTCTCCGAATTAGGGTTTCTGATATTGTAAATTCATTTTTATTATTGTGTATGTATATATTAGGGTTTCTCTGAATTAGGGTTTATATCTCTCAACACCGTACCTAACATTCTCCCTTAGCCGCTTTGACTTATCTGTTTTTCCATCTATGCAGAAAATATGGACCCACACGACAGAGACAAAGAAAAGGAAGAGTTGATCCAAGGTGTGATCCGCGGGGAAGAAAATTTAGATGTATCGACGTTTCTGAACAACTCCGGTGAGGGTGATCCTCTTTTTGCTGGAAGAGACGACTTGTTTGAGGTTGAAGGTGATGCCTTCCACGAGGGAGAAGGCGATGTCTTGTGTGATCGAGAAGACGACCGCTCCGGCGAGGTGCATGTAATATAATTAATTCATTAATTAATCATTTGCTATCTATATAGAAATAGTAACGACAATCTTTCTTCTTTTAGCCATCTGGATCGAAGAAATCTACTGAAAAGAGAAGCCGAGGCCCAACCAAAAAGTTGGGAGACCATGAGAGGTTCATGATCGAAGATGTCGGTGAAAACGGTAAACCGGCGGCTCCCGAAGTTGTCGCAAACAAATTTGTGGCACAATGCGGAGTAATCGTTAGGGACTTAATCCCGATCACCATTCGAAATTGGAATAGGCCTGCTGATGCGGAAGAAGAGGGAACATATTTATTTGTCCCTAACAAGGCCAAAGATTTACTATGGAATAGGCTCATGATTAATTTCAAACTACCGAAGATAGAGCTGGATACAAATGCGAAGGATCCAGTTGAGGACGCCTTAGAACATGGGAGAGCCGTGGAGGCTAAGGTCAGGGAGTGGTCTTTGAAGAAGATGGGCCAGTGTTTCACCAACTGGAAGAAAAGATTGCACCTTGACTATGTCGTGAAAGAGAAGACTCCGGATTTCAAGAAGATTCAGTTTGAGAAGATAAAACCATTCTGGGCTGAGTTTGTGAATTACAAGACATCAATAAAAGCTAAGAAAATGTCTGCAACGAATAAGCTAAATGCTGCTAACAAGAAGTATCACCATACTATGGGGCAAGGTGGCTACAGGGCTGCCATTCCTAAGTGGGAGAAAGTTGAGCAGGAACTGCGTGCTAAAAAGATCATCCCAGAGACAGACGATTGGATCGAACGTGCAAGGAATTGGTTTTATGGGCATGGGGGCAAGTTGGACTCGGAAGGGAAGTGTATATATAATATACGACATAAATAAGACCCCTTGCCAATCGAGAAGATGAGAAAAGCACTAAAGGCTGTTAAAGATGGGGACTTCATTCCCGATAGAGAGAATGATGAGCTCACACTCACCCTTGGAAATAAGGAACATGATGGACGAACACGAGGCACAATAGGCTCCAAACCATGGAGGACTGGGTTTCCCGAAGAGAGGAAGAAATATCCTGATAGAAGTCGTCAGAGGAGAAAGGACAAGGCGGAAGTTGAAGCAGATATTCAGAAAGAGCGAATGCGTATAATTGAAGAACAAATAAAGCAACAACAAGATGAAATTAACGCACTTAAAGAGCAAAGTACTACCGGCCCATCTCAGCAGCACACTGCATTCGATGCTACCAGCCTATCGAATAATCGAAAAAGCAGTGTGGCTTCCATCGAGGTCCCGGGTGATGACAATGACGATGACGATGGTGCACCGACGATGGCTCCTGTTGGCTACCCAGTGGATGATATCACACAGATGACACACTGCGAGCTACATGTCAAAGTTGTGAACATATCAATGAAGGTGGCGGTCGGCTATGCCTTACCAATTGGACCCACACCAACTTACCACTGTCGTCCGGTTCCACAGGGCTACGTTGTTGTCAGGGTGGATGAAATCATGCCCACCTTTGAAGTTTTGAAGATTGACTACCCTGCAGGTGAAGGGGATGTGACTGAACTGGGAGACGCAAAAACGTCACCATTCTATGGCCAAAGGAATGTATCGTGCTTCAAAATCACACGCCAAGGCCATATTCGCCGCCGCCTCACCCGTCTCCAGCGAGGTCGTCGCCGCCGTGGCAGCCGTCTTCGTCGCCTCACCCGGCTTCGTTGCCTCACCAATCTTCGGCGCAGCCATCGCCACAAGCAGCCATCGCGCCTTTAGGATAAAAAAGCGAAGCGCATCGCTACTCCAAGGCCGTGGTAAGAGATCTCCGAAACGTAAACAAGAGCCTCTTCCAAAAGTACCAAATGTTACTCCCAAGAGAGCTTATGACTGTACTGAAGAGGAGACTACGGCTATCGTTGATGCGGAAACGACAGCGTTTTTCGCTAAGATGAGGCGGCCGAAAGAGCCAGAGTTCCCCAGCACCAAAGAAGAAAAAGCCGGAGTGTTCAAAATGCTAAAGACTCTTCATCAACCCGAGCCAAAGCTGTCATCATACTATGAGCGTTCTATTCTCAAGTCACATGCAGCACAAAAAGCCTCGAAGAGCAGTACTGATGCAAGCGAGAAATCTGTTGCCCAGCTCGGAGAACAAGCAAAACAGTCTTGCGCCCCTCTCAAGGTGATTTCCTATACCAATGTGGGGTCGAGCAAATATGGGGCCGAAGAGCAGTATGATCCAGAGGTAGTTGCATAATACAGAGAAGATGCCGCTGCTCAAGGTATGAGTATTGCCCAATACTTATCCCAGTTAGAGTACTTCCCCGTGAGTGAAGTAGCATACAAATACCAGTACGGAAAACCTCTCGTCAAACCTGAGGAGGTAAATAATCTTCCAACAAAAATGCGAAGGTTGCATAACTGGTACATGCATTCCACAAAGGCCGGGGCTAACTGGATAGTGCTGAGGGTTACAAAAAATCATTATGAGAAAGAAATAGATGACATGATATCCATTGAATTTGATGAACTATTTCAATTATTCAATCAAGACGCCTTGGACAAATCGATCATCAGTGCCTATTGTCTGCAAGTACTAATTCTGTAATTAATTTAGTCTCTAGCTATCTCACCTTGTTTACTGCATGTATATAATCATACTGTAATATGCAGAATGAATATTCTCGAATGCAGCAGAGGACAAATCTATGACATTGACTTTATTGACCCATATTGGGTTCATCAAGCTAATCTCAAAACAAGCCCCCAGGATACGGAGGATAATATCGTACACGCATTAAGGTTTTAAGAAACCAGAAGGGAAATACTATTTTCTTACAACTTCGAGTGAGTGTTATTGTCTTGTATACACTTTCTATTTCGCTTACTCGATGTTAAGTATATAATTGATTAGTTATGCATGCGCAGCTTCCACTATATTCTGTAAATCATTCAACTTGACAAAGGGCGTGTACTAGTCATGGACTCGAAACATAAACTCCTTGAGCAGTGAAAGGACATGAAGATGCTTCTCCAGCGGTAATTCTAATCATTACGACACTATATCGGCAACGTTCGTGAATTTTATAATATCAAGTAATTAATAACTTTTTTTATTCGTTTTCTTCACCGGGCAGCGCTTGGAAACGGTTCACCAACAAGGCTAGGGGTGTTTGGAAAGAGGAGCTTACATTTCAAGCACTAGATGTAAGCACCACTAGCTATATCCGCGCATCTCTTTGATTCTAGTTTTGATACCGTTATTATCATGCTTGATTATTATTTTGATTGAACTATGTTCTCGTAAAGTGCCTGACGCAGGGACCAGGGAACAATTTATGTGGATACTATGTTTGCGAGTTCATCCGGCAGACGTGCTGTGAGAAGGGCAGAAATTTAGAGCAACTCCACGTACGCAAACAATACTCTATAGTTTTTAATTACCATCAAATTGTGTTTAGTTTCATTCATATAGGCTGACTCCTTTTTTAAATCAGATCGAACGTCTACGGGACAGTCTTCTGCCAAAGGATCACCTACGAGCAATTCAGGAGGAATTGGCGGGATTCTTGGATGTAGAAGTCCTAAACCCAAAAGGGAAATACTATTCGGGTGTGTATAAACAATAGGGATTGTACAAAGAGCTTATTTTGTATGTAGTGCATGAACTCGATCCGTGTATCGAATGTAATATGTTTGACACTTGGATCTATATTGTCATGATGATCTTGTGTAATATAATGGTTCCTTTATTGATGAGTGCAAAACACTAAATAAACAATAAAACAACATAAATGAATTCTCTGCCGCGGCACAAAACGTGGCCAAAATGCTACCGCGGCAACAAAAGTTGCCAAAATGAATTCTCTGCCGCGGTAGAGAAATGTGTCAATTCTCTGCCGCGGCAGAGGGTTATTTGTCCCGGTTCGTGTTACGAACCGGGACGGTTGCTCCACCCCCCTCGCCCTCTTCCGTGGCCACGTGTACCCCTTTTTGTCCCGGTTGGTGGGACAACCGGGACTAAAGGTTAGGGCTTTAGTCCCGATTGCCCCGTCCCTGTTGGGTAACCGGGACTAAAGCCCCTTACCAACCGGGACCAATGGGGCTGTTCCCACTAGTGTATGATACTATCCTATAGTGTTTAGAATCATCTAGTTGTATCAGTCTCGTGGTATTTGATTACTTGTAGAATCTTAATACAATTTGATGTAAATTTTCTTGTGACATGTGATATGTGATAAGATATCATATTATATTATGATACCACTAACACCTCTCCCTCTTTCATTAATTTTTGTGTCAGATTATCATTTTGCCAAGGTGACATACATGCTAGCCTCATGAATTAATCCCCTATAATTTATTAAGCAGCAAATTCCGAGTGGTAACTTAATCTCCTCTATTTTACTGGAACATCTATTGCCCATCTACAAGATTAATAATGTGTTTTAATAGAATAAGCATATTACGTTTCGAAGAACGCTTTTTTAAGAAAAGGAATATATTGATATCTTAAATAAAATATATTATCAATTATACTCAGACCCTGTAGCAACACAATGCTCTAATGAGCGCACAACAAAAAAATAAAGAAAACTTAAAAAAACATTCGCTACAATGATCTATTGCTTATAACAGCATACCAGACCAAATACTACGAAGACAGCAGCAGAAATCCAAATTCTCCAAAACCAACACCTTCAAGAAAAAACACTACACAAACCCCGTTGTCGCTCGATCATTGATCATAGGTTTTCCGCCTGGAGAAAAATCTGCGCTCTCAAAACAATGCCTTCAGCAAGGCTATTATTAGACACAATCAACTAAGGCTAGACTTTGGGTTTTCATCCTGAAAGTTTAAACATTGAACTTCTCATGTGCTATCGTTCCCACTTTTCGATGCCGCTGTTACAAGTCACGAATCACCAAGTCAATTCCTTATCACCACACGACGACTCGAACCACCATTACTAGTCCTCAGATATCGGCTTCCATGACATTCTCCACACACTGACTTCACCATGGAGTTAAAGAACGTCCCAGGATGACAACATACTGCAGAGCTTCGCCTTGCTCCCTCTAAAACCAAATGGTCAAAAAAATCACGGTTATGTGCGACCAAATCACATCTGATCCGGCAATCTCTAGGCATACCCAAGGGAGTTTACCGATGGAGTCTTGCGGAACACGACACTCCAGCCAGATCAATGAAGACAAGCATCAAGTAGATCGACTTCTTGACGTGAGAGGTTACATAAAGCTTACATAATATGAATGTTTTCCAGCAGAAACATGTGCTGAACCCCATACATCTGAGAACACTAGCTCCAAGGGAACAATGGAAACACTAGTAGAAATAGGGTACGGTAATTGATGACTCTTAGCTAGATGACAAGGATCACAAATGTATGAGTTTATTTCAGGCAAAAACGAGATATTATTTTTCCTAAGGACTTGTTAAACCACAAAGGATGATGGGTGGCCTAAACGACGATGCCATGTAGATGATGAAGGCTTTATTGTAAGAAAAACTTGCTTAGAAGACCCTGTATATGATGGCACTAGTGGGTAGAGACCCCCATAACATGGTCCCTTAAACAATGTTCTCCTTATGGCCTAATCCTTGATAAAAAAGAAATATGGGTGAAACTCAAGAAAAACATTGTTATCAACTGTAAGCTTATGAACAGACAAGAGATTTTTAGATGCACTTGGTACATGAAGTATGTATTTTAGATGTAAGGAACTTTGTGGGATGCATAATGTTGATTGACCAATATGACTTATTTTCATACCGCTGCCGTTGGTGGTGTGGACGCGATCACGCCCATCATACTTGTCATGTGTGGTGAGCTTGCTCAACTCAGATGTGACGTGGTGGATAGCACCAGAATCGGGGTACCAGTTGGTGTCGACGCCATAGGATGCAACATGTGCACCCTTTGTATCTCCATCATCATCGGAGTCATGAAGGTCCTGATAGCGCCACCAGCATGCGCTAGCGGGATGACCGTGGATCTTGCAGATTTGGCATGTGATGTCGATGTAGGGTGTGGGAGCACTGCCATGGCGGCACCCTCCATCATCCCGACGCCCCCCTTCTTCATGGCGCCTGCCATCATCATCACGGCGGCCACCACCATCGTCATGACACCACTCACGGCGGCCATCACGCCCATAGTCATCACGACGCCTCTAGCCACCATCACGGTGATCTCCACTGCCGTGATCACCACGAGGATTACGGTCACGCTCGGGGGAGCAGTCGCGATCACCACGAGGCCTTGAGTCACGGTTGTTGTCACGAGGTGGAGGACGGGTGGCGACGTTGGTGGAGGAGGTGAAGCCAGATTCTTGACTTGTTTCTGACAACATTTCTTGTCAAAGGTCGTGAGCACAAATTTGATCAAAAAGGTCATCGAGAGTGTTACCAGGGTTGCCGTTAATGGATTCCACAAGGGAGTTGTAGCTGGCGTCGAGTCCATTAAGGATGTACCCCACCATCTCATCTTCTTCAATGATTTTGCCTACAACAGCGAGCTTGGAGCTGAAGCCCTTCATCGTCGAGGCCGTCAGCTGGTTCTTCTTGGTGTTGTTCATCGCCCCTCTCAGATGATTGATCTTGGTCCGAGAGTGGGAGGAGAACATTTTTGTGAGGACAGTCCATACCACTGCAGATGTGGCGAGCCCCATAACATGGGGGATGACTTCCGGCGACAGCGAATTCACAAGGAACCCAAGCACCGTTTGATTCCGTGAGAGCCATGTTGCATAGGCAGGGTTGGGGATTGTGATCTTCTTCTTGTTTGCGTCTTCAGCCTCCAGGGTCTTCTCCGGTGCGCCATCGGTCCTATCGAGCAAGCTGAGGGCCTGAGCGCCCACAGAGGGGGGGGGGGGGGGTAGACGAGGGTCTTCCAGAAGAGGAAGTTGGCCCTAGTCAACTTGACGAAGGAGGGGGGGGGGACCCAGTGCGGTGGAGAGCGCCATCGACGACGAGGTGGCGGCGGTGGCAGGATGCGGCAACGGCGGCGGCTGATATGTAGTTGTGTGGTTTTGTGTAGATGGGTATTTTTGACGACTAGATCATGAAAGAGGATGCTCTGATAACATGTCAAAGGACTGGTTTTGGCAGGAACGATATTACTTCGTTGGAAGCATCGGTTTCATGTTGATATAGTCGTGAAGCAAACAACCTCACGAGGGGCGATCAGATGTCAATCTCATCTTAAGAGATCGTTATCTCTCTCTCTCTAACTTAAACATGAGGAGTACTGCTCCTTTTACAATATGTGAAAGGCACACGTATAAACTTTCCTAATGCACGTACATATTGCTAACTCGTTAACAAACGCCTTGTCTGGCTTGGCCTCTGCCATGGCCGTTAAGACCATGCCGCTTGCACGTGCTTCCGGGTGCAGCAGGAGTAGCGTAGTAGCGTTTACCATGGACAAGCTCAAAGCATGCTCCTGCTCCTGCTCGATGTGGACGATGCTCAACCTCTGGATTTCTTCAACGTTGAACTACACATACAGTCATTGGTATTCATGGGAGAGAAGGAGAAAAAAGAAAGGGACATGATGAGAAGAGCTCCACAACGCCATGGAAGTTATTTATAGAGTGCGGCAGAGGGAGGCTGATGATTTCATTCAAATTCTACAAAAATGGCACCATGGTTTAGTTTCCTCCTATTTGTAGCCCGCTTAGCAAAAATCAAACGAAAATTTGGCAGCTAATGTGCGCCATTGTTTGCAGCAGTCATGGAAGAGTTTGGCGCGCGAATGGGTGTCATTGTTTGCTGAGCTTGGGAAAAGGAGAGGACTGAGACTGAAGGGACATGCGGATGACTGACCAATGCATGCATGCATGTTAATGGAGAGAGAGTGCGTAGCCTCCGGGGTATTTTAGTCCAGGATGTTTTTCTCCACAGCAATGCATGGGGTTCTTGGTATACGAGTCCAAAATTATACGCATCTTAAAATGGGATAGAGGGAATACAACCTCAATCTCTTTTCTTATTAACTATAATGCCATATAAGTAAAATGTTTAGGATATAGCGCTAAGGAACGCCTATTGTGAAAGGCCTTAGCTAAGATAACAACACTCTATTTCTTCATTAAATGATATGTCACATAGGCAAAGCATTTAGGATAATGCGTTAAAAAACATCCATTGTAAAAGGCCTTGGGACTTTTCCAATGGCCGTTTTTTAGCATGGTATCATAGGCAAATTGCTTATATGGCACTATATTTAATAAAAAGAGAATGTGATGTTATATCTTAGCTTAGCTACAAGCTTTGCATGGTATCATAAGCAAAATACATGGTTAGTCCAATCATATGTATGCATGTACTTAAAATTATTAAATGTAGATTCAAGTTTTAAGATACAAACCATTGTACTAGTAGGTGTCTTTTAAGATACACCACTACCTAGGATAACGAACTAGGATACACTTTATTGTGAAAGACCTTATTTAAAGTGGCGAAGCTTTCCTAGGGAGAGGATCCCTATTTTAGAGAACACCTTAAAGATATATATCTTTTTGATCCTAATTAATATATATCTTAAATATTTTTCCTAAGCCGTGTGTGCGTGCGCACGCCTTAGTGCTGCCACTGCGATGGCACAAAACATATTTCTTACATGCCGTGTGCTCTTTCAGATTTTTTAAGTTGAGCTAGAGTTCGTTCGAACCGAACACCAACTCATCGACGTGTTGATCAAGCCACTTGGTCAGAGTCCGCCTCGCGGAGCTGCGCTCAGGGATCGACATGGTGGAGGTGACATCTGGAACTCAAGCCTAGGGAGTGAATGTTAGAATAGGATTGTGTTTTGTAGTCCCACTCGATCGGGAGTGTCGGAGTCAGGTTCAACTGGAGGAGTGTCCCAGTGGAGTACGTAGTGTCGGAGTCAGGTCCAACAGTTGTCGGCGCTGTTAGTCGAAGCGTCGTATCAGTGTCCGATTGGATAGTAGCTTTTGACTTAGTATTTGCAGTCCCTATTTAAACGGCAGCATATATAAGCAATGAGAAAAGCGTGGCAAACCATATCAGTGTGTGTGTTCTTGCCTCTCCTTCTTCTTCCCCGCTCCACTCGCCTATATATGTCTCTGACTCGCCGAATCCCGCGTTCGGGTTAAACAAAACTGACGTAGGATGCCTTCAAGATGATTTTTGTATTTGTGTTTCGGATTTCTGCACAGTACGTGATGCAAGTTCCTGCTGTGTTTTATTTGATGATGATATTGCAAATGTGAGTTTGGAAGATATTGCAAGAAGCATGTAATTAAAGAGCTAGCTAGCTCCGTTTCATTTATTTATCATGTGCTTCCAAACACCGAGCCCCGGTCTGCTGCTTGCAAATCTGAATCGGCACAAACGTCCTGAGTGTTTTCGCAGAATGTTGAGAGCAAAGTCATCTTCTTCTCAAGTATGCTCTGCAGGGCAAGATAACCCAGAAAAACTCCGATGTCTACACAACTGAATGGTACTATATATAGGTTCACTCAGAACGACGACGCTAGCTGCACAATACCCCTAGGAAACAGGATCGCTAGGTTAGCCGATATACATTACAAATTTCTTGTTGCAAATAAAATAAAAGCAGCTAGCTATGAATTAACTCTTCATGCATGGACGGTGTGACCATCAATCGCCTCCGCTATGTCGGCGGCCATGGCAGACAGCCGGATGCTCGCCTTGTTTTCGTCAGACACCGGGTCCTTGGGAGTCAAATTGCCCTCCATCAGGGCCAATTCACAGAAACCTGGTTGTAACGAGGCGTCGCTGAGTTGTGGCGACGCCGTCTCGACATGGCCGGCGAGGAGGTCGCTGACCGCTCCGGCGATCCGCTGGTCCATATATATGTAGAGATCCAGGCAATGGTTGAGGCTGTCGATAAGATCCGAGATGACGCGCACCGTGGACGTAACGTTGGAAGCCGTCAGGTTGGCGGCGGCGACGGCGACCCCTCGTGCGTCGGCGGCGGACGCGGCCACTGGATCGGCCGACAGCATTTGCACGCAGTAGTCGTAGGGAGTTCTCCAGGTGGACTTGGCGGCCGCGACGCACGTTGATGTCAGCCGCCCCGAGGAGAAGAAGGACAAGAAGGGACGACATGCGCTGCTGGTTTGCCATTGGCTACACTAATTATCAAGCAACCCACGCTGGCGGAGCGGCCGCCGCAGCGCCTATTTATTATGCATGGTTAGTCGAGTTGAGAGTTTGTTGAGGGAAGCTACTAGCTCGGGATCTTTGGAAGAAAATTGATGATCTTTGTGTGGCACCATACCGTACGTCAAGAAAAATACTGTAGGATCTTTGTGTGGCGCTCCGTTTCTTCCTCAGTCTCATTTCCAGAATTAATTGACAGAGCCTTATATAATATCGGTGGATTGGGACCTGCTTAACACGGACGCAATGTTGCGGGCATTGTCAGGGCCGTCTCCAGAAATTAGGGGCCCGTGTGCGAAAATCAAAACATGGGCCTAAATTTCAGAAAAAGTATACTTTTCAGCACTTTGTTGACACTTGGTTTTTCTGAAATTCATGATTCTTTCTATTACATACAAAAGAGAAGTATTACTATAAATCAATTCAAACAATCCAATTGCATATGAATGACAAGTGAGTATTTTTATTTTATAATTGTGACGGAAATTTGCTACTACAATCTGCAAGATCATGGATCATGGATGAAATTCAAACAATCTGGGACCTTTTTTTCTTGCGTGAGGCCGACCATTAATGGAATTGGAATTGATCGATACTTTTTTTCTAGCATAAATCGATCTAGCAGATGGAGCTGGCCACTGGGAGATGGCTTCATGGTCAACGCTGCTAGCGATCGGCAGGAGGCGCAGCTCTCGGGAGCAAATCAGGAAGCATCCTGGCGGATTTTCATGGATAATAGCGCTAGGCCTATAGATTTTTGGGGCCCCAAGAATTTGGGGGCCCTGTTCGGTCGAGCACCTCGCTCATGGCCATCGACAGCCCTGGGCATTGTCATCATCTGTCTCGAATCACGCGTCAATCCACCTACCCGTGAGTGCAGCGCTTTCCGGCCAAAAAAGAGGTTTAGGTTCGAGATGTTTTGGCTAAAGCTAGGCTTGGGTGTGTGATCGACCCATTCAGGAGGTTGGACGCCTTGTACCGGAATGCTGCTGAATATTTGCAGGCCTGGAGTCAAAGAAAGACGGGGAATATCAAGCTCAAGATTGCGATTGCAAACATGGTGTTGGATTCACTCTAGAATCGAATATGAAATTGACAAGTGTAAAACCTAACCCTAGAGAGGTAGGCAGATTAGAGGGAATAGCACACCGCATCGGGGTGGCTGTTTCGCGTTTATATAGATCTCAAATACATGTACAATGGTTTACCCTAAAAGATTAGAAGTGGGCATATGGGCCTATGTAACAACTTGTCTAATACCCTTCCTCAATCTTAACTGTATCTAGCAGATTAAGATTGCGCCTACAATGCTCAAAGAGTGGTAGCGGCATTGGCTTGGTGAAGATGCCTGCAAGTTGGTCCTTCGATGATATAAACTTGATGTGTAGGAGCTTCTGGGAAATAAGCTCATGCACAAAGTGGTAGTCGACCTCGATATGCTTCGTGCGAGCATGGAACACCGGGTTCAAACCATAGAACAGTGTGGTGACCCAGCATACCACTGCATGTTATAGTATACTATAGTCGTGGACATAACACTCACAGAGCACCATTCCGCAAATATTACATTCTCAGAATGGTACAACAGAAACAAAGCGGGTCCACAACATACATTATTATTATTATTACAACCAGAAATTACATGACGACTTCGAGATCCTCCTAGGTCCATAGAGGTATCCCGATGACTCAGGGCTAAACTACAATAACTCTGAGAACAAGATAAAGAAGCAAACTAAAATTTAAGGTTTATACGAGATTTAATATAGATAGAGGATAGAGATCTATGCTACTGGATTTGATCACTATATGTGATACATCTACTCTTCAGATACTTCGGTCTCCATTCCATAGATGTTTTCGTGATTGTTCCCTTCGACGCTTCCAGATACTTCTGGTTCTTCATAGCGAAATTCTTCTTGGTCTTCCATTGGATAGAGTATTTCCTTTTCTTTATCTTTAATTTCTTCGAAATCTTGCAAGGGTTAAGAAGATACGTTGAGTACGAGTGTACTCAGCAAGTTCACTAAAAAGGAGTGTTTGATGCACTATAACTACAGCCACAGACCATAGGTCGTAGGCAATACAAGTTTTCATAAACATTTCTTTAAAGGTTGCTTTTATTCTGAAAAGCTATGTCCGTCGGCCTTCACAGGTTTACCAGAACTTTCATGGAGTTTCTTTCCTGCAGCGTTCGCAGCTCCTTCCCGAAACAGGGAGTAACAAGTTACAGTTCTCACACTCTGCAGATGTGCGTTACTTTACCCTTGAGATCAAATCCTTGTTGCACAATCGGGCGAATCTTTCCCGTCCACACTTCCTATGGTGTGGGGCCCAGTAGATGATCCAAGCCAATCACTATCCTTCTTCGCGACCCCGCATACAACGCAATTTTTGTATGGCCAGACTCAAGGTACACCTTTCTCCGTATAAAACGGCTATACCTTAGTCGGATACACACAACAACCATTAATATTATAAATCTATCTTTTGTAAGCCCAGATTCACGGTAGACCTTTCCCCGTATAATGATTTGCAAAAATAAATTTGTAAATCTTTGACTTATAGTTAGTTAAAGGTTTCAAAAGAATACTATATAGTTGATTGTTTACACCTAGAAAGTATCATAAATTATAATTATGGGTTTAATATATTTAGAGTTAAAAGATTGTGTTTTGAATATGATTATTTCTTACATAGGAAATAGTTTTAAATAATTAACAAAACAACTATCTCATTTTAATAATTTAGATAATTGAAGATATATGATCTAATAATTTTAAAATGTTTTTGGAATAATATATTTAGTATTTTCCTAGTAAATATTCTTATTTGAAGTCTTAAAATTGAATTTTATTTATTTTTAGGTATTATCTTTATTTTTTATAAAGTTTCTCAATTATCGAATGTCCTTAAATATTTTTTTAAAGTTTTATTTATAAAAAATTTAAGTTATTATTTTTATGAGATAAGATATTTCTTTTTATGTATAAACATGATTTTTATTTATTTTTAGGATTTTTTCTAAATTTACTAAATTTCATTTAGATATTTAAGAGTGTTAATATTTATTTACATTTTATTTCACTCTAATAAGTAGTATTATAATTTTTTAGGTAGATATTATTTTAATAAACATTTTGATGTATTAAAAATATATTTAAAAATTTTCTATATTTTTTAGAGCTTTAAAATGTTTAGAGGGTATTTTGGTATTTTTATTTTACAGCCTTTTATTTGTTTGCTAATTTCCTTATTACCCAGTCCTAGGCCCACTGGTCAGTCTAGCCCACTGGGTTGGCTAGACCACCAGGTCTTGTCCAGACCACACTTCTCACCCCCGAGCTTCCTCCTCTTCTTCCTCGTGCGATGCTGCGGGGTTGCCGCCGTCGCCGTACAACCATGGCCTGCTCCGGTCTCCTTGGCCGCCTCCATCAGTCGCCCTCAACCCTCTCCCCTCTGATACTCCTTCCTATCTAATTCGATATGTTATTCAAACCTTCTTTCATTCGTCCCCACTACATTCCTGTTGCTAGGGTTTCGGCCTTCAACTCTGATGTTCTTCGGTGACCCCCGTATCGTGATGGTGGCGAGGTGGTGGTGCTATTATGCTGGTTGTCGGCCATCACTGCCGTGACGATGAGCTAATGCTTATAGAGCGGCTTGGCGCAGGTCGAGCGCCGTAGTGCTCCTTGTGCCGCCGTGCTTGGCTCTCCGCAACCGCCCGGCTACTACCCGGCGACCTATGTCTCGCCTCTAGGTAGGTGTTCCCTCTCTCTGAACCTCTCTGGTGCCATCCTTGGTTAGAGTTTTCCCCCTTACGATTCATGTGTAGTTTATAGTAGCCTTGCTACTGATCTTGCCGAGTAAGTTGAATTTGGACTAGGTTATAGATGGATATCAAATTTTCTAGTGGCTTGGTAATGTTGTAGATCAATCTTGTTTTGCGGATCTTGCCATGGAATTGTGCTGATGTGAATCCTAAGTGACCCCAAGTAAACTCCTAGTATCCAGCTAGTTGTAGTCTGGTTTGGATTTTTGGTTGTTGGAATGCTTATTCAAAAATTAATGATTACTGTTAGCTTCCAGATCATGTACATACATGATCTTGGGTGGATTACTGTTGATATGTGATTGACTTAGCTACATGATTATGCTGATAGTGAAACAATAAAAAAGAATAGGGTGGCTGGTTAAGTTACTAGAGAATGGAATTCTCTCTTATGTGGATCTGCTCTGTAACAAAGCTTGCATGTACTCTTTACTACTGCCAACCTGTTAGTGGAGTATTCAGATGATTCTTAGAGTTCTAATCTAAGAAGATGATCTATTTACTTGTATGGATAAACTTTGCAAGTAAAGCTTGCTTATGATCTTGTTGCTACCATCATGGCAGTGTTTATGTGATAAAGCAATAATCCTTTTAAGATGATTTCTGTTAACTAGTAGATAACTCAAGTTATACAAAGTTGTGCCTGAGTTATCCCTGTGGTAGTAAGCTGTGTGGAAAACACATATTGTTCCTATATACATATATGCTTGAATCCTAAACTGGTTGTTAGGAAGATGATAGATTTTATTTGGAGTTTTTTTACTAAATGGTTAGCTAGTTATTAAAGCATCTAGTGGTTGTTTCTATGTTGTTTGCCACTGTGGTGCCTTCTTCTAGATTGAGCACAGTGGTAAACAATATATCAGCCATTTAGGAGGCTTGACTGCTTTGCAAGGAATCTAAATTTAGCTGTCAATGATGTATGTATTGATTGAGGCTCAAATGGTAATAATAACATTTTTTATGGTTTGTTTCCTTAGCTCAATGAAGAGTTTTGGAGCTATGTATTGGTTGTCAATCGAGCATCATTAAAAATATGATTCCTAGTGTATACTAGGGAAATGATTAATATTTTTCTAATGGGATTTTCTAGAGTGACTTCTGGTAGTGTATATACCACTGTGGTACCTCTAATTAGAGTGGGCACACTGGGTATATACCTAACATGATTTGCTACACTCAATCTTTGAATGGATGAAGTTGGAACCATTTACTGGATATAGTTTGCATGTAAGTTAAGGATTTTGGAAGTCCCTAGCCAGTGATGCAAAAGACTGAGGCCAACTTCTTAGAGAGATAATAACAGATTTCCACATGTGTTGCCAAATCCTGGGATGATCTTGTACTCCATTTGAGTACAGATCTAAGGATATAACCCCTATTCCAACCATCATGCCTATAATTGTTAAGAATGGATACTATGCATGATTTCTGGATGCTAACCTGCTTTGTAGAGTAAACAAATGGATGAATCTGGATATGTTTGTGGTGAGCTTGATGATCTGCTACTCCAGACTTGTCCTTCTTATTTTCCTGATTGTATTCAACTCCTTTTATCTCCTGCCTGATCTTGATCACCTTCTTGTTCTAGCTCATGGATGGCTCCTCTGAGCAACCAGAGTTAGGGATATGATAGTGGTTTGACTGCGTGTTATTTAGAGAAATCTAATAAGAACAAGTGATGTTCTTGGTGGTGTTTTTGAGCTAGTGGAGAAACTATGGGTCTGGTGGTGGTGTGTGAGAAGGATATGATAGAAGCCCTGCTACGGCTGGTGCTTTCTCTCTATCTGCTGCTCTCTTGTGGTGTTGACAACACACAGAGTTGCATGTGTTGTGTGAACTGCATATGTGCTTGCCTCCTGTGTGTGGATCAGATCAAGTAAATACTGGATATATTCTGGTGGTTTTACCTTTACTATTTACTTGCTTGGTGAAATTTGCCCCCCTTTTGTCTGTTATGTCGTTCTAAGACAAGTGATCTACTGATAAGAACAGATGTTGTTTTGGTGAAACTTGCCCCTTATTAACTCTGCTCAAGGATGTAATGAACAGTGCACCTCAATGTTAGACTGAGAGCAAAATTACTAACACTAACCCGTTACTCCTTTTCTCTTGTTTTGTTTGAGTTGATTTGCACGGAAAAAGATACTGATAGAAGATTAGATTAGGAATTATTTAGTTTTAGGTGTTTTCTTTTTATCTATTTTTGGTAATTTCCTTTTCTGTCAAGAAATAATGTAAAGAACATTGCAATGCATTAGTTTATCTTATTATTATTGTAACCATTTCTTATTATTTCTTTGTTGTAAAAGGATAATGTAATATATGTATATATTCTTTTAATAAAGAGTTCTTCTATTTGTTTTATTGTTGAAATTCATTTTATATTTTCTTTATCCAATTGTATTGTTTTATTATAATATTTCCTTTATTCTTTTATTATAAAATAATAATGTAATGTTAGTCTTAAATAATATTTATACTTTTGTTTATAATACTTGTATTTGTCTTACTAGCAGAAGTGCCCATGCGTTGCATCAGATCGATAATTTATAAAAAGAGAACTAAAATAAATATGCAGTAGACATTTTACAGTTTGTACATTTATAATTAGCCCACTGCAACACACGCAACCACCCACTGCAAAGCACTCACGCGAGGGCCACCCACACGCACACGGACCCGTCCCAACACGATCGATCCCCATCGCCCCAGCTACCACCCCCGCTCTCCTCGATCCCGTCCACGCACCTCCTCTGCCTTCCTCTCGCATGAGCGCCGCCGCTCTTGCATCAGCTCAGCTCGTATACAGTATCAGTCTACCTGACTCGATGGCTTCCGGTGAGGACTTCATGCAATCTGACCTCACTTATGCCTGCCTCGCGCTACCACATATAGAGGTTAAACTTATTCACGGGTCATTTTTTTTGAAGCATTCTACGGCGGGCAAAAAAGCCGGCCTGAACCAATCAAATTAAAGAACAAAGTTATAAAGTTTGATTACAAAGCCATAAGAAAAGAGAAAACCAAGAAAACTAGGTATCGGCCTAGTAAATATATGACAACAGAAGGGAGATGAAAGAGAAGAGGAATAAGAAAAGAGAAAGCCAAGAAAACTAGGTATCGGCCTAGTAAATATATGACAACAGAAGGGAGATGAAAGAGAAGAGGAACCTAATGAGAGCCTAGATGAGCGAACATCACCGCCCAATTTATCTCTAGGGCCGCCCAATTTCTCTAGTTTTACATAAGCATCTGTGCACTGGCTTGCTTGTCTGAGATAGATGTTCTATTTAAGGCAGTAAATTTCATGCTAATTTATCGATGTGGGACTAAAAGCAAGAGCAGCGCGAGTTGGACACGGTCTGGTGAAACTATCTGTGAAGCACATGCACGATATGGTGGGCCATTGCTGGTTTTTAGAAGTAGCGTATACAAATTTCGGTATAGATTTACGGGACTAGGCCCATACACTCGTATGAAAAGAAACTCGGCGTAAGATACCGACGGGAATACGCCAGTACAGTTTGAGTTGAACAAAACTCGATCGTACAAAGAAAAAACAATTGAACAATTACGTGACTTATGTGTGGCATGGTGGGTAATACATCAAAATTATTAGGGGCAAAATTGTCCAAAAAAGTATTGGACCGGGAGAAACACTTCGTGCTTTATTATTCGGTATATATATAGATTGTGATTAATTATTTATAATTCAAACTTCTCCCCTCATAATTCCAGAAAACAATAGAGGTCATGTCAAATTTCATTGCACTCCCCCTGGATGACACTAAACCTAATTCAGAGTGAGAATTCTGATCACTCTAGTCTTTTAATTTGGCAAAAAATTACCCGGATTTTTAGATACATGCATGCAGATGCACAAAATCCTAAATCTACCCTTCGTTTAGTCCCAATGCTGGGATGTTACAAACCGGTGGATGGTCTTGTGCTATCCTCAAATCCTGAAGTAGAGACTAAACCCAGATAAGTTCAGATGTGGCATTTGAAAGAGCTTTGTACTCAGACTCGGCGCTAGACCTCGAGAGTGTAGCTTGCTTGCGAGCACTCTAGGCGATCAAGTTAGGAGCATAGAAGATGGCATGCCCCCTCCCCCGTTGATCGCCTGTCATCAGAACTACCGGCCCAATCAGCATCAGAGAACGCAGACAAGAGCCCAGAGAGGGGTGACCGAAGATGAACACCATAATACACTATGGAGCTAATGTAGCATAGAATCCGCTTGACAGCAGACCAGTGGGGGTGTCGTGGAGTTTGAATATACTGGCAGACCTTATTAACAGCAAAGGATAAGTCAGGTCTGGTAATGAGCAAGTACTAAAGTCCACCAACGATACTGCGATAGTTGGTAGCTTCATCCGGAGATAACAGAGCACCATCAACACTGGAGAGCTTCTCCGAGGAGGACATGGGAGTGGACACAGTGTGGCACTTGAGCATACCATCTTTGCAGATCAAGCCAAGAGCATATTTCTTCTGAGTGAGGGCTAGACCACCAAAAGACTGAGAAACCTCCAAACCAAGTAAATAGTGCAACAGACCTAGATCCTTGACAGCAAACTCGGACTGCAAACCCTGAACCAAGTGATCGGCTGCAAGTGACAAGGAGCTCACCAGAATAATGGCATCAACATAGACCAAGAGGAACATAGTGACATTAGGTAAGAAGGAATAGCGAGGTGGCAACAGTAGAAGGAACACACCCATGAGACGGCAGAGCACTCCCTAGACAAGCATGACATGCACGAGGCGCTTGTTTGAGGCCATCGAGAGCCTTAACAAGACGACATAGATGATATGGCCAGGATGGATCAACAAAGCCAGGGGATTGTCTCATATAAACCTCCTCAAGAATTCCATGGAGAAGCACATTTTGAACATCGAGCTGACGAAGGTGCCAACCATGGGTAACAGCAAGAGACAAGATCAACCGAATAGCGGTGGGATTCATGACGGGACTGAAATTATCCTCATAGTCCATCCCATAGTGCTGTTTGAACCCTTTAGCCACGAGACGCGCTTTGTAGCGCTCAATAGAACCATCAGATTTCCTCTTGATCTTGAAGACCCATTTGGAGTCAATGATGTTGACCCCGGACAGAGGTGGAACAAGCCTCCAAGTCTCGCTGCGCTGAAGAGCCTGGAACTCCTATTCTATAGCAGTACGCCAATGAGGAATACGCAGAGCACCATGATGCGAGGACGTCTCAGTAGACGGGTCAAGGATAACATGAGCTGAGCAGGCAGCAAGAGCCAAGCAACGGAGCCATCCGTCCACACTTTGGGGCGAGAGTTCCCAATGCAGCTACGGGTGACTGGCCGTGGTGGTGTAGGAGCAAACGACGTTGAGGCGCTGCAGTCCGGCAATGTGTCAGCGGCCGGTGAGGATGGCGCACTCGGACTGGCTACATCAGCCGGCGACGCAGCAGACGGCCCAACGGACGTAGGCGAGGGAGGCCCGTCAGGCTGCTCGGGGGCAGGCGAGGCGAGGCGGCTGGGCCCAGTCAAGACGGGGATGCGTGGGCCAGGCGAGGCTGTGCAGTGCGGCCCGGGCGAGGGTGGGCCACGCGGCGCAGCCAGAGAGGCCGTCGTGCATGGATCATGCATGTCGCCGTGATCGACGTGAGCCGAGCGAGGCGAAGGAGCAGCTGGTGCAGAATCGTCGAGCAGCTCCAAGCGTGCACCGCGGCCGGTTCCTGCACCATGGTTAGACAGCAAGGAAAGTGTATATGCGACATCCTCAAATTGGTCAATAGAAATAGGCAAGAATTAATGTTGGATGGTGTGGTTGAGGACGGTAAATTGGCAAAGGGGAACACGTTCTCGTAGTAGATAACATCACGCGAGATGAACACTCTATTAAAGGGCACATGTAAACACTTATAACATTTGTGGAGGGAGCTATAGCCTAAGAAGACACATATTTTTAGAGGGAAACTCTAGTTTGTGGTTATTATACGGTCTAAGATGGAGCCAGCAGGCACAACCAAACACCTTAAAGAATGTGTAATCAGGAGTTTCATGCAGCAATGTTTCAATCCGGGTCTTCATGCCGAGGACACGAGTAGGCAGCCGATTGATAAGAAAACAAGTCGTAGTAAACACATCACTTAAGAGTTAAGACTAGTCTCTACAATATGATGGTGTTTGCGCTCTATAGCACCGTTCTATGGTGTGTGTGAGGACATGCAACATGATGAATAATGCCATGTTTCTAGAAAAAGGAGTTGAGGTTGCGATACTCGCCCCCAAATAGATTCAACGCAGGCAATTCCCAAAATATGCCAAATCCATGTGCCCGGAGACAGCGTATTACATAGACTATATAACCTGAGAAGTAATTTACCAGGCAAAATTAGATGTTCAAACTGCAATAATGAGGCTGTCCCTACTAGTATTCATACAAAAGATGATCAAACTTAGCACGAGTAATAGACGAAACATTAGAGGACAGTACTGATGCTGCTTACAGTGTAAAAGAAGCAACGAGCGATGCAGGACGAGCCAATGATTTAAAAATACGCCTCTGCCTCTTGATTACTTTAAGATCATCACCCCCTTTCACCAAAGAGTATGTGCGCTGAATAACACGTGCTTTCTCCAAGATGGTATCTCGATCACTAGCAGGAACATCAAAGGAAGAGAAGCAGCCCCTCATCCCCAGGGCGCAGAGCTGCTGCCCCGGAACAATGCCACCCTTTGGAAGGTCCAGCTTTAATTTTACCATGGACAGCTGGGTCTTGCCGGTGGGTGTATCCTTTGCCGGGAATACAGCCATGTAGTATACTGCGGCAGCGCCGCCGTCGTCTTTGGAGTGGGCGACGAAGAGGTGATCGCCGATGGGTATGGCCTGGCCAAGGAAAGGCAGGCTCTTGGTGTCCACCATATCCCACACTTGTCTTTCCATGTCGAAGGCACATGTCCCCTTGTCCTCCTGCTGCTGCTGGTGGTGGTGGTGGAAGGAGACGGCGACGGAGAGGAGGATGTGGGAGTCGACGACGGCGTAGGCCGCAACACGCACATCCGGCGGGTCGACGTACTCTAGCGGGTTGATGCAGTACGGGAAGATGGGTGGCGGCGGGAGCGCATATATAACACGAGCGACGGCGCCTTTGCAGTTGGTGAAGCTAATGAGCTCGAACCATGGCAGGAAATCGGGGCACTTTATGTTATGGATTTTGGGGCGGCTGGAGAGGACGTAGAGCAGGCCGCGCTGGGGAATCAGGATAGGGTTCACCTTGTTCTTCAGGATTCTGGGGCCTGCCGACTCCGTGGATGTGGATAGGTCGTAGAACGTGGAGGGACATCTGCTGTCCCCGCCGACGGGAGTCCACAACCGCGAAGGACATGCCGCGGTCCGCGGATGGCGTGGCGCAGGGGGACCATCACCGGCGGCGTCCTTGTGCCGCCGGCAATGACGATGGAGTGCGAGGGCTCCTTGTTGCCCTTGTGCTCCACCACAAGGTACACCGCCTTGTCGCCGGCATCTTCCGCTGCGACGCTCTTACACTTGAGAGACATCTCCCTCGTCGGGGCAGTGGACGGCTGCGGGGGTGGAAACCCTGGCTAGCAAATCTTTTCTCGGTCCCTACCACGGGAGGGGCACGTTGAATCATGGGGCGCTAGCGATCAGACGGCCTGATCAGTTGGGCCGCAAGAAGCCTTGTGGCGGGCTCGTGCTAGCCACTAGGCCCATGGGATGTAAAGCTGGTCTGCTCAAACTTTCTTTTTGAACAAGTTGTCGCCACTGGGTACACTATTTGGGAACAGAGCGAGCCCATGTGATGTATAACACCCCGTCGACCCCACACCCCCTAAAAGAAAAGAAAAGGAAAAAAAATCCAGCCATACAAACCTTTTTTTGACAATCAATACGACATTATATTAATAGAAGCTTGATTCCAACGATTACAAAATAAAATCTAAAAGAAACTAGCAAATCTCCAACGTCTTCATACTCTTTCTTCTACCACGACACAATCTTGCAGTTTTCTGAAGGCAGCCGAACTAAACTGACATAGAAACCAAACCAGAGACCTGTAAATACCAACATTGGTTCTCCCATAATTTTAGTGCGCCGCAATGTCAAGGCTGCGTGCATGCGCATGGCCATTGAAATAATCAACCAACATCGGCAAGAGTACCAACATCAATATTTCAGGAAATATAACCAAAAAGCCTGATTGACGTCGCTAATAAACCGATAGTAGAAATCATCATTGTCGAGGACGTAGCCGCCGGAACAAATATTGCAAGAACAAACCTTGCTGCTCATGAGAAAGATATCCAAAATAGATCTAGCAAAGAAAGATCTGAAGACCCATACCCAGAGAACCATAATCTTCTAACATCACCATTGACATCGTGGAAAAAGATCTCGTTGTTGCACGAATGACCGAAGATCGTTTATTGTTGATAATACCATCTCCATTGGAACGAAGATGGCTAGCAAAACCCTAAACCTAATCTGACAAAATCGGTACTATTATTAGAAACTCCACTCATAGATCGGGTTCCCCATCCCTCCCGACGCCGGCAAGGCCGGCCGGAGGAGGGGAATCGATCTACAAAAGAGGAGGAGGCGAGAGTCGGCTTCTTTCAGCGGCGGTTGTTTCCGTAAGTAGGGTTCTTTTCCGCAGCTAAACACAACTGAGTACGTCTAGCCATACAAACCTAATTTCTCTCCACCGATGTTGAGCTTCCATCTCAGCCATCTTGACACCGTCGGGGATGTTGTGTAGGGGTTCGTAGTATGGAAACACAAAATTTATACCACATGAACACATACAAGCCAAGATCTATCTACTAGATTGTAGCAACGAGTCGATAGAGTACTCACCCTCGAAGATTCCAAAGCGGTTAACGAGATTGGATTCTCGTGGGTGATGTAGTCGTTCACTTGGCAATCTAAAGATCGCATAGACGATCCATCTGGCGCCGCGTTCTGGCAGCGCTCCACAGTCGGTCACACGTTTGGTACTCGATGAAAACCTTCCTCTCCCTTATTCCAGCAGGACCAGAGGTGTAGATCTCTCCTCGCGATTCCGGCAGCATGATGTCGTGGTGCCGGAGTTTAGAGGGGAAATCCCGTAGGGCTTTGCCTAAACCGAAGCGGGTATGGTGGAGTAGAAGAGGGCCTCGGCGATCTAGGGTTTAGAGGGCCGAGTTTGAGAGGTGGCTGGCGGCTAGTAGAGGTTTAGATGGCGGCTACTTTCAAAGGATCTAAATCGACTACAACTTTAGAGGCTGCAACCAATCTAGGGTTTGATGTGTGGGAGAGCCAAGGGGGCGCCCTCTCCCCTCTATTTATGAGAGGGAGGGGCGAAAAGGGGAGGGGAGTCCTCCCCAACTCCCCATTCTTGGCCGGCAACAAGGAGAGGGAGGAGTCCTCCCTTAGGTAGGACTCCTTTCCTCCCTCCACTAGGCAACCAATGTTGGGGATTGACTTTTCAAATTGGCGTTTGACTTTTAAAACTAGAGTTTGATTTCTCTCTTCCCATTGCCTAGCCAAGTGACCTAGGACATGATGAAACCATTCCACTTTGTCATGACACATCCACGTACCCTTCCCACTCTGGAGCGGTGGACCTTCTAGACCCTTCTAGAACATTCCGATGAAAACACTGAAACTATTCCTGAACTTCGGAATTGGACTTTCCTTATATGAATCTTATTCTCCAGACCATTCTGGATCTCCTCGTGATTTCCTGGATCCAATCCAATACTCCGAACAACATTCGGTCTTCTTAATCACATTCCATATCTACTAAACAATATCGAATCCTTAAGTGTGTCTCTCTACGGTTCATGAATTATGCAAATATGACCGAGACTCTTCTCCGATCAATAAACAATAGAGGAATCTAGAAATTCATATGGCTCCCACATATTTCTATGATTACTTCATGACCAAATGAATCATTTACATACGATAACAATTTCCCTTTGCCTCGCGATACTTTACTTATCTGAGGTTTGATCGTCGGTATCTCTGCATACCTAGTTCAACCTCGTTAGTGATAAGTCCTCTTTACTTGTTCTTGTGATATATGATCCCTTGTGAGCCAGTAACATGCTTGCAAGCTAATTGGATGACATTCCACCGAGAGGGCCCAGAGTATATCTATCCGTCATATGGATGGACAAATCCCACTCTTGATCCATGTGCCTCAACACATACTTTTAAAACACTCAATGCCACCTTTATAACCACCCAGTTACGAAGTGGTGTTTGATGTCATCAAAGCATCCATCCAGTGATGGTGATTAACATGATCTCATGGTCGAAGGATTTAGGTTACTATGTATCTGAAAGCTTATAGCAAATGAACTATTGAAATGACTAAGCTACGCTTAACTGTAGGAGTATGTCCATCACATCATTCTCCTAATGATATGATCTTGTTGTTAATAACATCTCAATGTTCATGATCAGGAAACCATGATCATCTATCAACCAACAAGCTAGTATTACAAAGAGGCTTTACTAGGGACTCTTACAAGTTTACAAATCAAACAAGTATTTTCCGGGTAATACTATTATAGCATGAATGTAAACATTTATCATAAACACAAAGATACAATAATAACTACTTTTATTATTGCTTCTTGGGCATATCTCCAATAGTCTCCCACTTGCACTAGAGTCAATAATCTAGATTACATGGTAATATACCGAACACCCATGGCAGTTTGGTGCTGGTCATGTTTTGCCCTCGAGAGAGGTTTAGTCAACGGATCCACCACATTCAGATCTATGTGTTCTTTGCAAATCTTTATGTCACCATCTTGGACATGCTCTCGAATAGCGTGAAAATGCAGCTTGATATGATTTAGCTTCTTGTGTGACCTTGGCTCCTGCACATTGTCTATGACACCCATGTTATCACAGTAGATAGCCATTGGGTCCAGCGCACTAGGAACCACACCAAGATCCGTAATGAACTCCTTCATCCATATCGCCTCTTGTGAAGCCTCCGAAGCAGCTATGTATTCCGATTCAGTCGAAGATCTCGCCACAACTCTTTGCTTTGCACTCCTCCAGCTCACTGCTGCACCTTCAATGTAAATATGTATCCAGATTGAGATTTAGAATCATCTGGATCAGTGTTCCAACTAGCATCGGTGTAACCATTAACAACGAGATGTTCATCACCTTCATAAGAAATAACCATATCCTTAGTTCTTCTCAAGTACATAAGGATGTTTTTGACCGCTGTCCAATAATCCACACATGGATCACTTTGATATCTACTAGTCAAACTAACAGCATATGCAATACCGGGTCTAGTACATAGCATGACATACATGATAGATCCTATGGCTGAGGCATAGGGAGTCTTACTCATCCACTCTCTATATTGTAGGGTTCGCAACATAGAAAACAAAATTTTTCCTATGATGGGAACAACTATGTACCAAGATATATCTACTAGATACAAGCAACGGGTGGATATACATCCATAGAATACATACCCTCGAAGACCGAACAGTGTAAACGAGGTTGTACTCGTGGATGATGTAGACGAATGCTTGCCGATCTCAAGATCGTGATGAAGTCCATCTGGTCCAGCCGGTCCAGCACCATCAAGTCCAGCACCATCAAGTCCAGCACCGCAAAGCAGTGGTGCATCCGTGATCGCACACACGTCCGGGTACCCCGACAACCTCCACGCCCTCGCTCCAGCGAAGCAGCGGAAGCAACAAATCCTTCCAGAAAAATCCACCGGGAACATGTATCTCGCTGATCCGAGACCATGGGAAATTCTAAAGGGGAGAGAGATCCTTCGCGAGGAGGTGTGCTTTGAGAGGAGGAGAGGGGGGCCTTTTATAGGGAGAGGGGGCACCCCAAGGGGCATGGCGCCCAGCCATGGTGGCTGCCTCACCTCTTCCACATTCATGTGGGTGGAGCTCCCACTCAAAATGAAAAGCCTCCACTCCCATTAAAAAGCCTCCACTCAAAAATACACTCACATGCATTAAAGTTCCACCAAATTTAATGCAAGCTCTCATTTAAATAAAACTCTTTTATTTATTTATTCAGAATTTTGTTAATTACTGTAATTAACAAACATTCACATAAAACCCCTTAAAACATTTCAATTTCACATGCAGAATTTTCAACAATTTCAACCGAAATAGTTTCGGTGTCTAGTAAATAAATTCCCGCGCTTTCCTTTTTATTTCTCTAGCATATTATTTGCTCCGAACGGTGTCGGTATCACTTAAGTGTGTCACCCTATGGTTCGCGAATAATGCAGACATGATCGAGACCCCTCTTCGATCAATAATCAGCAACGGGACCTGGAGATCCGTACTAACTCCCACATATTCAACGATGACTTCTGTGATCGTGTGAACCTTATACGCATGTAACTCAATCCCTTTGTCTCGCGATATATTAAATTTACGAGATTCGATCATCGGTATCTCCATACCTAGTTTGATCTTGTTACCGACATGTACTCTTTTCTTGTTCCCGTGATATAACATTCTAGTGATCAAATCACTTGCTTGCAAGCTAACCAATGTGATATCACCGAGAGGGCCCAGAGTATATTTCTTCGTCATCGGGGTGGATAAATTCCACTCTTGATCCATGAGCCTCAACATAACACCTTCGTGACACTGAACCCATCTTTATAATCACCCTGTTATGGTGTGACGTTTGATGTTATCAAGATACTCTTTCGGTGTTAGTGATTGACATGATCTCATGGTCTAAGGACTAAGATTACTTCGTATGATGTTATAGCAATATAAACACAATGACCTTGATCGTAATGCTATACTTCGGATCAATGTTCATCACATCATTCCAACAATGTTGTGACCTCGTTATTAACAACATCCAATGTCCATGATCAGGAAACCTTTGATCATCTTGTTAATCAACGAGCTAGTTTATAAGTGAGGCATAACTAGGAAATTCCTTTTGTTTATTAAACACACATGTATTAACGTTTCCGTATTAATACAATTATAGCATGTAAAATAAAAATTTATTATAAATAAGGAATACGATAATAACCACTTTATTATTGCCTCTCGGACATATTCCCTTCAGTCTCCCACTTGCACTAGAGACAATAATCTAGTTTGAAAAACTTTGCGTATTGAACACCTATGGCTTTCTGGTGTTCCATATACACGATTGCAAGTGGTTAACATAATCTATGGATCTGACACTTTCAGGTCTGTGTATTTGCATGTCTTTGCGTCTTCACGCATCACTCATTCTCCAATGAGATGGCATTGTATAAATTTGGTCTTTTGGTGAGACCTTTAGTTCCTTGGGGTTCAATCATGTCGATACTATTGTCGTACAATATATATTTAGTGTTATCCCGTTGCGAACCACACCTTAGTTTGATAACAAACTACTTGACACAAATGCCCTCCTTTGCTACTACTATAGCAGCCATATACTTAGCCTTTTGTTGTAGTATTCATCACAATGTCTTAACTTTGGAATTCATCCAAATCCATCATGGAAGCTTTCTTTCCATTTCATTGTGCCACCCATAGTTTAAATTGAGATAAATTTAATTTGTATCTGATGACCCACAAGTATAGGGGATCGCAACAGTCTTCGCGGGTAGTATTACCCAATTTATTGATTCGACACAAGGGGAACCAAAGAATACTTGCAAGCCTTAATAACTGAGTTGTCAATTCAGCTGCACCTGGAAATAGTTCTTGCTCACAGAAGTTTATCAGTAGCAACAGTTTGGTAGTAGCAACAGCAAAGCAACAACAATAGTAGAACAAGAGCAATAGTAACAGTAACAGTAAACAGTGGGATTCGAGTGCGGTAGGCATAGGGATGGATGGACGGGCGTTGCATGGACAAGTCTAAACATTTAATTTCAAGATCTAGGGCATGCAGATAAATAATAACAATCATACAAGTACTAAACAACCCTAGGCATGTGCTCCATATATAGTCATACGTGCTCGCAATGAGAACTTGCACAACATCTTCTGTCCAGCCAACCTGGCGGAGGCCTCTAGGAACTCATCACAATTAAGGTGACCCTTTTAATAGAGCACCCGAGCAAAGCATTAACACTCCGTGAACACATGTGTTCCTCACACCACAGCCATCCCCTCCGGTTGTCCCAATTATTGTCACTATGGGGCCTTTGGATCCGGACAATGATATGTGTACACAAATTGCAGATAAGATCACAAACAATACTATCATAATGATTCAATAATAAGTTCAGATCTGAGATCATGGCACTCGGGCCCTAGTGACAAGCATTAAGCACAACAAGTTGCAACAAAGTCAAATGGCACTAAAAGAGATACTAGGCACTATGCCCTAACAATCTTATTCGATTACATGATAGAACTCATCCAATCCCTACCATCCCCAAGCCTACAGTGGGGGATTACTCACTCATGGATGAGGGAAACATTGATGGTCGATGGAGAGGCGTTGGTGATGACAATGGCGATGATCCTCTCCAAATTCCCCGTCCCAACAGGGTGCTAGAACGGAGTTTCTGGATCCGGATCTTGGTGTCTGGTGGCGGCAGCGGAGCAGAACTCTTTCTGGAATACTATTGAACCCCCCTCGGTTTTTAGGTCGAGAGACAACTTATAGGCGCAGAGAGAGACCGAGGGGGTGCCTGGGGTGGCTGCACCCCCCTAGGCGCGACCAGAGGTGGGCCCGCGCCTGGCAGGGGTGTGGTCCCCCATGCCCCTTCTCCATCTCGTCTTCTGGCTCCGTGGATCTTTTGGTGAAATATAATTTTTGGCGTATTTTTCGGGATTTTTCCTGATAGTTGATTTTCTGCACAAAAACTAGACACCAAGGTAATTATGCTGAAAACAGCGCCAGTCCGTGTTAGTTGTATCCAAATCACACAGGTTTAGAGGAGAAACAATAACAAAAGTGTTCTAGAAAGTAGATACGTTTTGGACGTATCAACTCCCCCCAAGCTTAGCTTATTGCTTGTCCTCAAGCAATTCAGTTGAAAACTGAGTGCGATAAAAGAACTTTCACGAACACATTTGCTTCACATGATGTAAATATTCTCAGCACAGGAATAGATGCTTAGACAATTCATAATAAAGAGTATGCAACTAAGTCTTCTCAATAGTCATTGCAAGCTATGAAGAGAAACCAACTCAATAATAATAAGTAGCATGAAACATAAACATAAGCAACCTTGCAATGCTCATAATAAGGTATGATAGAGTGGTATCTCGCTTGCCTTTGTTTGAAGAGCACAATATAAATGCCAAGGCACCTCTGAAGTTCAAGTGACGAGTAGAGATAAAGATATTAGAGATACAAGCATCAAAATCATGACATAATTAACCAAGTTTTGGAACAAACACAAGAATTACAACTATGCTCTCAAGAAGGTGCTCATAGAATAAGTGGTGACTTAACAAAGTTGTGAAAAGGTTTTATAATGTTTGAAAGGCTTCCAAATGATGAAAGGAAGGTACTCATTAGCTTTGAACTCTCATTGCCCCTATCATATGTATCTTCATGTGGTTAAGGTGAAAGTGAGGTCCAATCTGAGTTATATGCTTGATAGACCATAGATTGGAAATCCCAAGTCCCTTGAGTACGAGGGCCGCTCCGCATGCTACTCAACTTTGGTTACCTGTAATTTCTTGTCATTGTAAATACATGCATATCATAGAGAACCGCCAACGGGGTACCCCTTGCACATGATACATGAGCTATCACGTGATCAAAATGACAAGGCAAGCAGACATTAAGCATCTCAGCGATATTTTTATTTACTATGTGTATATATTTTTATTGAGGATGCTTCATAAATGATCATTATGGTGATGCTGCAAGTTTCCACCATGATTAGGCATGGCTTAGGCTAGCGGCCAGGCGTTTATCTAACACAATGTACAGACTCCATGAACTGACAAGCTCCCTTTTTTATTTCACACCGTTGACATCCGCAAACAAAAGAGCAAGGTATCAACTGGATGAGATATCCAAAAAGTGTTGAAAGCGTTCCCCGTGACAACACGGTTCTGCTGACTCCCAGCATATAACTTTCATGGACAGGTCACAATGGTTCAAGATTATTAAGTGCACGGAATAAAGTGTGCCATCAAGTTCATGAGAGCTTTACTAACTAACTTTCTCAAAACAGACAAACATTTTATTTGGAAGAAAACATGGCATATGGAATATGCACTGAAGTAGCAAATGATGCTAATAGGTAGGTATGGTGGACACTATTGGCAATATTGGTTTTGGAGAGTTGGAAGCACATGTAGAGCTCAAACTCAGTGCAAGTGAAGGATAGCAATAGAGAGGGAGCGACAAACGAGACAATAACTGTCATACTCATGATTGCAACAAAACAAGACTAATTATGGCATGAAAGTGATACAAGAACTCTGAGGCAAAATAAATCATCGAGGCTTACTGACTATTGATTAGTCAAATGCATGCCTGAGCATGTGCCAAGTCGATTCACATGAGACTTTCAGAGGGGGATACCACAATATCATACCAAAGTATGAATAAAACAATGCAAGCAAACATTCATATGACATGCTACAAACTATTAGAAAGCTGGAGCTAATCACAAGCAAGCAAGAACTACTAAGCATCCATAATAACATACACCTTATATGAACAGACTAAGCATGCTCACAATGATGACTATATATACAAAAATGAAAACAAATAGAGTTCGTTACCAGCCTCTTACCACCCCTCAAGTTGTCTTGATCTTTATTATTGCCCTTCACTTGTGTGACTTGAATAATAACATGAAACCAAACTCCACCGAGGACGGCTGAACCCTGCAAAGAACTCACAAAACCAAAGAAGAACAACAAATATTTTTGGTGTTTTCGGTTTTTTTAAAGAAGACAAACAAATCAAAAACAAACAAAGCAAAAGTAAACCAAACAAAGCAAAAACAAACAAAGAAAAAGAAAACCAAAAACAAAAACTAAGACGCTCCAAGAACAACACAATTGTGCATGAAACAATAAAAACGAAGTGTCTAGAAAGACCCGAGATTTTTATTGATGAAGAAGGGGATACCTTGGACACCCCCAAGCTTTGACGCTTGTACCTCTTGAATATTTCTTGGGGTGACACGGGGTGGCTCCCCCCTAGCTTGAGCTTTTGTCCATTCTTCATCTCATTACTTCATCCTCTCTCTACACCTGATTTTTTTCTTCATACAAAACTTCACACAATCTTCATTAGTGTAAGAGGCCTCCACCTAATAATAAGGTAGATTCCTCCTGTGATTACAATGCTAGTCCCTGGATCAATAGCTAGCATCCACAGTTAAGATGTAATATCAAGATACAAGGGTTATAGTACAACTTTATAACCAGGAATAAAATATTTTATTACATCTTACATAGCTCATTTGGCTATTACATTATATTACAGCGGAAAACTATAAGTATGGGTCCATCATCTTCAAAGTGCCACAGGCCGACATGCTGGTTGTAGACTTTGTAATCCTAATCAATCAATCTTCACTAAAAGCAATCAAACCTGCAACAGTACAAGTTACAGCCACAAGGGTCAATACATTTGAATGTATTGGCAAGCTTCACTACTATGTATAGTATGAGTGGATCCTATCAGTACATGCATATTTGGCTAAGTAGAGTTTTAGGCTCATTTGCATAAAGCAATAATTTATCCTATCTTTTCAAAATGGTTTTGGTCCTTTGTCAAATCTCCTTTTTCCAAGTTTCCTTGAACTCCTTGGTAGAAACTCAAGTATTCAAGTCATTGTCAAAATCCCTTGAGCTCCTTGGTAACCCCAAGTGCATCAAGTTTTATAAAATCTCATGAGTTCCTTGCTAACCCCAAGTGTTCACGTTTTCAACAAAATCTCTTGAGTTCCTTGGTAACCCCAAGTACATTCAAGTTTTGTCAAAGTCTCTTGAGCTCCTTGGTAACCCCAAGTGCATCAAGTCCTTTTAAAAGTTTTCTTTTAGAAATTAGAATGTCGAGATCTCCCATAGTTCAAACTTTAGTTGCTCAGTATTGTCCATAACCGGGGACACGACTAAGTACTTAGATTTTATTATCTTCTGCAGAAGTTGCACACTTTACCCACATGTCACATTCCCATCCTTTTGCCACCAGTGGCCACTGGATTAGCACTCACCATGATGGAGTACTGGCAGATTGAGAATGTGACGAAGTCTTTCCAAAGGTCCTCCCACACACCATTGCTAGCTTGTCTTCAGCACCCATGAAGCATTCCAGATCCCCATGTCCAGTAAACTGAAGACAATGTATGGGTCTTCCCAATGTAGTTGACTAAGCCAGAGCCATAATAGCATGTGGTTATACACGAAAGCCACAATTGGAGAAACATGTTCAATCTCTAAGTTTCCTAGGTGGGTTTTCTTTTGGAGCACAACACAAAGAGATTACCATAGACATGGTTCCTTTTGTTGCCACCTTCTCCAAAACTTAAAGTGTCCTCCACCTAGGTGGTTCATTGAGTCCTTGTTTTATTATATAAAACACAAGTCCTTTTCTCAACTTTGTAAAATCTCAACATGTATCTCTTTTCACAATAAAGCATGGCTAAGCATGTACAACTACAATGTTCTTTCTAAGGAATGTATAGGGTATCCTATTAGGATTTAGCATAGCATAAGTATAAAATTATTTTCATGCATGTTTCAAAATCCACTAAGTATGATGAAAATAGTAGGACATAAGATGATAGTGTCACTTGCCTTTTCTTTTGGTAGGGAATGTTGGTTCACTCCTTGATCTTGCTAGTCTCACACTTCTCTAACTTCACTACAAGTCAATCAAGCAAACACAAAATCAACTAACATTCCAACCAAGTCAAACAAACAATTTCACACAAAGAAATGGAATCTAAGTCATGCATGGAAGCATGCACAAGTTAGTTTTATTTGCAAGGATGGTCTCCACTAGGTTCTAAACTTGGTAAGGTTCAAGGTGGTCATTTTTCCAAAGTGGCAAAGTCATTTGTAAAAGGTTTTGTCTCAAAGCTCATTTTAAAACCAATCATCATTTTATGGGGTGGAAATTGTTTTTATCAAGGCAACAACTTTAAGTGGTTCACCAATAAGTTGTTGTTTCTCAAAACTTGGTGTTTTAGGGTCAGTAGGTTTGGTCCAAAACACTTTCCCAAAGTTTTTACTCTAAAAACATTTTTATAAACAAAACAATATTTTTATTTAGCTAGAAATGGACTAAACCAATTAATCCATTCTAAGCTTTTCCAAAACCATTTTCCAAACCATAGGTTGGTTCTTAGGGTCAGTAAGTTCTCAACAAACCATTTTGCAAAGGTTTTAACCCTAAAAACATTTTTAAACAATTCTTCTAATCTAAACAAGCACCCAAATGAATCTGCAAAAACAAGCAAACTAACAGATACTATTTTCTAAACCAAGGGCATGGTTGGCTAGGTCTTGCTATCCTGATTCCAACGATACCAAATTTGCAATTTTTGGACGTGTGGATCGAAAGTTACAAAGGTTTGAAAATTGAATCTACAACAGATTCAAATCTGTTTTTAAAACGAAAACCCGGCCACGCGTCGCGATCTGGTTGGATGATACCGGTTCGGCCGGATCGGCTCTGCGGCGCGTTGGATCTAACAGATCGCACGGTTCATAAAGCGTACCCCTTCGCGGCTTAAGTGATCTATCGCAAGCGTTGGATCAAAATCCTACGGTGCTAGCGGGCTTGACCATATGCGAGCGGCGCCGACGGTGGCTAGCGGCGGCGCATGGCCAGGCGGTGGTGCTATGGTGGTTGCAGGAAGCAAGGAGGGGAGAGGAAGTGCTTACCGAGATCGCAGCAGGCTGGGGAAACTCAACGTGGCTTTCTTGGGTCAAGGGGCACTCGGGGTCTGCTGCAATTCCTCGCCGGAGTTTGCAACGGCGTCTGGCGGCTCTGGTTGACGACAGGGAGATGCTGCAGTTCACCCCAGGGTAAATGGGCGGTACGGTTAGACGCGGACTGAGCCGGAGATGATGTGAGCATCCATGGAAAGGCTAGGGGCGGTCGAGGCTTACCGGGGACGTTCGACGGAGACGAGACAGACGGCGGCGTTTGTCAGAGCTTGTCGAAGGTGGTGTTCCGTGGCGCCCGCGGTTGAACGAAGAGCACAGGGAGATGTGTCTGGGAGTGGGGAATCTGCTAGCGTGCTCAGGGAGGCAAGGGGCGGCGAAGCTCGGCTGGAATTTGACGAGGAAGGTCGTCGGAGACAGGGGAGCTTGGGGAAAAATTGGGGCATCTGGGAGCGCGTCGAGGTGGGGCGACAGAGGGGAAGTGAAGAGGATACATGAGCGTTTAAGCCTGCGTGATCAAATCGAGTAACGGTGGTCGCGTTAAGGCGAGTTAAGGCCGCGAAATCATCGGCAGGAACGGTGTCGAGGGGAGGGAGAAGGAGTCGCGCGGGTGAGAAGGAAGAACATGAGGTGTGGGGTCTACCTGGCAGTGGGAAAAGAAATGAGGGGAGGGTCCACTGGTCATTGGTTCTGCGGGTCAGATACTGAGTGCGAATCGTTTTTGTTCGGGTAGGAATAGCTGGGCTGGTTCTGGGCCTTAGTGGGCTGCTGGGTTGGATCGACCTAGTCTTTATATTTTTCCTGTGCTGAAATCTTTTCTATTTCTATTTCTATTCCTTGTTTTGAATTTCAAACAAGCAACATTCAAACACATCAAACCATCACCAACCTTTGAAAGTTTGAACTTGGTTCTGTTCAGTAACAAAAACCAATTCTAGAAAAATAATTCTTTAAATCTTTTAGGTTCCATTAATTAAATAAAATGGACCATGATTTATTAATCAAATAGGGTTTGATTTTATTAATAGAATCTTTATTTGAAATCTAAATATTTCCAAGACCCAATCAGTAGGTTCTATTTGGGAATATGAAATACTTTGGAAAACTTATTTTAAACAAATAAACAAGTTTTGATGGTTTTATAAATAATAAAACCTTTATTAATAAAACTTGGATATTAAATCCTTGTTATTTTTATTTAACAAACCTTTTCTATTTTAATCAAAGCAAAACCTTTTTGTTTTACAAACTTGGCCAAGGTTAAATTTGGATTTATAAAATAATCTTTATTTAAAAACCTTTCATTCCATTTTGAGAACCTAAACCTTTTTATAAAAAGATTTCAAAGTAGTAACAAGATACTTTTATTTTTCCTTTATTAAGTATTTATCTTTTTCATTCCTTTAGGATTTATTTGATCCAAGTGGTTTGAAGGTTTCTAATTGGATTCAAAAGTTTCTTCTGGCCCTGAAAATCAAACAAGGTTTTATTTTGTTCCTTTATTTTTCACATTACAAGATTTGGAAAATCTTGGGATGTGACAATTAGCAACATTAGTGTATTCAAAAGATAATAAACCCTTAGGCTTAGCTTTAGAACAGCAAAAGTTTTCACTAAAAACACAAGCTACTGTAGCAATTCGTTCAAAAAGCTCAATTTCCCAAAAATAACCTAAAACGGAATCAATAAGAAGCAAATGCAAATAATGGTAGAAATCTGTCAAAACAGACCAGCCGGTAGAAACCGATTTTTTCGAAGACTTTCTATTGCTCAAATCAAAAAGTGTTAAACTAACGAAAGTGATATAACATACTGGGGGATTGATTCGTAAATTTTCAGCTCAATCCGACTTACAGAGACTCCTCACAAATTTTTATAGTAGAGGACATAAATCTGTTTCGGGACAGCTACTCCCCAAATCTTACTTCTCTCTCATTATAGGTCATTCTTGGCACAAAAAGCAAACAAAAAGGATAAGGAGAGGTCATTACTAAAGTAATAACTTCCAAGACTCAAGGAAACTCTTGGGTTATCTCCCAATAAGTAATTTTCTTTAACGCCTTTAAGTTAGGCACGATGAAGAGCAAAGATTGAAAAGGAGAAAAATAAAGGAAAGCAAGTATAACCATAGTGAAAGCATTATTTTGTTCATTAAAGTCCTTTTGTTAACAAGATTGATCAAGTCTTGTTACCAAAACAATCTTATATGAAACAAAACTTTGCATTCCACAAGGTGATTATGTTACCTCAAACTTGATAGCAATGGTCCCAATCATAATAGTTTCAAAATTTTCTTGTGGAATGGGACAATATATTTCTCCAACCTTGATGCTCTCAACATTTTCAATGGAATTCAGGCAATAGCTCTTAGCAACTTTCTTGGGGACATAGACAGTATGCTCTTTGTCATTAATATTAAATGTTACTTTTCCTTGATTACAATTAAGGATAACACCTATAGTATTAAGAAAAGGTCTTCCAAGAATAATAGACATATTATCATCTTTAGGCATTTCAAGCACAACAAAATCAGTTAAAACCATGCAATTATGAGCTACTTGAACAGGAACATCCTCACATATACCAACAGGAATAGTAGTTGACTTATCAACCATTTGCAAAGATATATCTGTAACATCCCAAAAATCATGATTTCAAAGTTTGCATATCATCCATGCATTCATAATCATTTTAGGATCCTTTTCAATGTTATTTCAAAAACAGAAGCATTTGAAGGTTTATTATTTTATGCAAGCAAGGCATTAGCCTTATTGCTTCCTTATAAGAAGGAAGACCTTGTTTTGATCAGTAGTGAATTGATCCTATGGTTGATTGATGTTTTCCAAAGATTGGAAAAAGTTTTCAAAAAAAAAGTATGAATTTAAAACCATTTATATGTCTTTATTAAACAATTAATAAAGGCATTGTTTATTTTTAAAATTCCAATGTGCCATTGTATTTCCATGTGTACACCTTTGTTATGTAGCCAAATGTGTACTAATTTCACTTTACAAAAATCCAGAAGTGGTTTGAATTCAAACTCATTTGGAATTCATTTGAATTTGATTCCTAGAAAATCAAACAGAAAAAGAAAAAGATAAAAGAAATGGAAAAGGGCCGGCGCCACCATTCCAGCCCAACAGCAGAAATGGCCCAAAAGCCAGCCCACCCGGGTTCCCCTCTTCTCTCTCTCACCCGCACCCGCTCTGCCCCGCTAACACTGCCATTGGGCCCAAGCCAGGTCAGCATCTTCTTTCCCACCCCCGCGCGTGCAGACTCCGTCGCCACCGCCGTTTCCTCCAGAAATGCCGCATTGATTTCTCGCTTAATTGGCATTGAACCACTGCGTAATTCTCTCTCTCCTCCTGGCTACTTAAACACCTTGCCGCCATGGTCATTTCCCCCCACACAACACACTCACCTCGCCACCAGGCTGCCAGTATTTCGAATTACACCGCCGCTGTCCGACGAGCTCCGACAAGCGATTACGGTGAGCTCTGACCACCCCTTTGCTTCTGGTTCAAACGAGCGTGACCCTCGTGTCCTTGTGCATCTTTTGACACCTCTGGTTTGCCTGCTCGTGACCCAGGTCGCCGTCCCCGTTCACGCCCGCAAACGCCTAAGCCACCGCTCGACTCCGACGAGCGATTTAGGTAAAATCTGAGCGCCCCTTGACTTCGCGTGCATACTATCAGATTCGCCTTGTCCTTGCGCAACTGCTAACACCACTGGCTTGTGCTAGGGCGATCCCGAACATCGTCAACGTCGCTGTCTGCACGAACCCGACGCCGCCCGCAACTCCGACGAGCCCCAGCGACCTCTGGAGCATGCCCCCGCCCACGCCAACGACACCTTGAGAACCGTCGTGTTCACGCGAGTCTGGTAAGCCACTACCCAGCCCCTAGCCCCCTCTGGAATCACCAGAGCATCGCCGACAAAAGCGCCGCCGCCGCCAGATTTTGGTCGCAAGCGTCGCAGCCGTTAGATGTAGATCTGATGCTTAGGATTAGATCACTTAAGTGAACCGATACACGCAAATCTGGTTGTGCGCTGCCACTTAAATCCAACAGCTCTCGTTGATCGATCCACACGAAACGGTATTGACGAATCAGAAAGCGCCGCATGTTTGTGTTTTGATTTAAAATCTGAAATTAGATCTATTAGTTGTTCAAACTTGCAAAATGCATAAGTTTTGATCCACAAGTTCAAATTTTGTAAATTTTATATCATTGGAATCAGGAGAAAGAATTCTATCCAATTATGCACTTTGTTTAATAAAATACTTCCATAAACTTAGTTGTTTTTGCAGAAACATTTATAATCTTATTTTGTATATAAGAATTTTATAGAAAATGTTTTAAGGGCCAAATTGATTTTATTTAGTGTATAATTTTTTTTTTTATGATTCAGTACTGTTCCACTTGTCTTGTTTGGTTTAGAAAAATCATCACATTGCATGGCATGCATTCATATATTTTTGTTTGTTTACCTTTGATATGTGAATTTGGTGCTATCATTTTATGTGAAGATTTTGGTGCTAGTGGTGATTGTGATTGTGAGGATTGTTGCTACTCCCCAAACTACCAAGGCAAGTGGTGCTTCATATTTTTGTCCCAATATTTTAACTATGCAATAGAAATATTTTGTATAGGGCTTGCATGAATATTTTTGCTAAGTATCTATATGCTATGCTTGGGAAATCCTAGTAGTTGTAGAATTGTTAAAATTTTCTCTAAGTTAATATACTTGCTATTGCCATGCTTAGACTAGCTAGTAGTAACCAAGGGTGGATTATATATACATGCTATGGAAAATATTTCTAAGTCTTTGACTTATGTTTTGCTTAATAAAACAACTAAGTGAATGAAACACCTGGGTGGAATGGAAAGGATGGTTTGTGTTGAATGGTTACACAAGGCCCATTTCTATGGTTTACCTTGTGTATCTCACTTGTGGAATGCCACCCAGGAACAAAGGGATTTGAGATGCCAAATATTAAGAAGCTTCTAGTCCAGCCACATGGAATTATGGGCTCTTCCTAGATCATATAGGTTGCAATAACTTAGCCATTTGGACAGTTGGTGGTAGTGGGATGATAGGTTGGAACGCGTCCATTTGGTCTAAGGGAAGGCTTCTGAAAAAACCTGTCTTGGTGAAAATCAAGTCTTGTGGGGAAAGTGCACCACCTCTGCAGATGGAAGAAACTAAGTACTTAGCCGTGTCCCCGATAATGGAAAATTTGAGCATCAAGACATGGAAGCTATCAAGAATATCCTCATCCCAATATTCCAAGTTAAAATTTGTGGTTGAACAAGGGTGAAGGTTCACCAATTTCTATTGGTGGTTCCTTGACTGATAGGTAAAATCTATTTTGAGCAAAGCAAGCCTAAGCTACACTTAGCCAAATTCATGTAGTAACTAGATACTAATATTCTACTAAGGTATCACTTGCCAATACTATTCCAATGTATTGACCCACTGTGGCTGTAACTTGTGATGTTGCAGGTTACTATGATGATGATTAGGGGTTATGAGTCTACACTCAACATGCTTGCCTGTGGCACATGAAGATGAAGACTTCTATTTTATATTGTTAAGTTAAATTCTCATACTAGCCTATGGCTAAGGAGTTGTAAAAGAGTATGTTATCTCTGGAATGATGATGTAATAATGATCTTTGTTTCTGTGTACTTCATCTTAAACTGTGGATGCTAGCAATTGATCCAGGGACTAGCATTGCAATCACAGGGATCTTTACCTTTATAAAGGTGGGATCTTACAATATCAGTTGGTATCAACTTTTCTAGCTGGAGTCTCTTATACAGAGAAAAATGCATAACACTAACTCCAGCTCCCAAATAACATAAAGCAGTTCTAACATAATTATTCTTAATAGAGCAAGGAATAGTTGGTATACCTGGATCACCAACTTTCTTTGGAACCTTACCATTGAAGGAATAATTAGAAAGCAAAGTAGAAATCTCCTCATTAGGAATCTTACTTTTATTAGAGACAATATCCTTCATATACTTTGAATAAGGAGGCAACTTAATAGCATCACGCAAAGGAATTTGCAAGAATAAAGGTTTCATCCACTCATAAAACTTCTTGTAGTATTCTTCATCCTTTGACTTGTGTTTCTTACCTAGAAAAGGAATAGGTTTCTGCACCCAAGGTTCTCTCACTTTACCATGTTTATTAGCAATAAAATCTTCCTTTGTGTACCTAGTGTTCTTAGTGTGCTTCTCAGGTTCTTCCTTAACTTCCTCCTTATCAGGAGCATCATTTTTATCATTACCACTCCCAGTTTCAGCATCAGAGACAGATATACTATTAGTATTTACAGCAGGTTCAAGTGGTTCCTCAACTATTTTATGTTTCTTTTTCTTTATCTTACGAGGACTACACTACTCTCACATGTTGAGAATCCTGCTCAATTCTTTTAGGGTGTCCTTCAGGATATAAAGGATCTTGAGTAGCTATACCACTCCTAGTTCTAATTCCATAAGCATGTTTATCTCTTGAAGCATTAACTAGCATATCCTTTTGTACCTTAGCAAGTTGATCAAGTTGGGTTTGAACCATTTGAAAGTGTTTACAAAGCATTTTAATATCATTTGAAATTCTTTCCACGATATCTTTCAACTCATTAATAGCTCTAGAGTTTTCCAATAAATGATTCTGAACTTGTTTATTAAAATTACCTTGCTTGACAATAAAAATGTCAAATTCCTCTAAACATTGATCAAGAGGCTTACCATAAGGAATATCACCTTCATCAAAGTGTTGGAGAGAGTGTACCTCAATAGTAGATGAGTGGGGATTTGGCTTACATAATTCTTCTATAGGAGGTAGATTCTTCACATCTTTAGCTCTAATACATTTCTCCTTTAGACATTTCTTAGCTTCCTTCATCACTTCATCATTTAATGCAATTACTCCTCTCATCTTTGTTGTTGGTGTTGGAACTGGTTAAGGTACAACTGGTTCAGGAGTAATAGGCTTAGGTGTATTTAGCTCAGTTGAAGTCCAATCATCATAATTCTTGCTTATCTTGGCCATTAATTCTTCAGCATCTGTAGGAGTTCTTTTCGTGAAAACACAATCAGCAAAGCTATCTAGGTATGTCCTAGAATCATCAGTTAGTCCATTATAATAAATATCAAGAAGCTCATTCTTAGGAAATGGGCATCCAGGATGTGCATGAATCAAGGCACCGAACCTTGTCCATGACTCAGGCAATTTCTCTTCTTCTCCCTATTTAAAATCAAAAAGTCTCTACAAAGCAGCATGCCTGGCACTGCGAGGAAAATATTTCTGGAAGAAAGAAGCAATCAAACAATCAGGGCTATCAATGGAAACAGGAGGTAATCTATTAAACCAAGCCCTAGCTTCTCCTTTTAGTGAAAAAGGGAAGATCTTAGTAACAAAGTACTTGCACATATTAAAATCATCAGAGAATAAAGCACTCATAGTAGAAAGCTCATTCATATGAGCCACACCACTCTCATTTTCAGTTCCACAGAAAGGTTCTTTCTCAACAATGTCTAAATAAGATAAATCAAGAGAGAAATCATAATGTTTATCTTTAATATATATGGGAGAGGTGGCAAACATAGGATCAGAACACAGTTTAGGCATAATAGTACGTCTAGCAAGGAGACTCTTAATAGCACTAGTACCATGTGTGTTTCGGCACTCTTCAACAAAATCATCAGTGAACTCAATGTAACCATCATTAATATCATAACTCTCACTAGGCTCAGGTGAGCTAACAGGTGTAACAGTGTCTTCACTAGGAGTTTTGGTATTTCCTAGACTAGCCATAGTAGCATCTAGAAAAGGACCTAATGAACCACTCAAATCAAGCACAGTAGAAGTAACATCATGAGTATCAAAACCAGTTTCAGACTCAGCAGTAGTAGCAGTGTGTGTAGCATGTGTATGTGGTGGTGGTGTAACAAGCTTACTTATAACAAACGGTGAATCAAGAGCAGCAGAGGTGTTTAGGACTCTACCTCTTCTTGTAGTGGATGGTAAAATAGGGAACTTTCCATCACGAGACTTCCCCATGATGAAAGAAGTAGCAGTGAACAATAATAGATCCAAGTGAACTTACAAATAAAGCTATGCTCCACGTCAACAGCGCCAGAAAATAGTCTTGATAACCCACAAGTATAGGGGATCACACCAGTCTTCGCGGGTAGTATTACCCAATTTATTGATTCGACACAAGGGGAGCCAAAGAATACTTGAAAGCCTTAACAACTGAGTTGTCAATTTAGCTGCACCTGGAAATAGTTCTTGCTCATAGAAGTTTATCAGTAGCAATAGTTTGGTAGTAGCAACAACAACAGTAGAACAAGAGCAATAGTAATGTAATGATAACGATGTGATTCGGGGCATAGGGATGGATGGCCGGGCGTTGCATGGACAAGTTTAAACATGTAACTTCAAGATCTAGGGCATTGCAGATAAATAATAACAAGCATCCAAGTACTAAACAATCCTAGGCATGTGCTCCATATATAGTCATACGTGCTCGCAATGAGAACTTGCACAACATCTTCTGTCTAGCCAGCCCGTGGCAGCGGGGCCTCTAGGGAACTACTGTCAATTAAGGTGCTCCTTTTAATAAAGCACCAGAGCAAAGCATTAACACTCCGTGAATAGATGTGATCCTCACACCACAGCCACCCCCTCCGGTTGTCCCAATTATTGTCACTTTGGGGCCTTTGGATCCGGACAATGATATGTGTACACAACTTGTAGATAAGATCACAAACAATACTATCATAATGATTCAATAATAAGTTCAGATCTAAGATCATGGCACTCGGGCCCTAGTGACAAGCATTAAGCACAACAAGTTCCAACAAAGTCAAATAGCACTAAAAGAGATACTAGGCACTATGCCCTAACAATCTTATTCGATTACATGATAGAACTCATCCAATCCCTACCATCCCCAAGCCTACAGCGGGGGATTGCTCACTCATGGATGAGGGAAACACTGATGGTCGATGGAGAGGCGTTGGTGATGACGATGGCGATGATCCTCTCCAAATTCCCCATCCCGGCAGGGTGCCAGAACGGAGTTTCTGGATCCGAATCTTGGTTTCTGGTGGCGGCGGCAGAGCGGAACTCTTTCTGGAAAACTATAGAACCCCCCTCGGTTTTTAGGTCAAGAGGCAACTTATAGGCGCAGAGAGAGACCGAGGGGGTGCCTGGGGTGGCTGCACCCCCCTAGGCGTGGCTAGAGGTGGGCTCGCGCCTGGCAGGTGTAACATCCCTAAAATCATGTTTCAAACTCATGCATATCATCCATGCATCCATGATCATATAAGATTCCATTTTCAAAAATCATTTCAAAAAAGGAGCTTATATGCTCATTATTTTATGTAGGTATGCTCTAGCCTTAGTGCTATTGTCCAATGAGACGAGTACTTGTATTGTTCAGTAAGGTTTGAATTCAAACTTAAGTACTTTCCAAAGCTTGAGCAAAGTTTTCAAAACAACATGTGTAAATAAAACCAATACTATGCCTATGGTTTATATCACATAAAGGCTTGGTTTTATTTTTATTTTTCAAATGACCCAAGTAAGTTTGAGTGAACAGTTGTGTTTGACACTTATTTGGGTACAAGATTTATTGTACAAAAGTCCAGAGAAGTTTTGAAATCAAACAGATTTGAATTGGAGTTTTGAAATCAGTTTAGAAAATCAAACAGAAAAAGAAAAAGTTTAAAGAGAAAAAAATAAACCAAACAGCCTATCAGGCCCAACCAGCCCAGTTCGACCCAGCCTAGCCCAGCTACCCTCCCGCGAACCGTTTTCCTTACCCGCGGACATACCCCCAGAGTCGCTGACGCAAGGACCCCACCCCCTCTCTCTTTCTCTTGCTGACAGCCGCGACCCACACGGCGTCATCGTCTCCACCCCGCGAACAGCTCAATCCCCAAAATTACGCCGGCCGTTCTCTGTATTGATTTGCGGCGTCAATTCACGTTGAATGTCGGAGTAAATCACGCTCGCGACCGTACTACTTAAACCCCCTCCGCCCCCTCTCCATTTTCCCCCAGACCCCGAGCACAGAGCGCCCCCAGGCTGCCCGCAATCGCTCTTGCACCGCCGCAGGCAGAACCTTCTCCGGCGACCAATCCCGGTGAGCTCCGTGCGCCCCTTTCCCTCTAGTTCAGGCAGACCATTTCGCAATGTCCTTGCGCTTCTTCTGACACCATTGGTTCATTCTATACTGCCCCAGGTCATCGACTTCATCAAGCACTGCAAGCTTCCGACGACGTCTCCAACTCCGGCGATAAAATTCGGTGAGTCTCGTGTTCCCCTCCGTCTCTGAACCACACGAGCTTGTTCGCCTACATCTTGCGCATCTGCTTACACTCTTTGTTTGGATCCGCGCGTCCCAGAGCATCGTCTTCGACTCCGACAGAGAGCATCTGACGCCGCCAAAGAACTCCGGCGAGTTAAATGCGTGTCCGTCGCGCCCTCGTCAAGCCATCGCCACGTTGAGCTTCAGTACATCTCCACGAGTCCGGTAAGCATCTCCGACGACCCTAGAACCCCCTATAGCCACCGCGCCGCCGTAGACAGAGCCGCCGCCGCTAGTCGTCGCCGCTAGCGCCGCCAGAGTGCGGTCGTTTGATCGCGCACCGTTGGATCCAGATCTGACGGGCTAGATAGAACACTTAAGTGAAGGGGTACGAGTAGATCTGGGCCGTGCAGATTAAGTTAGATCTAACGGCCTGTGTGCATGATCCTGAGCGAACCTGTACGTACCAATCAGAACATGACGCGTGGCCAGGAATTAGATTTAAAATCAGAATTTGAATCTATTAGTTGTTTGATTTTGTTTTAGCCATAACTTTTGATTCCCACGTTCAAATTTGACAAATTTTATATAAATGGAATCAGGAGAGCAAGCCCTTTCCAAATATGAAATGTGTTTAATGTTTTGTTTCTGTTAAAATGGTTTTATTTACAGAAACATGTGTAGGCCTATTTTGTGTATATAAATTATTTGAGAAATGTTTTAGTGTTTAAATAAATGTTGTTTGGCAAGTTTTGAACTTGTTTATGAACCAGTACTGTGCACTTGTCTTATTGAGTTTAGAAAATCATCACATATCATATTGCATGCATCCATATATTTTTGCTTGTATTTATTGGTATGTGATTTGTGGCTATGATTTTATGTGTAGATTTTGGTGCCAATAGTGATTGTGATTGTGAGGAGTGTAACTACTCTCCAAACTACCAAGGCAAGTGATGCTTCATACTTTTGTCCCATTATTTTCACTATGCATTAGTGATATTTCTAAGTAGGACTTGCATGGAATTTTGCTAAGTGTAAACTATGCCATGGGAAATCCTAGTAGATGAAACCTTAGTAGAATTTCCTAAGTTAATATTCCTACTACTATCATGCTTAGCTTAGCTAGTAGAAAACAAGGGTGGAATATATATTCATGCTATGGAATATTTCCATTTCTATGGTTTACGTTGTGTATCTCACTTGTGGATGGCCACCCAGGAACAAAGAGATTTGAGATGTCAAATGTTGAGAAGCTTCAAGTGCAACCACTTGGCATTATGGGCTCTGCCTGGATCATATAGGTTGCAATAACTTAGCCAAATGGACAGTTGGTGGTAGGGGTTTGATAGGTTGGAGCAACGTCCATTCTGGTCTAAGGGAAGGCTTCTGAAAGATCTTGTCTTGGTGAAACCAAGTCTTGTGGGGAAAGTGCACCACCTCTGCAGAGTGAAAAATCTAAGTACTTAGCCATGTCCCTGGAAAAGGACAACTTGAGCATCAAGACATGGAAGCTATCAAGAATCTCCTCATCCCAATTTCTAAGTAAAACTTGTGGGTGAACAAGGGTGAAGGACCCCAATGTCTATTGGTGGTTCCTTGGGAAAAGTTTTGACAGAGAAAAACCTAGTGATTTCAACTAATAGGCAAAACCTATTTTGAGCAAAGCAAGCCTAAGCTACACTTAGCCAAATTGCATATAGTATCTAGTCCACCAAAATTATACTAAGGTATCACTTGCCAATACTATTCCAATGTATTGACCCACTGTGGCTGTAACTTGTGATGTTGCAGGTTACTCTGATGAGGATTAGGAGTCATGAGTCTACACTCAACATGTTTGCCTGTGGCACATGAAGATGAAGACTTTTATCTATTTACTTATTTGAACTCTTGTACTAGGCCTGTGGCCATGGAGTTGTAAAGACTATGTTGTCTCTGGAATGACTGTAATAATGACCTTTGTTTCTATGTACTTCATCTTAAACTGTGGATGCTAGCATTGATCCAGGGACTAGCATTGCAATCACAGGGATCCTTTTCCTTTATAAAGGAGGGATCTTACAGATGGTATCAGAGCACTGTGTTTCCTGTAGGATTATGACCCTAGGATTGGAAACCACTAAGGAAAAATTTTCAACAACTTACACACTTGTCTATTCTTCTCGTAAACTTTTCTAACCTTCTTTCTCATCTCTATTTATAGATGAACTCCATCAACAAAGCCGTAAGGAAGGGACCACTCATGACAATGACTTTGGAGTGTGAGACAGAATTTCCCAAGGTTCTCAAGGACCTCATGGTTGCAATGGGAATACATGGTGCAGCTGTGTACAAAGGTTTTCCTGTGATGGATGAAGGAGTTAAGTACTGGTGGGTGCAACTTCACTTGTATAAAAACAAGGAAGACAACCACAAGGAATCAGGATTCTGCATGGTCACCAATTCAGTGGTGCACACTACATTCTTTGATTCAGCAAGGGATGCAGCTTGGAAGGCCATCAAAGAACTTGGTGATAGAGTCAAGTGCAGAATGCTCAACATCCAGAATGACCTAAAGGAATAGAAGGAACATACCCAAGAGTTGGAGGCTACCAACCAAACCTTAAGAGGAGACATTATAGACTTAGTAATGGAGTCATGTGCTCAAGATAGACTGGTTTCCTCTAGAAATATTGTGTTAGCCAACCTGTCTAGTGAGATAGGATTGTAAACGTACTTCGTTAGTTGGACCACCACTTATCACCTTATTTTCTAAATGTTGTTTTAAATAAGTTGAACCTTGGTTTTGTAATGGTTTCATGTATGCCATGACTTGTGTGTTTTGAGTTCCAAAGTTATGCATGTGATGTCTTGTCTTGTGACTTGTATTAAATTGTGTTGTTTCTAACTTCTTCTATCTTATAAATAGATGCCTAATGTTACCATCAACACTGTTGAAGAGTTCCAGGGAACTCGTTTTGTCCCTCGTATTATTGAGCTCACTAGTTTGCTCAATCTCCCTCTTCCTACCATCATGGTTCTTCCCCTCACCAAGTTTGAGAGGAAAGACCTTTAGGGCTTCAAGGTCAATCAGCCCGGACGCCAGACTGAGCCTACCACGGAGGCTATCATCTCCAAGCTCATGCACGATGACAAGGAGAGAGGCCTAGAGGTAGTCATGCAGGACTTGATTGGACGTCTGTTAGGGACACACTCTCGATAGGTTAGAGGTACTCACTTCCACGCCTTCGGTAGACGTGATGAGGATGGAGAGGCCATCGACTTCGAGGACACTTCGAGGGAGACAACAGAGCCGATTCGCCTATACCTCCAGGACTTAGAGGTTCTTCTTAGGCACGTGGACACTGATAGGACCAACGTCATGCTTAGCAATGACGGACTCCAGGTGCAGCTTCGTGAGAAGGACAAGCTCTTCACGGAGCAAGATGAGATAGTCAAGGAGATGGAGGCAAAGTTCGAGAGTCAGGACAGAAAGTTCAAGAGTCAAGAGAAGCGAGTCCAAGACAGGAACAAGAGGATTCGAGACATGATCGCAGAACGGAGGCCAAGGACTTGAGCTCGAGCATCAGCAGACTGTGATTGAGAGGCTTCGTTCTCAGAAGAGGGCTCTCAAAGCCAAAGTAGAGACCTTGACCACCAATGTCGAGGAATACAAGACCGCTATGGAGAATGCAGGTCTTACCTTTGTTGAGGAGGAGGTTGATGCCGAGGAGTAGTGATGACTACTCATTTATCATTTATTTATCATGCTTTATTTGAGTCGCAATGACCATCCAACATGTGGATGGCTTGCTATTGGTGTGTTTACTTTGCAAACTGTTATCTTGTTGTTGAACTCTTATTATTGTGATGCATGCTTGGTGATTGTTTATGTGATGTATTGTGCATGATAGCATCTATGGGTATCTCATTCTTACCTCTATTGAACCAACCACAGATGCCTCCCCGTCGTGCCAATCCCAACCCCAACAACAACAACATCACCCCTGAGATGCAGAAAATGTTGACAACTCAGACTCAGCTGATGCAAATGATGACTACGTTCATCTAGAACCAGAACAACAACAACAACAATAACAACAATAACAACAACAACAACCCACCGGGTTTTGACATTCTTACCAGGTTCTTGGGATTGAGGCCAGCAAAGTTCTCAGGAACAACTGATCCTATGGTGGCCAATGATTGGCTACGCTCTGTGAACAAGGACTTGGTAACAGTTGGCTGTACTGATGAAGAGAAAGTCAGATTTGCAGATCACTTGTTGGAAGGACCAGCAGCCACTTGGTGGGATAACTTCCAGATCACCACTCCCATTGCAGATGTGACATGGGATATCTTTGAAGATGGCTTTCGTACTGCTCAAATCTCATCGGAGCGATGAGTTTGAAGAAGAAAGAGTTCCACAATCTGAAGCAGCGCCGCCGCAGCGTGGCTGAATATATCGAGGAGTTTAACAATCTGGCGCGTTATGCACTGGATGAAGTTGACACTGATGCTAAGAGGAAGGAAAAGTTCCTTGAAGGGCTGAATGATGAACTGAACCTACAGCTATCAGTGGCCTATGTTCCCACATACCAGTCTCTTTGTGACAAGGCTGCTATTTTGGAGAACAAAATGAAGCAAGTTGAGAGTAGGAAGAGAAATAACTCGGACAAGCACAACTCGGGATCGTCTCACAAACGTTCCCATTATGATGATAGTGGAAGCTCAGGATCCCACAAGCATGGGAAATTCAACAAGCACGACAACCACAACCGTCATCATGACAATAAGCATCACCGTAGTCATGACAATGACAAGTACAAGAACCACAAAGGTGGATATAAGAGCCACCACAGTGGTAGTGGAAGTGGCAGTGGAAGCCAGCCTGTCAAGAAGGATATTAGTCAGGTTGAGTGTTTCAAGTGCAAGAAGATGGGGCATTATGCAAATGAATGCCCATAAAAGAAAGTTGAAGGACCCAAAAAGCCCAACCCTTTTCAAAAGGGACAAGTGAACCACATCAATGTGGAGGAAATATATGAGGAACCTGATGCTGTTGCTGGTAAGTTCAAACTCAATTCTGTTCCAGCATTTGTTCTCTTTGATACTGGTGCATCTCATTCATTCATATCAAGAGCATTTGTTGAAAGAAATGAACTACCGGTAGAAACTATTGGGTGTCCTATAAAAGTAAGTTCTCCTGGCGGAGAAATGATAGTGAATTCAGGATGTCATGATCTAGTCATAGAGTTTGGGAAGTATAAATTTCCCATTAACTTGATAATCCTAAATTCCCAAGGATTGGATGTCATTTTGGGAATGGACTGGATGACTAAGCACAAGGGAGTGATAGATTGTGCCAACCATACTGTCTCACTCACAACTCCAGAAAATAAAAGGATCAGGTTCAAGACCAACTTTGAAACAAAAAGGAGTATGCTAAACTCTCTTAAGGGGGTTAGCATAGACAGTGTGCCAATTGTGAGTGAATATCCGGATGTGTTTCCGGAAGAATTGCCAGGAATGCCACCAGATAGAGATGTGGAGTTTCTTATTGATTTGCTACCAGGATCTGGACCAATAGCAGAGAGACCGTACAAGATGTCAGTTGATGCACTGAAGAACTCAAGAAACAACTTGGAGAACGGTTGCAGAAAGGATTTATTCAACCAAGTTCTTCATCTTTGGGAGCACCAGTGTTGTTTGTGGAAAAGAAGGATAGAAGTCAAAGGTTATGTATAGATTACCGTTCACTCAATGAGGTGACTATCAAGAACAAATACCCTTTGCCTAGATTCAATGACTTGTTTGATCATCTAGAAGGAGCTTGTGTGTTCTCAAAGATTGATCTTTGGTCGGGTTATTTCCAACTCAAGATAAGAGAACAAGACATACCTAAGACAGCTTTCACCACAAGATATGGATTGTATGAGTATACCGTGATGCCATTTGGTTTGACCAATGCTCCAGCATACTTCATGAATATGATGAACAAGGTGTTCATGGAATTTCTTGATAAATTTGTTGTCGTTTTCATCGATGACATTTTGATCTACTCCAAGAGCAAAGAAGAGCATGAAGGACATTTGCGTTTGATACTTGAGAAGCTTAGAGAGCATAAACTGTATGCCAAATTTAGCAAGTGTGAATTCTGGTTGAATGAAGTTGGATTTCTTGGACACGTTGTGTCAGGAGATGGTGTGGCAGTTGATCCTGCTAAAGTCTCAGCGGTAACTAAATGGGAATCTCCCAAGTTAGTGAAAGAAGTTCGTAGTTTCCTTGGCTTAGCAGGTTACTACAGAAGGTTCATTGAGAATTTCTCCAAGGTAGCTAAGCCTATGACAGAATTGCTAAAGAAAGACAAGAAATTTTCTTGGTCTGAAGGTTGTGAACTCAGCTTTCAAGAATTGAAGAAGAGATTAGTGACAGCACCAGTCTTGTGTTTGCCTGATTTGGAGAAGGATTTCCAAGTGTATTGTGATGCATCTCATCATGGTTTGGGTGCAGTACTTATGCAATCAACGAATTAAAACAAGACACGTGTCCCAGCTCGTTTGAATTAAAACAGATTAGATCTATTAGATGCTAGAACTTGTAAAATCCATAACTTTCAAACCACACGTCCAAATTTTGCAAATTTTATATCAATGGATTCAGAAAAACAAGACCTAGCCAACCATGCACTTTGTTTAGTAAAAATCTTCTGTTAAAAATGTTTGTTTTTGCAGAAACTTGTGTATGCTTGTTTAGGTTATAAAAATTATTCCAAAATGATTTTAAGGATAAAATCTTTGGAGAATGGTGTGTTTTGAACCTACTGACCCTAGGAAACAAATGGTGGTTCCAAAAATGTATTTGTTGAATCAAAAGAATAAACTTTGAATTTAAACCATTTCTAGTCAAGAAAAAATATGGTTTATTTATTAAAAAATGGTTTTGGAAGAAAACCTTTGGGAAATGTTTTTGTTTTAAACTCTCTGACCCTAAACACAAAGTTTTATGGTTTGAAAACATATTTTGTGAACCCTATAGATTAATGCCTTATTAAAAACATTTCTACACCACATAAAATGATACCTTGTTTTAAAAATGGTTTATGAAGTAAAACCTTTTTGCAAATGGTTTTGCCACTTTATAAAATGACCATTAGATGTTTTCAAATGTTTATTAACCATTAGAAACCACTTTTATAAATAAAACAATCTTTAGCATGCTTGCATGCATTGTTTTGTTACTATGATTTTATGTGATGAATTGCTTGAATGGTAGATTGAATTTGTGCCTTGCTTGATTGAATTGTAGTGACTTGAAGAGTGTGATTGTTGCAAGGACAAGGAGTGAATTTATACTCTCTACCAAAAAGGCAAGTGATGCTTCATACTTTTGTCCCATTATTTTCACTATGCATTAGTGATATTTCTAAGTAGGACTTGCATGGAATTTTGCTAAGTGTAAACTATGCCATGGGAAATCCTAGTAGATGAAACCTTAGTAGAAATTTCCTAAGTTAAGATTCCTACTACTATCATGCTTAGCTTAGCTAATAGAAAACAAGGGTGGAATATATATTCATACTATGGAATATTTCCAAGTCAAGGACTTGTGTTTTGTTTAATAAAACAACTAAGTGAATGAATCACCTGGGTGGAATGGAAGGAATGGTTTGTGTTGAGTGGTTCACAAGGCCCATTTCTATGGTTTACCTTGTGTATCTCACTTGTGGATGGCCACCCAGGAACAAAGAGATTTGAGATGTCAAATGTTGAGAAGCTTCAAGTGCATCCACTTGGCATTATGGGCTCTGCCTGGATCATATAGGTTGCAAGAACTTAGCCAAATGGACAGTTGGTGGTAGGGGTTTGATAGGTTGGAACGCGTCCATTCTGGTCTAAGGGAAGGCTTCTAAAAGATCTTGTCTTGGGAAACCAAGTCTTGTGGGGAAAGTGCACCACCTCTACAGAGTGAAAAATCTAAGTACTTAGCCATGTCCCTGGTAAAGGACAATTTGAGCATCAAGACATGGAAGCTATCAAGAATCTCATCATCCAAATTTCTAAGTTAAAAACTTGTGGTTGAACAAGGGTTTAAGGTTCACCAATTTCTATTGGTGGTTCCTTGGGTGTTTTTGTCAAGCAAAAACTTAGTGTTTTCAAATGATAACGAAAATATATTTTGAGCAATGCAAGCCTCAACTCCACTTTGCCAAATGCATATAAATGATAGAATCCACTATACTACCATAGTATCACTTGCCAATACAATTCAAATGTATTGACCCTTGTGGCTGTAACTTGTTATGTTGCAGGTTTGTTTGATATTAGTGAAGTTTAATGATTAGGATTACAAGTATACAACCAACATGTCTGCCTGTCACATCCCAAGATTTTCCAAATCTTGTAATGTGAAAAATAAATGAATAAAATAAAACTTTGTTTGATTTTCAGGGCCAGAAGAAATTTTTGAATCCAATTGAAAACCTTCAAACCAATTTGGATCAAATGAAATCCTAAAGGGATTAAAAAAAGATAAATAATTAACAAAGGAAAAATAAAAGTATTTTGTTACTACTTTGAAATCTTTTTATAAAAGGTTTTGCTTTGATTATAATAGTAAAGGTTTATTTAAAATAAAACAATTAGGATTTAATATCCAAGTTTTATTAATAAAAGTTTTATTAATTCTAAACCATTTAAAAACTTGTTTATCTGGTTAAAAACAAGTTTTCAAAAGTATTTCATATTCCCAAATAAAACCTACTGATTTGGTTTTGAAAATATTTAGATTTCAAATAGAGATTTTATTAATAAAATCAAACCCTATTTGATTAATAAACCATGGTCCATCTTATTTAATTAATAAATGGAACCTAAAAAGATCTAAAATATTATTTTAGTTTGGAATTTTGGTTTATGTTACTGAACAGAACCAAGTTCAAAAATTTCAAAGATCTGGTGATTGTCTGATTTGATTTGATTGTTGTTTGTTTGTTGAATTTCAAACAGGAAATAGAAACAGAAAAGGAAAAAAAAACAAATTGGAAGAAAAAAATAAGGTTTAGGTCGACCCTACCCAGCAGCCCACTAAGGCCCAGAACCAGCCCAGCTATTCCTCCCCGAAGAAAAAAATGATTCACACGCAGTATCTGACCCGCAGAACCAATGACCAGTGGACCCTTCCCTTGCTCCTTTCCCACTGACCAGCAGACCCCACTTTCCCACTCCTCCTTCTTCCTCGTGACGACCACGCCGACCGTTTCTACCGTTGATGTTGCGGCTTCAACTCCTGAGTAATGGCTGCGTTAATCTCGCGCGTGACTGCACGCTATTAATCGCCAGCGTCTTCTCCTCCTTTCCCCTCTGTCGCCACTCCCTCTCCGCCCCGAGGCTGCCACAATTTGGCTCAGCACTCCCTCTATTCCGACGACACTCCCGTGCCAATTCCGGCGACCCAAAGCCACCCCTTGTCTCGTTGACCATGCACCCAGATTCCCCACCTCCTGACGCATCTCCCAGTACTCTTCGTACGACCGCGGGCTCCCCAGAGCATCGGCTACGTCAAGCTTCCGAGCACCGCCGCGTCTGTCTTCAACTCCGGCGAGTACCCAGGTAGATTCCGACCGCCCCGTGCCTTCTCGTTCACGCACGCGTCTTCTCCGTGACCTTCCGCACCTAACCATGCCCCTGTCTTGCCTTAGGGCGATCTACAACGTCGCCTTCGACCGCGAACAGAGCCGTCTGACGCCGTTGCAAACTCCGGTGAGCAATTCCACCTGACCCCGTGCGCCCCTTGACAAGCCAACAGCACGTCGAGCATCACCACAGCCCTGCGATTCTGGTAAGCACTTCCCCTCCCCTCTTTGCTTCCTGCAACCACCGTAGCGCCACCGCCTGGCCGTGCGCTGCCGCTAGCCACCGTCGGCGCCGCTTACTTTTGGTCAAGCGAATCAGTACCGTAGGATCTAGATTGAGCGAGCAGGATTAGATCACTTAACCGCGAAGGGGTACGAGTCCTGTGCCGCACGATCTGTTTAGATCTAACGCTCCGCAGAGCCGATCCGGCCGAACCGGTATCGTCCAACCAGAACGCGACGCGTGGCCAGTTTCGCTTAAAACAGAAATTTGAAATCAGATTAGATTGTGATTTTCAAACCCTTGTAACTTTGGATCCACACGTCCAAAAATTACAAACTTTATACCGTTGGAATCAGGAGAACAAGCCCTAGCCAACCATACCCTTGGTTTAGTAAATAGTAACTGTTAGTTTGCTTGTTTTTGCAGATTCATTTGTGTGCTTGTTTAGATTAGGAAAATTGTTTGAAAATGATTTTAGGGTTAAAACCTTTGCAAAATGGTTTGTTGAGAACTTACTGACCCTAGGAACCAACCCATGGTTTTGAAAATATATTTGGTAAAGTTTAGGATGGATTAATTGATTTAGTCCATTTCTAGCTAAATAAAATTATTGTTTTGTTTATGAAAATGTTTTTGGAGTGAAAACTTTGGGAAAAGGTTTTTGAATCAAACCCACTGACCCTAAACACCCAGTTTTGTGAAACAACAACTTATTTGGTGGACAACGTAAAAGTTGTTACTTTGATAAAAATATTTTCACTACATAAAATGATGAAGGGATTTAAAAATAGTTTTTGAACAAAACCCTTTTTCAAATGACTTTGCCACTTTGGAAAATGACCAATTTGTAACTTACAAAGTTTAGAAGCCTAGTGGAGACCATCTTTACAAATAAACCAATCCCTTGCATGCATGACTTAGATCCCATTGTTTTGTGTGTGTGAAATGTTGATTGATTATTGGTTTGGAATGCTTGTTGATATTGTGTTTGCTTGATTGACTTGTAGTGAAGTTAGAAAGTGTGAGACTAGCAAGATCAAGGAGTGAACCAACATTCCCTACCAAAAGAAAAGGCAAGTTACACTATCATTTAAAGTCCTACTATTTTCATTATACTTATTTAGTGGATTTTGAAACATGCATAAAAATAATTTTATACTTATGCTATGCTAAATCCTAATAGGATACCCTATACATTCCTTAGAAAGAACATTGTAGTTGTACATGCTTAGCCATGCTTTATTGTGAAAAGAGATACATGTTGAGATTTTACAAAAGTTGAGAAAAGGACTTGTGTTTTATATAATAAAACAAGGACTCAATGAACCACCTAGGTGGAGGATACTTTAAGTTTTGGAGAAGGTGGCAACAAAAGGAACCATGTCTATGGTAATTTCTTTGTGTTGTGCTCCAAAAGAAAACCACCTAGGAAACTTAGAGATTGAACATGTTCCTCCAATTGTGGCTTTCGTGTGCAACCACATGCTATTATGGCTCTTGCTTAGTCAACTACATTAGGAAGACCCATACATTGTCTTTAGTTACTGGACATGGGGATCTGGAATGCTTCATGGGTGCTGAAGACAAGCTAGCAATGGTGTATGGGAGGACCTTTTGGAAAGACTTCGTCACATTCTCAATCTGCCAGTACTCCATCTTGGTGAGTGCTAATTCAGTGGCCACTGGTGGCAAAAGGATGGGATTGTGACATGTGGGTAAAGTGTGCAACTTCTGCAGAAGATAATAAAATCTAAGTACTTAGCCGTGTCCCCGGTTATGGACAATACTGAGCAACTAAAGTTTGAACTATGGGAGATCTCTACATTCTAATTTCTAAAAGAAAACTTTAAGGACTTGAACACTTGGGGTTACCAAGGAGCTCAAGAGACTTTGACAAAACTTGATGTACTTGGGGTTACCAAGGAACTCAAAAGTTTTTGTTGAAAACATGAACACTTGGGGTTACCAAGATGCTCATGAGATTTTGTTTAACACCTGGTGCACTTGGGGTTATCAAGGAGCTCAAGGGATTTTGACAAGGACTTGGACACTTGAGTTTCTACCAAGGAGTTCAGGGGACTTGGAAAAAAGAGATTTGACAAAGGACCAAAACCATTTTGAAAGGATAGGATAAATTATTGCTTTATGCAAAGAGCCTAAAACTCCACTTAGCCAAATATGCATGTAATGATAGGATCCACTCATATTCAACATTGAAGTGAAACTTGCCAATACAATTCAAATGTATTGACCCTTGTGGCTGTAACTTGTAATGTTGCGGGATTGATTGATTTTAGTGAAGATTGATTGATTAGGATTACAAAGTCTACAACTAGCATTTGCCTGTGGCACTTTGAAAAAGAAGGACCCCATGCTTATAGTTATTCCGCTGCAATGTAATGTAATAGCCAAATGAGCTATGTATGATGTAATAAACTTATGTTATTCCTAGTTATAAAGTTATATTATGACCCTTGTTTCTTGATATTACATCTAAACTGTGGATGCTAGCTATTGATCCAGGGACTAGCATTGTGAACACAGGAGGAATCTACCTTATTATTAGGTGGAGACCTCTACACTGCCTGTGGCACTTTGAAGATGAAAGGACCCCATTCTATTGTTATATTCTGCTGCATTGTAATGAGATAGCCAAATGAGTTATGTAAGATGTAATAAATTATTTTATTCCTGGTTATAAAGTTGTATTATGACCTTTGTTTCTTGATATTACATCTTAACTGTGGATGCTAGCTATTGATCCAGGGACTAGCATTGTAAACACAGGGATCTCTACCTTATTAAAGGTTGGGAACCTTACAGATGGTATCAGAGCATTGTGTTGCCTGTAGGATTTGTAACCCTAGGATTGAACAAAACCCCTTAGAAAAATAGGAGTTGTATTTGTTCCAAAACTTATTTACAAACAATCTTGTAAACTCTTTCCTCAAATCAATTTGGTTTTGATTCTACATCTCTTCTATTTCAACTTGATGGGCAAGCCTTCTCCATGGCCAAAGACTTCACCATGAGCTAAGGGCTTCATCAACTCTAATGACTTCAACATCTTCAACCTTGGATATCAACTCTAGTGACTTCAACATCTTCAAGTGATTTCAACCTTATTCTCAACAAGGACTTCAACTTTAGATATCACTAAGGACTACAAGTGAGACAAGAAATATTTCTCAAGACTTGAAGACTAAGGAAACACAACTTAGAAGGAACCATGATCACCTTTGAAGTTTTGTGACCAAGACACAAGAAATTTTCTCCAAGGATACAAAGATCTTGTTCAAGAAGAATCAACCAAGAAGGATGGAAAGATCTCAAGTGAACCATATAGATGGACCACCATATTTAGTTTAAATCAAACCCACCAACTTATGTGGTGTAACAAAAATATTTTTGGTTGCCTAAAAATATATATATATATGCTTGAAACTTGTTGTTTGAGTGGAATGTTTGTTTGTGATTGCTTGCACATTGCTTGTGTGAATTGTGATGTGTGTGATTAGAATTATTCCCTTAGGAATATTTTGTCTATTCTAATCCCAATCCAACCCAAAACAGATGACTTCCCCAAGAGACTCCAACATCAAGGATGGTGACAACAACAACCAAGAGGACAACATGAGAGGACTCATAGTAACCCAAACCCAGTTGAACCAAGTGACAGCTCCATTTATAGCCAACACCAGTGAGGTAGATCCAACCATGCAAAGGTTTTTGGAAACCCAAACCCAATTGTTGCATAAGGTGACAGATCAAATGATCAACATGGGAAGCAGCTCTTCCAAAGGAATTTGTGACAACAAGGATGACAAAGATGTTATTCTAGAAGGAACCCAAGCTTGCAATATTTGTGGAGACAAGGATCACACTTCCAAGGAGCATGAAGATCAATGCCCCAATTGTGAAGAGAAACACCCAATTGACCAATGCCCCACATCTCAAGCTACTTGTTACCTATGTGAAGGAAATAATCATGTCCCTATCCAATGCCCCATCTATTCCATAGTTGAACAAAGGAAACAAGGTGGAGTGCAACAACTGATTGCAGACTATCATGAGAGAGCCAAGTCTACCAAGAAGGATGAAGACAAAGGAAAATCTCCACTTGTACCTCCATGCAATATGACCCAATTTAAAGGACCAAAGAGGAGACATATGCATTATCCAAGGAGTAATAGAAAGTCAAGGAGATCAGTAAACATTCCTACCTATGAGATAACATATGAAGAACATGAACTAGAAGCACTCCTAGCTTTGGAGAAACCCAAGAAAAAGAAGGACAAAAGCCATGTGCAATGTGGTCATTGCAAAGAAATGGGACATTATGCCAGTGAATGTCCAGAGAAGAATAAGTATAAGGAGATTAGCAAAGTGTGGTGCAACAACTGCAAAGAGCTAGGCCACTTGTCCACAGAATATACGTGAAGAACTCAATCTTATCACATGTTTCAGTTGTGGTAACCAAGGACATTATGCAAGCAACTGTCCAGAAAAGATGAAGCACAAGATAAACAAGCCTATGAAGGATCTCAGCCTAGTCACATGTTTCAAGTGTGGAAACAAAGGACACTATGCAGATGTTTGCCCAGAAAGATTTCAACAAGATCCCAAGAAGGCCAATATGTAATCTAGTTAGAAAATTTTTAAGGGTGGTAGTACCCTAGTTGCTTTGAGCCAACTTGTAACCCTAGCCTCCCCAAATCTCGGGACGAGATTTATTTTAAGGGTGGTAGCCTGTCACATCCCAAGATTTTCCAAATCTTGTAATGTGAAAAATAAATAAATAAAATAAAATTATTGTTGAAAATCAGGGTGAAAAGAAACTTTTGTTTCTAAAAGGAAACTTAAAATCCCATCTTGAACAAACTTTAATAAAAAGTTTGAATTCAACAAAATCCAAATCAAGAGAAATGCATTCCTCAATGAATGTATCTGGAAATTTAAACACTTGGAAAACAAATCCAAACCCTAAACCCAAATGGAATAAAAATCATTTCCAAGTTATCTCCAAGCCTATGGATTTGATCCATATAAAAAAATTGGTCAACAAACATTCACAAATGATCAAGAAAGACAAATAAAATATTATAAGACCATAGAAATTGGTTTCACTTAATTTGGAACCATGGATAAAATCTTATGAATAAAGTAAGATAAGGAAATTAAATTTCCAAAGCAAATAAAGCACTTATCCAGAAAACCATACCAATTGGTGAGCAAATAATCCTAAAGATATTTAAAAGAATAAATAAATATAAAACAAGATTTCACAACTTGGAATCACCAAGTTTGGATCTCTAAATAAAAAGATATGGATTTTATAAGATGAAGGAAGAAATATTAATTAAAGAATTTTTAAAGACCAAACCAAACCTTGGCCAAATCCTTAAACAAGTGGAATGAATATAATCCAAATCCAAATAAAATAAAAGGATAAAGAATTTCCATAATAAAATAAAATGGCCTAAACCAAATCCTATTGGAATAAAGATAAATCCAAATTTTAAATGATTAATAAATCTTATTAAAAGCTTTTTCAAATAAATCAAGATGAATTATTTGACACCCTTTTAAGTAAACAAAACCTACTGAAAAGATTTGGAAAGTTTAAAGAATTTAAATGGAGGTTTAAAATTATTATTAAATCCTATCTAATTAAAAACTAGAGCCTATTTTGAATAAATAAAAGACCCCAAAATGAATAAGGTTTTATTCAAAAATTGACATCAGAATACAATACTAATCAGTATTTGAACCTACTCAAATTTTGGAAAAAGTTTGAATTCAAATGGATGCTTGAATTGATTAAATGAAACCAAAACAGAATATTAAGAAAGGAAAAAGAAAAACAAACTGAACAAAAAAAATGGAAAGGAAGCAACCCAGCTCGGCAGCCTAGTCTAGGCCCAACAGCCCATCTCTCCACCCCCTCAGAGTGAACCGTTTTTACCTGTGAATTGACCCACACAGACGCTGACCGATGGACCCCATCCCCCCTCTTCCTCTCTCACAAACAGACGAACCCCACGCCCACGTCAGCATATTCTCCCCCCCCCCCGCGACGACCCCTTCTTCCCCCAAACCTCGTTGTTTCTGCTGTTAAACACCGACGTCAATACGCCTTAATGCCGCGTTAATCCCTCGTCGTGACCATGCAGTGATAAACGCCAAGCTCCCCTCTTCCTTCTTCCCCAGACCACACCCCACAGGAGCCACCGGCTGCACAAATTTCCCCTCCGAACCTCACTGTCTTCGACGGCTTTCCTTGCTGATTCCAGCCAGTATCCTCTGCCCCTTGCCTCCTCGAGCACACAGACGCGATCCCCATCTCCTGGCGAACGTCCCCGTAGCGCCGGGTCGTTCCCGAGCGCCCCAGAACATCGGCAACGACGACGACCCGTAGCGCCACCGCCTGCCATTCCCTCCAGCGAGATTTCCTGGTAAGCTCGGACTGCCCCAAAGCTATTCGATGATGCACGCATGTTCCCTGATACCGTGCGCGTCTAACGTATCCTTTATTTTGCTTTGGCACGCCTTGTAGCCTCGCCCCCGTCGATGTCTGACCGCACCCGAGGCACAGCTCGACTCCGACGAGGAATTCCTGCAACTCCAGTGTGCCCCTTGACCAACCACGAGTACCTTGAGATTCCCCACGCCACGGCGATCTCGGTGAGTCAATCCCCTTCCTCCCTCGATTCCTGTAGCATCGACTCCGCCGCCGTCTGACCGCTCCGCCACCACCAGCCGCCGCCAGCGCCGCCCATCTGTGACTAGCTTATGTGAAGCGTTCGATTAGGATCTGACGCTCGCGATAGAAACTAACTGAAAGGGTACGCTCGATTCTGAGACGTGAGATCCCACTTAAATCCAACGCCTCCCAGTGCTTGATCCAACAGAAACGGTATCGACAAATTAAAACAAGACACGTGTCCCAGCTCGTTTGAATTAAAACAGATTAGATCTATTAGATGCTAGAACTTGTAAAATCCATAACTTTCAAACCACACGTCCAAATTTTGCAAATTTTATATCAATGGATTCAGAAAAACAAGCCCTAGCCAACCACGCACTTTGTTTAGTAAAAAGCGTCTGTTAAAAATGTTTGTTTTTGCAGAAACTTGTGTATGCTTGTTTAGGTTATAAAAATTATTCCAAAATGATTTTAAGGATAAAATCTTTGGAAAATAGTGTGTTTTGAACCTACTGACCCTAGGAAACAAATGGTGGTTCCAAAAATGTATTTGGTGAATCAAAAGAATAAACTTTGAATTTAAACCATTTCTAGTCAAGTAAAAATATGGTTTATTTATTAAAAAATGGTTTTGGAAGAAAACCTTTGGGAAATGTTTTGTTTTAAACTCTCTGACCCTAAACACAAAGTTTTATGGTTTGAAAACATATTTTGTGAACCCTATAGATTAATGCCTTATTAAAAACATTTCTACACCACATAAAATGATACCTTGTTTTAAAAATGGTTTATGAAGTAAAACCTTTTGCAAATGGTTTTGCCACTTTATAAAATGACCATTAGATGTTTTCAAATGTTTATTAACCATTAGAAACCACTTTTATAAATAAAACAATCTTTAGCATGCTTGCATGCATTGTTTTGTTACTATGATTTTATGTGATGAATTGCTTGAATGGTAGATTGAATTTGTGCCTTGCTTGATTGAATTGTAGTGACTTGAAGAGTGTGATTGTTGCAAGGACAAGGAGTGAACTTATACTCTGTACCAAAAAGGCAAGTGATGCTTCATACTTTTGTCCCATTATTTTCACTATGCATTAGTGATATTTCTAAGTAGGACTTGCATGGAATTTTGCTAAGTGTAAACTATGCCATGGGAAATCCTAGTAGATGAAACCTTAGTAGAAATTTCCTAAGTTAAGATTCCTACTACTATCATGCTTAGCTTATCTAATATAAAACAAGGGTGGAATATATATTCATACTATGGAATATTTCCAAGTCAAGGACTTGTGTTTTGTTTAATAAAACAACTAAGTGAATGAATCACCTGGGTGGAATGGAAGGAATGGTTTGTGTTGAGTGGTTCACAAGGCACATTTCTATGGTTTACCTTGTGTATCTCACTTGTGGATAGCCACCCAGGAACAAAGAGATTTGATATGTCAAATGTTGAGAAGCTTCAAGTGCAGCCACTTGGCATTATGGGCTCTGCCTGGATCATATAGGTTGCAAGAACTTAGCCAAATGGACAGTTGGTGGTAGGGGTTTGATAGGTTGGAACGCGTCCATTCTGGTCTAAGGGAAGGCTTCTGAAAGATCTTGTCTTGGGAAACCAAGTCTTGTGGGGAAAGTGCACCACCTCTGCAGAGTGAAAAATCTAAGTACTTAGCCATGTCCCTGGTAAAGGAAAATTTGAGCATCAAGACATGGAAGCTATCAAGAATCTCATCATCCAAATTTCTAAGTTAAAAACTTGTGGTTGAACAAGGGTTTAAGGTTCACCAATTTCTATTGGTGGTTCCTTGGGTGTTTTTGTCAAGCAAAAACTTAGTGTTTTCAAATGATAAGGAAAATCTATTTTGAGCAATGCAAGTGTAACATCCCTAAAATCATGATTTCAAAGTTTGCATATCATTCATGCATGCATATAGAATTGAGATCAATTTCAAACTCATTTCAGGAAAACAGAAGCACTTAGTGCTATGATTTTTATGTGAGCAAACTTAATCAAGGGGCCATCCCCATTTGAAAGTTTGAATGTTTATAAAACTAGTTTGTTTGCTCACTTTGTTGAAGGGTTTGTGTGTAGAATTTAAACCAAGATTTACAAATTGGAAATAGGTTTCAAAAACCATTTTTCAAACTATGCAAATCAAGTGCCAAGTCCCTGATATTTTTGTTCTCCAAGTGTGACCAAGCCTTTGCAAAGCAACCACTTGTTTTTATGCCTATATTTGAGACTAGTACACACTGCAAAAATCCCAAGAAGATTTGAATTCAAATGGAACTTGAATTCATTTGAAAACCTATTCAGAAAATCGAAACAGAAAAAGAAAAGGAGTAAACAAAAGAAAAAGGCCAAGCGCTACTAATTCAGCCTAGCCACAGAACCGGCCCAACTAGCCCACCCGGCCTTCCTCTCTCTTTCTCGCACGCGCGAGCGCACCCACGCAGACGCTGACAACTAGACCCCACTCCCTCTCTGCGCGTTTCGCCGACAAGCGGGCCCTCCCCACGTCACCCTCGTCTTCCCCAAATCACGCCCGACCCCGTCGCCGGCCGTTTCCTCCGCCCTTCACTGCCGTGTTGATTTCTCGAGTAATTGGCCTTGATTCCGCGCGTAATCACAACACCCCTCTCGCCTACTTAATCCCCTCTGCACCGCGGCCATTTCCCCTCACTCTCCTCGCTCACTCCGCCACCAGGCTGCGCGCATTCCATCTCGAAACCCCGCAGTACTGACGACTCCGGCGACTAATTCCGGTGAGCCTCGACCGCCCCCCTCTCTCTCGTTCAAACCACTGCAACCAGCATGATCTTGTGCATCTGCTGACACCTCTGGTTTGCTTGCTCGTGACCCAGGTCGTCGTTTCCGTTCAAGCCTGCAACCACCTGCGCCGCCGCTCGACTCCGACGAGCAATAGCAGTAAGTCCCGAGCGCCGCTTTCCCCCTCTTTCATACGAGATTGTTCGCCTGCGTCTTGTGCACCCCCTGACCCCTCTGGTTCGTGCTAGGGCAACGCCAAACCTCGACAACAACTTCATCTGCAAGCGACAGACGCCGCCCGCAACTCCGACGAGCCCCAGTGACCGTGCCCGTGCGCCCCTTCCCGAACCATCGCCACCTTGAGCATCAGCAGCCTCCTGCGGTTCTGGTAAGCCACTTCCCCCTCTCGCGCGCGAACTAGAACGCCAGCGCTTGGCAACGCCACCGCTAAGCGCCGCCAGATTTGGTCAAAGCAATTAGGAGCGTTAGATGCAGATCCTGCGGCTGAGATTAGAAATTAAGTGAAGGGGTAAGCGCGCATCCGAGCCGCCAGATCTGACTTAGATCCTACGGCCCGCAGAGCTTGATCCGTCCGAACCGGTACGCACCAGTAAGAACTTGACGCGTGGCTAGGGTTAGAATTTAAAACAGGTTTTAAAACAAATTTGGATTCAAATTTGATTAGGCTATAACTTTTGAATCCCACGTTAGAATTTTGCAAATTTTATACTGTTGGAATCAGGGAGACAAGCCCTTTATGAATCTGCAATGTGTTTAGTGAAAATTTTCTGTTAAAATGGCTTTATTTGCAGTAACTTGTTTAGGTCTATTTTGAGTATAGAAATGGTTTGGAAAATTGTTTAAGTGTAAAATAAACTTGGTTTAGCAAGTTTTTGACTTGTTTATAGATCAGTACTTTGCACTTGCTTGGTTAGATTTCAAAAATCATCACTTAGCATTTTCTTTTGCATGCATGCATATATTTTATGTTTGTATATGAATTGTGTGTAAATTGTGTGTTACCATTTTTGTGTAGATTTTGGTGCTAGTGACTGTGATTGTGAAGAGTGCTACTCTCCCCATTACCAAGGCAAGTGGTACTTCATGATTATTCCATCCCTATATTTTGTTCTAAGCATTAGATATATTTTGCTAAGTCATGCATGTTACTTTTTGCCAAATGTTATGTTGGGAAATCCTAAGTAGTTATTTATAGAATTGCTAGGGAATTTCCTAAGTTAAGTTACTATGCCATGCTTAGCCTAGCTAGTTGCAAACAAGGGTTGGTAAAGTATATACATGCTATGATGGAAATATTTCTAAGTCTTTGGACTTATGTTTTCTTAATAAAAAAACTAAGTCAATAAATCTCCTGGGAGGAATGGGACTTGAATGGTGGTTTTTGGTTGAGTGGTTACACAAGGCCCATGGATATGGTTTACCTTGTGTATCTCACTTGTGGTATGCCACCCAGGCACAAAGGGATTTGGAGGCCAAGTGTTGAGAAGCTTTTAGTGCAACCACTTGGCAATATGGGCTCTGCCTTGATCATATAGGTTGCTAGAACTTAGTCATTTGGACAGTTGGTGGTAGTGGGATTGATAGGTTGGAACGCGTCCATTTGGCTAAGGGAAGGCTTCTGAAAGGTCCTGTCTTGGGAAACCAAGTCTGGTGGGGAAAGTGCACAACCTCTGTAGATGGAAAAATCTAAGTACTTAGCCAAGTCCATGGCAATGGACAACTTGAGCATCAAGACATGGAAGCTATCAAGAATCTCATCACTCCAACTTCTAAGTAAAACTTGTGGGTGAACAAGGGTGAAGGACCTCAATGTCTATTGATGGTTTCTTGGGAAAAGTTTTTGACAAAGAAAAACTTAGTGATTTCAACTAATAGGAAAAACTTATTTTGAGCAAAGCAAGCCAAGCTACACTTAGCCAAACTGCATATAGTAATGTAGTCCACTTAAAAAAAATTACTAAGGTATCACTTGCCAATACTATTCCAAAGTATTGACCCACTGTGGCTGTAACTTGTGATGTTGCAGGATATTCTGATGATGATTAGGTGTCATGAGTCTACACTCAACATGCTTGCCTGTGGCACATGAAGATGAAGGCTTATGTTTATTTACTTATTCCAAAACTCTTGTATTAGGCCTGTGGTCTTGAGTTGTAAAATACTATGTTATATCTCTGGAATGGATGTAATAAATGACCTTTGTATCTGTGTACTTCATCTTAAACTGTGGATGCTAGCCTTGATCCAGGGACTAGCATTGCAATCACAGGGATCCTTTTCCTTTACAAAGGAGGGATCTTACAGATGGTATCGGAGCACTGTGTTGCCTGTAGGATTATGACCCTAGGATTGGAAACCACTAAGGAAAATTTTTCAACTACTTCTACACCTGTCTATTCTTCTCGTAAAACTTTTCTAATCTTCTTTCTCATCTCTATTTGTAGATGAACTCCATCAACGAAGCCGTAAGGAAAGGACCACTCATGACCATGACCTTGGAGTGTGAGACAGAGTTCCCCAATATTCTCAAGGACCTCATGGTGGCAATGGAAATACATGGTGCAGCTGTGTACAAAGGCTTTCCAGTGATGGATGAAGGAGTTGAGTACTGGTGGGTGCAACTTCACTTGTACAAAAACAAGGAAGACAACCACAAGGAAAAAGGATTCTGCATGTACACCAACACTGTGGTGCACACCACATTCTTTGAGTCAGCAAGAGAAGCGGCTTGGAGGACTATCAAAGAACTTAGTGCTAGAGTCAAGTGCAGAATGCTCAATCTCCAAAAAGACTTGAAGAAAGAGAAGGAACATACTCAAGAGTTGGAAGATACCAACCAAACCTTAAGAGGAGACATTATAGACTTAGTGATGGAGTCATGTGAGCAAGATAGGCTAATTGCTTCTAGGAACATTGTGTTAGCCAACAGATCCAGTGAGATAGGATTGTAAACGTACTTCGTTAGTTGGACAACCACCTATCACCCTATTTTCCAAAAATGTTGTCTTAAAATAAGAGTGAACCTTGATTGATGTAATGACTTCATGCATGCATGACTTGTGTGTTTTGTTTTCCCAAGGATATGTATGTGGTGTTTTGTCTTATGTTTATCTTAAATTGTGTTGTTGTAACTTTTCTATCTTATAAATAGATGCCTATTACCATCAGCACTGTTGAGGAGTTCCAGGCTACCCGCTTTGGTCCTCGTATTGTTGAGCTTACTACTTTGCTCAATCTCCCTCTTCCCACCATCATGGTGCACCCACTCACCAAGTTCGAGAGGAAGGACCTCTGGGGCTTCAAGGTGAACCAGCCAGGACACCAGACAGAGCCTACTACGGAGGCCATCGTCTTCAAGCTTATGCACGGTGACAGGGAGAGAGGCATGGAGGTAGTTATGCAGGACCTGATAGGACGTCTACTAGGACGACACTCCCGACAGGTTAGAGGCACTCACTTCCACGTCTTCAGAAGACGTGATGATGACGGAGAGTCCATCGACTTCGAAGACGACTCGAGGGACGCAGCAGAGCCGATACGCCTGTACTTCCAGGACTTAGAGTCTCTCATTAGGCACGTGGACACTGACAGGACCAATGTCATGCTCAGTAATGACGAGCTCCAGGTACAGCTTTGCGAGAAGGATAAGCTCTTCGCGCAGCAGGACGAGATAGTCAAGGAAATGGAGGCGAAGTTCGAGACCCAGGACAGGAAGTTCAAGAGTCAGGAGAAGCGTGTCCAGGATAGGAACAAGAAGATCCGGGATATGACCGAGGAACTGCAGTCCAAGGACTTCGAGTTAGAGCAGCAGCAGACGGTGATTGAGAGGCTTCGTTCCCAGAAGAGGGCTCTCAAGGCCAAGATAGATTCCTTGACCACTACCATTGAGGAGAACAAGACCGCGATGGAGAATGCAGGTCTTACCTTTGTCGAGGAGGAGATTGATGCTGACGAGTAGACTTGACTACTCGTTTATATTTTATTATCAGACTTGTTATGTTGAGAACTTGTTATTGGACCATCCGACATGTGGATGGCTTGCTACTTGTGTGTTTTACTTTATGAACTCATTATCTTGTTGTTGATCTTTTTACCTTGTTGCATGCTTATGATTGCTTATGTGATGTAATGTGCATGAAAAACATCTATGGGTATCTCATTCTTATCTCTATGTGAACAAACCACAGATGCCTCCCCGTCATGCAAACCCCAACCCCAACAACATCACTCCAGAAATGCAGCAAATGATGACTGCTCAAACACAATTTATGCAAATGATGACAACATTCATCCAGAACCAGAATAATAACAACAACCCCAATAACAACAACAACCCTCCGGGCTTTGACATGCTTATGAGATTCTTGAGGTTAAGGCCAGCTAAGTTCTCAGGGACAACCGATCCCATGGTGGCCAATGATTGGCTACGTTCTGTAAACAAAGACTTAGTGACCGTGGGCTGCACGGATGCTGAAAAAGTCAGATTTGCAGCACATCTGCTGGAAGGGCCAGCCGCCACTTGGTGGGACAATTTTTAGATCACTACTCCTATTGATGAAGTGACTTGGGCTATTTTTGAAGATGGCTTTCGCACTGCTCACATCTCGTAAGGAATAATGAGCCTGAAAAAGAAAGAGTTCCACAATCTGAGGCAGCGCCACCGTAGCGTGGCTGAATACATTGAGGAGTTCAACAATCTGGCAGGCTATGCACCGGATGAAGTTGACACTGATGCCAAGAGAAAGGAAAAAATTCTGGAAGGCTTGAATGATGAGCTAAATCTGCAGTTGTCCGTGGCATATGTTCCAACTTATCAGTCTCTGTGTGACAAGGCTGCTATTTTGGAGAACAAAATGAAGCAAGTTGAGAGTAGGAAGAGAAAGCACTCCGACAAGCACAGCTCGGGATCGTCTCACAAACGATCTCATTTTGATGACAGTGGAAGCTCAGGATCCCACAAGCATGGGAAATTCAACAAGCACCACAGCCACAACCGTCATGACAACAAGCATCATCGCAGTCATGACAGTGATAAGTATAAGAACCACAAGAGTGGAAATAAGAGCCACCACAGTGGCAATGGAAGTGGAAGTGGAAGTGGAAGTCAATCTACTAAGAGAGACATCAGTCAGGTTGAATGCTTCAAATGCAAGAAGCTGGGGCATTATGCAAATGAGTGCCTTGAAAATAAAGTTGAAGGACCTAACAAGCCCAATCCTTTTCAGAAAGGACAGGTTAACCACATCAATGTGGATGAGGTCTATGAGGAGCCTGATGCTGTTGCTGGTAAGTTCAGACTCAATTCTATTCCAGCATTTGTACTCTTTGATACTGGTGCATCTCATTCATTCATATCAAGAGCATTTGTTGAAAGAAATGAACTACCGGTAGAAACTATTGGGTGTCCTATAAGAGTAAGTTCTCCTGGTGGAGAAATGATAGTAAATTCAGGATGTCATGACTTAGTCATAGATTTTGGAAAGCATAAGTTTCCGGTGAGCCTGATAATCCTAGATTCCCAAGGATTGGATGTAATTTTGGGAATGGATTGGATGGCTAAGTATGAAGGAGTACTAGATTGTGCCAATCGTACTGTTGCACTCACAATCCCGGAAAGGAAAAGGATTAAATTCAAGTCTAACTTTGAACCAAAAGGGAGTAAGCTAAATTCTCTTAAGGGGGTTAGCATGGACAGTGTACCAATTGTGAGTGAGTATCCGGATGTGTTTCCGGAAGAATTACCGGGAATGCCACCAGATAGAGATGTGGAGTTTCTGATAGATTTGGTACCAGGGTCTGGACCAATAGCAAAGAGACCGTATAAAATGTCAGTTGATGAACTGAAGGAACTCAAGAAACAACTTGGAGAACAGTTATAGAAGGGATTCATCCAGCCAAGTTCTTCATCTTGGGGAGCCCCAGTTTTGTTTGTTGAGAAGAAAGATATAAGTCAAAGGTTATGCATAGATTACCGTTCACTCAACGAGGTAACTATCAAGAACAAATACCCTTTGCCAAGAATCAACGACTTGTTTGATCAGCTAGAAGGAGCATGTGTGTTCTCGAAGCTCCGATCAGGCTATTTTCAACTCAAGATAAGAGAACAAGACATACCTAAAACAACATTCACTACAAGGTATGGATTGTATGAGTATACCGTAATGCCTTTTGGCTTGACCAATGCTCCAGCCTACTTCATGAATATGATGAACAAGGTGTTCATGGAATTTCTTGACAAGTTTGTTGTCGTTTTCATTGATGACATCTTAGTCTACTCCAAGAGCAAAGAAGAACATGAAAGACACTTACGTTTGATACTTGAGAAACTGAGGGAACATAAACTTTATGCCAAATTCAGCAAGTGTGAGTTCTGGTTGGAAGAAGTTGGTTTTCTTGGTCATGTTATGACAAAGGATGGTGTAGCAGTTGATCCTGCTAAAGTTTCAGCTGTGACTGAATGGGAATCTCCTAAAAACGTGAAAGAGGTTCGTAGTTTCCTTGGCTTAGCAGGTTACTACAGAAGGTTCATTGAGAATTTCTCAAAGGTTGCTAAGCCAATGACTGAATTGTTAAAGAAAGACAAGAAGTTTGCTTGGTCTGAAGGTTGTGAAGTCAGCTTTCAAGAACTGAAGAAAAGACTTGTGACAACACCAGTTTTGTGTCTGCCAGATTTGGAAAAGGATTTCCAAGTATATTGTGATGCTTCTCATCAAGGATTAGGTGCAGTACTTATGCAAGGCGGTAAAGTTGTGGCTTATGCCTCGAGACAACTCAAAACTCATGAAGTGAACTACCCTACTCATGATTTAGAGTTAGCCTCTGTTGTCCATGCACTCAAAACATGGAGACACTACCTTTTGGGAAAGCGTTGTGAAGTGTTCACGGATCACAAAAGTTTGAAGTACATCTTCACTCAGAAGGAAATCAATATGAGACAAAGAAGATGGTTAGAGCTTATCAAGGATTATGACTTAAGTTTGCAATACCACCCTGGTAAAGCAAATGTTGTGGCTGATGCTCTAAGTCGTAAGGCTTTTGTGAATGGCCTTACTAAAGGGGAATTGCCAGATGATTTGTGTGTCGAATTCAGAAAACTCAGATTGGAGATTGTGCCTGAAGGACATCTCATGTCTTTGGATGTTCAACCCACTCTGTTGGACAAGATCAAAGAAGCCTAGAAGACTGATAAAGAAATCGAAGAGATTAAGGAAAGGATTAGCCAAGGAAAAGCCAAAAGTTTCCATGAAGACGAACAAGGTACCTTATGGCATGGGAAACGTATTTGTGTTACACAAGATCCGGAGTTGAGGAAACTGATTCTACAAGAAGCCGACAACTCTCCATATTCTATTCACCCGGGAAACACTAAAATGTACATGGACATGAAAGAAAGATTTTGGTGGAACAATCTCAAAAGGGACATCGCCGAACATATTGCCTTGTGTGATGTGTGTAGTACAGTAAAAGCGGAGCATCAGAAACCAGCAGGTTTGCTTCAACCACTACCTATTCCTGATTGGAAGTGGGACAAGATTGGTATGGATTTCATTACCGGATTACCAAGGACCCGGTCAGGGTATGATTCCATATGGGTAGTAGTGGATCGCCTAACTAAAGTGGCTCATTTTATCCCCGTGAAGACAACTTATACAAGTGCCAAGTTAGCCAAAATCTACATGAGTAGAATTGTATGTCTTCATGGTGTGCCTAAGAGTATTGTGTCTGATAGAGGAACTCAGTTCACTTCTCATTTTTGGAGACAGCTTCATGAATCATTGGGAACGAGGTTGGAATTCAGCACTGCCTTTCATCCTCAAACCGATGGACAAACAGAAAGGACTAATCAAATTCTCGAAGACATGTTGAGGGCATGTGCCCTAGACTATGGAGCAAGTTGGGATGAAAGTCTGCCTTACGCAGAATTTTCTTATAACAATAGCTATCAAGCCAGTATTGGGATGGCACCATTTGAGTTTCTCTATGGAAGAAAGTGTACCACCCCATTGCTATGGAATGGTGTGGGAGAAAGAAGCTTATTTGGACCAGATCTTATCAAAGAAGCCGAAGAGAAGGTCAAAGTGGTTAAAGATAGATTGAAGATAGCACAGTCCCGACAGAAAAGCTACGCAGATCCTAAGCGTAGAGAAGTCACCTACGAAGTTGGAGATAGAGCCTATCTTAGAGTATCACCACTTCGTGGAGTAAAAAGATTCGGAGTCAAAGGAAAGTTGGCACCAAGATATGTTGGGCCATTCAAGATTCTAAGTCGCAAAGGAGAAGTTGCATATGAAGTAGAATTGCCAGAATCTCTGTCAGCTGTCCATAATGTGTTTCACGTGAGTCAGCTTAAGAAATGTCACCCAGAAATGGAAGAAACTTCTTTGAAGGATACCATACCTTTGGAAGAAGTTCAACTAGAAAGTGATCTCACTTATGAAGAAGAAGCCTATTAGGATTCTTGAGACTGCAGAAAGAGTCACAAGGACTAAGACTATCAAGTTTTGCAAAGTGCAATGGAATCATCATTCCGAAGAGGAAGCAACATGGGAAAGAGAAGATGATCTTCGGAAAGACCACCCTCACCTATTTGCTAGCCAATCCGAATCTCGAGGGCGAGATTCACCTTAAGGGGGTTAGATTTGTAACATCCCTAAAATCATGATTTCAAATTTTGCATATCATTCATGCATGCATATAGAATTGAGATCAATTTCAAACTCATTTCAGGAAAACAGAAGCACTTAGTGCTATGATTTTTATGTGAGCAAACTTAATCAAGGGGCCATCCCCATTTGAAAGTTTGAATGTTTATAAAACTAGTTTGCTTTCTCTCTTTGTTGAAGGGTTTGTGTGTAGAATTTAAACCAAGATTTACAAATTGGAAATAGGTTTCAAAAACCATTTTTCAAACTATGCAAATCAAGTGCCAAGTCCCTGATATTTTTGTTCTCCAAGTGTGACCAAGCCTTTGCAAAGAAACCACTTGTTTTTATGCCTATATTTGAGACTAGTACACACTGCAAAAATCCCAAGAAGATTTGAATTCAAATGGAACTTGAATTCATTTGAAAACCTATTCAGAAAATCGAAACAGAAAAAGAAAAGGAGTAAACAAAAGAAAAAGGCCAAGCGCTACTAATTCAGCCCAGCCATAGAACCGGCCCAACTAGCCCACCCGGCCTTCCTCTCTCTTTCTCGCACGCGCGAGCGCACCCACGCAGACGCTGACAACCAGACCCAACTCCCTCTCTGCGTGTTTCGCCGACAAGCGGGCCCTCCCCACGTCACCCTCGTCTTTCCCAAATCACGCCCGACCCCATCGCCGGCCGTTTCCTCCGCCCTTCACTGCCGCGTTGATTTCTCGAGTAATTGGCCTTGATTCCGCGCGTAATCACAGCTCCCCTCTCGCCTACTTAATCCCCTCTGCATCGCGGCCATTTCCCCTCACTCTCCTCGCTCACTCTGCCACCAGGCTGCGCGCATTCCATCTCGAAACCCCGCAGTACTGACGACTCCGGCGACTAATTCCGGTGAGCCTCGACCGCCCCCTCTCTCTCGTTCAAACCACTGCAACCAGCATGATCTGGTGCATCTGCTGACACCTCTGGTTTGCTTGCTCGTGACCCAGGTCGTCGTTTCCGTTCAAGCCTGCAACCACCTGCGCCGCCGCTCGACTCCGACGAGCAATAGCAGTAAGTCCCGAGCGCCCCTTGCCCCCTCTTTCATACGAGATTGTTCGCCTGCGTCTTGTGCACCCCCTGACCCCTCTGGTTCGTGCTAGGGCGACGCCAAACCTCGACAACAACTTCATCTGCAAGCGACAGACGCCGCCCGCAACTCTGACGAGCCCTAGTGACCGTGACCGTGCGCCCCTTCCCGAACCATCGCCACCTTGAGCATCAGCAGCCTCCTGCGGTTCTGGTAAGCCCCTTCCCCCTCTCGCGTGCGACCTAGAATGCCAGCGCCATTGTCGACGCGCCGCCGCCATGCCGCGCCGCTCGTATTTGGTCAAAGCAATTAGGAGCGTTAGATGCAGATCCTGCGGCTGAGATTAGAAATTAAGTGAAGGGGTAAGCGCGCATCTGAGCCGCCAGATCTGACTTAGATCCTACGGCCCGCAGAGCTCGATCCGTCCGAACCGGTACGCACCAGTAAGAACTTGACGCGTGGCTAGGGTTAGAATTTAAAACAGGTTTTATAACAGATTTGGATTCAAATTTTATTAGGCTATAACTTTTGAATCCCACGTTAGAATTTTGCAAATTTAATACCGTTGGAATCAGGGAGACAAGCCCTTTCTAAATCTGCAATGTGTTTAGTGAAAAGTTTCTGTTAGAATGGCTTTATTTGAAGTAACTTGTTTAGGGCTATTTTGAGTATAAAAATGGTTTGGAAAATTGTTTAAGTGTAAAATAAACTTGGTTTAGCAAGTTTTTGACTTGTTTATAGATCAGTACTTTGCACTTGCTTGGTTAGATTTCAAAAATCATCACTTAGCATTTTCTTTTGCATGCATGCATATATTTTATGTTTGTATATGAATTGTGTGTAAATTGTGTGTTACCATTTTTGTGTAGATTTTGGTGCTAGTGACTGTGATTGTGAAGAGTGCTACTCTCCCCATTACCAAGGCAAGTGGTACTTCATGATTATTCCATCCCTATATTTTGTTCTAAGCATTAGATATATTTTGCTAAGTCATGCATGTTACTTTTTGCCAAATGTTATGTTGGGAAATCCTAAGTAGTTATAGAATTGCTAGGGAATTTCCTAAGTTAAGTTACTATGCCATGCTTAGCCTAGCTAGTAGCAAACAAGGGTTGGTAAAGTATATACATGCTATGATGGAAATATTTCTAAGTCTTTGGACTTATGTTTTCTTAATAAAACAACTAAGTCAATAAATCTCCTGGGTGGAATGGGACTTGAATGGTGGTTTTTGGCTGAGTGGTTACACAAGGCCCATGGATATGGTTTACCTTGTGTATCTCACTTGTGGTATGCCACCCAGGCACAAAGGGATTTGGAGGCCAAGTGTTGAGAAGCTTTTAGTGCAACCACTTGGCAATATGGGCTCTGCCTTGATCATATAGGTTGCTAGAACTTAGTCATTTGGACAGTTGGTGGTAGTGGGAATGATAGGTTGGAACACGTCCATTTGGCTAAGGGAAGGCTTCTGAAAGTTCCTGTCTTGGGAAACCAAGTCTGGTGGGGAAAGTGCACAACCTCTGCAGATGGAAAAATCTAAGTACTTAGCCAAGTCCATGGCAATGGACAACTTGAGCATCAAGACATGGAAGCTATCAAGAATCTCATCACTCCAACTTCTAAGTAAAACTTGTGGGTGAACAAGGGTGAAGGACCTCAATGTCTATTGATGATTTCTTGGGAAAAGTTTTTGACAAAGAAAAACTTAGTGATTTCAACTAATAGGAAAAACTTATTTTGAGCAAAGCAAGCCAAGCTACACTTAGACAAACTGCATATAGTAATGTAGTCCACTTAAAAAAAATTACTAAGGTATCACTTGCCAATACTATTCCAAAGTATTGACCCACTGTGGCTGTAACTTGTGATGCTGCAGGATATTCTGATGATGATTAGGTGTCATGAGTCTACACTCAACATGCTTGCGTGTGGCATATGAAGATGAAGGCTTATGTTTATTTACTTATTCCAAAACTCTTGTATTAGGCCTGTGGCCTTGAGTTGTAAAAGACTATGTTATATCTCTGGAATGGATGTAATAAATGACCTTTGTATCTGTGTACTTCATCTTAAACTGTGGATGCTAGCATTGATCCAGGGACTAGCATTGCAATCACAGGGATCCTTTTCCTTAACAAAGGAGGGATCTTACAGCAAGCCTCAACTCCACTTTGCCAAATGCATATAAATGATAGACTCCACTATACTACCATAGTATCACTTGCCAATACAATTCAAATGTATTGACCCTTGTGGTTGTAACTTGTTATGTTGCAGGTTTGTTTGATATTAGTGAAGTTTAATGATTAGGATTACAAGTCTACAACCAACATGTCTACCTGTGGCACTTTGAAGATGAAAGGACCCCATGCTATTGTTATATTCTGCTGCATTATAATGAGATAGCCAAATGAGCTATGTAAGATGTAATAAATTATTTTATTCCTGGTTATAAAGTTGTATTATGACCTTTGTTTCTTGATATTACATCTTAACTGTGGATGCTAGCTATTGATCCAGGGACTAGCATTGTAAACACAGGGATCTCTACCTTATTAAAGGTTGGGAACGTTACAAAACTCTTGGGTTATCTCCCCACAAGTACTTTTCTTTAACGCCTTTAAGTTAGGCACAAGAAGCAAGAAATCAAGTATTTTCAAATGAAGCATTAACTCTCTTGTTCTTTCCTTTCTTACCTTTCTTCTTCTCTTTAGGGAAAATATGATTGCTTACTGGAGGATAAAACTGCATAATGCCTTTTCCCACATCTATTATTTCTCCAAGGTGCTTCAATAGGGATCTTCCAAGTGTGATATGTCCTTTGCCTACACATTCAATAACAAGATAATCAGTAGACACCATTTTCCCTGAGATTTTTGTAAACACAGCTTCATCTATTCCAATGGGTAATAAAGTGGCATTATTGGTGAGAGATATTTCTTCTCCTCCTTTAGAAATTCCCCAAAGACTCAAAGATTCATAAATATCTTTAGGCATAAGGAAAAATTCAGACATGATATCACAGCGAGCATCAAAAAGTGCAGTATTTATAGAGACTTTGATTGTGGGAAACCACATTGAAGGCTCGGAATTTATTGGAACATAATCATGGTACACCCTAAGTGTGTGATAGCAACTGTTCATAACAGTAGTACTGGACTCAAGAGTGTTCAACCTAGCAAAAATATTTAGGAAACAGGAATCGGACTTGCCAGGCGTATTATAAATTATAATCAATTTCTTTATGGCATCAAAAGCTTCATCCTCAGTACACAGCAAAATATCTTTCTCAGCCACAACATCCAAAGCATATATATAACAAAGAACAATACCGCGGTAGAAACTATTAATAACCAAGCTAAGACTCATCTTAGGCTCAGTTCCCTTTGTAAAGCAGAGATTCTAGACCAAGCTTCTTTAAAACTCTCTTCACTTTTTTGCTTAAAAGTGGAGATCTCTTCCATAGGTGTCACAGAGATTGGACCAAAACCAGACATGGTAGCAACTAGGGCAGGAACTAATTTTTTGTGTTTTTGAATAAAGAAATCAAACCAAACTAAACTAATTTTTTTGGAGTTTTTGATAAAAAGAGGCAAACTAAAAACAAAGTAAAGAGAAAGGTTGAGGAGGACTCCCCTTGTGAAGACGTCCTTAGCCTCCCCAGCAACGGCGCCAGAAAAACTTGATGGAGCGCTGAGTTGATGTAGGAGCGCTTCGTTGGAAACCCCAAGAGCAAGGTGTGAAGAGCACAGCAGCAAGCCTTCCCTTAGTAAGAAACCGAGGTTATCGAACCAGTAGGAGGAAGGAAATGTCTGAGAGGTGTTGCAAGCAACTTGGAAACCTGTACAACTCAAACTCAAGACTTTGCCCCAACGAACAGTGAGGTTGTCAATCTCACCGGCTGCAGTATCAAAGGATTAACTGTATGGTGTGGAAGGTGATGATGGTTTGCAGCAAGTAAACAGTAACAGTGGAAGATGTATCAATGGTAAAGATTGGACCAGGGTCCATAGTTCACTAGAGGTGCACTCCTTAGATAAACAACATGGCATGGAGGGTAAACAAATTACAGTAGGGCAATTGACAGGAACTGAGAAAGGCATAACAATGCAATACCAGACAAAAAGATCCTATGAGATTTGATTGGGCAATACAACAATATGCATAGACCACCATCCAACTATATCTATGACTAGAAGTCAACCTTCAGGTTATCATCCGAACCCCCTCTAGTATTAAGTTGCAAGCAACAGACAACTGCTTTAAACAAAGTGTGTAAGGTAAATAATCCACTTGTTCCATGAACAAGAGACCGTTGTTTTCTCCCTAGTGGAAACAGCACATCTACAACCGAAGAGATTTCTGTTACTTCCCTTGGAAACTAGAGGCATGAACCCACTATCGAGCATAAATAACCCCTCTTGGAGTCACTAGCAACTACTTGGCCAAGATAGATACTAACAACAGAGAGCATGCAAGATCACAAACAACACAGACATGATAGAATCAATAAGACAAAACCATTAATCAATCTGACATAGTAATCTCAATATCCATCGGATCCTTGAAAACACAACATGCATGATTACAAATAGCTTAGATCTTGATCATGAAAGGAGCTCACAAGATCTATACATGAAAGCAAAAGGAGGAGATACAACCATCTAGCTACCACATGGACCCGTAGTCCAAGTTGGAACTACTCATGCTTCATACCGGAGAAGAAGCCTCCGGTATGATCTCCCCTCCGGCAGGGTGCTGGGAAGAACTTCAGATCCCCCCGATCTAGGGACGATGGTGGCGGCGGCTATGCCGTGTCAACACCCGGATTTTTAATCCCAGATGCCTGCTATGCCATACATCGCAATCCCAGGATTACCATTTTTGCGAGACATAACAGATTTGGATACCACAGTACATCATCCATTACAAACCATACATAAGGTCTTACACAAATAAGGATCTCATGATCCAGTTCTTAATACAACTCAAGCAGCGGAAATACGTAATAATAAAGGTAACATAGGCGAAGCTCCATCTTCGGGGTCACAGGCAATGCTGACGATGGGAGATGATCCTAGTTGTCGTAACCTTCCTGGGTTCCATCATCCTGGTACTCCACTTCATAGTCTGGCCACGGGAATAGCCAGGGACAAAGCCATGAGTACTCTTTAAGTACTCGCAAACTAATACTAACAAATGAAGGGGTTTTTTGTAATAGGACACTAAGCTCTAGGGTTGTTTTGCAAAAGCTAGATTTACCTCTACTAAGTTCAGAAGCAAGAGAAAGCTAGTCAAATTTTATAACACCTAAGTGGGAACTTGAATTTCATGTCACAACTCTATTGTGGTCAAGTCAAAATCTCAATTCATTTCACAAGTCATTTTGAAAACATCTGACGGGGGAACAGTATGGCCACTCCAACTGTCCATAATCATGACGCCAGCTATTCGAATAGTTTGACACTCTGCAGAGATTGTACACTTTCACCACAACATTCGATACATCTGTCAGGAACAAATCCTGAATTCACCATACTCAGTATGCGGATAATCAATCCTAACCTTTCAATTACACGCCCTAGTATAGGCATCTATCCTGTGAGTTTGGCCTCCCAACCATGACCAACTGTCATCTTGGGTACTGCATAGGTGGACTATCTTCACAAGGTAGCCTCAGCTTAGACCTTGGCCGTGAGGGAACCAATACTAAGGTATATAAGTTTCCAGTCAAGCCCTACCCAATCTTCGGGTACTGTGGTTGTACGGTAAAAATTGGAATGGTATCGCATCCAGACAACCATCAGTTTTATAAAGGGCTAAGGCTCATGCCTTAACATTTTCATCACCAAAATCATCTGGTGTTCGGAAACATATGTCAAAACATCTCAGTAGAATGACTCATCATTCTAAGGTTTTCATAACCATTTTCACCAAGTTTTCCCATCTAAAGTTGATCAAGTTTTATGCTTAGCGCTAGCATATACAAGTGGGGGTGAGACCCCGCCCTGCGACCACGCAGTGATAAACGCCCGCGTCTCCTCTCTGGTTCCCCTCTGTCGCCCCTCCTCGGCACGCCCCTAGGCTGTCGAATTTTGCTCAAACACCGCCACTGTCCGACGAACAACCACGGCGATTCCGGCCGTGTCCTGCCACCCCTCGCCTCCTTGACCACACTCGCATACTTCCCAAGCCCTGGCGCACCTTTTCGCATCGCCAGCTCACCCGCGCGAGCTCTGCAAGCTCGACAGCGTCACCCCGAGCCAGCGCCGCCGTCTGTCTCCAACTGCGACGACGTCTCCCAGGTAAACCAGACCTCCCCTCTCTTCCCCGTGGACGCGATAATGATCGCCATGCTCTTGCGAACCTAACGGTGCCTCCCGTTTGTCCTAGGGTGCCCCCTATCCTCGCCCTCGACGACCTCCGTAATGCCAGAGGCCCACCATCTCCGCGAGCAATTATGATCCTTGCGCCCCTCCACCAGCCAGTGCCACCTTGAGTTTCCCCAGTCCTCTGCGAACGCTGTGAGTACCTCCCCAGCCACCCTTGCTCCCTGTATCGCCGGCAACCTCGCCGCCAGAGCGCCGCCGCCGCGCAGCCACCGTCAGCGTCGCCAGTCCCTGGCAAACGTGTTGTAGCCGTAGGATGCGAATCATCTGGCTAGGATTAGATCTAATCGAAAGGGTACGCGACCATCTGTGCCGCACGTTTTCAGTTAGATCTAACGCTCCATGCCGACCGATCCGTGCGAACCATTTTCGTCCAATCAGAGACAGACACGTGGCCTGTAGTTGATTTAAAGGACAGAATTGTTCTATTAGGGTTCCAATTTTGTAAATTGCACAACTTTTAAACCACACGTCCAAATTTTACAAACTTTATATCAATGGAATCAGTGGAACAAGCCCTAGCCAACCACATGCCATTTGTTTAGTAAAAAGATTCTCGAAAATGGTTGTTTTTGCATAAACTTTTGTATGCTTGTTTAGATTGTAAAAATTGTTCAAAAATGATTTTGGGGATAAAATCTTTGGCAAATGGTGTGATTTGAACCTACTGACCATAGGAAACACTTTGTGGTTTGAAAAATGTATTTGATGAAACAAAAGAATGATTCTCTAATTTAAAACCATTTCTAGTCAAATAGAAATGTGGTTTATTTATTAAAAATTGGTTTTGGAAGAAAACTTTTGGGAAATGTTTTGTTTTAAACTCTCTGACCCCAAACACCAAGTTTTATAGTTTGAAAACATATTTGGTGAACCCTATAGATTAATGCCTTAGTAAAAATATTTCTACACCACATAAAATGATACCTTGTTTTGAAAATGGTTTTGAAGTGAAATCTTTTGCAAATGACTTTGCCACTTTATAAAATGACCCTTAGGTGTTTTCCAATGTTTATGACCCATTAGGAACCACTTTTTCAAATAAAACAAACCTTGGCATGCTTGCATGTATTATCTTAGTTCTATGATTTTATGTGATGTTTGGCTTGATGGGTAGTTTGAGTTTTTGCCTTGTTTGATTGAATTGTAGTGACTTGAAGAGTGAGATTGTTGCAAGGACAAGGAGTGAACTTATACCCTCTACCAAAAAGGCAAGTGATGCTTCATACTTTTTGTCCCATTACTTTCACTATGCATTAGTGATTTTCTCTAAGTAAATCTTGCATGGAAATTTTTGCCAAGTATAAACCTTGCTATAGGAAAACCTAGTAGATGAAACCTTAGTAGAAATCTTCCTAAGTTAAGATTCCTATTACTCTCATGCTTAGCTTAGCTAATAGAAAACAAGGGTGGAATATACATTCATACTATGGAAAAATTTCTAAGTCTGAGGACATGTGTTTTTGTTTAATAAAACAACTAAGTTAATGAATCACCTGGGTGGAATGGTAATTGCTTGGTGGATTTTGGTTGAGTGGTTCACAAGGCCCATGTCTATGGTTTACCTTGTGTATCTCACTTGTGGATGGCCACCCAGGAACAAAGAGATTTGAGATGTCAAATGTTGAAAAGCTTCAAGTGCAGCCACTTGGCATTATGGGCTCTTCCTGGATCATATAGGTTGCAAGAACTTAGCCATATGGACAGTGGGTGGTAGAGTTTGATAGGTTGGAACGCGTCCATTTTGGTCTACGGGAAGGCTTCTGAAAGATCTTGTCTTGGTGAAACCAAGTCTTGTGGGGAAAGTGCACCACCTCTACAGAGTGTAAAATCTAAGTACTTAGCCATGTCCCTGGTAAAGGACAATTTGAGCATCAAGACATGGAAGTAATCAAGGATCTCATCATTCAAAATTTCTAAGTAAAAAAAATTGTGGTTGAACAAGGGTTAAAGGATCTTCAATCTTTGATTGGGAGAAATGATTTTGTCAAGCAAAAACTTAGTGTTTTCAAAATGATAAGGAAAATCTATTTTGAGCAATGCAAGCCTCAACTCCACTTAGCCAAATGCATATAGATGATAGACTCCACTATACCACCATAGTATCACTTTCCAATACAATTAAAATGTATTGCCCTTGTGGCTGTAACTTGTTATGTTGCAGGTTTGATTGTTTTAGTGAAGTGTGTTGATTAGGATTACAAAGTCTACAACCAACATGTCTGCCTGTGGCACTTTGAAGATGAAGGACCTCATGCTTATAGATATTCTGCTGCAATGTAATGTAATAGCCAAATGAGCTATGTAAGATGTAATAAAATTATGTTATTCCTGGTTATAAAGTTGTATTATGACCTTTGTTTCTCGATATTACATCTTAACTGTAGATGCTAGCTATTGATCCAGGGACTAGCATTGTAAACACAGGGGACTCTACCTTATTAAAGGTTGGGACCCTAATAGATGGTATCAGAGCATTGTGTTGCCTGTAGGATTTGTAACCCTAGGATTGGACAAAAAAACTTAGAAAGATAGGAGTTGTATTTGTTCCAAAACTTATTTACAAACAATCTTATAAACTCTTTCCTCAACCATTTTGGTATCAACTCTACACCTCTTCTACTTCAATTTGATGGGAAAACCTACCCCATGGCCAAAGACTACACCATGTGCAAAGGACTTCTTCAACACTTTCAACTCCAATGACTTCAACTTCTTCAACTCTAATGACTTCAACATCTTCAGCATTTTCACCAAGGACTTCCAACTTGGATATCACTAAGGACTACAAGTGAGACAAGGACATCTTGCTCAAGATTTGGAGACTAAGGGAATGCAAAATTAGAAGGAGTTCACTTCACTTGAAGTTTTGTGACCAAGAGTTTTTCTCAAGGAAACCATGATCTCATGTAAAAAGAATCATGAAAGATGGAAAGATTTCAAGTGAACCATATAGATGGACCACCATATTTAGTTTAAGTCAAACCCACCAACTTATGTGGTGTAACAAAAATATCTTGTTGCCTAAGTATGTGCTTGAACTTTGTTGTTTCAGTGAAAAGTTGTTTGTGATTGCTTGCACATTGCTTGTGTGAATTGTGATGTGTGTGATTGGAATTATTCCCTTAGAAATATTTTGCCAATTCTAATCCCAAACCAATCCAAACAGATGACTTCTCCAAGAAACTCCAACATCAAGGTTGATGACAACAACAACAACAACAACCAAGAGGACAACATGAGAGAACTTATAGCAACCCAAAACCAGTTGAGCCAAGAGACAACCCAGCTTTTAGCCAACAACAATGGACTAGACCCAACCATACAAAGGATTTTGAAACTTCAATCCCAATTGCTGCAAGGATTGGTTACTCAAATGATCAACATGGGAGAAAACTTTTCCCAAAGAGCTAATGATAACAAGGATGACAAAGATGCTATTCTAGAAGGAACCCAAGTTTGCAATATTGGTGGAGACAAGGATCATGCATCCAAGGAGCATGAAGATCAATGCCCCAAGAAGAGAGAAAGATCTCCCACCTATGAAGAACATGAACTAGAAGAACTCCTAGCTTTGGAGAGACCCAAGAAGAAGAAGAAATGCCCCAACCCTAACAAGAAGGATATTACTCAAGTGCAATGTTACAATTGCAAAGAGATGGGACACTATGCCAATGAATGCCCAGAAAAGAAGAAGCACCAAAGAAACAAACAAGAGGCAATGATACCAAAGGAAAAGAAGGATATCAGCCAAGTGATGTGTTTCAAATGCAAGGAACTAGGCCACTATGTAAACAATTGTCCAGAAAAGATGAAGACCAAGTTAAACAAGACTATGAAGGATCTCAACCTTGGCCCATGAGTCAAGTGTGGAAACAAATGACACTATGCAGAAGGTTGCCCAGAGAAGTTTCCCTAGGATCCCAAGCAAGCCAAGATGTAATTTAGTTTGAAAATTTTTAAGGGTGGTAGTACCCTAGATGCTTTGAGCCAATTTGTAACCCTAGCCTTCCCAAATCTCGGGACGAGATTTATTTTAAGGGTGGTAGCCTGTCACATCCCAAGATTTTCCAAATCTTGTAATGTGAAAAATAAATGAATAAAATAAAAACTTTGTTGATTTTCAGGGTGAGAAGAAACTTTTGAGTCCATTTGGGAACTTTCAAAACCTATTTGGATCAAATAAAATAATAAAGGGATTTTAAAAAAGTTAAATAAACAATAAACTTCAAAATATTTAAAATTACTATTTTGGATCTTTTAATAAAAAGATTTAGTTTTCAAAAGAAAAGGAAGGATTTTAAATGAGGTTATTTTATAGAGCCAAATTAAACCTTGGCCAAGTTTTTGAAATAAAATGTTTTGTTTTGATTAAAAATAGCAAAGGTTTATTTAAATAAAATAATAAGGATTTAATATCCAATTTTATTTAAGTAAAGGTTTTTCCCATTTTAAATAAACACCAAAACTTATTTATTTATTTTAAATAAGTTTTCCAAGTATTCTTTATTCTCAAATAAAACCCTACTGAATGGTTTGGTACTATTTTGGATTTCAAACAGAGTTTTGAAAATAAATAAAACAAATCCTATTTGATTTAATAATTAGGGTCTATTGTAATTAATTATTAATGGACCCTAAAATAAAAGGTTATTTTATTTTAAACAAGCTTCCAAGTGTTCTTTTGTTTTTTAAATAAAACCTACTGTTTTGGGTTTTGAAAATATTTGGATTTCAATTGGAGATTTATTAAATAAATCAAAACCTATTTGAATTAATAATTAAGGTCTATTTTATTTAATTATTAAATAGATCCTAAAAATAATAAAAATATTATTTTATTTTGGGATTTGGTTTATGTTGATAAACAGAACCAAAAACTCATTATAAGTGTGGTGATTGTTTGAATTGTTGAATTGTTTGAATAGTTGATTGAAATTCAAAACAGAAATTGATTTGGAAAAAGAAAAAGATTTAGACAGAAAAAAATATGGAAACGGACCTGACCCAACGGAGCCAGCCCAATAAGCCCACTCGCAGCCCAGCTCCTCTTTCCCCCCCCGAAGCGTTTTCTTTCACCCAGCAACTCACCCACTCAGCGACTGACTACTGGCCCCCACCTCCACTCCCTCTCTTTCGCTGACGAGCAGGCCCCACCGCCAGCTCACCTCGTCTTCAACCCACGACCTGTTCTTCCACCCCCTCTCTCCTGTTTCTGCGTTGAATTCGCGGGCTTAATTCTCGTTTAATGGCACAATAACCCCGCCCTGTGACCACGAAGTGATAAACGCCCGCGTCTCCTCTCTGGTTCCCCTCTGTCGCCCCTCCTCGGCACGCCCCCAGGCTGTCGAAATTTGCTCAAACACCGCCACTGTCCGACGAACAACCACGGCGATTCCGGCCGTGTCCTGCCACCCCTCGCCTCCTTGACCACACTCGCATACTTCCCAAGCCCTGGCGCACCTTTTCGCATCGCTACCACCCACGCGAAGCTCGCAAGCTCGACAGTCACCAGAGCCATTGCTCTGCATCTCCAACTGCGACGATGTCTCCCAGGTAAACCAGACCTTCCCTCTCTTCCCCGTGGACGGGATAATGATCGCCATGCTCTTGCGAACCTAACGGTGCCTCCTGTTTGTCCTAGGGTGCCCCCTATCCTCGCCCTCGACGACCTCCAGAACCGCCCGAGGCCCAGCTCATCTCCGACGAGCAATTAAGGATAGTCCCTTGCGCCCCTCCACCAGCCAGTGCCACCTTGAGTTTCCCCAGGCCTCTGCGAACGCTGTGAGTACCTCCCCAGCCACCCTTGCTCCCTGTATCGCCGGCAACCTCGCCGCCAGAGCGCCGCCGCCCATGACCACCGTCGGCGTCGCCATCCACAGCAAGCGTGTTGTAGCCGTAGGATGCGAATCATCTGGCTAGGATTAGATCTAATAGAAAGGGTACGCGACCATCTGTGCCGCACGTTTTCAGTTAGATCTAACGCTCCACGCCGACCGATCCGTGCGAACCGTTTTCGTCCAATCAGAGACAGACACGTGGCCTGTAGTTGATTTAAAGGACAGAATTGTTCTATTAGGGTTCCAATTTTGTAAATTGCACAACTTTTAAACCACACGTCCAAATTTTACAAACTTTATATCAATGGAATCAGTGGAACAAGCCCTAGCCAACCATGCCATTTGTTTAGTAAAAAGCTTCTGGAAAATGGTTGTTTTTGCAGAAACTTTTGTATGCTTGTTTAGATTGTAAAAATTGTTCAAAAATGATTTTGGGGATAAAATCTTTGGCAAATGGTGTGATTTGAACCTACTGACCATAGGAAACACTTTTTGGTTTCAAAAATGTATTTGATGAAACAAAAGAATGATTCTCTGATTTAAAACCATTTCTAGTCAAATAGAAATGTGGTTTATTTATTAAAAATTGGTTTTGGAAGAAAACTTTTGGGAAATGTTTTGTTTTAAACTCTCTGACCCCAAACACCAAGTTTTATAGTTTGAAAACATATTTGGTGAACCCTATAGATTAATGCCTTAGTAAAAATATTTCTACACCACATAAAATGATACCTTGTTTTGAAAATGGTTTTGAAGTGAAATCTTTTGCAAATGACTTTGCCACTTTATAAAATGACCCTTAGGTGTTTTCCAATGTTTATGACCCATTAGGAACCACTTTTTCAAATAAAACAAACCTTGGCATGCTTGCATGTATTATCTTAGTTCTATGATTTTATGTGATGTTTGGCTTGATGGGTAGTTTGAGTTTTTGCCTTGTTTGATTGAATTGTAGTGACTTGAAGAGTGAGATTGTTGCAAGGACAAGGAGTGAACTTATACCCTCTACCAAAAAGGCAAGTGATGCTTCATACTTTTTGTCCCATTACTTTCACTATGCATTAGTGATTTTCTCTAAGTAAATCTTGCATGGAAATTTTTGCCAAGTATAAACCTTGCTATAGGAAAACCTAGTAGATGAAACCTTAGTAGAAATCTTCCTAAGTTAAGATTCCTATTACTCTCATGCTTAGCTTAGCTAATAGAAAACAAGGGTGGAATATACATTCATACTATGGAAAAATTTCTAAGTCTGAGGACTTGTGTTTTTGTTTAATAAAACAACTAAGTTAATGAATCACCTGGGTGGAATGGTAATTGCTTGGTGGATTTTGGTTGAGTGGTTCACAAGGCCCATGTCTATGGTTTACTGTAGAGGTCTCAACCTTCAATGAGGTAGATTCCTCCTGTGATTGCAATGCTAGTCCCTGGATCAATAGCTAGCATCCACAGTTAAGATATAATATCAAGAAACAAAGGTCATAATATAACTTTATAACCAGGAATAACATAATTTTATTACATTACATTGCAGCGGAATATCTATAAGCATGGGGTCCTTCATCTTCAAAGTGCCACAGGCAGACATGTTGGTTGTAGACTTTGTAATCCTAATCACCAAACTTTACTAACATCAATCAAACCTGCAACATCACAAGTTACAGCCACAAGGGTCAATACATTTGAATTGTATTGGCAAGTGATACTATGGTAGTATAGTGGAGTCTATCATCTATATGCATTTGGCTAAGTGGAGTTGAGGCTTGCATTGCTCAAAATAGATTTTCCTTATCATTTTGAAAACACCAAGTTTTTGCTTGACAAAATCATTTTTCTCAAACAAAGATTGAAATCCTTTAACCCTTGTTGAAACCACAAGATTTTAACTTAGAAATTTGAATGATGAGATCCTTGATTGCTTCCATGTCTTGATGCTCAAATTGTCCTTTACCAGGGACATGGCTAAGTACTTAGATTTTACACTCTGCATAGGTGGTGCACTTTCCCCACAAGACTTGGTTTCCCAAGACAAGATCTTTCAGAAGCCTTCCCTTAGACCAAAATGGACGCGTTCCAACCTATCAAACACTACCACCCACTATCCATATGGCTAAGTTCTTGCAACTTATATGATCCAGGTAGAGCCCATAATGCCAAGTGGCTGCACTTGAAGCTTCTCAACATTTGACATCTCAAATCTCTTTGTTCCTGGGTGGCCATCCACAAGTGAGATACACAAGGTTCACCAGTCCTCTGGCCTTGTGTAACCACTCAACACAAACCATTCCTTCCATTCCACCCAGGTGATTCATTAACTTAGTTGTTTTATTAAACAAAACACAAGTCCTCAGACTTAGGAATTTTTCCATAGTGTGAATATATAGTCCACCCATGTTTTCTATTAGCTAGGCTAAGCTTGATAGTAGTAGGAATCTTAACTTAGGAATTTTCTACTAAGGTTCCATCTACTAGGTTTTACTATAGCAAGGTTTATACTTAGCAAAATTCCATGCAAGTTTTACTTAGAGAAAATCACTAATGCATAGTGAAAGTAATGGGACAAAAAGTATGAAGCATCACTTGCCTTTTTGGTAGAGGGTATAAGCTCACTCCTTGTCCTTGCAACAATCACACTCTTCAAGTCACTATAAATCAATCAAGCAAGGCACAAACTTAATCTACCAATCAAGCAAAACAACACATAAAATGACAAAGTCAAGGTAATGCATGCAAACATGCCAAGCTTTGTTTTATTTGAAAAAGTGGTCCCTAATGGGTCATAAACATTTGAAAACACCTATTGGTCATTTTGTAAAGTGGCAAAGTCATTTGCAAAAAGGATTTCACTTCAAAAACCATTTTCAAAACAAAGTATCATTTTATGTGGTGTAGAAATATTTTTTGCTAAGGCATTAATCTATAGGGTTCGCCAAATATGTTTTCAAATCACAAAACTTGGGGTTTGGGGTCAATGAGTTTAAAACAAAACATTTTCCAAAGGTTTTCTTCCAAAACCATTTTTAATAAATAAACCACATTTCTATTTGACTAGAAATGGTTTTTAAATCAAAGAATCATTATTTTGTTTCACCAAATTCATTTTTGAATCCACAAAGTGTTTCCCAATGTTAGTAGGTTCCAATCACACCATTTGCCCAAGATTTCATCCCCAAATTCATTTTTAAACAATTTTCAGACCCTTAACAAGCATACAAATGTTTCTGCAAAAACAAACATTTTTCCAGAAGATTTTTGCTAAACAAAGGGCATGGTTGGTTAGGGCTTGTTCCACTGAATCCATTGATATAAAATTTGTAAAATTTGGACGTGTGGTTTGAAAGTTACAAGGGTTTCAAAATGGCATCTAAATCTGATTTCAAAATCTGTTTTAAACAGACACTGGCCACGCGTCGCGCCGTGATTGGTCGGTACCGCTTCGTGCGAATCGATTGCTGTGGAGCGTTAGATCAAAGTGGGATCGCACGGCACAGATCGCTCGATACCCCTTCGCTCACTTTCTTTCCTAAACGTCAGATCCAAATCTAACGGTCCTAACTACTCTGACTAATAATCGGCGGCGCTGGCGACGGTGCTCTGGCGGCAGCGCTCAGATGGTGTGGTCGCCGGTGGTTTAGGAGGAGAGGGAAGCAGAGGTGTAGCTCACCAGAATCGCTGAAGCCTGCTGATGCTCAACGTCGTGGCATCTCGTCGAGGGGCGCGCGGAACTGTCCTTGATTGCTCGCCGGAGATGAGCTGGGCTTCGGGCGGTTCAGGAGGTCGTCGAGGGCGAGGATAGGGGGCACCCTAGGACAAACAGGAGACACTGTTAGGTTCACGAGAGCCTGGCGATCATCATCGTGTCTACGGGAAAGAGAGGGGAGGTCTGTTTTACCGGGGAGACGTGGCCGTAGTTGGAGCAGACGGCGGTGCTTAGTGGTTTGTTGGAGTCGGGGTTCTGGGGCGCCCGCAGTCGAATGGAAGGTGCAGGGAGACGCTCCTGGGAGTGGGGAAGGTGTGAGCTTGGTCGGGGAGGCAAGGGGTGGCAGGACACGGCCGGAATTTTGCTGAGAACCTCGTCGAAGACGGCGGCGGTGTAGAAGAAAATTGCGACGGCCTGGTGGCTCTCGAGGCGTGGGGTTTGGGGGGAAGTGGAGAGGAGGGGGAGACGATTTATCCTGCGTGGTCAAGGGGCTGATTCAACGCGTGATTAAGACGTATTACGCCAGAGTTATTCCGTCTGCAACGGCCGGCGAGGGGTGGGCGTAGTCTGCGGGTGAGGAAGAAGAGGGACGTGGCGGTGGGGTCGGCTGGTCAGTGAGAAAGGGAGTGGAAACGGGGTCCACTTGTCATCGTCTGCGCGGGTCAGTAAGTTGGTGCCAACCGTTTTCTTCGGGAGGGAGAGAAACTGGGTTGCGAGTGGGCTTATTGGGCTGGCTCAGTTGGGTCAGGTCCAATTCACATTTTTTTTTCTGTCTGAAACCCTTTTCTTTTCTAATACTATTTTCTGTTTTGAAATTCAAACAAACAAATCAAACAATCAAACACTTCCAAACTTGTATTGAGTTTTTGGTTCTGTTTATCAACATAAACCAAATCCCAAAATAAAATAATGTTCTTATTCTTTTTAGGATCCATTCCTTAATTAAATAAAATGGACCTTTAGTTATTTAATCAAATAGGGTTTGATTTATTTAATAAAATCTCCATTTTGAAAACCAAATAGTAGCAAACCCAAATCAGTAGGTTTTATTTGAAAATAAAAGATACTTGGAAAACTTGTTTAAAACAAAATAACATTTTTACTTTAGGGTCCATTAATAATTAAATAAAATGGGCCTTAGTTATTAAATCAAATAGGATTTGTTTTATTAAAAACTTTATTTTGAAATCTAAAAATAGTACCAAAACCATTCAGTAGGTTTTGTTTGAGAATATAAAATACTTGGAAAACTTATTTAAATTAAGTTTTAGTGTTTATTAAAATGGGGAAAAGCCTTTACTTAAATAAAATTGGATATTAAATCCTTATTATTTTATTTAAATAAACTTTTACTCTTTTAATCAAAGCAAAACCTTTTGTTTTAAAATCTTGGCCAAGGTTTAATAAAATAATCTTTATTTATAAATCTACCTTTTCTTTTGAAAACCAAAACCTTTTATAAAAGATTTCAAAATAAAATATTTTTATTTTTCCTTTTATCAAATATCTATATCTTTTTAATCCCTTTGGGATTTATTTATTCAAAATAGGTTTGAAGATTGCCAATTTGATTCAAAAGTTTCTTGTGGCCCTAAAAATCAACAAAGTTTTCTTTTATTTATTTATTTTTCACATTACAAGATTTGGAAAATCTTGGGATGTGACAGGCTACCACCCTTAAAATAAATCTCGTCCCGAGATTTGGGAAGGCTAGGGTTACAAGTTGGCTCAAAACAACTAGGGTACTACCACCCTTAAAAATTTTCAAACTAAATTATATCTTGGTTTGCTTAGGGTCTTGGGGAAATCTTCTTTGGGCAAACATCTGCATAGTGTCCTTTGTTTTCACACTTGAAGCATGTGACAAGGCTGAGATCCTTCATAGACTTGTTTAACTTGTTCTTCATCTTTTCTGGATAATTGTTTACATAGTGGCCTAGTTCCTTGCATTTGAAACACATCACTTGGCTGATATCTTTCTTTTTCTTTGGTATCATTGCCTCTTGTTTGTTCCCTTGGTTCTTCTTCTTTTCTGGACATTCATTGGCATAGTGTCCCATCTCTTTGCAATTGAAACATTGCACTTGAGTAATATCTTCCTTGTTAGGGTTGGGGCATTTCTTCTTCTTCTTTTTGGGTCTCTCCAAAGCTAGGAGTTCATGTTCTTCATAGGTGGGAGATCTTTCTCTCTTCTTGGGGCATTGATCTTCATGTTCCTTGGATGCATGGTCCTTGTCTTCACAAATATTGCTAGCTTGGGTTCCTTCTAGAATAGCATCTTTGTCATCCTTGTTGTCATTAGCTCTTTGGGAAAAGTTCTCTCCCATGTTGATCATTTGAGTAACCAATCCTTGCAACAATTGGGACTGAAGTTTCAAAATCCTTTGTATGGTTGGGTCTAGTCCATTGTTGTTGGCTAATAGCTGAGTTGTCTCTTGGCTCAACTGGTTTTGGGTAGCTATAATTTCTCTCATGTTGTCCTCTTGGTTGTTGTTGTTGTCATCAACCTTGATGTTGGAGTTTCTTGGAGAAGTCATCTGTTTGGGTTGGATTGGGATTAGAATAGGCAAGATATTTCTAAGGGATCAATTCTAATCACACACATCACAATTTACTCAAGCAATGTGCAAGCAATCACAATCAAATATTCCACTCAAACAACAAAGTTCAAGCACATACTTAGGCAACAAAATAATTTTGTTACACCACATAAGTTGGTGTGTTAGACTTAACTAAAATATGGTGGTCCATCTATATGGTTCATTTGTGATCTTTCCATCCTTCTTGGTTGGTCTCCTTGCATGAAATCATGGCTTCCTTTGAGAACAACTCTTAGTCACAAAACTTCATGGGAAGTGAATTCCTTCTAATTTTGCATTCCCTTAGTCTCCATATCCTAAATAAGATTTCCTTGTCTATCTTGTAGACCTTAGTGGTATCCAAGTTGGAGGTCCTTGGTGAATAGGCTGAAGATGTTGAAGTCATTAGAGTTGAAGATGTTGAAGTCATTAGAGTTGAAGATGTTGATGAAGTCCTTTGCTCATGGTGAAGTCTTTGGCCATGGTTAGGTTTTTCCATCAAGTTGAGGTAGGAGAGATGTAGAGTTGAAACAAAAATGGTTGAGGAAAGAGTTTACAAGCTTGTTTGTAAATAAGTTTTGGAACAAAATACAACTCCTATTTTTCTAAGGGTTTTGTCCAATCCTAGGTTTACAAATCCTACAGGCAACACAATGCTCTGATACCATCTATAGAGGTCTCAACCTTCAATGAGGTAGATTCCTCCTGTGATTGCAATGCTAGTCCCTGGATCAATAGCTAGCATCCATAGTTAAGATGTAATATCAAGAAACAAAGGTCATAATATAACTTTATAACCAGGAATAACATAATTTTATTACATCTTACATAGCTCATTTGGCTATTACATTACATTGCAGCGGAATATCTATAAGCATGGGGTCCTTCATCTTCAAAGTGCCACAGGCAGACATGTTGGTTGTAGACTTTGTAATCCTAATCACCAAACTTTACTAACATCAATCAAACCTGCAACATCACAAGTTACAGCCACAAGGGTCAATACATTTGAATTGTATTGGCAAGTGATACTATGGTAGTATAGTGGAGTCTATCATCTATATGCATTTGGCTAAGTGGAGTGGAGGCTTGCATTGCTCAAAATAGATTTTCCTTATCATTTTGAAAACACCAAGTTTTTGCTTGACAAAATCATTTTTCTCAAACAAAGATTGAAATCCTTTAACCCTTGTTCAAACCACAAGATTTTAACTTAGAAATTTGAATGATGAGATCCTTGATTGCTTCCATGTCTTGATGCTCAAATTGTCCTTTACCAGGGACATGGCTAAGTACTTAGATTTTACACTCTGCAGAGGTGGTGCACTTTCCCCACAAGACTTGGTTTCCCAAGACAAGATCTTTCAAGCCTTCCTTAGACCAAAATGGATGCGTTCCAACCTATCAAACACCACCCACTGTCCATATGGCTAAGTTCTTGCAACCTATATGATCCAGTGAGCCCATAATGCCAAGTGGCTGCACTTGAAGCTTCTCAACATTTGACATCTCAAATCTCTTTGTTCCTGGGTGGCCATCCACAAGTGAGATACACAAGGTTCACCAGTCCTCTGGCCTTGTGTAACCACTCAACACAAACCATTCCTTCCATTCCACCCAAGTGATTCATTAACTTAGTTGTTTTATTAAACAAAACACAAGTCCTCAGACTTAGGAATTTTTCCATAGTGTGAATATATAGTCCACCCATGTTTTCTATTAGCTAGTCTAAGCTTGATAGTAGTAGGAATCTTAACTTAGGAATTTTCTACTAAGGTTCCATCTACTAGGTTTTACTATAGCAAGGTTTATACTTAGCAAAATTCCATGCAAGTTTTACTTAGAGAAAATCACTAATGCATAGTGAAAGTAATGGGACAAAAAGTATGAAGCATCACTTGCCTTTTTGGTAGAGGGTATAAGCTCACTCCTTGTCCTTGCAACAATCACACTCTTCAAGTCACTATAAATCAATCAAGCAAGGCACAAACTCAATCTACCAATCAAGCAAAACAACACATAAAATGACAAAGTCAAGGTAATGCATGCAAACATGCCAAGCTTTGTTTTATTTGAAAAAGTGGTCCCTAATGGGTCATAAACATTTGAAAACACCTATTGGTCATTTTGTAAAGTGGCAAAGTCATTTGCAAAAAGGGTTTCACTTCAAAAACCATTTTCAAAACAAAGTATCATTTTATGTGGTGTAGAAATATTTTTTGCTAAGGCATTAATCTATAGGGTTCACCAAATATGTTTTCAAATCACAAAACTTGGGGTTTGGGGTCAATGAGTTTAAAACAAAACATTTTCCAAAGGTTTTCTTCCAAAACCATTTTTAATAAATAAACCACATTTCTATTTGACTAGAAATGGTTTTTAAATCAAAGAATCATTATTTTGTTTCACCAAATTCATTTTTGAATCCACAAAGTGTTTCCCAATGTTAGTAGGTTCCAATCACACCATTTTCCCAAGATTTCATCCCCAAATTCATTTTTAAACAATTTTCAGACCCTTAACAAGCATACAAATGTTTCTACAAAAACAAACATTTTTCCAGAAGCTTTTTGCTAAACAAAGGGCATGGTTGGTTAGGGCTTGTTCCACTGAATCCATTGATATAAAATTTGTAAAATTTGGACGTGTGGTTTGAAAGTTACAAGGGTTTCAAAATGGCATCTAAATCTGATTTCAAAATCTGTTTTAAACAGACACTGGCCACGCGTCGCGCCGTGATTGGTCGGTACTGCTTCGTGCGGATCGATCACTATGGAGCGTTAGATCAAAGTGGGATCGCACGGCACAGATCGCTCGATACCCCTTCGCTCACTTTCTTTCCTAAACGTCAGATCCAAATCTAACGGTCCTAACTACTCTGACTAATAATCGGCGGCGCTGGCGGCGGCGCTCTGGCGGCAGCGCTCAGACGGTGTGGTCGCCGGTGGTTTAGGAGGAGAGGGAAGCAGAGGTGTAGCTCACCAGAATCGCTGAAGCCTGCTGATGCTCAACGTCGTGGCATCTCGTCGAGGGGCGTGCGGAACTGTCCTTGATTGCTCGCCGGAGATGAGCTGGGCTTCGGGCGGTTCAGGAGGTCGTCGAGGGCGAGGATAGGGGGCACCCTAGGACAAACGGGAGACACTGTTAGGTTCGCGAGAGCCTGGCGATCATCATCGTGTCTACGGGAAAGAGAGGGGAGGTCTGTTTTACCGGGGAGACGTTGCCGTAGTTGGAGCAGACGGCGGTGCTCAGTGGTTTGTTGGAGTCGGGGTTCTAGGGCGCCCGCAGTCAAATGGAAGGTGCAGGGAGACGCTCCTGGGAGTGGGGAAGGTGTGAGCTTGGTCGGGGAGGCAAGGGGTGGCAGGACTCGGCCGGAATTTTGCCGAGAACCTCGTCGGAGACGGCGGCGGTGCAGAAGAAAATTGCGACGACCTGGTGGCTCTCGAGGCGTGGGGTTTGGGGGGAAGTGAAGAGAGGGGGAGACGATTTATCCTGCGTGGTCAAGGGGCTGATTCAATGTGTGATTAAGACGTATTACGCTGGAGTTATTCCGTCTGCAACGGCCGGCGAGGGGTGGGCGTAGTCTGCGGGTGAGGAAGAAGAGGGACGTGGCGGTGGGGTCGGCTGGTCAGTGAGAAAGGGAGTGGAAACGGGGTCCACTTGTCATCGTCTGCGCGGGTCAGTAAGTTGGTGCCAACCGTTTTCTTCGGGAGGGAGAGAAACTGGGCTGCGAGTGGGCTTATTGGGCTGGCTCAGTTGGGTCAGGTCCAATTCACATTTTTTTTCTGTCTGAAACCCTTTTCTTTTTCTAATACTATTTTCTGTTTTGAAATTCAAACAAACAAATCAAACAATCAAACACTTCCAAACTTGTATTGAATTTTTGGTTCTGTTTATCAACATAAACCAAATCCCAAAATAAAATAATGTTCTTATTCTTTTTAGGATCCATTCCTTAATTAAATAAAATGGAGCTTTAGTTATTTAATCAAATAGGGTTTGATTTATTTAATAAAATCTCCATTTTGAAAACCAAATAGTAGCAAACCCAAATCAGTAGGTTTTATTTGAAAATAAAAGATACTTGGAAAACTTGTTTAAAACAAAATAACATTTTTACTTTAGGGTCCATTAATAATTAAATAAAATGGGCCTTAGTTATTAAATCAAATAGGATTTGTTTTATTAAAAACTTTATTTTGAAATCTAAAAATCGTACCAAAACCATTCAGTAGGTTTTGTTTGAGAATATAAAATACTTGGAAAACTTATTTAAAATAAGTTTTAGTGTTTATTAAAATGGGGAAAAGCCTTTACTTAAATAAAATTGGATATTAAATCCTTATTATTTTATTTAAATAAACTTTTACTCTTTTAATCAAAGCAAAACCTTTTGTTTTAAAATCTTGGCCAAGGTTTAATAAAATAATCTTTATTTATAAATCTACCTTTTCTTTTGAAAACCAAAACCTTTTATAAAAGATTTCAAAATAAAATATTTTTATTTTTCCTTTTATCAAATATCTATATCTTTTTAATCCCTTTGGGATTTATTTATTCAAAATAGGTTTGAAGATTGCCAATTGGATTCAAAAGTTTCTTCTGGCCCTGAAAATCAACAAAGTTTTCTTTTATTTATTTATTTTTCACATTACAAGATTTGGAAAATCTTGGGATGTGACATTTACCTTGTGTATCTCACTTGTGGATGGCCACCCAGGAACAAAGAGATTTGAGATGTCAAATGTTGAGAAGCTTCAAGTGCAGCCACTTGGCATTATGGGCTCTGCCTGGATCATATAGGTTGCAAGAATTTAGCCATATGTACAGTGGGTGGTAGAGTTTGATAGGTTGGAACGCGTCCATTTTGGTCTAAGGGAAGGATTTTGAAAGATCTTGTCTTGGTGAAACCAAGTCTTGTGGGGAAAGTGCACCACCTCTGCAGAGTGTAAAATCTAAGTACTTAGCCATGTCCCTAGTAAAGGACAATTTGAGCATCAAGACATGGAAGCAATCAAGGATCTCATCATTCAAATTTCTAAGTAAAAAAAACTTGTGGTTGAACAAGGGTTAAAGGATCTTCAATCTTTGATTGGGAGAAATGATTTTGTCAAGCAAAAATCTTTGATTGTTATGTTGCAGGTTTGATTGTTTTAGTGAAGTGTGTTGATTAGGATTACAAAGTCTACAACCAACATGTCTGCATGTGGCACTTTGAAGATGAAGGACCTCATGCTTATAGATATTCTGCTGCAATGTAATGTAATAGCCAAATGAGCTATGTAAGATGTAATAAAATTATGTTATTCCTGGTTATAAAGTTGTATTATGACCTTTGTTTCTCGATATTACATCTTAACTGTGGATGCTAGCTATTGATCCAGGGACTAGCATTGTAAACACAGGGGGCTCTACCTTATTAAAGGTTGGGACCCTAACAGATGGTATCAGAGCATTGTGTTGCCTGTAGGATTTGTAACCCTAGGATTGGACAAAAAAACCTTAGAAAGATAGGAGTTGTATTTGTTCCAAAACTTATTTACAAACAATCTTATAAACTCTTTCCTCAACCATTTTGGTATCAACTCTACACCTCTTCTACTTCAATTTGATGGGAAAACCTACCCCATGGCCAAAGACTACACCATGTGCAAAGGACTTCTTCAACACTTTCAACTCCAATGACTTCAACTTCTTCAACTCTAATGACTTCAACATCTTCAGCATTTTCACCAAGGACTTCCAACTTGGATATCACTAAGGACTACAAGTGAGACAAGGAAATCTTGCTCAAGATTTGGAGACTAAGGGAATGCAAAATTAGAAGAAGTTCACTTCATTTGAAGTTTTGTGACCAAGAGTTTTTCTCAAGGAAACCATGATCTCATGTAAAAAGAATCATGAAAGATGGAAAGATTTCAAGTGAACCATATAGATGGACCACCATATTTAGTTTAAGTCAAACCCACCAACTTATGTGGTGTAACAAAAATATCTTGTTGCCTAAGTATGTGCTTGAACTTTGTTGTTTGAGTGAAAAGTTGTTTGTGATTGCTTGCAATTGCTTGTGTGAATTGTGATGTGTGTGATTGGAATTATTCCCTTAGAAATATTTTGCCAATTCTAATCCCAAACCAATCCAAACAGATGACTTCTCCAAGAAACTCCAACATCAAGGTTGATGACAACAAGAACAACAACCAAGAGGACAACATGAGAGAACTTATAGCAACCCAAAACCAGTTGAGCCAAGAGACAACCCAGCTTTTAGCCAACAACAATGGACTAGACCCAGCCATACAAAGGATTTTGAAACTTCAATCCCAATTGCTGCAAGGATTGGTTACTCAAATGATCAACATGGGAGAAAACTTTTCCCAAAGAGCTAATGATAACAAGGATGACAAAGATGCTATTCTAGAAGGAACCCAAGTTTGCAATATTGGTGGAGACAAGGATCATGCATCCAAGGAGCATGAAGATCAATGCCCCAAGAAGAGAGAAAGAGCTTCTAGAGCATTAATTTTGAATTTTGAAAAATTTATATGCACCAATTTGTGAATTAGAGAAAACAATTAACATGATAAATGTGGAGTTTTTTTTATTGTTCTATCAGTGAAAAGCTCATTCCATTCTAAGCTCTAAAACTCTAAAATTAGACATTTCAATTTTCAATAACTATGTGCCTAATCAAAATTTGTTACACATATCAAAATCCTTCTACTTCTAGAGCATGCATGCATTGATCCATATCTCTATACTTCTAGAGCATTACAGAGCTAAAGTAGCAATAAGAGATGAAAGAATGAAGTTCTAACCTTTTAAAACTTTGAATTTAGGGGTTGCAAACTAAATCTTGACAAATCTTGAGAAAAAATGGCATGAACTCGCTTGCTTCTTTGAGTAAAATGGCCACCATATGGTTTAGGGCAGGTGGACAGGAAGCGGTATATATACTGGTGGACAACTAGTCCCGGGTCGTGATACCACTAGTGCACAGGTAGGCCTATAACACCGGTTCGTAGAGGCCTCTACCAGCGGTTCCAGAAGCGCTGTTGGGGGTTTGGTGTTAGAGCCCCCCCCCTTTAACACCGGTTCTTATACGAACCGTTGTTAAAGGGTGGAGCATGTGGGGCTGCCGCAGCGCTCAGCCCCCCCCCCTTTAACACCGATTCATAACACGAACCGGTGTTAAAGGTTCTCTGTCGCGGCAGGAAAATGGCATAAATCTCTGTCGCTGCAGAGTTCTGCCGCCGCCCCATTCTGGGCGTATTTCTGCGGCGCGGCGGGGACGGGGAGGGGAGGGGTAATCGATCGGGATAGGTATACACATACATCGTCGGTACATACGAGTACATGAATAATTAAGCAACTATTATTATACACAAACATCGTCATTGTGGTATTCTCCGTACATGTTGAAAGCATCAAGTACAAGACAAACACGTTCAAGCATATATACAATATAACATCTCCGTACATGTTCATTTTGGTGGATATCTAAAGAGTTCTCCGCCAGGCGTGACGACCTCATCAAGTATGAACCCCGCCAATTCCTCTTGAATGGCTCGTATGCGGTTAAATGGTAGGAATTGGTCCCGCATCCGTTCGATCTAAATATATATGAAGAATGGGGTCAATATATATAAGAATAAAACTCAACACAACCGATGGTAATAAAATAATGTTGTGTACTTTGTTTACTTACTCTAAGTTGTTCTAGTGTGGCTTGGCCCGTCGCACATATCGTGTTGCGAATGAACTCGCAAACATAGTATCCACATAAGTTATTGTCGGATCCCTGATGCGTGCACTTTACAAGAATAGAGAGTTCAATCAAAACAATAATCAAGAAAGCATGATATAATGGAATTGGAAGCAGAATCAAAGAGATACGCAGACCTAGCTAGCTAGTATTACTTACATTTTGGTCTACAAATTTTAGTCCTTCTGACCATTCACCCACGGCCCTTCCCGTGAACCTTTTCCAAACCCTGTCCGGCAAAGAAAATGGATAAAGGAGTAATTAATTACTTGTTGTCACGAAAGTTGTTGATCTAGTGCGATAATATGATTGAAATTACCTCTGGAGCATCTCTTTAAAGTCTGCCCATAGCTCTTGGTCTTTTCGTAACTAGTCCATGACAAGGACTTTTCCTGAGTCAACTTGAATGACTAGCAGAATAAAGTGGAACCTACGCACGCATAACTCATCATCAGTTACACTTAACATCGAGTAAGCCGAAACAGAATGTGTACAAGAGAGGGTAACACTCACGAGAAGTTGTAAGGCAATAGTATTTCCCTTTTGTTTTGTTGTCTCAGTAAAGACGTTATCAAGAAATCTTCTGTTTGCCCGGGTTTGAGTTTTACTACTTGTTCATGAACTCTATTTGGGTCAACAAACCCAATGTCAAAAGGGCCTCCTTTCTTGCATTCCAGAACTTTTGTCCTGCACAATAGTATATACATATATGGTGAGCATATATATACATGCAATTAATGAATTGAATGAGATGAGATAGAAATTACAGAAATAGTAATTACACACAATAAAGGCGGATGGCAGCTTTGTCAAGTTCCTTCTGATTGACTAGAAAATGCAAGTCTTGAATGTTGAAGGTGATCTCGTCGTCTCCGCACAAGAAAATTTGATCTCTTATATGCGCCATGATCCATTCTTCCTTTATCATCTTGCAGAAATCAAGGTACCACTTATGCCATCTTCGCATCTTTGTTGGTAGATTCTTGAGCTCCTCTTTCTTGACGAGATTCTTCCCATACTTCCATGGCTGTATGGGGTTGGCATCTCCTTTGGGCAAGTTGTCTCCCATGACGTTCAAATATGCAATGTAAGTCATCCCATCTCATTGGCCTTTCTTTGTAGCTCTACCTCGTAATCATTTACACGAGGAGCTATCCGTGTGTCAAACACTTGGAGCGGGGCGCATGATTGGTTTTCCTGCTCTCCAAGCATGGGAACTGTTTTCTGGGGTGTCGCACGACTGCTACTTTCAGACTCCCTCCGCCTTACATCCCCCTTCATAATCTGGCGCTCGTAGTCCGGCACAAGTGGGGTTTCAGGTTTCAAAAGATAATTGTAAAACTTATCCACCATCACTGGATCTAGTTTCTCCTTTGGCTCGGCCCGTCTAGGTGCAAATAATTTCTTGACCTCTTCTTTCGAGATCCTATTGGTCTCCTCGTCGCTGCGATTCCACGGTAATACCGGCAATGGCTTAGCGGAAGGCTGCGGGGCGTAGTTTCTTGAACTCTTTGGGGTACGGTTTCCTACGGATTTCTTCGTGGCAGTGCTATTAATGCTCTTCGTGGTAGTGCTCTTCCGCTTACGCTGAGGAGATGGCTGAAGCGCCAGAGATGGCTGACGCACAGGAGATGGCTGGCGCGCCGAAGATGGCTGACGCGCCGGAGATGGCTGGCGCGTCGAAAATGGCTGCCGCGTAGGAGATGGCTGGCGCGCCGGAGATGGCTACCGCGCAGGAGATGGCTGAAGCGCCGGAGACGACAGGGGAGTATTCTGATGACTTGGAGACGGCTGAGGCGGCTTAGACTGCTGACGCTGCGGAGACGGCGGGGGTGCCAGTGGCCTCCAATTTGGAAGCACGATGTGTTCCTTCTTCCAAAGAATGGTTGTTTTCACTGCAATTTTGAGTTGAGTTTCCCCTTCACCTGTAGCATGGTCAAGCTGTGCTTCCTCATATTCCTTCACAACCTCATCCACCCCGACAATAGCATAGCCATATGGAATCGGTCGGCAGTGGTAAGTTCCACCAGCTACAGGAGGTAAGGCATAGCCGACCGCCATCTTAATGGATAAGCCCATTAATCTCACATGCAGCTCAGCGTGTTCGCTCTCCGTGATCTCATCCACGGGGTAACGAGGACCCGCCATTTCAAGCGTGGGATGCACGTTCTCTATGGAAGCCATGCTGCTTTTCCGTGCAGAGTCTGGGCCGCCGACAGCTTCCAATGCAGGCTCTTCATGCCGCTGAGATGGGCCGGTAGCTTGCTGGCTCTTTTGTGCATTCACTTGCGCCTGCAGCGCCACAAGTGCATGTTCTATCTGTGTCATCTGCTTTGTAGGCTCTTTTTATTTTCTGTCGCGCCATCTGTAAGAGTCGCCCCTCTCGGCAAACCCATCCTTCCACGTCATACCCCTGTGCCTCGTGCAAGTCCAGGGTGTTCTTTTTTACCGATGGCGCGTGTCAGCTGGTCATTCTCTCTGCCGGATGGAAGGTCCTGGCGGCTATTTCCTAGTATGCCGTGATGAGTTTAGTAACAGGTTTGTCAAGGAGGGTTGGGAAGATACACAATCCCGTTTCTGGGTCCAACCTTACCCCGATTCCGTAGAACCAAGTCTTTGCACGTAGGTCCCACCCATGTGTCTGAGGTGTGATCCCTCTATCACGCAGGGCCTTCTCAGCTTCCTCCCACTTAGGCCTCTGAGATATGCAGCCACCTGACCCCGTCCTCTGATGATATTCCTTCTTATGGGCATTTAGTGTATTGGTTTATGACCTCTTTGTAGCTATAGCACCTTCCTTGTATGCCACAAATTCGGGCCAGTGAGGTCTTATCTTCGCATAATATGCGTCTTCGAAATTTGGAGTCTCGCGAGCTTTGACAAAAAATTTCAATTTTGTCTTCCAGTTGCGGAAAGCGTCAGCCATCTTCTTTAGAGTCCACTCTTTGACCTTTTCCTTTATAACCGGTTTATTTTCATCCTCCTCTGGCGGAAGGGTGAAATTTACCAACATCGAATTCCAAAGCGTTTCTTTGGATCTTTCATCGACAAAGGTACCGTCGCCCTTCTTTGGCTTATTCCAATATTCAATTATGATTGGGATTTGGTCCCTAACAAGAACTCCAGCCTGACGTCTAAATTTGCATGCGGCCTTCTTGGGCTCCATCGGCCTGTCATTAACACAGACTGCTTCGATTGTGAACTTTGCACGATCTTTCAACCGATGGCTCGCACCTCGCTTGCTCTTTTTCATAGAAGAAGATTGTTGCTGGCTGGTCGATCCGTAGGGCTAAAAGAAGAAAGAAGCGTTAATTAATACATGTACATATATATACAAATCAATTGGTGCAAGTCAGCAGAGGCTTAATCCATGCATATACCTCGACGGACTTTGTAATCACTGAAGTGCGTTCACCGGAGTCGTCATCTTCTCCATGACTACTTGAGCTGTCATCATGTCCCTCCAAGTTCAGATATTGTGAGGTGTCCTCGTGGATCATGTTGTCCATTATTTCTTCCTCTTCAAGGTTTCTACTGAGTGGATCCATAGTTTCTGAAACAATAATATTATCACACAAATATCAGTAATACATCTATTGAAATGCTCGAGCAAGGATGATGATATGACAGGCTAAAAGTATTGAAATGTAACCCTAATACATGCTTGGTCATTCCAAACCCTAATTCGGAGAAACCCCGGATTCATATGAGAGGGTGCATTTAGTTCTTCTAATTAACTTGCCATGAAAGTTTATTAACAATGCATGGTTATAATGCTATTGACAATAAGAGGTGTGCTAGGACGGCGGCTGGCGGCGCTAGGGCAAGAGCGGGGATGTGTGGGGGTGTGCGGGGATGCGTGCGGCTGGCAGCGCTAGGGCCAAACCTTACAACAATATATATACATCGCACGGTCGGGTGTGCGGGGATGCGTGCGGCTGGCGGCGCTAGGGCCAAACCCTACAACAATATATATACATCGCACGGTCGGGTGGGCGGCCGCTCCAATGTCACCATTAGGATATAATGTATATATTAGGATATAATGCACCATAAGGATATAATGTACATATATATAAACAAAATACATACAATTACACACTAATAGATGCACCATTTATATACAGGTACCATTTATATACAAACAAAATACTACAATTACACACAAATAGATGCACCATTTATATACATGTACCATTTATATATACAAACAAAATACATACAATATATACATATATGCACAATTTATATACATATAAACCATACAAATAATTAAAACATATACACACAAATAATAAATCCAATACATATATATATATATATGTAGCATGGAGCTCACCGCCGGCAAACTCGACGGGGTTGGCCGACGTGGGGTTGGCGGCGAGTGGACGGGGGTGGCGTCGGCGACGGCGGCAACGGGCGTGGACAGGCGCGGCGGCGGACGGCATGGCTCCCGCGCGTGAGTGGACGGGCCGGCGTGGACGGACGCGGTGGCGACGGAGACGGACGGCACGGCGGCGACGGCGAGTGGACGGGCGTGGATGATGCAGCGCGAGCATCCTGTTTTCTTCTACGCTTCCGCTTCTTCCTCCGCCGTCGATCGATCTGGGGGGAAGAGGAAGGCGGAAGCAGAAGAGTCTACCACCCCGTTAACACCGGTTCTAGCCACGAACTTGTGTTAAAGGGGGATTGTTACAGACCCCCTTTAACACCGGTTGATGGTCGGAACCGTGTTAAAGGGTTAAGAAATCTAATAATGTTCTCTTTAACACCAGTTCGTGGCTGGAACCGGTGTTAAAGGGGGGCATTTATTTCGTACATTAAGGGGTGGGGGCTTTTTTAATTCAAAAAATAGGATAGAATTTAGAAAATCATATATTTTTCATTTCAACTCAGAAAAATATGAATAATATATCATAATTTTCAGAAAAATAAGATCTATCCATTCATATAAAAACATTTTATAGTTACTGTAGATGAAAATTTTCAAAATGATTAAAACACTTACATATAAATTTTGATTATTCAATTAAAACAAAAATAAAATAGTCAAACCCTAAAACTTTGAACATAAGAAATATTAAGCATCTAAAAAGGAATCTAACCCTATTTTATTAGATAAAATCATATTTTATTTTGTATTAACATTTTTTAATTGTTTGGATATTTAAATTTAGCATCTTTTGTATACTTTGGAATCTGACAAAACCTCGCTAAACTTGCATTGGATTTTTGATAAAATAGCATATTGTGAACCTAAATATGATTTTTGTAAAAAAACATGAGCATCGTATCATGTACCTGTAGTTCATATCTGACCCACTTCCTACCGATTCGGCAGGAATTTATCTTTTTCACCAGAGGTGGACGGAAAGGTTTCAGATCTTCCTGTTGGTACGTTGTCCATATAAGGTGGTCTAGTATTTTTGTAAAATATGGTGGTAGTTTTTTGAATTAGCCATTTGGTGGTTGCTTCACAAAACCATCCGTTTTTTATGCTCGGAAAATGGAAAATGCCTTTTTGGTGCGACAAAAAGGAAAACTTCCTCTTGCAACGTTGTTTACCATCACATGATGCACATGTATGCACAATATAGCCACATTATCACAAACTATGCCTTGATTCTATCCATAACATTGGTCATTTGAACCGAAAGCCAAAAAACCTCGAATGAGATAGGTCATTTTGTGAAGGGTTTTTTGAGACATAATCAATATACCAAGTTTGATATTTTTCCTTCTAACTATGTCACATAATATAACACCACGCGAAGGTTTAGCATTGTATCGATCGTTTTTAAATTTTTTATCCCCGTTTTAAACTATCGTCAAACTTTGTCGAACAACGGGCATGAAGATTCTTAGCTCGGGGCCAAGCCTCGCTAAACTTGCATTGGATTTTTTATAAAATAACATATTGTGAACCTAAAAATTATTTTTGTAAAAAAACATGAGCATCGTATTATGTACCTATAATTCATATCTGACCCACTTCCTACCGATTCGGCAGGAATTTGTCTTTTTCACCAGAGGTAGACAGAAAGGTTTCAGATCTCCCTGTTGGTACATTGTCCATATAAGGTGGTCTAGTATTTTTGTAAAATGTGGTGGTAGTTTTTGAATTAGCCATTTGGTGGTTCCTTCACAAAACCGTCCGTTTTTATGCTTGGAAAAAGGAAAATGCCTTTTTGGTGCGACAAGAAGGAAAACTTTCTCTTGCAACATTGTTTTCCATACCATGATGCACATGTATGCACAATTTGACCACATTATCACAAACTATGCCTTGATTCTAGCCATAACATTGGTCATTTGATCCGAAAGCCAAGAAACCTCGAATGAGATAGGTCATTTTATGAAGGGTTTTTGAGACATAATCAATATACCAAGTTTGATATTTTTACTTCTAACTATGTCACATAATATAACATCACGCGAAGGTTTCGCATTGTTTCGATCGTTTTTTAATTTTTTATCCCCGTTTTAAACTATTGTCAAACTTTGTCGAACAACGGGCATTAAGATTCTTAGCTCGGGGCCAAGCCTCGCTAAACTTGCATTGGATTTTTGATAAAATAGCATATTGTGAACCTAAAAATGATTTTTGTAAAAAAACATGAGCATCGTATCATGTACCTGTAGTTCATATCTGACTCACTTCCTACCGATTCAGTAGGAATTTGTGTTTTTCACCAGAGGTGGACGGAAAGGTTTCCGATCCTCCTGTTGGTACATTTTCCATATAAGGTGGTCTAGTATTTTTGTAAAATGTGGTGGTAGTTTTTTGAATTAGCTATTTGGTGGTTGCTTCACAAAACCATCCGTTTTTTATGCTCGGAAAATGGAAAATGCCTTTTTGGTGCGACAAAAACAAAAACTTCCTCTTGCAACATTGTTTGCCATCACATGATGCACATGTATGCACAATATAGCCACATTATCACAAACTATGCCTTTATTCTATCCATAACAGTGGTCATTTGAACCGAAAGCCAAGAAACCTTGAATGAGATAGGTCATTTTGTGAAGGGCTTTTTGAGACATAATCAATATACCAAGTTTGATATTTTTCCTTCTAACTATGTCACATAATATAACACCACGCGAAGGTTTTGCATTGTTTCGATCGTTTTTTAATTTTTATCCCTTTTTTAAACTATCGTCAAACTTTGTCGAACAACGGGCATGCAGATTCTTAGCCTGGGGCCAAGCCTCGCTAAACTTGCATTGGATTTTTGATAAAATAGCATATTGTGAACCTAAAAATGATTTTTGTAAAAAATCATGAGCATCGTATCATGTACCTGTAGTTCATATCTGACCCACTTCCCGCTGATTCGGCAGGAATTTGTGTTTTTCACCAGAGGTGGACGGAAAGGTTTCAGATCCCCCTGTTGGTGCATTTTCCATATAAGGTGGTCTAGTATTTTTTTTTAAATGTGGTGGTAGTTTTTTGAATTAGCCATTTAGTGGTTGCTTCACAAAACCGTCCATTTTTTATGCTCGGAAAATAGAAAATGCCTTTTTGGTGCGACAAAAAGGAAAACTTCCTCTTGCAACATTATTTGCCATCGCATGATGCACATGTATGCACAATATGGCCACATTATCAAAAACTATGCCTTGATTCTAGCCATAACATTGGTCATTTGACCCGAAAGCCAAGAAACTTCGAATGAGATAGGTCATTTTGTGAAGGTTTTTTTGAGACATAATCCATATACTAATGAGAAATTTTAATTACGATAGAACTAGAATTAAAGTACATAATGCAACTAACAGTAAGTTACATAAAGCACGACTAAAAATTAAGATACATAAAGAAACTGAAAATTAAGATACATGGGCAGATTAAGTCACAATTGGCCGAACTTGTTTTGGAATGTTGGAGTGATTCAGTCATGCTCCTGCCTACACCTGTAATACTCGCCACTGTAGTCATCGTACTCGCCGCGGCCGTCGTCGCTATCGTCGTCAGGGTCATCATAATTGAACCTTGAAGGCGGAGTACGCGTGGGCTAGACTTGAGGGTAGCGCAGACGGGGGTTAGAGTCGGTAGCCGTTTCATAGGCCATGACGCTCTGGAGAGTCCGGCTGCGCTACCACAGCCGACGGCCGGCCTCGTTGAAGTTCGGAGGAGGTGGGCCATTCTCCTCGTGCCTGGTGAGCGCCCTCTCACGCCGATCCCCGAAGAAGGCTTCCCAAGTCGGGAAATAGTCAGGATGCCAGTTGGGATTCCTCCGCTGCTCCGGCGTGAGCTCGAAGTAGTAGTGGTTCGTGATGGTTATCTAGCGCGCCACACCTAGAGGGACAGGAGGAACCGGCACGCCTCCGGCGCTCAGCATCCAGCCGACGGGGACGCAGTAGCCCGCGCAGGGGTAGTTCTAGGCGCAAAGCGCCTCCGCCTCCCCGGGGGTTAGTGGTACGATGGAAGCCATGAAAAAGAGTGATGAGGTTACAGATATGAGTCTAGAGATGTGCAATGACAATGGAGGCCAATCCTACATATATATAGTGAGAAATGGCGGAAATAAAACTGACGGGAAGAACTGGCAGGAAGAAAACTGGCGGGAAGAACTAGCGGGAAGAATTGTCAGATTCCAAAGTATACAAAAGATGCTAAATTTAAATATCCAAACAATTCAAAAATGTTAATGCAAAATAAAATATGATTTGCTCTGATAAAATAGGGTTAGATTCCTTTTCAGATGCTTAATATTTCTTATGTTCAAAGTTTTAGGGTTTGACTATTTTATTTTGTCTTAATTGAATAATCAAAATATATATTCAAGTGTTTTAATCATTTTGAAAATTTTCATCTACAGGAACTATAAAATATTTTTATATGAATGGATAGATATTATTTTTCTGAAAATTATGATATATTATTCATATTTTTCTGAGTTAAAATGAAAAAGATATGAATTTTCTAAATTCTATCCTATTTTTTGAATTAAAAATGCCCCCACCCATTTAATATATGAAATAAATGTCCAACCCTTTAACACCGGTTCAAGCCACGAATCAGTGTTAAAGGGGGGCTGCGCAGGGCGGTGGTGCAGACCGGTGTTAAAGTGGGTGCGCCTTTTTGCTGCACGGGCCACGCTGGTACGTGCACCCCCTTTAACACCGGTTCGTAGAAGAACCGGTGTTAAAGCCTATTTCCTACCTCAACCAAAGGCGTCGTTTCCACTAGTGTACGACCCGGGACTAATAGTCCACGAAAAGACAAGCTGGCCTGCTCCAGGTTATTAGTCCCGGACCGTATTACGGACCGGGACTAGAGATCTGGTCCAGACCGGAACTAGTGTCTACGTCCATTTCTAGCCTTTGGAGGCCTCACGACCCGGGACTGCTGGCTTTGTTCAGATCGAACCAAAGACCGTTTTTCAGTAGTGTTTGCATCCTAAAAATTAATTATATGGCAATATTTGCAAACATATGAAATCTCTGGCCAATCCTGTCCAGCGCTAACCAAGCGTGAACAAATTGGTCACGCCGCTAGCCGCGGCTCGCCGGACATAGGGATGCAGAGGTGGAACAATTGGGACAAGTGGGATATCACTTTTAGACTACAAGACTAACTCTAATTTAGGTGGGATAAGTGGGATAAGCGGGATATGTTAAATCTAGCTTATTTCACTTATCTTACTTAGTTTTGAGTTAGTCTAGTAGTTTAAAAATAATATCTCACTTGTCCCAATTGTTCCACTTCTGCATTCCTAGCTGGACAGGACTGAATCCCTATCCATATCGACCGCAGTGAAAATACCCTTAGGTGGCTTAGTGGAGCGCGGACCACAAGGACGCAGCGCGGTGCGAACACCTAGTTCGTCCGACAGCTTTTTAGATAGGGTCCGCCCAGTTTGGCGTTTCAGCGCGCGGGCGCTCCCTATACGTGTCCAACAAAGTTTTGTCCTTCCTCCTGGCCGAAACTGTTTGGCGCTTTCTAATTGTTACGCCGGACAGATTAAATAACTGGAATGTATAAGTACACGGTAGTGTAGTGTTCGATCGAGCTCATGAATGTATTGTTCTATGTCGTGCTAGTATTTATAGCCAATAATTGAGCTTGCCAAGGACAAAGTTTGGACAATCTCTTATCACGATCGATGTGCAATCTTAACAACACATACATGGTGAGAACAAAATTCCAAACCTGTTCTAGTATATTTGCTTCAAAGTAGAGCTTATTTTTTGGCCAACCCACATAATTCCACCAATAAGCTGCACGCGGCGGTCGTCCCCTGACTTCTTCATTGGCGTTCTTACTGTCTTTGAGAAAAAAGCTACCATTTAAAGTGTGGAGTGGTCCTTACTATCTTGTTTGGGACCTAAAAGATGTTTCTATAATGGTGCAATGAATTCTCATCCCTTGAAAGTTGATGTGTATGTGAGTGTCATTGATAGGCAACTTCCAAAGTTGAATGACAGGATTGATGAGGATCTACTTTCTTAAAGGGCAGCATTAAGTCTACTTAATTTATTTGTTGCTAATGATCGAGAGAAAGGGCAGCATTAAGTCTACTTAATTTATTTGTTGCTAATGATCGAGAGAAATTGCTTAATCTTGCTATAAAGTTTTACACTAATGATGACGAACTTGCAAAGACATCCATAGTAATTAGACATGTATACTATATGCTCATAGTTGCGCCGTCTGATACTGTTGTCCATGGAATAAAACCACTATGTATATGCATTGTTTCTTGGTTGACTAGTATATGTGACGACCGGCTACCAACTACTGACTCTTTTGTCACGATCGACCTTGTCTCTAACCGACAAAAATGAGATGCTGGCATAGCCGGCCTAGACTTATAATAGATATATATACTACCTCTGTTTCTAGTTCAAACATACCATATTCCTTGTAGAACGGAGGGAGTACTTCCAAGAAAGACCGAAGCATACCATATTTTGGATCTTTTTAAATTTTTTATATGCGTTTTAAACTATGATCAAAACGGCGGCTATGAAGATTGAGTCCCGCTAAACTTGCAGTAGATCTCTGATAAAATAGCATAATTTGAATTTAAAAATATATTTTTTAAATTATAAGCATTAGTTATGTACCATATTGTCAGGATCCAGCCAATGGCAGGATGACAGACAGCGTATGTAGGCAGCACATGGGCCTCCGAATACGTAGGAGTACATAGACCGCCAGAACAATTGGTAGTACTCCCTCCGTCCGGAAAAAAAGATGTCGCAGATTTATCTGAATTTAAATGTATCTAGATATATTTTAGTATATAGCTACATTTAAATTTTAAAAAAACTTTACGACATCGTTTTCGGGGCGGAGGGAGTAGTAGTTTCAAGAAAGACGAAACAGACGTGCTTCATAGAGCTAGAAAATAATCCTACCAATTTGCCCTTCATCTCCGCCGGCCTGCCATCTATAATAAGTAAGCAGCTTCTACACTGGAACTGGAACCACTAAGCACACATTTCTCAACTAGTACACCAAGAAAGAGCGGCACAACCACTGTGGGTCGGAACCAAGAACATATTGTCCAGTTGTCCTCTAAACTCGACTGGGTAATTGATCAGTCCAGACACCACAATAAGTTTCTCGTCGACAGATTCATGAACCACTCAACGGGAGCCATTGTCTCCCTCCTCTCCAAGCTGGTCGACCTGCTCAAGGATGAGTACAAGCTGCAGAAAGGTGTGAAGAAAGATATCGAGTTCCTCAGGAGCGAGCTGACGAGCATCCACGCTGCACTCTGTGCGGTGGCGGAGGTGCCGTGGGACCATCTCGACATGCAGGTCAGGGTCTGGGCGGATGAAGTCCGGGATCTGTCCTACGCCATGGAGGATGTTGTCGACTCTTTCCTGGTGCGCGTCCAAGGTCCTGACTCTGTCTCCAACTCCAACCGCCGGAGAAGGTAGAGTGGTTCAAGAAGAAGATTGGCGACATGCTCAGCTTGCTTACCAAAGGCAAGCCACGCCATCAAATTGGCAAAAAGATCAAAGCCATAAAGAAAAATATCAAGGAAGTAGCAGGCCGGCGCGACAGATATAAGATTGACAGCATTGTTAAGGCTACAGCCCCAACAAAGATCGATCCTCGTGTGCGGGCTCTCTACACGGATGTGACAGAACTCGTAGGCATTGATGGGGGAAGGGATCAAGAGCTTATCAAGTTGCTGGATAGCGACGCCGCGTCCAACAACAACCTGAAGGTCGTCTCTGTTGTCGGATTTGGAGGGTTAGGTAAGACCACTCTTGTCCAAGCAGTATTCAAGAAGATCAGTGCTTGTTTCGATTGTACTGCTTTTGTTCCAGTAGGTCGGAACGGCGATGCCAAGAAAGTTTTCAGGGATGTCCTCCTTGATCTTGACAAGGATAAGTACACCAAAATCAATCTGGAAGTGTGGAATGAAAAACAACTCATCGATGAAGTCCGGGAACTCCTAGATAACAAGAGGTACGCACACATTAATTACATATATGCTATTCACTGCAATTTTGGTGTACAGTTTAATAAACTATAAAACAAAAATACGTGAAAACATCAACAAAAAACTTTACATTCCGATTCATTGATAGAAAAGGTGTTTGATTTACAAGTCTAACCAAAGGCCGAAACACCCATATTTACAAGCCTGAGAAAAAGCAGACACATCCACCACTCAAAACAAGAATACGACTAAACCACCAAAATCGTCTCTGAGTGATTCTCCAAGACACCACATAGTGAGCTCCTCCGCCAAACAGAAATCTTGCCTATGAAAGTCGTTGTGCTTGTGCATTGTCGATATTACTAAGAAAATCCTAGCAACAGCCAAGACAGGTTCTGCCTAAATCCCACGAGCCAACAAAAGTTCCGCGGGGAGCATTGCTGCTCCGGCCTCAACCCAAATTCAGGGTAGGCCATCGACACAACGACGACCTCGCATCACCCTCAACAGATTCAAGCATACAGTTTTCACCGGCCCACCATCAAACATAGACAACAATCCACCGCTGCTCATCCGGAGGCTTGCTTGCACCGTCTTCAAAAGATCATCGTCGCACAAGCCACCGGGATACCACTTGAGAGGCCGACATGTCATCACCACAAGAAGCCTCCTATGTGGCCAACACCAGGATCCATGACGAAGAACTATGAGTCTATGACCCAAACCAGAGAGACAAGTCCCAAAGGAGACGCCTACATGGAGGGTACGACGTCAAAGACGCCGGCATCGCTCGATCTGGCACGACAAATCTAAGGTTTCACCCAGAACATGAGACCCCCGGGCAAGGGAGGAGCCAAAACTCCTCGGTGCGCCTTAGATGAAACCACGCCGAAGAGCTTGCCTTAGGAGCGCCCCCTACCTGTCGCGTCAAATGTCGTGTCTTGATTTTTGACACCGGGATGGGGATCCCCTTTGTCTAGGGGCGCAACGTCCGGCGATCTCACTCGGCTAGCTAGACGAACACGCACACAAAAAGACACACAGGATATTTTACCAAGGTTTAGATCCTCGAGGTGAGGATCCCTACTTCCTGCAACTATCGAGTATTTGGTGAATGATAACAATTACAGAGGTTCCTTCCCCTAGAAGGATCTAGCTAAGAACTCTCTCCTTCTGTCGACCGACCTAGGACTCCTTTTATAAGAACAAGGGGTCACCACAGGGGTCAAAAGAACACGCGTCAATCTAGCAAGGACATGCAGCGGGGTGCGGCTCGCATGAGTACAACGTGGAAGGGCTTTCCTATGCGGTGCTCGTGTCGCAGTGACCTTGGAAGCAGTGGAGGGAGCTGAAGAGGGGGCCATGCTGTCGGGGAGGATGCCGCCCGATCCGCTAGGTTAGGCGGCATGGGAGCGAGAGTTGGGGCAACACATGTTTGATAAACATCTCTTCGTTAGTACTTTCTCCGTCTAGTACTTTTAGCATTGTCTTCAGTCAAAAGTATTAAGGTTTGACTAATTTTATCGGAAAATGTAGCCACATTTATGACGCTAATTAACATCACTTGATTCATTTTGAAATAGAGTTTCGAAATATACCAGTTTGAAGTTATATATGTTGCTAGTTTTCTCAATAAATTTGATCAAATTTAAAAATATTTGACTTAGTACAAACCTATATTGACTTTTCTTGAAATACTTCTGAAATGTTTGTCAAGTATACATTTGTGAACCATGAACCTACATGGATATGTTTGAGTATTGGTAAAACGCACATACATAAATATGTTGCTGTGCAAATATATCGATCGACATATCATGTTAATCATTTCAACTCACCAAATACACAATAGAGTATCCTTTATAAATTTCATCCGCGGCATCACTTGTCTTCTCCAAACAAGAATCATGTAGATACATTCTCTTTCACTTTTGGAGTGTAGATAAAGTAAGATGCCTAGTAACTTGATTACCGGGAAGTTGTTACATTTCATATTATGTTCTTCTTCAGTAATACATTTTATTCTATATTTTCATTCTACTAAATGATACATGAATATGGACTCAATAGGTGTGCCTTTTCATCAATCCTTTCTAGAATGTACGAACATTTCACTTCAACTATGCCAGCTATTTACAGATTAAAGCATCCCGTCCATGGCAGGCTTAAGTAGGATTGATAGATTACCCATACCAGTAAGGCCCACTTTGTTTTCGTAACCGTGTCTCGAAAGAACTATTAGGCTAAGCGTGTTTGGCTGGAAGCAATTTCAGAATGGGTGACCTCCTAGGGAGCACATAAGTGACGATAAAGCACGCTCAAAAGGCTGGTATTGGTGTGTCTGGGACGGTAGGATTGATAGAATGCCCATACTAATAAGGTATACCTTCTTTTCAGAAGCCTATCTCGAAAGAACAAGGTTAAGCGTGCCTGTCTTGAAGCGATTTAGGGATGAGTACCCTGTATTGATGTGTGGGGATAGTCCTGAGTCTAGTAACCTGCCAGCGGTGACGGCCGCTGGTCCTTGGGTGGTCTGGGCCATCGTTACACAGACATGATAAACAAAATATTCTGATTTATTGTATATCAGAATGAGTACCACTCTAGAGAACTGAGTTGTCACTTATATTGCACCTATAATCCCAGCCATAGAAAAATATTAATTAGTACTATCTCCCTCTTTAGATTGCTGAATGGTTCGATGTAATCATTAGTGGTTTTATCAAATGCATTACTCTTGCCTCATAATTCTATCAGGATTGTTGAATTTCATCTCTAGTTTGGTTCCAATTGATTTCCTCTTACCACTTACGTTTTAGTAGTTATAATTTTTTTCCCACTCAGTTAATTTTTTGTTGGATTCTGGAGCTTGTCAATGTTGCTTCTTTCTTTTTTTACTTGCGTATATAAGGTATACAGTCTCATTCGGTGATTCTCGGTATGGGCATATGACTAATGAACTAACTCTAATACAGGTACATCATTGTAATTGATGACATATGGGAGGAATGTTTGTGGGGATATATCAAGTGTGCATTCCCTAATGCTATAAGTGAACTTGGAAGTCGAGTAATAACGACAACCCGCATTGTCAATGTTGCAAAAATATGTTGCTCGTATAGGGACGATTTGGTTTATCGTATGGAACCACTGACCTTTGCTGACTCATCGAAGCTTTTCAATAAAAGAATTTTCCATTCAGGAAGTGATTGTCCCTCTGAATTTCAAAAAGTATCTGAAGATATTTTAAAGAAATGTGGTGGTGTGCCGTTAGCTATAATTACTATGGCTAGTCTTTTGGCCAATAATGGGAATATAAAATCAATAAATGCATGGGATGCCTTGCTGAGATCTATGGGTCGTGGACTTACAAAAGGTTCCAGTGTGGAGGAGATGTATATGATATTATCGTTGAGCTACTATGATTTGCCTTCTCATCTGAAGACATGCTTATTATATTTAAGTGTATTTCCAGAAGATCAGCGGATTGAGATAGATCAATTGATATGGAGGTGGATCGCCGAAAGTTTTATTGATGAGGAACAAGAAACAAGTCAATTTGAGCTTGCGGAAGTTTACTTCAACGAGCTCGTAAACAGAAGCTTGATCCAGCCCGTGTTTGATAAGCAGTCGTCGTCAATTACAGTAGCTTGCCGTATACATGATATTGTGCTTGATCTCATATGTTCCTTGTCAAGAAGAGAGAACTTTGTTACTATATTGAATGGAACTGAGGGTAGCACGTCTTCTGACAGGATTGCTCGCAGGCAATCCATCCAAAAGGGTAGGAAGGAAGATGATCAGGCCACCCTCTCAATGTGTGCAAAAAAAGTGAGGTCCATTACTATCTTTCCATCTGCTAGCAGTCTAATGCCCCCTATTTCAAGTTTTCATGTTTTACGTGTATTGGAGATGAGTGGATGTGATCTTAATAACCAGTTTAGCCTTGGGGATGTTGGAAATTTGTTGCAACTGAGGTACCTAGGCCTCCAAGGTACATGTATTTGTGAGCTTCCAGAAAATATAGGAAAACTGCAGTTTTTGCAGGTGCTGGACATAACAGATAATGATGGTCTAAATGGAGTGATGCCCTCCATCGTTTGTAGGCTGAGAAGATTGAAGTGCCTAAGATCCACTTGGCTGAGAATTCCAGATGGGTTTGGATGTCTGACATCTCTGGAAGTAGTGTCGTCGGCCATGGCGTTCCAGGGCACTATAAAAGAGCTATTCAGCCTGACAAACCTAAGCGAGCTTGTATTTTCTATGGTGGATTTGGGACTGGTGTTGGAGGAAGCTTTTGTGGAGTATCTAGGCAGTTTGAGAAATATGCAATATTTTTGGATCTATGGTGATTTTGCATCGATGGATCTCTTGGGGGAACGCTGGGAGCCCTCTCAGCATCTCCGTATGTTGAGGCTGGAGACGGGATTGTTCCCTGCAGTGCCAACATGGATACAGAGAAGCCCGGAGCTTTATTCAGAACTCTATTGGTTATGCATCGGGGTGAAGAAACTGCAGCAGGAAGACATGCTAATGATTGGAAGGTTGCCGGCTCTTCGTCTTCTTGGTTTGACGAGCATAAACCAGTCACCTCTCATCAGTATCGATGGGTTTTCCCTTATGAGGTACTTTGAACTGAATTGCGAGTCGCCCGGACAAATAATGTTTCTGCCTGGAGCTTTGCCAATAGCTCAACAAGTTGAGTTCGACACGGCCATGCCGATGGGAGAAGATCACAGCGATGCTGATTTTGACTTCGGCTTGCGGTACCTTCGTTGCCTTGGGAGAGTCAAAGTTACATGCTACTGTTCGGACATGGTTGGTCAGGAGGGTATGGATAAAGCGGAAGCTGCGATGAAGCAAGCACTCGACGCTCATCCTAACCACCCCAGCTTTAGTACTTCTATTTGGTGCTCATGAGGTGGTGAAGTCACCAAAGGTACGAACACTTATCCACCACCAATAGCAGGCTTAAATCATCGCTCGATCGTGTTTCTCCTCGACTAATAATATTTTCCTTTCACCCAGCAGCGCGTGTGGAGCATACCAATGACGTGGATGCCTGAAACTCTGGTCGGTACTCTCGATCATTCACCTAGTGCATTTTTTTAGGTGTTGCCTTCACAATATGCATTCCCATAGTACCATTAGCATCACAACTAATTAGGTCAATTCTTTAGTACTCCCTCTGTTTAGAAATATAAGATGTTTTAGGTTTGTGGAGAAGATGTATCTAGACACCTTTTAGTGTATAGGTCCAAATGAATCTAGACACTAAAAGATGTCTAGATACATCTCATTCACAAACCTAAAACATCTTATATTTCCAAACGGAGGGAGTAGTAGTTTTCAAGATACATATTTACTACTGCATTACAACTAATTAGGTCAATTCCTTAGTAGATTTTATGATATATATTTACTCGGGGTCTTGTTTATTGCGAGACGGTTACTTGTTTAAGTCCGAGAATAATGGTTGTTCGATTTATATGAGTAATATCTTTTATGGTCATGCACCTTTCATAGACGGTCTATTCTTATTGAATCTCGATTGTAGTGATACACATGTTCATAATATAGATAATAAACGTTTGAAATTGAATGATAATTGTACATACATGTGGCACTGTCGTCTTGGCCACATTGGAGTAAAGCGTATGAAGAAAATTCATTCCGATGGACATCACTTGATTCCGAATCACTTGAAAGATGCGAAGCATGTCTGATGGAAAAAATGACTAAGACTCCATTCTCTGGTATGATGGAGCGAGCTACGGACTTATTGGAAATCATAAATACTAATGTGTGTGGCCCAATGAGTGTGGCATCGCGCGGTGGTTATCGTTATGTTCTTACTTTCACGGATGACTTGAATAGATATGGGTAGTTTTTATGATATATATTTACTCGTGTTCAGAACTTAATAGATTTATATCCGCTTATGCAGCCTGGTGTTACTATGCTTGTGAAGACTTCTGCAACCAGGTCACAAACTGGAAGACAAGCTCGTTATTTGTCAAATATTGGCTTCAAGCAAAAACATTTAGTACTCCTTTTCACTAATTTCAGTCCCAATAAAGAAGAAAAGGTACAAGGTTCTATATTTACCTACGGGTCTTATCTCCTAGTATATTCTGCATCCTGGTGGTCTAATAGGGCTTCTATTAATATTAATCTATCCTTTGTACGGGTATCGTTCTTATGTGTTCCCCTCCAAATGTTATGTACTGTGTTCTTTTTAAGGAAAGCCTAGTGGCACTTTATTGATTATATACAAGTGTTACATCGTCTATTACAAAGGGACAGATAAAATCCGGAGGATCACCATCCCAAACTATTCTCTCCCTCGATGAATAAACATGTTTTGCTAAACTATGTGCCACCTCATTTGCTTTCCTTGGACATATGTTGGAATATGACATGTTGCACTGCACTCGCCTGCAGAAAAAACTCCGCCATGATTGCTGAATAGGGGCTCCACACTTCAATGATGGCATTGACAAGCGTTGATGAGTTCAAGCGAATCAGACTCAATCACCATCGATGAGCACCCATTTTGTTCCAAAAATTCTAGCCCATATAACAAAGCCAGCTCCTCCGCAGATGCTGCATAAAGAATATTAGAAATAGGCTGAGCCATGCCTGCAATTGCTTCTCCTCGGTGATCACGTAGAACAACACCGATTGTACCAGAGCCATCAGAGTGATAAGAAGCATCGGTATTCAACTTTTCCAGTGCCATGAGCTAGCTTAGTTCAGCATTTATCTTTCACTATGGCATCATATTTAAACACACCAAAATTTGATGTGAGGCCATTAATAGCAAAAGCTGAACTAACTGGAGATTCCACTATCCACCCTTTTACCTTCTCTCTTCTTGGCAACCAAATATACCAACAAGCAACTGCGATAGATTCCTTTAGGCCCAAATGGTCCAATACCGGCAACTTCCTTTGTGCATCATATAAGATGAACCCCAGTACAACAGAACTAGAGCGATTGACTGAAAGGGTGTGATTGATAACATCGAACAGACCCAACTCCCGCCAAACTTCCTTCGACCTTCCACATGTAAACTACATGTGCAAAATATTTTTCGCACCCCATTGATAAAACGGGCACTACGGAGATACATTAATATGTCGAGAAGACGGGATTGTCATTCCAAGGACAACACCATGCAAAGCTTTCATCAATTTTTTTAATTTTACTTGGCATATTTAGATTCCAGAGTTCACTCATGAGCTCCCTTGACCATCTGATGTACGAATTCTATTACCGAACCGATGCTCCCAATCAATGTAATAGGCTGATCGAACTAAAAAAACACATATGCCTTTGTTTTGTGTCAGGCCACAAAATCATCTTCTAGACGCTCAGATAGAGGGTTCCTAAGTATACGCTCAGCATAAACAGCTAAGAGGATAGCTCTGATCAGATTATCATCCCAAGTATGTGTGTAAGGATCAATAAGTTCATCAACTGTTCTTAGCTCGGTTGGTCATAACCTTCCGTGTTGGACTACTAGGTAGCCAATGATCTTCCCATATGTTAACACGAACCCCTGAATTAACTCTTCATATGTGTGCAGGTTTAAAAGTTTGAAGCCCAGCTATAATACTTTGCCATGTGAAGGATGACCCCTTCTTATTTCTAGCTTTCAGCAACTCTCCATCCGGGTAAATTTTTCCCTAAGTACTTGGGCACACAGAGTATCTTGATGTGTAATGTGCCTCCAATTATATTTTGCTAACATTGCAAGATTAAAGGAGTGTATGTCACGGAAACCCGTACCTCCTATCTTCTTCAGAATGCACATCTTCCACCAGGAAAACCAATGCATTATCCTTTGTTTCTCATTGTCACCCCACAAAAAACTAGCAATTGCATCATTTATAACCTTGCAAAGATGTTTAGGTATTTTGAACACCGCCATGACATAAAAAGGAATTGACTGAATAATAGCTTTCAATAGAATTTCTTTACCACCCTTGGATAGGAACTGCAGCTTCCATCCCTTTAGCCTTTCTACGTTTCTAATAAGTACACAAAGTTCTCTGTTGGCAAAACCAAGGTATTTTTCAGAGATAGATTCAGTCATAATATTGAGATGTTGACAAACTTTTGCCTTCACTTTAGTACTCGCGGAAGGGCTAAAGAAAACACTACATTTTGCTTCACTAAACATTTGTCACGAGATTGCACAATACTGGGTCAGCACCCGTCTCAATAAGGTTGTATTAAAAACATTTTCCTTCACTAATATCAAGGAGACATCAGCAAATAACAAATGCGATATTGATGGTGCATTTCTGCACACCCTGACACAGTCAATGCCACGCACCTCCTCTTGATGAGCTAAAGCACTAGATAACCCTTAAGAACAAATCGGAAATAAACAGGGTGAAATAGAGTCACCTTGACGGAGTCCCCTAATTGGTACAAAATCAGTTGGCTCCTGATCATTATATCTAACCTTGTATTTAAATGAGGAAACACAATGTTGAAAATATAAGCAATAATAATAAACTGATAAAACATGATCATACAAACAGTACTAAAACCAATAATGCAGATCAACAAGGTAGATAAACATATTACATGACATGTATACAAGATAAATCTATCACGTCTACACCAAACTCTAGAATAAAGAACTCTAGCAGAATCTAAAAAAGACAGTTGAGAATCACATACAGTGTAGGCTGAATAGCGGCGATGGCTGTAGCAGCAGCAACGTTGTCGCCCATGTTGAGGTTGTCGAAGAGGTTGGTGACGTCCGGAAAGAAGTTGTCGTTCGGAAACTCGTTGTCGAATGACGTCATGGTTGCCTTTAGTCGCGCTTCCCAAAAACCTGATCGCGATTCATTGTGAAGTCACCCGAGGAGTAACCAGATCAATTAGATTAGGGTCTGGTTTGTCAACTTCCATAGTAAAGAGTGTAAGATAGGGGAAACCACATATTGTGGTGCCTTGTATTGCTCATTATATAGACTTACAAGGCTAGTGACGAGGTTTAATCTTGTCAACCCATTGTTATGGACTTAGGTTTTGGAGAAGATGGGGATGCTGGAGATCGCGGAACGGTTAGCAAACAAGTAACAAGGGGACACGAGGTTTACCCAGGTTCAGGCCCCGGAGGGAAAACCCTACTCCTGCTTGTCTGCTCTGATTATGGTGGAACCGAAGGTTACAGGGTGCATAGATGCAATCTGGCTTAGTTCAGCATTTAACTTTCACTATGGCATCATATTTAAACACACCAAAATTTGATGTGAGGGCATTAATAGCAAAAGCTGAACTAACTGGAGATTCCACTATCCACCCTTTTACCTTCTCTCTTCTTGGCAACCAAATATACCAACAAGCAACTGCGATAGATTCCTTTAGGCCCAAATGGTCCAATACCGGCAACTTCCTTTGTGCATCATATAAGATGAACCCCAGTACAACAGAACTAGAGCGATTGACTGAAAGGGTGTGATTGATAACATCGAACAGACCCAACTCCCGCCAAACTTCCTTCGCCCTTCCACATGTAAACTACATGTGCAAAATATTTTTCGCACCCCATTGATAAAACGGGCACTACGGAGATACGTTAATATGTTGAGAAGACGGGATTGTCATTCCAAGGACAACACCATGCAAAGCTTTCATCAATTTTTTTAATTTTACTTGGCATATTTAGATTCCAGAGTTTCTCGCATACAGAGTTCACTCATGAGCTCTCTTGACCATCTGATGTACGAATTCTATTACCGAACTGATGCTCCCAATCAATGTAATAGGATGATCGAACTAAAAAAACACACATGCCTTTGTTTTGTGTCAGGCCACAAAATCATCTTCTAGGCGCTCAGATAGAGGGTTCCTAAGTATACGCTCAGCATAAACAGCTAAGAGGATAGCTCTGATCAGATTCTCATCCCAAGTATGTGTGTAAGGATCAATAAGTTCATCAACTGTTCTTAGCTCGGTTGGTCATAACCTTCCGTGTTGGACTACTAGGTAGCCAATGATCTTCCCATATGTTAACACGAACCCCTGAATTAACTCTTCATATGTGTGCAGGTTTAAAAGTTTGAAGCCGAGCTATAATACTTTGCCATGTGAAGGATGACCCCTTCTTATTTCTAGCTTTCAGCAACTCTCCATCCGGGTAAATTTTTCCCTAAGTACTTGGGCACACAGAGTATCTTGATGTGTAATGTGACTCCAATTTTATTTTGCTAACATTGCAAGATTAAAGGAGTGTATGTCACGGAAACCCGTACATCCTCTCTTCTTCAGAATGCACATCTTTCACCAGAAAAACCAATGCATTCTCCTTTGTTTCTCATTGTCACCACACAAAAAACTAGCAATTGCATCATTTATAACTTTGCAAAGCTGTTTAGGTATTTTGAACACCGCCATGACATAAAAAGGAATTGACTGAATAATAGCTTTCAATAGAATTTCTTTACCACCCTTGGACAGGAACTTCTCCTTCCATCCCTTTAGCCTTTCTACGTTTCTAATAAGTACACAAAGTTCTCTGTTGGCAAAACCAAGGTATTTTTCAGAGATAGATTCAGTCATAATATTGAGATGTTGACAAACTTTTTTGCCTTCACTTTAGTACTTGCAGAAGGGCTAAAGAAAACACTACATTTTGCTTCACTAAACATTTGTCCCGAGATTGCACAATACTGGGTCAGCACCCGTCTCAATGAGGTTGTATTAAAAACATTTTCCTTCACTACTATCAAGGAGACATCAGCAAATAACAAATGCGATATTGATGGTGCATTTCTGCACACCCTGACACTTTCAATGCCACGCACCTCCTCTTCATGAGCTAAAGCACTAGATAACCCTTCAGCACAAATCGGAAATAAACAGGGTGAAATAGAGTCACCTTGACGGAGTCCCCTAATTGGTACAAAATCAGTTGTCTCCTGATCATTATATCTAACCTTGTATTTAAATGAGGAAACACAATGTTGAAAATATAAGCAATAATAATAAACCGATAAAACATGATCATACAAACATTACTAAAACCAATAATGCAGATCAACAAGGTAGATGAACATATTAAATCTATACAAGATAAATCTATCACGTCTCTACACCAAACGCTAGAACAAAGAACTCTAGCAGAATCTGAAAAAGACAGTTGAGAATCACATACAGTGTAGGCTGAATAGCGGCGACGGCTATAGCAGCAGCAACGTTGTCGCCCATATTGAGGTTGTCGAAGAGGTTGGTGACGTCCGGAAAGAAGTCGTCATTCGGAAACTCGTTCTCGAACGACGTCGTGGTTGCCTTTAGTCGCGCTTCCCAAAAACCTGATCGCGATTCATTGTGAAGTCACCCGAGGATTAACCAGATCAATTAGATTAGGGTCTGGTTTGTCAACCTCCATAGTAAAGAGCCCTGTAGAATAATCAGAAATCATGGGATTCAGAATAGTCACCCCATCCTGCAAATTATCAGTTGCAACTCTTATGGGTTTAATTATGTTTTTATGCCGACGAGCAGTAGAAAATTTATGAAAGAATTCTGTGTTATTGTCCCCAATTTCCAACCAATTAATTCTTCTACACTGTGACCAATGGATCTCTTGCTATTTGACTAGTTCTTAAATTTCTGCTGCAAGTTCCTTCTCTCGAGCTAATTTTCCTCAGTGAGAATTTTTTTATTTTCTTCCTAGCCTCCTAAGGACCGAACGATTCCACCCGTGCAGCTGGTTGTGAAGTGTAGCGATCCTTCCCGCATATCCATTGTTTTGAATTTCGTACTCCGACGCTTCCTAGGCCCCTTCCACATTATTTCTGAAATCGGCCTCCTTAAGCCATTTGGCCTCAAATCTGAGGACAGATGGGCCTTTACTTACTTCGGGCTGCACATTCCCAAAGCTAAGCAGGACCGGCCTATGCTCCGATCTGACATACTCCAAGTGTTGTAGTGTTGCATCATCAAATTTAGCCAGCCATGAATCACTAGCCAATCCTGAATCCAGTCTCTTTCTAATCCCTCCTCGGTGCCAAGTGAACTTATCTCCAACATACCCCAGATCTGAAAGACCACAGTCATTTATAACATCACGAAAGCTTTGCATAAAGTGACTAAGTGAGCAGGCCGAGGATTAACCCCTCCATTTCAAAGGGATAAAGAATTTAATTCATAACACTCATAATGACCGAGGGCATATTATTTACCACCTTGAGCTCTCTCATCTGTATCCAAGATAAATGTTTCTCCGACCACTTCGGTTCTACATAAAACCCAGTGAAACACCAAAGATTTTCTAGGACACTCCCAATAAAGATATCAATTTAATTATCAATCTTATATCTCAACAATAATACCACCTCTTTCTTCCATAACAATAACAACCCACCCTTACACTAGTAGGAAAAGGGCTATAGCAGCATATGCTACCGCCGCCAAACAAAAAATGTGGTGCGCCGATGCTGCTTACCACCGGAGACTATGCCAGTAGTCCCGGCGAACGTAGAATGCCTTGGTGAGACGAAGATGGAGTATTCAAGACCGGGGTGGCGCATGTCGGTGGACGGCAACTTTGGTGGAATGCAAGAATTGGATGGGGTTGTGGTTCTCTGAGGGTCGGGAGAAATCCTTGCTGGCTAGGCCAGCGCCGACGCGGTGACACCTGCGGGTGCTGCCTTTCTTCTTGAAGGGCGTTCGATGTACGCTCTTCCCACTCCCCACGTTGTCGTGGTATTGCACGACAGATGCTACTGGGGGTAGCATACGTAGAGGGAGCAAGGCGGCGTAGGAGAATCCGGGAGCGAGATTGACACACGATATACCCAGGTTCACGTCTCCTCGATGGAGGATTGCTACGTCCTGCTGTCAATCCAGTATATGATCATAGATTGGTTTACATGGGAGCCATCTTAGGCAGAGGGAGAGACTGGATCTAGTCTAATGTGGGAGAGCCTAATATGACCTACCCCGTGGGGGTGCCCTCCGTGGCTTTATATATGCAGCCAACTAGGGTTTACAAGTATTTGGTGAGATTTGTATTGAAGGCACCGTCTTGGGCCTCCAGTCGGTGCCACTCGTCTGGGTCTAGCATGCGCCAGCCACCATATTGGACGAGTCGACCCTCTCAGGGCTAGGTTTCAGTCGGCTCGATCCAGCTGGCGACTTCGCTTCGTGATTATACCCCGATTGGTATTCCCCCATCAGTAATCCCCGAGCACGTTATCGATCGACACGGGCTTGAGACAGGGCGCGGATAGTCTTGACGATGGGTCGTGGCGAATCAGCGACGAGCTCCTGAACAGAGAAAAGAACCGTGAAGTGGGAGGCGGTCGGCGTGAGCCAGTTGGTGATGTCCAGTTGGCGAAAGACGCAGGGTGTCGGTAAAGCCGCCAGTTGCGGCGAGTCCCCGAACGTGGAGAATGCCAAGTCCCCGAGCGCGGGGAGTGACGAGGTCGAGTGACCGGCGAGTGCCGAGTCCCCGAGCGCGTCGAGTGGCGAGGTTGGGCGACTAACGAGTGGCGCTGTCTGTAGCGCGCCGAGTCCCTGAGCGCGTTGAGTATGCGAGGGCGAATCCGTGGTGGCGAGTCCCCGAGCGCGTTGAGTACGCGAGGGCGAGTCCGCGGTGGCGAGTCCCCGAGCGTGTTGAGTACATGAGGGCGATTCCGCGGTGGCGAGTCCCCGAGCGCGTTGAGTATGCGAGGGAGAGTGTCCGCGGCGACGAGACCCCGAGCATGGAGAGTACACGAGTGGAGAGTCCGCGGCGGCAAGTCGACAAGGGCGAGCCGTGGTCGTGGAACCACGCGTACACGCAGCATGCCTAGGAGTAGTCCCCGAGGCTCAAGTTGGCTTGTAGAGGCGACTTGAGGCTCTTTAGAGATGCATATTTTGAAAATAGTAGTGGTTGCTGCCGAGCATGGCGAGAGACAAGGTCGGGCGACAGGCGAGTGCCGAGTGCCCGAGCACGGCGAGTAGCAAAGTCGAGCGACCGGCGAGCGCCGAGTCCCCAAGCACGGCGAGTGGCGAGGTCGAACGACTGACGAGCGCCGAGTCCCTGAGCGCGGCGAGTGGCGAGGTCGAGCGACCGGCGAGCGTCGAGCCGCCGAGGGCGTCGAGTGGCGAGGTCGAGCGACCGGCGAGCGCCGAGCCGCCGAGGACGTCGAGTGGCAAGGTCGAGCGACCGGCGAGCGCCAAGCCCCCGAGGGCGTCGATTGGCGGTCGGCGACGGCGGCGGCGTCAAGCCCCGGCGGGAGTGGCGAAATCGGCGACGGCGGCCAAGTCCCCAAGTCTAGCGCGAGTGGCTTGGTCGAGCGACCGGCGAGCGCCGAGTCCCCGAGCGCAACGAGTGGCGAGGTCGAATATAAAAAAGCTTAGCTTTCAAATGCGGACAGAGTCTATGCGAAAGGGGAGTTGCCGAGCCTAGCGAGTCTGCGTTTAACCATGTCCGTGTTTAGGCGAGTTCCGAAGCATGGCGAGTCGGCGATGGACGAGGCCGTGAGAGGCGAGTTCATGATGGCGATCCCGCGGCAGTCGACTGGCCGTGAGAGGCGAGTTCATGATAGCGATCCCGCGATAGGCGAGTCGACGCTAGGCGAGTCCGCGACAGACGAGTCCATGACGGGTGCGAGTCCGTGATGGTTGCGAGTCTGCGAGCATGGCAAGTCCATAATGGCGTGATTATGACAGGTGGATGATGCTGGGAAACCAAGCAAACCGAGTCAACACGATCGTGGCGACGGGCGATTGAAACCGGCACGAAAGACAGTCGCCAGATTGCTCGTCTCTATGAATTACTCCTCCCGTATTATGCACGTGAGAAATCACATATAAAGATTAATATAATCATAAATAAATAATAAAATAAAATAAAATAAACGAAAGGGATTTAGATGGATTAAAATAAACCCATGGAAGCATGTCCATGTGCGCTTGATCTTCCAGCGTGAGTACGGCAGCGCTTGACGTCACATCACGATCTGACGCTTTTGTTGGTGAAGATGAAGACGGGCGACGCGGTGGCCGGATGGTGTCAGCGCAGCGGAGCCAGCATGACGAGCCAATCTGGCGCGTCGAATCGCCACAGCAAGAAGACCGGAGTCGACTCCGACATGGCAGTCAGAAAATATGAGCCGATGTTTTGGCAAACCTCGGAGCTTGGATCTGATGCCTCAGAATTTTTCTTTGACTCACGGATTTACAGCCGCGAGTGCTCTGGTCAAACAACCATACGAATCGGTCCTCCAAATGATAAGCACAAGTAGCATGCATGTGATATTAGAATAACAGGGTAATCAGTAGACACCATTTTTTCTGAGATTTTTGTAAACACACCTTCAGCTATTCCAATGGGTAATATAGTTACATTATTAGGAAGAGTGATTTCCTCTCCTCCTTCAATAATCCCCTAAAGACTTAAGGAATCATAAATATTTTTAGGCATGAGACAAAATTCAGACATGATATCACAGCGAGCATCAAAAATTATAGTGTTAATTGAGACTTTGACTGTGGGAAACCACTTTGAAGGCTCAGAATTTATGGAAACATAATCATGGTAAGCCCTAAGCGTGTGATAGCAACTATTCATGGCAGCAATACTAGTCTAAAGAGTGTTCAACCTGGCAAAAATATTTGTGAAGAGGAATCAGACTTGCACCAGGTGTATTATAAATTGCAATCAACTTTTTTATCGCATCAAAAGCTTCATCCTCAGTACATAGCAAAAAATCTTTCTCAGCCACAACATCCAAAGCATATCAATAACGAAGAGCAATACCATTATAGAAACTATCAATAACCAAGCTCAGGCTTACCTTAGGCTCAGTTTCCCTCTGGAAAGCAGAGATTCTAGACCAAGCTTTTTTAAAAATTTCTTCACTTTTTTTCTTAAAAGTGGAGATTTATACCATAGAGAAAATAAAGGTTGGTCCAAAACCAGATATGGTGGCAACTAGAGCAGGAACTATTTTTTGTGTTTTTGAATAAAGAAAGCAAACCAAACTAGACTAATTTTTTGGATTTTTTGAAAAGAGGCAAACAAAACCAATCAAAAGAAACAAAGCAAACTAAAAACAAAGTAAAGAAAAAGGAAGTGGAGGACTCCCCTAGTGAAGACGTCCTTATCCTCCCCGGCAACGGTGCCAGAAAAGCCTTGATGATGCTCGACGTGCCACTTCGTTGTTAACCCCAAGCGTAGGGTGTGAAGAGCAAGCAACAAGTTTTCCCTCAGTTGAGACCGGGGTTATCGAACCAGAAGGAGGAATGAAACGTCACACAGGTGTTGCAAGCAATACGGAGACCTGCATAACACAAATTCAAGACTTTGCCACAACGAATCAGTGAGGTTGTCAAGCTCACCGGTTTGCTGTAACAAAGTATTAAACGTATGGTGTGGAAGGTAATGGTTTGCAGCAAGTAAACAAGTAACAGTGGAACATGTATCAATGGTAAAGATTTTAGCGGGGTCCATAGTTCACTATAGGTGCTCTCCTTAGATAAACAACATGGTATGAAGGGTAAACAAATTACAGCAGGGCAATTGACAGGAACTGAGCAAGACATAACAATGCAATTACTAGTCAGAAAGATCCTATGAGATTCGATTGGGCAATACAACAAGATACATAGACTTCCATCCAACTGTATCTATGACTAGAATTTCACCTTCAGGTTATCATCCGAACCCCCTCCAGTATTAAGTTGCAAGCAACAGACAACTGCTTTAAGAAAAGTGTGTAAGGTAAACAGTCCACATGTTCCATGAACAAGAGACCGTTGTTTTCTCCCTAGTAGCAACAACACATCTACAACCAAAGATATTATTGTCACTTCCCTTGGAAACTAGAGGCATGAACCCACTATCGAGCATAAATACCCCCTCTTGGAGTCACTAGCAACTACTTGGCCAAGATAGCTACTAACAACGGAGAGCATGCAAGATCACAAATAACACAGACATGATAGAATCATAAAGACAAAACCATTAATCAAACCAACATAATAATACCAATATCCATCACTGACATGGTTATACCCTACGGGTACACGACTTTAGCATATCTGGTCCAGCCCAAGGAAGGCCCACGAGAATATACACGGCCCATGAAGATTTTCAGGTGGCCCAAGCCCATGATGTCTTCGGATCCTTGGAGAGCAAGACTAGAATAGATAGAATATTCAAAGGGGCAAACCCTAAACCTATAACCGACTCGATCTGTGCCCGAGACCTGCCTACCTCTATATAAAGGCTAGGAGGGCACGACGAGGTACACACCTCTCATACCACCGCATACACACCTCCAAGCCAGATTGCATCTGCACACCCCTGTAACTTTGGGTTCCGACGTAATCAAGAGCAGACAAGCAGGAGTAGGGTTTTCCCTCCGGGGGCTTGAACCTGGGTAAATCTCGTGTCCCCTGGTTGCTTGTCTGTTAACCGTTCCGTGATCTCCAGCACCCCCATCTTCTCCAAAACCCAAGCTCATAACAATGGGCATTGACAAGATCGATCCTCGTCAATTGGCGCCGTCTGTGGGAACTAGGGGCGCTGATTGTGCGATCGTGACGGTCCCGACCAAAGCGATCTGCAACTCCTCGGCGACGGAGAGCCATCTCCTCTTCGGCGCTTTCGACTTCACCGCCCACTCGCCAGCCACCCTGAAGGACTTCGAGCCCGTTGGCGACGGGCTCGAGATCCCGCCGGAGCTTCGCCTGTGTGGGTCAGACCGGCACTCTCCGCCTCCCAGAGTGGGTGCCTCTGCCATCGATTAGGCCTGCCTCGTGGGCTCCGCATCCCGTGCTACGCATGTCACCATCGATAGATGAGTCATACGACAGCAGCAGCTGCAACTCAGATCTGTGCGATCCACCATCGGATGAAGGGACCTACGGTTTCGGAACGGAAAGTTGCGGCAGCAGTGATCCGACCTACGGACGCTACCAATGCGTCGTGGTCATCCAAAGCGACGTGGAGCAGCCGCCACCAGGTTCGGGTGCTCATGTACCGCCACCTAACCCGCGGGACAGAAATGGCGAAAACAGGAGAAACCAATTCCCCAGCCCAATGAGGACGACCCTGAGGCCAATAGGTTAATCCACCTCAGCGAGGAAGGATGGAACCAAGCACGCGAAGCTGTAGCGGGCAATAAGATCCTGCCTGTGGGTGCCTCACGGGACCTACTGATGGCATACCACCTGCTCCTCATCGAAGAGCACAAAAATCAGGTGAAGATGCAAGAGGTTCTTGACAAACGCAAGCAAGCGGCATCGGAGTCCAGCGCGCGGCGAGCTGCGCTCTCTGCCGTTGGCGGCTCTAGCTCGCAGGGCAACCACGCCAACAAGCATCATTCTCGCGTAGAGAACATGGACCCCGCCGCACGCCCTGAGGTGACCCGAACCCTCAACACATCCTTCATGGAGATGGATGCCAACGGCAACGTCATCCCGAAGACGCCACAAGCTGCGATCATGGCAGCCACCACATACCTCGCGTCCCATCCACCTCCGGTGGGGGACCCGAAGAGGGCCATGCACAATTCCGCATTAGCCGGACTCGGACTCGTTGGAGCTGCGCTCCACGGGGAAGCTCCTAAGGAGCCGAAGAAGAAGGCTGCGGTTAGATTCAACCGCAGTCCCACACCTTCATCCGACGAGGAAGAACACGACCTACCTCGACGGCACAAGAGATCGGGACGTCGCCGCCGCAACTACGACGCTCGAAGCGAACTCATCCAACGCAATATCGACAAGGAACGTGCCAAATGCGTGTGCTCATCCAAATCCGAAGAGGATGACGATGAAGGAGAACTCTGCGGGGCTCGATGCTTCAGCAGATCTGTTTGGCGGACGCGGACGCTGAGGAACTTCAAGCTTCCTTCGGACACTTCGAAGTTTGACGGTACGCAGGACCCTAAGGCATGGCTCAGCGACCACCTGTTGTCCGTCAAGCTGCACGGCGGCAACAAAAACACCCCCTACAATGCCTTCAGCTGCAGCTGACAGGCGCAGCCCGGATCTAGCTCAGCATCCTATCCTTGGGATCCATCCGAAGCTGGGAGGAACTGGCGTACAGTTTCATCCGAAACTTCAAGGGCACTAGCAAGAGGCCGGCCTCGATCGAAGAGCTAAGAGCCTGCACCCAATGAACGGGCAAATCCATTCGCTCGTATATACTATGCTGGTCCAACATCAAGAACTCCATGGCGCACATCTCTGAGGAGAGAACAATCGACGCCTACAAAGATGGCGTCAAACGCCTGGACTTGAAGGAAGAACTTGGGCGCGTCAAGCCCAAGACACTCGACCACCTCATGGACATCGCCAACAGGTGGGCAGATGGTGAGGAATCCTTCCACCAAGCACATTCGGAGGAGGAAGATGACTATGACCGCCGACGCGAGCGCCATAGAAAACGAAGATCGCGCGTCTATGATGATCGCGGCGGACCCGACATGGTCGCGGCAGGCTACGCCGACCGCCGCAACGAAGGCAACCGCGGCAGCGGCGGATACCGTGGAACAACTTCCACAATGGAGGACGCCCAGCGCAATCGTGGCAACGTTGCGGCAACGACGATGAGCCCTCGGCATACGACAAGTTGTCAGGCCCATGCACCATCCACTTCTACATCGACAATCAGGATGGCAAAAAGAAGGCAAGCCACATGCTCAAAGACTGCCACGAGTTCCAGAAACTCAGCGAGAGCATGTCCCAGATGAGACAGCAAGCCCCGAACCCTGGGTCCTGGGGCCTGAACCTGGGTAAATCTCGTGTCCCCTGTTTGCTTGTCTATTAACCGTTCCATGATCTCCAGCACCCCCATCTTCTCCAAAACCCAAGCTCATAACAATGGGCATTGACAAGATTGATCCTCGTCAATCGTATCCCCGCAAACACAACATGCATGATTACAAATAGATTAGATCTTGATCATGAACGGAGCTCACAAGATCTATACATGAAATTACAAAGGAGGAGATACAACCATCTAGCTACTACATGGACCCATAGTCCAAGGTGGAACTACTCACGCATCATAATGGAGAGAAGGCCTCCGGGATGATCTCCCCTCCGGCAGGGTGCCGGGAAGAACTTTAGATCCCCCCCCCCACGCCGATCTAGGGACGATGGTGGCGGTGGCTACAGACGGTTTCATGGAGATTTGATCGGGTGCTTAGGGTTTCTACTTCAGAGGCTTCTTATATGCGAAGGGGAAGGCCGAGGAGCCGACCAGGGGGGTCAAACCCTACCTAGGCGCGGGCCCACCCCTGGCCGCGCCTGGGGGGTTTGGCCGCCCTGGCACGCTTCCTCGTCTCCCCTCTGGACTTCTTGTTCCCCACGAAAAGTAATTGACTTTGACGTTTGTCCTGTTTAATTCCGAGAATATTTCTTTACTAACTTTTCTGAAACCAAAAACAGCAGAAAACAGGCAACTTGTTAATAGGTTAGTACCAGAAAACATGTAAAAAGCACCTCAAAGTGTAGACAAGCAAAGCAAAGTAGATACTAAACAAGCATGGAGCATCAAAAATTATAGATGCGTTTCCGACGTATCATTGGGTGAACAAATTACAGCGGGGCAATTGACAGATTGAGAAAGCATAACAATGCATATACTAGACATCTTGACTCCTACGAGATTTGTTTGGGCATTACAACATAATACATAGACAGTAATCCAACTGCATCTATGACTAATAATCCAGCTTCAGGTTATCATCTGAACCCCTTCAGTATTAAGTTGCAAGACCAGATAATTGCATTAAGCAATGTGTGTAAAGTAAACCATATAAATTCCCTTGGACAAAGGATTGTTGTTTTCTCCCTAGTAGCAATAGCACATCTACAACCTTAGAGATTTATATCACTTCCCCAGATTACTAGAGGCATGAACCTACTATCGAGCATAAATACTCCCTCTTAGAGTTACAAGCATCTACTTGGCCAAGATAGCTACTAGCAACGGAGATCATGCAAGATCACAAATAACATAGACATCATAGAAATAATAATCAATCTGACATAGTATCTCAATATCCATCGGATCCCGCAAACACAACATGTATGATTACAAATAAATGATCTTGATCATGAACGGAGCTCACAAGATCTAAACATGATAGCACAAAGGAGGAGAAACAACCATATAGCTACTGTATGGACCCATAGTCCAAGGGTGAACTACTCACACATCACTCCGGAGGCTGGCATGGTGAAGAACAAGGCCTCTGTGATGATCTCTCCCCTCCGGCAGGGTGCCAGGAAGAGCTTCAGATCCCCCTGATCTAGGGATGGAGATGGTGGCGGCTACGGATTGTTTTCATGGAGTTTTGATCGGGTACTTAGGGTTTCTGCATCGGGGTGCTTTTATTGGCTAAGGGGCAAGGTCGATGGGCTCCCGAGGGGCCCACACCTAGGGCTGGCACCCCCTGGTCGCGCCGCCACATGGTGTGGCCACCTCGTGGCCCCACTTTGGCTGCCCTTCGGACTTCGTGTTCCTTCTCGTAAAATATTGACTTTGGCTTTTGTCGCGTCAAATTCCAAGAATATTTCCTTACTAGCTTTTCTGAAACCAAAAACAGCAGAAAACAGGCAACTGACACTGCGGCATCTTGTCAATAGGTTAGTTCTGTAAAATGTATAAAAATACCTCAAAATGCAGACAAAACATAAGAAGCTGATATAAAACAAGCATGGAGCATAAAAAATTATAGATATGTTTATGACGTATCATCCACCCACTTAACTTTTACGAAAAAATCTTTCTCAAGAAACTTGATGTTCTAAGCGACAAACTCTTTTGTCTTCGGTGTTATGGAGGAATACCCAACGGTTATTCGAAATGACCTATAAAGACATGCTAATCCGACTTTGGTTGTAAACATCTTACTTATGCTTAGCATACCAAAATTTGAGAAAGGACAACTTGGGTTTTACCCCAAACCATAACTTACATGGTGTCATTTCAACGGATCAAGATGGATCACTTTTCAGTGTAAAAGTGGTAGTCTCTAATGCTTTTAATCTTTTAAAACATAATGGCAGTTTTATAAATAACACATTTGATCCAACCATGTCAAACAAGGTTTCATTACAAATCTCGAACACTCCATATTCCTATGGTGTTTCGAGAGATGCAAATCTAGATGTTTTTCTAAACTTGCAACTCAAATAAATCCCTTTATGATCAAATCATAAATTATTTATTTTATTGTTACAATGATTTTCCACTTCATCTTGAAAGTCTTTGAATATATTCAAATATTTCAGACTTCTTCCTCATTAAGTGAATATTCACACAAATTTTTAGAGAAAGCATATGAAGTTGAAATCCTTCGCTTACGACTACACATAATAGACTACATACATTGTTATGTATAAATTCCAATAATTTAGTCGAATGTTCTTCTTTGGCCTTTGAACAAAGTTTTAATTATCCCGAGGGAAGTCTCACAAGCGTCATTTGATCAAAATCAAAGACTCCAAAAATCCATGAACATGGAGTTTCTTCATGTTTTCTTTCCAATATAATTTAAACGGCAATGTCACTTTGTAAGTGATCTTTCAATCATCTATATTGCGACATTTTAGCATTAGATTTTATGGATGTGATTTCTCCAACTAGATTTGTAAATCATCCATCTTACATGGAATACGGTAATTATTTGAACAATCTTTGTTCTCATAACACCTGATTTAAATAACAATTATTAAAACAAATCTTTAAGGCAAGCTTTGATGTCAACGAGAAATACAAACAACCGTTTGTTTGTTTTCGATGAACATCATCCAGATATTCTCTTGCTAGTTACTTAGGCCATTGTACTTCATGAATTGCGTTGTTCTGTATGATATTTCATACCAACCAATTCGGTATCCAATACCTAAGAACCACATTGTTTAACAAGAAAAGAATACAACCATAACATGTATATCATCTATATACCTTATCTGGATATTTCCAGTCTGCCAAATATTTTATAGATTCTCTTTCAACATTTCCTTTTCCTTCTAAAAGAATCTATCAACATCAATAGTGGCGCCATATACATGACACATAGTCCAAAGCGTGTATATTCAAATACTAATACCTTTGGACTTGCAGTTTGAAGTAGATCACCATCATCAAATGATTGGCGTTCTTTCAAAATCCATTCTTTAGTAATCTTTTAGGGTAGTAGACCCTTTACCTACATCTTATATTCATCCTTATCATGACAACTTTCATGATCAAGCTAATGTAGCTTATAAAGGTGAATCGTGGGTATAATGTTATTTTCCAAAACCCTTTTGGATGATTAGGATTTCTAGCATCTCCAAACTTTGCAAAATTCTCATCCAATATGAGAACATATATTATACTCTATCATATTGCAACCAAAACAATGTTTTCGATATCGTTATATCTGCCACACATGATGGTTTCTGAAACAATTCTTTCAGCTCCTAGATAATCTTGGTATTTAAATCAAGAATCATGGAATTGTCACTCTTAATTTAATACTAATTATTAAATTTCACTGAGTAGACAGAGTTTGCTGAAAGTTTGCAATAGGACTTTAAACTTTAGATTGACACTCAAAATAATACGATACTAGTTTGTAAAGTAAATATCCAGAATTCTATTGTTCTATTATCTCAATTACAACTAAGCATAAGGTGGTGAACGAATGCCAATGACTACAACAAATTATGCAAATTCACTTTGATTTAATTTATGATAAATTGAGTTCTAATAAATCCCAATTAGAAATGAACTCCCACTCAAAAACGACATCCCTCGTGTCTTTTTGGTGATTACATGAACCAAATCCACTACACCAAGTATGATCATCACGTGAGTCGGTGTAGCTTCAAAGGCGAGCATCTATATGGTCATCATATTAAATATATGACTCATTCTTAACCTTTCGGTCCTTGTTCTGAGGCCATGTATGTATATGCTAGGCTCGCGAAGTAAGAACCTTAGTATTCGCGTGTGTAAAATTATCTTACACCCGAGATATGATCGTGGATTTAAGTACACCTAATCATCACGTGATGTCTTGAAGGGACGAAACATAGTCGGTGCATACTTAAGGGAGAACACATTTTTATCTTGATATCTAAATGAGGGATCATCTTATAATGCTACTAAAACGTCAAACAAGCAGTATAAGATGCAAACAAACAACATATGCTATAGTGATATGATATGGTTCTTGCACTTGATCTCTATCTTGTGCATTGTGGAATGATCTTTATCATTCCTATATGTGTAAGGCCAAGGTCTATGGAACTTACACTTTGTCATATTATAATTTTCAATAGTATCAATCCATAGTACAAATTATAACACTATCATATCACAGTACTTGCACGGCAAAACCAGAAAACTAGACGCCTCTAATTTATCTTTTGTCTGTTTTACGTGGCTAATGGCTTTCGGAGATAGAACCGTTCTTACCTACGAACATGGAACCACAACGATGATAATCAAATTATTGACAACTCGTTGTAAATCGGATATTTACTATAGTAGGAGAGACAGACACCCACAAGCCACTTATGCAAAACTAGTTGCATGTCAAGCGTGGAACAGGTCTCATGTGAGAGGACATGTAAAGTTTGTCCGGACCGCTTCATCCCACTATGCCACCAATATCCAAAGTACAAGCAAGAAGCAATAACATGACCATCAGCGCCCACATACTCATATGTGTACTACCGTGCAAAGTACCTATGCATAGATCCGGCTCTGATACCATTGTAGGGTTCGCAACATAGAAAACACAAAAATTCCTATGATGGGAACAACTAAGTATCAAGATCTATCTACTAGATACAAGCAACGGGTGGATATACATCCATAGAATACGTACCCTCGAAGACCGAAAAGCATTAACGAGGTTGTACTCGTGGATGATGTAGTCGAACGCTTGCTGATCTCAAGATCGAGAAGAAGTTCATCCAGTCCAGCAGGTCCAACACCATCAAGTCCAGCACCGTAAAGCAGTGGTGCATCCGTGATAGCACATACGTTCGAGTATCCCGAAAACCTCCGCGCTCTTGCTTCAGCGAAGCAGCGGAAGCAACAAATCCTTCCAGAAAAAGCCACCGGGAACATGTATCTCGTTGATCCGAGACCATGGGGAATTCTAAAGGGGGGAGAGATCTTTCACGAGGAGGTGTGTTGTGAGAGGAGGAGAGGAGGGCCTCTTATAGGGAGAGGGGAGGCAACCAAGGGGCATGGCGCCCAGCCATGGTCTGCCCCCACCTCTTCCACATTCATGTGGGTGGAGCTCCCACTTAAAAATGAAAAGCCTCCACTTACATAAACATGCCTCCACTCAAAAATCCACTCACATGAATTAATTTCCACAAAATTTAATGCAATCTCTCATTTAAATAAAACTCTTTTATTTATTTTTTTCAGAATTTTGTTAATTACTTAAATTAACAAACATTCACATAAAACCCCTTACAACATTTCAATTTCACATGCAGAACCAGTTTCAGCAATTTCAACCGAAACAATTCCGGTGTCTAGTGAAATAATTCATGCATACATGATCGAGACCCTTCTCCAATCAATAATCAGCAGCGGTACCTGGAGATCCGTACTGACTCCCACACATTCAACGATGAATTATGTGATCGTGTGAACCTTATACGCATGTAACTCAATCCCTTTGTCTCACGATATATTACATGTCCGAGATTCGATCATCGGTATCTCCATACCTAGTCTGATCTCGTTATCGACATGTACTCTTTTCTTGTTCCCGTGATATAACATTCTAGTGATCAAATCACTTGCTTGCAAGCTAACTAATGTGATATCACCGAGAGGAGCCAGAGTATATCTCTCCATCATCGGGATGGAAAAATTCCACTCTTGATCCATGAGCCTCAAAATAACACCTTCGTAGCACTGAACCCATCCTTATAGTCACCCTGTTACGGTGTGATGTTTGATGTTATCAAGATACTCTTCCAGTGTTAGTGGTTGACATGATCTCATGGTCTAAGGACTAGGATTACTTTGTATGATTCTATAGCAATATAAACACAATGACTTTGATCGTAATTCTATACTTCGGATAAATGTTCATCACACCATTCCAATAATGTTGTGACCTCGTTATTAACAACATCCAATGTCCATGATCAGGAAACCTTTGATCATCTTGTTAATCAATGAGATAGTTTATAAGAGAGGCATAACTAGGAACTTTCTATTTGTTTATTAGACACACATGTATTAATGTTTCTGTATTAATACAATTTTAGCATGCAAATAAACATTTATCATAAACAAGGAATAAGATAATAACCACTTTATTATTGCCTCTTAGGGCATATTCCCTTCAGTCCGCCGATCTTTGATCAGCTGCCCTGGTGAGTATTTTCCGATCTCTAGATCAGTTTTTCTCTCCATTGGTCGTTTGGCCAGTCTTCTTTTTTGGCTTAAAGATCATAGATCAGATTGATTCGCCCACCACCGTCATCATCTCCGCACCTCTACTCCGACCATCGGCATCTATGATCTACCTCGGCCGGCTACTACGCCTTCCTCGGTAGGCTATTGTGGTCGTCCCCCTCGGATCGTCTTAGTTGTCATCGCCTGGTACTTCACCGACAACGCCGCCATCATCTACAATATACGTGTCGTCCATGCTATGGCCATACGACGCACCGTCGGTCTGATCAACCGATCTTGTGCCCGTCTATGCCAAGCACGTCCCCGAGCACGTGTTCCTGTTATTCATGATGCCCTCTAGTCTGACCATCTACGACATTCCTATTGTTCACGAAGCTACCGCTAGGACTACGGGGGAGTGTTAGAATATTAGGCATATACAGATGTTATGGTAGTTTAGATAGAGTTAGGATCTGTTTATGTAGAATCCTAACCTTACTTGTACTCCAAGATGATCCCCTATACGCCTATATATACTCCCCCATGAGGCTCAATAATACATCCATCATATTCTGCCAAACTCAAACTCTTTCAAGGACGGCTTGCTCCACTCATCGAAATCGGAGCAAGAGGATGTGAGGGACGGAGGACCGGTACACGAGCTCCCTTCTACAAAGGGCGGCACATCGGCATACGCATACCTGCGGATCATCGGCACGTGCTCCGGGGACGGAGGCCGGTAGCATTCTAGGGCACGGTGTAACGGGCAAGCAACGCCGGAGGCCGAGCGTCGTGGTTCGTCCACTTCTTATTTGCCCTCTTCTTCACCCCTTTCGAGCAGACGATCTTCCTCCACTCTTCCTCGGTGAGCTCGCTGCAAAGGTGCAAGGGGCGGTCGCCGTCACCCCCGCCTCCGTTTCGCCCTCCCCCAATGCAGAGGTGGCAGCGGCGGCACGACATAGCGTTGATCTGGCGGTGGTATGTGTGTGATTGCTCGCAGGAGTTTGTGTTGGCGGCGGTGGAGCAGTATAACTAGGGTTGGGTGTGGGAATATGTGAGGGTTTCGACCCGCACTCGCCCGAGCTGCCGCTACTTGTATCGACTGAGCTAGGCGTTCAACAGGCCATGGTAAATGAAAGAATGGGTCGGTCTGTTTTATAGGCACCGCTAGAGCAGCACGTTTCTCACGGACCTATAAACCCGCTGGAATTTTATAGTTTTGGCATGTTTACATGCACCGTTAGAAATGCTCTAAGGGGTCTCGAAGGACCCTGAGAAAGTTGCACTAAGTTATCGTCAGTGGGTACAATTTGCGAACAACACCCTGAAAGAGAACCTTGTGGTGGTGATGTAAAACACCCTACCGACCCACCCCCTAAAAGAAAGAAACTAAAAAGATGTTTAGATACATGTATTTCACAAAATGGCTAAAAAACTTATATTTTGAAACTGAGGGAGTATTATACCCCTCCGTGTTGGAGATATGCCCAAGAGGCAATAATAAAGTGGTTATTATTATATCTTTGTGTTTATGATAAATGTTTACATCCCATCCTATAATTGTATTAACTGAAAAAATTAATACATGTTTGTTTTGTAAACATAAAAGAGTCCCTAGTAAGCCTCTTGTTAAACTAGCTTGTTGATTAATAGTTGATCATGTTTCCTGATCATGGACATTGGATGTTATTAATAACAATATCATATCATTAGGAGAATGATGTGATGGACATACACCCATAGTAAGCATAGCATAAGATCAAGTCATTAAGTTCATTTTCTACAAGCTTTCAGATACATAGTAACCTAATCCTTCGACCATGAGATCATGTTAATCACCGTCACTGGATGAGTACTTTGATAACATCAAACGCCACTTCCGTAATTGGGTGATTATAAAGGTGGCATTAGGTATTCTGAAAGTATGTGTTGAAGCGCATGGATCAAGAGTGGGATTTGTCCATCCATATAACGGATAGATAAACTCTAGGCCCTCTCGGTGGAATGTCATCCAATTGGCTTGCAATCATGTGACTAGGTCACAAGGGATGACATATCATGGAATGAGTAAAGAGTACTTATCGGTAACAAGGTTGAACTAGGTATAGATATACCGACGATCAAACCTTGGATAAGTAAATTATCACACGACAAAGGGAATTGATATCGTATGTGAATGGTTCATTCGATCACAAAGTCATCGTTGAATATGCGGGAGACATTATGGATCTCCAAATCCCGCTATTTGTTATTGACCGAAGAGGTGTCTCGATCATGTCTGCATAGTTTGCAAACCGTAGGGTGACACACATAAGGTTCGATGTTGTTTAAGTAGATATGGAATATGAGTTGGAGACTAGATGTTGTTCGGAGTCTCGGATTGGATCTAGGACATCACAAGAAGATCCGAAATGGTCCGGAGAATAAGATTCATATAAGGAAAGTCATTTTCCAGGGTTTGGAAATGTTTTCGGTATTTTGACCGGAAGCTTCTAGAATGTTCTAGAGGGTCCACCAGTGGGCCCACCACCCCGGGAGGGGGCCACCTGGGCTGAGGCATGCCGAGGGGGAGCAATATGTCTTGTCGAACCAAAGCCCAAGGGGAAAATTCTACCACCAAAGGATTTGGGGACAAACCCTAGTTTGTCAAACCTTAAATAAGGAAAGGGGAAGTTTCCCACCTCTTCCCCTGGCCGAGTTGGGGAAGGAGTGGGTCAAGGGCTGGGAACCCTTGGCCGCACTCCCCCTCCATATAAGGAGGGGTTGGGGGCCCAACACCCCTTGTCCCTTGTCCTTGGCGCCTAACCCTAGCCGTCGCTTCCCCTCTCTCTTCTCCATCGTCCTACTCCAACTTAGGCGAAGCCCTGCAGAAATTGCTCCTCCACCACCACCACACCATCGTGCTATTGGGATTCTGAGGATATCTACTACCTCTGCTGCTCTCCTAGAATCAGGAGAGGAAAGTCTTCATTGACTACCATACGTGTGACCGACTGCGGAAGCGCTGCCGGAACGCGGCGCCGGAAGGATCGTCTACGCGATTTTGAGATTGAAAAGTGATCGACTACATCAACCATGAGAATCTGATCTTGTTAAACGCTTTGGATCTACGAGGGTTAGTTCTCTTCAATCTCGTTGCACCAATCTCGTGGATTAGATCTTGGCTTTGCCATATATTGGATCTTGGTTTTTATGTGTTCTTGCGATAGAAATTTTTGTTTTCCTTGTAATGAATCCTACACTCTATCCAAAAAAGAATGTTGAAGTTTTGTCGGGTAGCTCTTGTTGTCCTCTTTCCAACAAAATTGGTTTCAGTTCAATCGAAGTTTCCTAGCCCAATTTATGAATATTTGAAGTTTGCCTTTATTTGGTTTGAAAAAGAAAAAAGAAAGTCTTTTGTTGTTGGGCCAAGCGGTAGTACCGCTGGGTACTACCAGCCGCCCCTGCGCGCGCCACCCACTGTGCCGCCTGGTAGGCCAGCCGGCACTACCAACCCGGGCGGTGGCCCAACCTCGCGCATGGCTACTTCCTGTGTCGCTCGCCTGTTGCTCGCTCCCGCCCATACCGTGCGCGCCTTGCTGGTTCCCGCTCACGCCAGGCTCGCCCAGATCCCCTCCCACTCGATGCCTCACGCTAGCGCGCTCACCTGCCGCTTTTGTTTCTTCCTGGCGCTGGTTGGCCCAGGATCGGTAGTATCGGGCCTCAGCGGTACTACCGGCCCAGTCTTCTTTTTTAGCCCTCAACAGGGAGAATTCCTTTGGGCACTTTATAAGCTTCATCCCTCTCTCTGTTTTAGCACTTCTTTCTCTATTTGCTAAAGCTTTGTGTAATTGTTTTATCCCTTCTAGCTTGATTTGATTCTTCCCCTCCAATGATTCTTGCCCATATTTGAGAGGAAGATAGAGGAGATTTAGATCTACAATTTGACCTAACCAATTCATCTCTTTGTGAGTGAATATTTGGGATCTAGATCTTGGATGATTTTGTGTTCTCCTAGTGTCCTTCCTCTCTTGTTTCCCCGATAGTTTTAGTAGCTTTGTTGGAACTTGAGAGTGAAGGATTGGAGCATCTTTGTTGTGTTCTTGCCATTTGCATTCGGTGCATCGGTTTGAGTTCTCCTCGGTGGATTTGGTTCATGATATTTAAGAAGCTTGTCCCTCTTGGGTTCTTGGAACCCTAGACGGTTGTGTGGCCTTGGTGGTGTATTCTTGGGGCCTCCAATGAAGTTGTGGATCTATCCTCAAGCTAGTTGCCTTGGTGGCGTTTATTGGGAGCCTCCAATTAAGTTGTGGAGATTGCCTGCGGTGACCCGGCATACCACGTCGTTGACATAACACCAATGAAACACCGTTCACTAGTATTACATCCCTCAGAGTGGTACAACAGAAACATAGCAGGTCCAAGACATGACTATAGCTTACAACTCAACTCTTTACACAAGATCCAGAGAACATTCTAGGTTAAAGAGAGAGAAAGAATCTTCTTACAAAGAAGAATTATAAATAATCAACTCAAATCTAATATACTAATAGACTAGTATCTAAACTATTGAGGCTTGCATTGCTGCTATTGCAATACTCTATAGAAGTAGGTTCTATGGCTAAAGATTTTATTCTTATCTAATCAGCAACTTCGTCTTCCCTTGAGTTAATGTATGTGTGGACTTTCTTGATTTCATTGAAGAGCTTTGGCTTTTGATGATGATTCCTAGAGCATGACTTGATGTAGATATTGTCTATACTGGCTTTAGAACCTAGCAAGGGTTAAGAAGATACTTTGAGTACGAGCGTACTCAGCAAGTTCACTAGAAAAGGAGTGTTTGATGCACTATATCTACAGCCACAGACCATAGGTCGTAGGCAATGCAGGTTTTCATAAACATTTTTTCAAAGGTTGCTTTTATTCTGAAAAGCTATGTCCGTCAGCCTTCACGGGTTTACCAGAACTTTCATGGAGTTCCTTTCCCGCCGCGTTCGCAGCTCCTTCCCCGAACAGGGAGTAACAAGTTACAGTTCTTACACTCTGTAGAGGTGCGTCACTTTACCCATGAGAGACCTTAGGCTTTGTTGCACGGCCGGGATTATGTTCCCATTCAAACTTCTTTGGTTTGAGGCCCAACCTAAGATCCAAGCCAATCACTACCCCCTTCGGGACCTCGCATGACTCCTTGGTGTACACCATGCCCACATATTGAATTACGGCAATGGTTTGTACAGACCGTTAGATGCCAGAACTATCGTGGGACGTTGAGGGTTCCCACCCATATGCTGCATATCCTCTACGAATTACCAATTAATATGCACGCTACGAGTGATAACAGCCACGACCTGCACATCCGGCTTCATGCGAGAGGAAGAAGATACAGCTGACTTCTCTGTCCCATTACAAATCTAATGGTCAATGCGTAATATACGGCGCAAGAATCACTGGCGACATTGGTTATTAAATCATAGGTGATATAGTCCTGAACAGTGGTATTCCAACTGCCAGATTTAATAGATTAGCTGATCACCCTGGATCAGTAACCAATAGTTCACATTATTATCAAAAATAGTGTTTTCTGACCTTTTTCAAATGCAGGTGATGTCAACACTTGATTTGAAAAATACTTTACAGAAAAAAATCAAAAGGACATGAGCAAGTGTGAACTTGCCTTTTGTGATTGCAAGATTATGCACTCACGATCTTCGAGACGACATAAGATCCAATATCTGAAATCTGCATCATTGGTCCGGTAAGGACTAATGTTTAAAGAAGCAGTATGCAATTATGCATAAGTAATGCTATGCATTTTGTAAAACTCCTAAAGTGGATCCCTAATTCTGTAAGTGAAGTGAACTTAGGTGATTCCTTTAAGAGTTGGTTTATCTTCAAATTTTTACTTCACATGAAGTGCATCTATAGGGATTTTAAGTTTTGATATTCATGATATAAAAGTAGAGTGCAAAAGTAATTTAAGATTTAGATTAGTTGTTATTTGGTGATTAGGATGGAAGTCTATGTATTGGATTTTAAGGTTTGAAAGAACTATCTTAGAGTTGTTGCTTGAAGTGGCAAAAAGAATAACATTTGAAGAAAAGATTTCCTTTCTAAGGTTTAAACAATCATCATTGTTAATAGAACATGATAAATGTCTTTTGGTGTTTGATTTATTAGTTTGGACTTGAGATGCTTTATGTCTTAAGTTAAATAGACCAAAGTTAACTATAAAAACATAAGTGATTTATTAGACCTGATGTTTATAAGCTTTGACACTAAAGTTGACTTTAAAAGGTTAAGTAAACTTAAGATGTAATATATTTTAATTATTCCCAAGTTATAGATTTATGATGGATATAACTAAGGTGTGGCATTATTCACTTTATATTTTAAGTGAATGATTAGATTAAATTTGTTTTGCTATTATGAAAAGAATATGTATTTATTTAATGGAAGCATTATTAGATGATCTTAGTAATTTGTTAGAATTTGAAGTTATGTTAATAATGGTTAAAATATAATGATTATTCACCATATTATATAAATGGGTGATACCCAATGTTTATTTAAAAGGATTCTTAATAAGATTTTTAAAAGAATATTTTAAAGTTAAGTGTTATACTTAAATTTGATTATGAATTTAAGTTATGGGTTTGGAATTTAGTACAAAGACACTAATTGCTCAAGGTTTTATAAAAACTGTGATTATTTCTTACTTAACAATTATTTTTAAAGAATTCACAAAATAGGTATTAGATCAGGATTTATTATTTAAAATATTAAAGACTTTTTAAATATTTTTCTAGTGTAATATATTTATTCAAAACCTTAAAAATGAATTTTATTTATTTTTAAGTATTATCTTTATTTTTATAAAATTCATCAAAGAATTAAGTGTCTTTAAATATTTTCTTTATGTTTTATTTGTAAAACTCTAAGTTAGTATTTCTATAAAATAGTAGAGTTATTTTGATACACAAAAATGATTTTTTATTTATTTTTAGGATTTTTGTTTTATTTTATAAAATTTCATTTAAGATTTAATGGTGTTAATAATTATTTTACTGTATATTTATTTTAAATAATTAAAATTATATTTTAATTAGGTAGATATTATTTTTGTGGTCATTTTGATATATCATATGTATTTTTGGGATTTTTTTATATTTTTCTAGGGTATAAATTATGTTTAGGGGTAGTTTGGTCATTTAGTGATTTGATAAATATCTTATTTTCTTATTTTTCCTTTGAAATTGGGCCAGGCTTACCAATGGGCCCATTTGGACCCAACTTGGCCCAACTGGCTCAGGGTCAAACCCACCCCGGCCCAGTATCCCCTCTTTCCTACGCTCGACCTTATCTCTCTCGTCCTCGCTCTGGTGCTGCCATGGCCGCCCCTGGCACTGCTCGATTCCGGCAGAATCACCCGCCGTGGCCATGCCGCGGTGCAAGACTACTGAGTCGACACTGCTGCCCGATCCTGTCCAAGCCGATCCCCCTCTAGGGTGTTCTCCCGGCGGCGCTGACCCTCGCCCGAGGCTAGGGTTAGGGTTCAGTCGCCTTGGTGCTTCGTCGATGCCGTGCTGGGTTGCTCACGACCTTCACCCCTTCTCCAGAGGCTGCTCCTGATGAGCTGCAGTGGTTGCGGAGTTCTGGGTGCTGCCGCCTCTTCATCGCCGTCGGCCACTCCTCTGCTTCCTCTTCTAACTTTTTGCGAGGACCTCGGATAAGTGTGCTTCCCCTACTGCATTTCTCTCTATGCCCCATCTACCTTGCTATGTCAAGCATGCTTGTTGTGACTACCCCCTGTCATGGTTACATCTCTGTAACTAGGGTTCATTTGCTTGACGAGATTACTTGTGACATGTGGTTTGATTAAGTTAAGATTAGTGAGTCTTGGTATTGTTCTTGATACATGGTCTTTGATCTTATATATGATCAATGTGCTTTAGTAAGATTACTAGCTTATGAACATTTGTTTACTGGCTATGGTTCAGTCTAGTGGCCTGGTTTATTGAGGAATGGCTTGCAGATGTGATTAGTTGAATGATTCCTAGATGGTGTGACTTAGGAAGATGATTGGAATAACTTGGTATAGTTTCTTATACTTGTACTTCTGATATGAGAAATGGTTAAAAAGGAATGGAACTACTACAGAGGTGCTACCATTTTATGGAATGTGCCCTGTAGTAGTTCATTAAAGAATCTGTTGTCACCTACTTCTAAACTAGTGAACAGTAGCTTAGGTCAATGGTGTATGATCTAAGACCTTGTCCATAGATGGAAAAATGTTGTTAGGCCCTTCTTAAGTTATCCATGTTGATAAAAAATTCATCTGAGTGTGTCTCTGATGATATATTCTATCCAACAGATCTTACTCTCCTTATGGATGTAAATCCATAGGCAACTTGTGAAAATGATCCCTAAAATGTTAGGGAGATGATTTGATCCAATTTTCTGGTTGTAGATTATAAATGATGTACTTGGATCAATGTTGAGTTTATATATGAAAGATGCATGCTGAACTGAACCTATGGTTCAGTAATGATATTAATCACATATCCAAAAATGATTCCTAGCTTACTGAACTAGGAAAATGATTTGAAATCATTTGGATTATATGAATGGATGATATACCAACTTATGGATGCTTGTTTGAGTTGAGTGATTAAAATAAAGCTCTCTGCTGTTGAACTTATACTGGATTCTACTATAATCCTAGTTTAAACTTGTGGCTGCTAACCTGATGTTTGATCTTGTGGTGCCTCCCTTGAGAGTGTACACAATGATAAACATCTTAAATGTTACTTGCTGAATTTCTTAATTTGTCCAGTGATGCAAAGGCTGAGGCCAAATCTTTTGGGGTAAAAACAGATATGACTTGTTGGGTGTTAATATTCTGTGATGAACCTTGCATGGCACTTTCATGCAAACCTGAGAATATCTCTCCATCTAATCCTCCTAGACAACCTCTAGTTGAAGGGTAAATGGATTTGGATGATTTGTGACAAAGCCATTATTTCTTTTCAATCTGATGATGCAAGCTAATAAGAACAAGTGCTGCATAATCTAATTTATATTTTGGACTTGTACCTGTTGTTGGTGGCCTATTGGGGATCATGGTCTACTACTACTTGTGATGCTACTGATCTTGATCTACTCCTCCTTGTGATGCTGCTGATCTTGATCTACTCCTCCTTGTGCTCACTTGATCTTTTCTTGGATGGCTTAGGTAAGCAACCAGATACTGATTAGGTGGTGGATTTGGTGGGATGATCTAAGTATTCTTGGTTTGATGATAAGATGATGAGATGGGGAATGTGCTCTGAAGTGTGGAGGTGAAATGGTAGCTTGTTGCTACGGCTGGTTCACCCCTTTTATGTACATAAGTAGGCTTTCTTGTCTCCTTCCTGGGCTGCTGCTGTGTTGACAGCACACCCATATGCATGGTTGTGTGAGCAGCTTGCTTGCTTGCTGTGACTCATGGATCAGATCAAGTGAAGATAGATCTTTTGTCGGTATTACTGTTTTGACTTTTATCATTTTACTAATTTGGTGAAACTTGCCTCTGCCTATGATGCATAAGCCTGAGGCAAAAATCTAGATAAGAACAGATTTCACATTGGCCCCTCTTATTTAATACTACTCAATGATGAGGCAAAGCAATGCATTACATTGCTAAACCTGAGAGTACCATAACCCCATAACCCCCTGTTTTGCATTTCTGTTGTTTGTTGCTTATGCTTGTAGGAAACAGGATCAGGAATATAAAGAGAGGATTTAGAAGATGAAGAAAATGAAGATGAATTTAGTTTTAAGTTTTTTAATTCTTTTGCAATCCATTTTTTTCTTTTGTGAAATATAAAGCATTGTAAATAAAGGAATTAATTTTTATTTATTCATTCCTCTTTTGCAAAGAATATTGTATTGTTTATTTTATTCAATAAGATATACTAGTTTTCTTTTTTCTTATAATGCATTTGCAAAAACAATGTAATATTTATATCTGCTTGTAATAAGAATCTTTTTAGTTATTTATTTATGTAATACATTTTTATATTTATTTGTTTTATAATAATTTACTTTTATTATTTTATTGTAATAACAATGAAACATTGTATTCTATAACAAAGTGTTCCATTATTCTTGGAACTTAATAAAAAATAGTGTAATGATTGTACTATTGTGATAAAATGATACCTCTCTCTTTCATTTTATTTAAATTTCCACTATCTTTTCTATTTGAATAAAATATTATACCTTGTTTATAAATAAGAGTTCACCTCTTATTTTCCATTACAATTTAGTTTCCAATTATTATTATTCCATTTCAAATTCTTTTAGAATTCAGATTCATCAGTTGAATATTCAAATTTGGATTTCCTTCCCCTCAAACACAAAAGTACAACAGAGGTCATGTCGAAATCCATCGCACATGTCCTGGTGTTTCCATTAGAACAAGAGAGACCTCGATTCCTCTATAGCTCTTTTAGTTTTGCGCGAAAATTCCCCGGATTTTCTTATGCATGTATGCAATGCACAACCCTGTGTCCTCTTTATTTCTAGGTGCTAATCCTGGGATGTTACAAACTCTCCCCCTTAAAATAAACTTCGTCCTCGAAGTTCGTATACTCTCACGTTTTAGAATAAGGAATTGCCATTGTATTGACACTTCCCAATTCCATGATAATCTTCAAATGGGAATAATTGTAATATCCCATATCCATACCTTTTCCTTGAATTCTCCTCCTACTTGGCAATGTCCAACTTGCTGTCTACAATGCACTAATGTTCCTCTTACTATATTCCCTTAGGGCTATGTCCTTACTAGAAGATCCTTCAATTGGGGTCTCTGATTTAGTTCATTACCCTTATTAGGTATCCTAATACAACTCCTTTACTTGATTATTAAACTTCCTGATTATACTATATAAGTTCTTGGGAGTCTCACTAAAACAGGTTTTGAATTTAGTCAATAGTGGAGGCCAAAAGACTAACTTTTGATTTGTGATGGTATGGTTTATACTGGTAGTCCCTTTGAAGATTGGATTTGAACTCATTTAATCCATACCCATTGAAATTTCTTGTTCCTCTATACATGTCTAATTTGATGTGATTATTCACTCTTTAAAGATCACTTAAGTGTTGTTTCCTCTAGAATTAGTTCGTTTAGAATTAATCTATTCTATCTCTTTTAAGCTTTTACCTTAGCGGGCTTTAGATAATCTTTCTTCTCCAACCTTTGTTCATAAAGTCAAATAGTATTACTTTCATTTCTAATGTTTACTCTCCCCCTTAGGGTTTACTAATAGTCTTCAAACTGTCTACATAGTATTTCTTAATTTTATAAATAGAATATTGGTCCCTATCCAGCTTATACTCTGCCTAATTAGGGTCTGATGAAAGATTGTACGGTGTATCCACACATTTGTGGATCTCCGAAGTAAATCTTTCAGCATTATTTGTCTTACTTACTATTTGGACATTTTCACTTTGATAGGTCAATTTTCACGAAGAGTCTCGAAAGACGGTCGCTTTCAATTTTTATACTCCTTTGTGTCTTACTTATCTTAGGCCAAATTGTATGCTCTTTATGCTACTTCTAAGAAGATCTGGTTAACTATGTTAACCAAATACTAGCTGTGGATAATTACCAACTATGGATCAAAATACCGATTATGGATCAAGTACCAGCTGCGGATATTTACCAGCTGCGAACCATCCTAGGGTGTATGTATTATCCTATGGTTTCTAGCATCCTTATGGCATTCTCTCTGAATTGTCAGAACTTGAATACCATTTTGGGTTCCAAAACTTCTTTGCACTTATTCATGATACTTCCATGAACTTGCATAATTACTCCATTGACTTCTTAGCAAAATTACCTATTTTGATTGAACTTTAAGTTCATCACTTGTTGTTGATGACTAATAGTGATCTAAGCTTGATCCATCCTCCAAATTGAGTTGATAATCCTTACACTTGGCTTCATTCTTCATGTAAGTCTTCATCTTGGTCTTTGGAAATCACCACTCCCTTACACGAATTCCCTTACTCTATCTAGGTCTATAACATCAAGTAGTAACTGGATGTTGCAACATGCATTTGCACACCAAGTCAAACTTCATGTACAGATATAGTCAATCAAGAAGATCCAAGAAAAAACCAAGAAATTCAAATGTGGTACATATAACACACAATATTCTAAGCCCGGAATATAGTAGTTGCGTATATTATCTCTAGAATTCAGGCTTAGTTGTGTAGTATATGACACCTCCTCATATAGGTTTACATTGTGATACTTAGCACATAGAGTCAAACTATTCTTTATCTCAATATTTACCCAAATTGCTCAAGTGCAATAGGATAATATTAAGCAAAGTGGTCTCGATTTGGTTTTGACTAACCTTTGGTCTCACCTTTGGAATGATTAACTATATTCAACCTTTCTTTGTTAGCCAACTAACCTCACATAATCTCTCCAAATGACTAATCAGATTCTATTTGTTAACTTAAACCAAAGATTATTAGAAATTTTTAGCACCCATGACTTCTATCATAACTCTACCATGTAATTTTCATACTTCTACTCCAAGATAAATCACTAAGTACTTGTCATACTTACACCTACATCATGGTTTTGGAGCTAATCTCACCATGATCTGGTTATGCCTACCTATACATCATGATTTAAGAGCTACTCACCTCATGATGACCTTACTTCTTACTGTACTGTAATTCAGTCTTGACCTAATTTCACTTCATCACGTAGAATTTCTCAAGTGAATCCCACATGATTACTACTCAATACATCCACATTTATCCTAATGATATTCATCATGTTGTCTTTGGTTATCAACTGACACTAAGATTTTACTATTCTTACTTAAATTCTAGGATTAGGCTACACCATTAAAACTACTTCCACTAATATCTTACACTTGATCCTAATTTACTATGACCAATTAGCTTTCCTAAAGTACATTGGTGGTTTATGTCTCCTTCGGAAGACACTAAAGAGCACTATACTTGAGAAAAGATAAAATAATTACTCCTAAGAAAGAATGACTTAAGCATCTGACTTAGGTGTGACAAGGTTATCCTCAAGTGGATACTCATCACAAGTCATAAGATCATTTGGTTTAGATAAGATGGCTCCTATAGTCACTATCCAACCTATAGATCTTCCTAAAAGGGTTTTAATCCTGAGGTCAAAGCATATGCTCTGATACCAACTGCGGTGACCCAGCATACCACTACATGATGTAGTACACTATAGTCGTTGACATAACACCAATGAAACACCGTTCACTAGTATTACATCCCTCAGAGTGGTACAACAGAAACATAGCAGGTCCAAGACATGACTATAGGTTACAACTCAAATCTTTACACAAGATCCAGAGAACATTCTAGGTTAAAGAGAGAGAAAGAATCTTCTTACAAAGAATAATTATAAATAATCAACTCAAATCTAATATACCAATAGACTAGTATCTAAACTATTGAGGTTTGCATTGCTGCTATTGCAATACTCTATAGAAGTAGGTTCTATGGCTAAAGATTTTATTCTTATCTAATCAGCAACTTCGTCTTCCCTTGAGTTAATGTATGTGTGGACTTTCTTGATTTCATTGAAGAGCTTTGGCTTTTGATGATGATTCCTAGAGCATGACTTGATGTAGATATTGTCTATACTGGCTTTAGAACCTAGCAAGGGTTAAGAAGATACTTTGAGTACGAGCGTACTCAGCAAGTTCACTAGAAAAGGAGTGTTTGATGCACTATATCTACAGCCACAGACCATAGGTCGTAGGCAATGCAGGTTTTCGTAAACATTTTTTCAAAGGTTGCTTTTATTCTGAAAAGCTATGTCCGTCAGCCTTCACGGGTTTACCAGAACTTTCATGGAGTTCCTTTCCCGCCGCGTTCGCAGCTCCTTCCCCGAACAGGGAGTAACAAGTTACAGTTCTTACACTCTGTAGAGGTGCGTCACTTTACCCATGAGAGACCTTAGGCTTTGTTGCACGGCCAGGATTATGTTCCCATTCAAACTTCTTTGGTTTGAGGCCCAACCTAAGATCCAAGCCAATCACTACCCCCTTCGGGACCTCGCATGACTCCTTGGTGTACACCATGCCCACATATTGAATTACGGCAATGGTTTGTACAGACCGTTAGATGCCAGAACTATCGTGGGACGTTGAGGGTTCCCACCCATATGCTGCATATCCTCTACGAATTACCAATTAATATGCACGCTACGAGTGATAACAGCCACGACCTGCACATCCGGCTTCATGCGAGAGGAAGAAGATACAGCTGACTTCTCTGTCCCATTACAAATCTAATGGTCAATGCGTAATATACGGCGCAAGAATCACTGGGGACATTGGTTATTAAATCATAGGTGATATAGTCCTGAACAGTGGTATTCCAACTGCCAGATTTAATAGATTAGCTGATCACCCTGGATCAGTAACCAATAGTTCACATTATTATCAAAAATAGTGTTTTCTGACCTTTTTCAAATGCAGGTGATGTCAACACTTGATTTGCAAAATACTTTACAGAAAATAATCAAAAGGACATGAGCAAGTGTGAACTTTCCTTTTGTGATTGCAAGATTATGCACTCACGATCTTCGAGACGACATAAGATCCAATATCTGAAATCTGCATCATTGGTCCGGTAAGGACTAATGTTTAAAGAAGCAGTATGCAATTATGCATAAGTCATGCTATGCATTTTGTAAAACTCCCAAAGTGGATCCCTAATTCTGTAAGTGAAGTGAACTTAGGTGATTCCTTTAAGAGTTGGTTTATCTTCAAACTTTTACTTCACATGAAGTGCATCTATAGGGATTTTAAGTTTTGATATTCAAGATATAAAAGTAGAGTGCAATAGTAATTTAAGATTTAGATTAGTTGCTATTTGGTGATTAGGATGGAAGTCTATGTATTTGGATTATTAAGGTTTGAAAGAACTATCTTAGAGTTGTTGCTTGAAGTGGCAAAAAGAATAACATTTGAAGAAAAGATTTCCTTTCTAAGGTTTAAACAATCATCATTGTTAATAGAACATGATCAATTTCTTTTGGTGTTTGATTTATTATTTTGGACTTGAGATGCTTTATGTCTTAAGTTAAATAGACCAAAGTTAACTATAAAAGCATAAGTGATTTATTCGACCTGATGTTTATAAGCTTTGAGACTAAAGTTGACTTTAAAAGGTTAAGTAAACTTAAGATGTAATATATTTTAATTATTCCCAACTTATAGATTTATGATGGATATAACTAAGGTGTGGCATTATTCACTTTATATTTTAAGTGAATGATTAGATTAAATTTGTTTTGCTATTATGAAAAGAATATGTATTTATTTAATGGAAGCATTATTAGATGATCTTAGTAATTTGTAAGAATTTGAAGTTATGTTAAGATTGGTTAAAATATAATGATTATTCACCATATTATATAAATGGGTGATACCCAATGTTTATTTAAAAGAATTCTTAATAAGACTTTTAAAATAATATTTTAAATTTAAGAGTTATACTTAAATTTGATTATGAATTTAAGTTATGGGTTTGGAATTTAGTACAAATACACTAATTGCTCAAGGTTTTATAAAAATTGTGATTATTTCTTACTTAACAATTATTTTTAAAGAATTCACAAAATAGGTATTAGATCAGGATTTATTATTTAAAATATTAAAGACTTTTTTAATATTTTTCTAGTGTAATATATTTATTCAAAACCTTAAAATGAATTTTATTTATTTTTAAGTATTATCTTTATTTTTATAAAATTCATAAAAGAATTAAGTGTCTTTAAATATTTTCTTTATGTTTTATTTGTAAAACTCTAAGTTAGTATTTTTTATAAATTAGTAGAGTTATTTTGATACACAAAAATGATTTTTTATTTATTTTTAGGGTTTTTGTTTTATTTTATAAAATTTGATTAAAGATTTAATGGTGTTAATAATTATTTTAAATAATTAAAATTATATTTTTATTAGGTAGATATTATTTTTGTGGTCATTTTGATATATCATATGTATTTTGGGCATTTTTTTCATATTTTTCTAGGGTATAAATTATGTTCAGGGGTAGTTTGGTCATTTAGTGATTTGATAAATATCTTATTTTCTTATTTTGTTTTCTTTGAAATTGGGCCAGGCTTACCAATGGGCCCATTTGGACCCAACTTGGCCCAACTGGCTCAGGGTCAAACCCACCCCGGCCTAGTATCCCCTCTTTCCTACGCTCGACCTTATCACTCTCGTCCTTGCTCGGGTGCTGCCATGGCCGCGCCCTGGCACTGCTCGATTTCGGCAGACTCCGCCGCCGTGGCCATGCCCTGGTGCAAGACTATTGAGTCGACGCCGCCGCCCGATCCTGTCCAAGCCGACTCCCCTCTAGGGTCTTCTCCCGGCCGCGCTGACCCTCGCCCGAGGCTAGGGTTAGGGTTCAGCCGCCTTGGTGCTTCATCGACGCCGTGCTGGGTTTCTCACGACCTTCACCCCTTCTCCACAGGCTGCTCCTGATGAGCTGCAGGTGCGGGTTGCAGCGCCCCTCCGGGGGTTCTCCCCATGCTGCCGCCTCTTCATCGCCGCCGGCCACTCCTCTGCTTCCTCTTCTAACTTTTTGCGAGGACCTCGGGTAAGTGTGCTTCCCCTACTGTGTTTCTCTCTATGCCCCATCTACCTTGCTATGTCAAGCATGCTTGTAGTGACTACCCCCTGTCAAGGTTACATCTCTGTAACCAGGGTTCATTTGCTTGACGAGATTACTTGTGACCTGTGGTTCGATTAAGTTAAGATTAGTGAGTCTTGGTATTGTTCTTGATGCATGGTCTTTGATCTTATATATGATCAATGTGCTTTAGTAAGATTACTAGCTTATGAACATTTGTTTACTGGCTATGGTTTAGTCTAGTGCCCTGGTTTATTGAGGAATGGCTTGCAGATGTGATTAGTTGAATGATTCCTAGCTGGTGTGACTTAGGAAGATGATTGGAATAACTTGGTATAGTTTCTTATACTTGTACTTCTGATTTGAGAAATGGTTAAAAAGGAATGAAACTACTACAGATGTGCTACCATTTTATGGAATGTGCCCTATAGTAGTTCATTAAAGAATATGTTGTCACCTAGTTCTAAACTAGTGAACAGTAGCTTAGGTCAATGGTGTATGATCTGAGACCTTGTCCACAGATGGAAAAATGTTGTTAGGCCCTTCTTAAGTTATCCATGTTGATAAATAATTCATCTGAGTGTGTCTCTGAGGATATATTCTATCCAACAGATCTTACTCTCCTTATGGATGTAAATCCATAGGCAACTTGTGAAAATGATCCCTAAAATGTTAGGGAGATGATTTGATCCAATTTTCTGGTGGTAGATTATAAATGATGTACTTGGCTCAATGTTGAGTTTATATATGAAAGATGCATGCTGAACGGAACCTATGGTTCGGTAATGATATTAATCACATATCCAAAAAATGATTCCTAGCTTACTGAACTAGGAAAATGATTTGAAATCATTTGGATTATATGAATGGATGATATACCAGCTTATGGATGCTTGTTTGAGTTGAGTGATTAAAATAAAGCTCTCTGCTGTTGAACTTATACTAGATTCTACTATAATCCTAGTTTAAACTTGTGGCTGCTAACCTGATGTTTGATCTTGTGGTGCCTCCCTTGAGAGTGTGCACAATGATAAACATCTTAAATGTTACTTGCTGAATTTCTTAATTTGGCCAGTGATGCAAAGGCTGAGGCCAAATCTTTTGGGGTAAAAACAGATATGACTTGTTGGGTGTTAATATTCTGTGATGAACCTTGCATGGCACTTTCATGCAAACCTGAGAATATCTCTCCATCTAATCCTCCTAGACAACCTCTAGTTGAAGGGTAAATGGATTTGGATGATTTGTGACATAGCCATTATTTCTTTTCAATCTTATGATGCAAGATAATAAGAACAAGTGCTGCATAATCTAATTTATATTTTGGACTTGTACATGTTGTTGGTGGCCTATTGGGGATCATGGTCTACTACTACTTGTGATGCTACTAATCTTGATCTACTCCTCCTTGTGCTCACTTGATCTTTTCTTGGATGGCTTAGGTAAGCAACCAGATACTGATTAGGTGGTGGATTTGGTGGGATGATCTAAGTATTCTTGGTTTGATGATAAGATAATGAGATGGGGAATGTGCTCTGAAGTGTGGAGGTGAAATGGTAGCTTGTTGCTACGGCTGGTTCACCCCTTTGTGTACATAAGTTGGATTTCTTGTCTCCTTCCCTGGTCTGTCATTGTGTGACAAAGACACCCATATGCATGGTTGTGTGAGCAGCTTGCTTGCTTGCTGTGACTCATGGATCAGATCAAGTGAAGATAGATCTTTTGTCGGTATTACTGTTTTGACTTTTATCTTTTTACTAATTTTGTGAAACTTGCCCCTGCCTATGATGCATAAGCCTGAGGAAAAAATCTAGATAAGAACAGATTTTACATTGGCCCCTCTTATTTAATACTACTCAATGATGAGGCAAAGCAATGCATTACATTGCTAAACCTGAGAGTACCATAACCCCATAACCCCCTGTTTTGCATTTCTGTTGTTTGTTGCTTATGCTTGCAGGGAACAGGATCAGGAATATAAAGAGAGGATTTAGAAGATGAAGAAAATGAAGATGAATTTAGTTTTAAGTTTTTTTTATTCTTTTGCAATCCATTTTTTTCTTTTGTGAAATATAAAGCATTGTAAATAAAGGAATTACTCTTTATTTATTCATTCCTCTTTTGCAAAGAATATTGTATTGTTTATTTTATTCAATAAGATATACTAGTTTTCTTTTTTCTTATAATGCATTTGCAAAAACAATGTAATATTTATATCTGCTTGTAATAAGAATCTTTTTAGTTATTTATTTATGTAATTCATTTTTATATTTATTTGTTTTATAATAATTTACTTTTATTCTTTTATTGTAATAACAATGAAACATTGTATTCTATAACAAAGTGTTCCATTATTCTTGGAACTTAATAAAAATAGTGTAATGATTGCACTATTGTAATAAAATGATATCTCTCTATTTCATTTTATTTAAATTTCCACTATCTTTTCTATTTGAATAAAATATTATACCTTGTTTATAAATAAGAGTTCACCTCTTATTTTCCATTACAATTTAGTTTCCAATTATTATTCCATTTCAAATTCTTTTAGAATTCAGATTCATCAATTGAATATTCAAATTTGGATTTCCTTCCCCTCAAACATAAAAGTACAATAGAGGTCATGTCGAAATCCATCGCACATGTCCTGGTGTTTCCATTAGAATAAGAGAGACCTCGATTCCTCTATAGCTCTTTTAGTTTTGCGCGAAAATTCCCTGGATTTTCTTGCATGTATGCAATGCACAACCCTGTGTCCTTTTTATTTCTAGGTTCTAATCCTGGGATGTTACATTGCCCCAATTTTGTACGGTTTGGTGACCGCCTTAAGTGTCCCATAGTGGAATAGGTGCTTGCCGTGTGACGGGTGCTCGAGAGAATAGGGTGAGGCCTCTTGTGGTATTGGTGGTCTTAGTACCGCCCACCCCTTCAACGAGACATACTTTACTTATGCACTTTACATTATGATAGCCTTCGTGCTTGAAGTAATATATCTTGCTTTCACATTGTTGCTTGTCTTGCTTAGCATAAATTGTTGGTGCACATAGGTGAACCATAGTATATATAGGCTTTGTGCTTGTCAAAAGAAAACGCTAGTTTTATTCCGTCTTTATTAAGCCCATCTCATAAAAGTTTTAAACCGCCTATTCACCCCCCTCCCCTCAAGGCGGCATCCGTGATCTTTCAACGGTGTTACATTTAAGTATTTTCATAATTTTTTTGATGCCACATACCTACGCTAAACTTGCAATAATGTTTTGTTGTAAAATCACATTTGAGATGTTGCAAGATATTTATGGGGTTTTGATATGAGTTGTGTTTTTCTCGGATTTTTCAATGTTGCATAAGTGTTTTCAAAATGCAACAAACCTATGTATTTTGTTGTGAAAGCTGCTACAGATGTTGTGGTACAACTTTGTTTGTTTCCACGGATTTTCATGATGTTTGCATGCTTTTAAAAATGTTGGAAACACATTATTTTTGTTAGAATCGTTTATGATTTTTATTGTAATATTTGGTGACCTTTTATTGTAAGTAAATCTGCAACAAATAATTGTTACTTAACCACTTATTTATTGATGTAATTGCAAACTCATGGTTTTATGTTGTAACTGTTTTTCATTTTTTTTGAAATTATTGGTGATCTTTTTGTAAATAAATATACAGCAAAACATTGTTACGTAACCACTTTTTTATTGATGATGCACACTCATGATTTTTTTTCGTAATTGTTTTTAGTTTTGTTGAAATTATTTGTGACTTTTGTTGCAAATCAATCAGCAGCAAAAAGATGTTACTTAACCACTTTTTATCAATGTCTACTCGTGATTTTTCGTTGTAATTGTTTTATTTTTTGTTGAAATTACTAGTGATTATTGTTGCAAATCAATTTATAGCAAATAAAATATTTTTGAACCAAATTTATAGCAATCAAGGACAAGCCACGTGAAAGCAATGTACATTTTCCTCCACCGCGTGACATGTGAAAGAAACATGAATCCAACAGTACGGAAGCGACCGATTTTCCAGCCAACGCCAAGCTCGACAAAGGGCTACGTGCCTTCACCGCCGCAGGACTTGAACCAAACAACTTTCTCAAACAACATATATGTGTTGCTCTCTGCTGACATTGGCACTACTTTATAATATGCTGATCTGATATATGTGTAAAGTTTGTTCAAAAAAGATATATTCGTGCGAAGCATCCTGTATGTCCACTTTCCTGGAATAAGCATCACTCTGAATCCCTGTCATGATAAAAAGAACTGTCAAAGTGCAAAGCATGGGGTCTAATAATATTGTAAGTGGCAATAGGTCAATTGTCCCAAAACATTACTTTTGCAATCACACTAATGCCATTAAGCTGGACCAAACAATTATCACCGAAAATACATTTTGCTCTCTACAAAGTATTGGTCATATATCATATCAAAACGTGACAGCATATTACACTGAATTTTATGCAAGAACACTACAATTCAACATGCTGATAAGGACTATACAGGGCAATGCCTTATCACCTCAAAGAAATGAAGCATACATGTTGACAAACAGAGTTAATACTAGTGAGACACGAATGAACAAAAAGGGTGATTGATTGTTATGTACACCTACAGTCCAGTATTATTAACTGGGTGTGCCCGGGGTAAATCGACAAAAAAAAACATGGCATGCATACTCTTAAGGTGTTAACACAAGACAATTTATGCAAAACACCTGATAATCCTACATGGACTAGTATATTATTTACCCCTTGGAATGATTCAAGCTGTATTTAAAGTGACCAAGAATTGTTCAACATTTATATAATATATTCCACACCAATCAGATTATTTGTCCATTGGTAAAGCAATGCATTTAATCGAGTGGTTTCAGAGATACAGGTAGTTGGCTATATATATCACTGATTGATTAGTTTTCCTTCTCAAATCAACCAGCAGGTTGAGTTTATTCTAGATGTTGCATTAGATGTATATATCACTACAACAAAAATTGTATGCTGTAGATGAACATTGTTAATTGTTATCACACTTATTTCCAAATAATCTCTGCGTATTAAAATGCACATTCTCTCATATAATTATATCATACATGTCGCTCATGCATTGTTGTGTGGCTGTATACAGTTACATGGTACATGTCCAGGATGGAGCATGTAGAGCTGTGGCATGCAAACTCTTACGGTGTTCCTATTTAATGCAAGCTTAAATTAAAGTGACTCGGGATTATTCAGTACAGCAAGGTTTTACATGCTCAAGTACTTCTAGTCAGCCACCTTTACACCCTAAACTCATGGAAGTTTCAACCCAATCTGGAAGTGCGAAAGCTGATGCTTCAGGGTTGTACATCATCTGGTTTTGCACTCCTGGGTGCAAACATAAACTTTGGCAAAAGCTAATGGGAGTAAGGTATCTACGTGTGCATACTAGAAATCCATTTACTAGGAACTATTTAGTGTTCACCGTGTAGAATAAATATTCCAAGGGTTTGCAGAGAGAATACTTTGTAGTGTCTGATAAAAAAGATTCAACGCAGGCTATTCCCCAAATATGCCAAATCCCTGTGCATGGAGACATGTATTACATAGACTATATAATCCGAAAAAGTAATTTACCAGGCAAAATTAAATGGTCAAACTGCAATAATGAGGCTGTCCCAGCATACAAAAATGATCAAACTTAGCATGGGTAATAGACGAAAGATTAGAGGACAGTGATGCTGCTTACAGTGTAAAAGCAGCAATGAGCGATGCAGGACGAGCCAATAAATGAGATGGATCGAGGAGTTTAAAAATCCGCCTCTGCCACTTGACTACTTTATTAAGATCATCAGCCCCCTTCACCAAAGAGTATATGCGCTGAATAACACGTGCTTTCTCCAAGATGGTACCTGGACCGTGATGAACAACAGATGGAAAATCAAAGGAAGAGAAGCAGCCCCTCATCCCCAGGGTGCAGAGCTGCTGCCCCGCAACAATTCCACCCCTTGGAAGGTCCAGCTTTGATTTAACCATGGACAGCTCGGTCTTGCCGGTGGGTGTATCATTTGCCGGGAATACAGCCATGTAGTATACTGCAGCAGCGCCGTCGTTGTCTTTGGAGTGGGCGACGGAGAGGTGATCGCCGATGGGTATGGCCTGGCCGAGGAAAGGCAAGCTCTTGGTATCCACCATATCCCACACTTGTCTGTCCATGTCGAAGGCACATGTCCCCTTGTCCTCCTGCTGCTGCTGCAAGGAGACGGAGACGGAGAGCAGGATGTGGGAGTCGACGACGGCGTAGGCCGCAACACGCACGTCTGGCGGGTTCGCATACTCTATCGGGTTGATGCAGTACGGGAAGATGGGTGGCGGCGGGAGCTCACATGGAGGACAAGCGTCGAAATCAGCAAGGCCGCCTCTGCCGTTGGTGAATCTGATGAGCTCGAACCAGGGCAGGAAATCGGGACACTCTATATTATGGATTTTGGGGCGGCTGGAGAGGACGTAGAGCAGGCCGCGGTGGGGAATCAGGATAGGGTTCACCTTGTTCTTCAGGACAATGGGGCCTGCCGACTCCGTGGATGTGGCTAGGTCGTAGACAGTGGAGGGACAGCTGCTGTCCCCGCCGACGCCGACGATCCACCGGGAGTCCACCGCCGCGAAGGACATGCCGCGGATGGCGTGGCGCAGGGGGACCATCACCGGCGGCGTCATTGTGCCGCCGGCAATGACGATGGAGTGCGAGGGCTCCCTGTTGCCCTTGTGCTCCACCACAAGGTACACCGGCTTGTCGTCGGCATCTTCCGCTGCGACGCCCTTACGCTTGCGGGACATCTCTCTCTCTCTCTCTCTCTCTCGTCGGGGCGGCGGACGGCGGACGGCGGCGAGGGTGGAAACCCTGCTGGCAAATCTTTTCTCGGTCCCTAGCGATCAGACGGGCTGGATTTGTTGGGCCGCAAGAAGACTTGTGGCGGGCTCGTGCTAGCCACTACGCCCATGGGATGTAAAACTGGGAGTAAAATTCACCGGCAGTACTTAAATTTGACATCTTTTTTGATACGGTCATCGACTTTAAAAATATATGATTTATGATCACTAAATACGATAACTGTTTTGTTATGGTTACTGAGCTGTTGTACAACGATATATTTGCCGACGTGACAGGCTTTTGATCGGTCTACAACTTTATTTTTTTCTTTGCAAAAAAGCCCCTTGATAAATTTATTTGCCACATGCCGATAGACTCACCAATCAGCCTCTTTGCAAACAACATTATCAGAATTCTCCCAAAAAACACCATTATCAGAAAACCAATCAGACAAAGGAGGCCCATAGGCCAGTGTATGTTTAGCAGCTAATAGAGAGGATTACCCCTCCACGTCTCCACCAACCCCGCACAAATAGAGCTCCTCCGATGAGCTCTGGTCGGCCGCTGTCCCCGCTCTGGCCCATGCTTGTCGCCGGCGCGAGGTCCAACTTGTGCGCCTCTGCTCACGTGACTCGACTGCTCTCGGCGTGGCCGCATATGCAGCGAAGGTGGAGGCGGCTTGTGCATGCCACCGTGGAGAGGCTGCTGGAGCTAGGCCTCCCGTCGCCGACCTGGTTCCGGTCTCCGCCGACCTGGATGGCCCTTGCCGACCCCCCATCCCGCCTCCCCACGACCTTCCTCTGCTCCCGTGGACCACCGCACTGCCTTCGGTCGGCGTGAATGCCATTGCCGTCCCGGATCCCTGCGCCGCCACCTGACACTCATGCCATCCTGCGCGAGAAATCCTCCACCCCCAGGTCGAGTCCCGATGTCAAAACTTCCTGCCCCCGCCGTCGGTCTACCGTCGAAGGGCAAGACCAGCGTTTTGCCCATTCCCTCCCTCCCTAGCTCCTTATGCGGCGAAGACCATCGGCGTCCCGCAATGCCAGCATCGGTAGATACATCACGGCAGATGACCGTCCCATTCCTCCCTACTTCTCTTGCATTTTTTCAATTTGGTCTTGCTACTTTATATTACTCGAAAATAGTACCAGTTTAGTGCCTAAGGGGCTGACATATGGGGTCCACTCAATGCCACGTCGGCAAATATGTCATTGTACAACATCCCAGTGACAGTAACGAAACAGCTGTCGTATTTAGTAACGCTAAATCACGTATTCCTAAAGTCGATGACCGTATCGAAAAAGGGTGCCAAGTTTAAGTACTACCGGTGGATTTTACTCTAAAACTGGTCTGCGCAAACTTTTTGTTTTTAAACAGTGGTCTCAGAGTACTCCGAGAAAGCTGCGTTAAGTTATCGCCAGTTGCCCTAAAAAAAGTTATCGTCAGTTTTTCTCAAAAAAAATGTTATCGTCAGTATATATAATTTACTGAACAGCACCTGAAAGAGAGCCTTGCGGCGGACCCATGTGATGTAAACACCCCACTGACTCCAACCCCCTAAAAGAAAAAAAATCCAACCATACAAACCTAATTTCTGGCCATCGCGATTGTCATCGACAACACGCAAGAAAAGAAATCGAGCCCTTGGTTCTCTACACCGGTGTTAAGCTTTCATCGTTGGTCGCCTTGACACCGCCGGAGATGCATCACTTGGTGGCAAGGAGCTCCGAGAAGGGCCTCCGTGTCCTGGAGGTTGTGAAGACCATTAATTTAGGCGTCTAGGTGGAACGCCCTTTCGGCTAAAGATCGCCACCGAGGCAGCTATAGCCACCGCATGGTTAGCTCGACGTTGCAGCAGGTACCAAACCAACCACCATTGAGATGCAGAGGAAAACTGTAGGGGTTCGTAGCATGGAAAACAAAAAAAATCTACCGTATGCACACAAACAAGCCAAGATCTATCTACTAGATTGTAGCAACGAGTCGATAGAAGCACTCACCCTCGAAGATTCCAAAGTGGTTAACGAGAGCAGATTCTCGTGGGTGATGTAGTCATACACTTGTCGATCTCAAGATCACGTAGACGATCCTTCCGACACTGTGTTCCGGCAGCGCTTCCGCAGTCGGTCACACGTTCGGTACTCGATGAAGACCTTCCTCTCCCTTGTTCCAGCAGGCAGCGGAGGTTGTAGTTCTCCCCTCGCGATTCCGGCAGCATGACGACGTGGTGTCGGAAGTAGAGGGAAGATCCCGCAGGGCTTCGCCTAAGCCGATGCGAGTTATGGTGGATTAGGGTTTCTCGGAGATCTAGGGTTTAGATGACCGGGAGGAGGAGGTGTCGGCGGCGGCTAAGGCGGCGGCGACAGACCGGCGGCGGCGAGCGGCGGGTCGGCGGCGGCTCGGGTGGAGAGGGGCTAGGGCTTGTAGTGTTGGGGCAGCCCTCCCCCTCTATTTATCAGAGGGAGGGGCAGCCTTGGGAGGGGTGGGTTTGAATCCAAACCCAAACCAAAGTTGGATTCAGAGAAGGACTTGTTTCCTCTCCCACTAGGAAACCATTGTTCCAGTTTGACTTTTCAAACTTTCCGTTTGACTTTCAATTTAGAGCTTTATTTTTCTTTTGCAAATGCCATCACCAAGTGACCTAGGATATGATCCAATCATTCCACATATCCATGACACATTTATGGACCATTCTCCTTCCGTACCGGTGAACCTTCTAGACCCTTCTAGAACCTCTCTGATGAAAACATCGGAAACTTTTCCCGAACTCCGAAATAGGACTTTCCTTATATGAATCTTATTCTCCGGACCATTCTGGATCTCCTCGGATATCCCGGATCCCATCCGAGACTCCGAAAAACATTCGGTATCCCTACTAACATTCTATATCTACTAAACAACATCGAATCCTTAAGTGTGTCTCCCTACGGTCCGTGAATTATGCGGACATGACCAAGACACTTCTCCGATCAATAACCAATAGAGGAATCTAGAAATTCATATGGCTCCCACATATTTCTATGATTACTTTGCGATCGAATGAACCACTTACATATGATACCAATTTCCCTTTGTCTCACGATAGTTTACTTATCCGAAGTTTTGATCGTCGGTATCTCTGCATACCTAGTTCAACCTCGTTACCGATCAGTACTCTTTTCTCGTTCCCGTGATATGTGATCCCTTGTGAGCCAGTCACATGCTTGCAAGCTAATTGGATGACATTCCACCGAGAGGGCCCAGAGTATATCTATCTGTCATATGGATGGACAAATCCCACTCTTGATCCATGTGCCTTAACCCATACTTTCTGAACACTCAATGCCACCTTTATAGCTACCCAGTTACGTTGTGGCGTTTGATGTCATCAAAGCATCCTTCCAGTAATGGTGATTAGCATGATCTCATGGTCGAAGGAATTAGGTTACTATGTATCAGAAAGCTTATAGCAAATGAACTATTGAAATGACTTGATCTTAATGCTACACTTATCTATAGGAGTATGTCCATCATACCATTCTCCTAATGATATGATCTTGTTATTAATAACATCTCAATTTTCATGATCGAGAAACCACGATCATTTATTAATCAACAAGCTATTATTATAAAGAGGCTTTACCAGGGACTCTAATATAGTTTACAAATCACACAACTATTAATGTTTCTGGTTAATACTATTATAGCATGAATGTAAACATTTATCATAAACACAAAGATATAATAATAACCACTTTTATTATTGCCTCTAGGGCATATCTCCAACAGTCTCTCACTTGCACTAGAGTCAACTACTCTAGATTACATGGTAATATAACGAACACCCATGGCGGTTTGATGCTGGTCATGTTTTGCCCTCGGGAGAGGTTTAGTCAACGGATCCGCCACATTTAGATCTGTGTGTACTTTGCAAATCTCGATGTCACCATCTTGGACATGCTCTCGAATAGCGTGAAAACGTAGCTTGATGTGCTTCTGCTTCTTGTGTGACCTTGCTTCTTGCGCATTGGCTATGGCGCCCATGTTATCACAGTAGATAGACATTGGGTCCAGCGCACTTGGAACCACACCGAGCTCTGTAATGAACCCCTTCATCCATATCGCCTCTTGTGAAGCCTCTGAAGCAGCTATGTATTCCGATTCAGTTGAAGATCTCGCCACAATGCTTTGCTTTGCACTCCTCCAACTAACTGTTGCACCATTCAAAGTAAATACGTATCCAGATTGAGATTTAGAATCATCCGGATCGGTGTTCCAACTAGCATCGGTGTAACCATTAACAACAAGCTGTTCATCACCTCCATAAGAAAGAACCATATCCTTAGTTCTTCTCAAGTACTTAAGGATGTTTTTGACAGTTGTCCATGTAGGGGTTCGTAGCATGGAAAACAAAAAAACTCTACCGCATGCAAACAAACAAGCCAAGATCTATCTACTAGATTGTAGCAACGAGTCAATAGAGGAACTCACCCTCGAAGATTCCAAAGTGTTTAACGAGAGCATATTCTCGTGGGTGATGTAGTCGTACTCTTGCCGATCTCAAGATCGCGTAGACGATCCTTTCGGTGCTGCGTTACAGCGCTTCCAGATTGGTCACGTTAAATTTCGATGAAGACCTTCCTCTCCCTTGTTCCAAAGAAAATGGAGGTTGTAGCATTCTCCTCGTGATTCCGGCAGCACGACGGCGTGGTACCGGAAGTAGAGGGGAGATCTCGCAGGGCTTCGCCTTAAGCCAGAGCGAGTATGGTGGACTATGAGAGAGGCCTTAGCGATCTATGGTTTAGAGGCACCAAGGGGCGGAGCTTGGCCGGCGGCCTAGGGCTTGGGGAAGCCCCGAGTCGGCGGTTAGGAGAAACCTAGGGCGGTGGCTACTTGCAGGAGGCCGGCGGCTAGGGTTAGGGTTTTGGGTGGTGTTTGGTGTAGGGAAGAGGGGCAGCCCTGCCCCTCCTTTTATAGGTGGGAGGGCACGGCCAAGTGGGAGGGAGTCCTCCCCCAAGTAGGCCTCCTTGGCCGGCGGGTGGAGGGAGAGGAACTCCTCCCCAAGTAGGTTTCCTACTCTCCCTCCACCAAGCAAAACTGTCGTTTGACTTTTCAAATTGGCGTTTGACTTTTCAAACTAGGATTTGATTTCTCCCTTTATTTTGCCTAGCCATGATACCTAGTACATGATGCAATCATTCCACATTGTCATGAAACATTCATGTACCCTTCCCCTCCGGTGTGCCGGACCTTCCGGAACCTTCTAGAACATTTCCGATGAAAACACCGGAATCATTCCCCAACCCCCGAAACAGGACTTTTCTTATATGAATCTTATTATCCGGACCATTCCGGATCTCCTCGTGATATCCCGGATCCCATCCGAGACTCCGAACAATATTCAGTCTCTTACTCATCATTCCATAACTACTCAAAAATATCGAATCCTTAAGTGTGTCTCCCTACGGTTCGTGAATTATGCGGACATGATCGAGACACTTCTCCGATCAATAACCAATAGAGGAATCTGGAAATTCATATGGCTCCCACATATTTCTACGATTACTTTGCGATCGAATGAACCACTTACATACGATACCAATTTCCCTTTGTCTCACGATAGTTTACTTGTCCGAGGTTTTGATCGTTGGAATCTCTACATACCTAGTTCAACCTCGTTACTGATAAGTACTCTTTTCTCGTTCCCGTGATATGTGATCCCTTGTGAGCCAGTCACATGCTTGCAAGCTAATTGGATGATATTCCACCGAGAGGGCCCAGAGTATATCTCTCTGTCATATGGATGGACAAATCCCACTCTTGATCCATGTGTATCAACCCATACTTTCCGAATACTCAATGCCACCTTTATAGCCACCCAGTTACGGTGTGGTGTTTGATGTCATCAAAGTATCCTTCCGGTGATGGTGATAAGCATGATCTCATGGTTGAAGGAATTAGGTTACTATGCATCAGAAAGCTTATAGCAATTGAACTATTAAAATGACTTGATCTTTATGCTACGCTTATCTATAGGAGTATGTCCACCATACCATTCTCCTAATGATATGATCTTGTTATTAACAACATCTCAAATGTTCATGATCAAGAAACCATGATCATCTATTAATCAACAAGCTAGTATTAAGAAGAGGCTTTACTAGGGACTCTAATTTAGTTTACAAATCACACAAGTATTAATGTTTCTTGTTAATACTATTATAGCATGAATGTAAACATTTATCATAAACACAAAGATATAATAATAACTACATTTATTATTGCCTCTAGGGCATATCTCCAACAATCTCCCACTTGCACTAGAGTCAACTATTTTAGATTACATGGTAATATACCGAACACCCATGGCAGTTTGGTGTTGGTCATGTTTTGCCCTCGGGAGAGGTTTAGTCAACGGATCCGCCACATTCAGATATGTGTGTACTTTGCAAATCTTTATGTCACCATCTTGGACATGTTCTCGAATAGCGTGAAAACGTAGCTTGATGTGCTTCAGCTTCTTGTGTGACCTTGGTTCTTGCGCATTGGCTATGGCGCCCATGTTATCACAGTAGATAGACATTGGGTCCAGCACACTTGGAACCACACCGAGCTCTATAATGAACTCCTTCATCCATATCGCTTCTTGTGAAGCCTCCGAAGCAGCTATGTATTCTGATTCAGCTGAAGATCTCGCCACAACGCTTTGCTTTGCACTCCTCCAGCTAACTGTTGCACCATTAAAAGTAAATACGTATCCAGATTGTGATTTAGAATCATCCGGATCGATGTTCCAACTAGCATCGGTGTAACCATTAACAACGAGCTGTTCATCACCTCCATAAGAAAGAACCATATCCTTAGTTCTTCTCAAGTACCTAAGGATGTTTTTGACCGCTATCCAATGATCCACTCCTGGATCACTTTGATATCTGCTAGTCAAACTAACAGCATATGCAATATCAGGTCTAGTACATAGCATGGCATACATTAGAGATCCTATGGCTGAGGCATAGGGAGTCTTACTCATCCTTTCTCTATCTTCTACCGTTGCTGGACTTTGAGTTTTACTCAAGGTCGTATTGGGAAACATGGGCAAGAACCCTTTCTTGCTATCTTCCATTCCAAACCTCTTTAGAACTTTGTCCAAATATGTACTTTGTGAAAATGATATTAGGCGTCTCGATCTATCTCTATAAATCTTTATGCCTAATATGTAAGCTGCTTCGCCAAGATCTTTCATTGAAAAACTATTATTCAAATATTATTTGACACTATTAAGAAGGTCTACATCATTCCCAATCAACAATATGTCATCTACATATAGTATTAAGAATGCTACAGAGCTCCCACTCACTTTCTTGTAAATACAAGCTTCTCCATAAGTTTGTATAAAACCAAAACTTTTGATTACCTTATCAAAACGTTGATTCCAACTTTGGGATGCTTGCTTCAATCCATATATGGACCATTGAAGTTTGCACACCTTGTTAGCATATTTAGTATCGACAAAACCTTTGGGTTGCATCATATACAACTCTTCATCAATGTCTCCATTGAGGAACGCCGTTTTGACATCCATCTGCCATATCTCATAATCGTAATATGCAACGATTGCTAACATAATCCTCACAGACTTTAGCTTCGCTACTAGTGAGAAAGTCTCATCATAGTCAACTCCTTGAATTTGTCGAAACCCTTTTGCAACAAGTCGAGCTTTATAGACAGTAACATTACCATCAGCATCTGTTTTCTTCTTGAAAATCCATTTGTTCTCGACAGCCTTCCGGCCATCAGGTAATTCCACCAAAGTCCATACTTGGTTTTCGTACATGGATCCAATCTCGGATTTCATGGCATCTTGCCATTTATTGGAATCTGGGCTCATCATCGCTTCCTCATATGTCGCAGGATCATCGGTGTTGTCCACCCACATGACACTCATAACGGGATCATACCAATCTGGAGTGGTATGAGTTCACGTTGACCTGCGAGGTTCTGTAGCAACTTCAACCGAAGTTTCATGATCATCATCATTAGCTTCCTCTCTTATTGGTGTAGGCGCTACAGGAACTACTTCCGGTGATGCGCTACTCGCAAGTTCGAGAGAAGGTTCAACAACCTCGTTGAGTTCTACTTTCCTTCCAGTCACTTCTTTCGAGAGAAATTCCTTCTCTAGAAAGGATCCATTCTTGGCAATGAATATTTTGCCTTCGAATCTATGTTAGAAAGTATACCCAATAGTTTCCTTCGGGTATCCTATGAATACGCATTTTTCCGCTTTGGGTTCAAGCTTGTCCGGTTGTAACTTCTTTACATAGGCTTCGCAACCCCAAACTTTAAGGAACGACAATTTAGGTTTCTTCCCAAACCATAATTCATACGGTGTCATTTCAACGGATTTAGATGGTGCCCTATTTAAAGTGAATTCGGCTGTTTCAAATGCATAACCCCAAAATGATAGCGGTAAATCTGTAAGTGACATCATAGAACGAACCATATCTAAGAGAGTTTGATTATGACATTCGGACACACCATTATGCTGTGGTGTTCCTGGCGGTGTCAATTGTGGAAGTATTCCGCATTTCTTTAAATGCTCGCCAAACTCGTAACTTAGATATTCACCTCCATGATCAGAACATAGAAATTTAATCTTCTTGTTACGTTGATTCTCCACCTCACTTTGAAATTCCTTTTCGGACTTATGTTTCATGAAATAGATATACCCATATCTACTCAAGTCATCCGTGAAGGTAAGAACATAACGATCACCACCGCGCGATGCTACACTCATTGGACCACACACATCGGTATGTATGTGACATGGTTATACCCTACGGGTACGTGATCTCGGCATACCTGGTCCAGCCCAAGGAAGGCCCACGGCAGATGTACGCCGGCCCATGAAGATTTTCGGGTGGCCAAGGCCCATGACGCCTTCGGATCCTTGGAGAGCAAGACTAGCGTAGATAGGAAATTCAAAGGGGTAAAACCCTAGAACTTGTAACCGACTAGGTCTATGCCCGGGACCTGCCTGAGTCTATATAAAGGCTAGGAGGGCATGACCTACATCTCTACCTCATACTTTCGCATACACACCTCCACGCCAGATCGAATCTGTGCACCCCTGTAATCTTCGGTTCCGCCGTAATCAAGAGCAGACAAGCAGGAGTAGGGTTTTCCCTCCGGGGGCCTGAACCTGGGTAAACCTCGTGTCCCCGTGTTGCTTGCTTGCTAACCGTTCCACGATCTCCAGCATCCCCATCTTCTCCAAAACCCAAGTCCATAGCAATGGGCATTGATGAGATCAAACCTCGTCAATTGGCGCCGTCTGTGGGAACTGGGGCTGCTGATTGTGCGGTCGTGACGGTCCCAACCAGATCAATCTACAACTCTGCAGCGACGGAGAGTCACCTCCTCTTCGGCGCTTTCGACTTCACCGCCCACTCGCCGGCCACCATGAAAGATTTCGAGCCCGTAGGTGACGGACTCGAGATCCTATTCGGGAGCTTCTGCTTCCAGGTGGGTCAGACTGGTACCCTCCGCCTCCCTAAGCGGGTACCCCTACCATCGATCAGGCCCACTTCATGGGCCCCACACCCTGTGCTACGCACATCGTCATCAACAGATGAGTTCTGCGACAGCAACAGCTGCAACTCCGATCTGTGTGATCCGCCATCGGATGTAGGGACCTACGGTTCCGGATCTGAAAGCTGCGGCAGCAGCGGACCAATCTGCGAGCGCTACCAATGCGCCGTAGTCATCCAGAGCGACGTGGAGCAGCAACCGCCCAACCCGCCGCCCAACTCGAACCCCAACCCGCAGGACAGAAACGGCGGGAACAGAAGAAGCCAATCCCCCCCACCCGACGAGGAAAACAACGGCCACGTCATCCGCCTTAGCAAGGAAGGATGGGTCCAGGCACGCCGCGCCGTGGCAAGTGACATAGTCCTGCCTGCAGACGCCTCACGTGAACTACTGATGGCATACCACTTCCTCCTCATCGAGGAGCACAAGAAGCAAGTCAAGATGCAAGAAACACTTGACAAACGCAAGCAAGCAGCCTCTGATTCCAGCGCGCGACGAGCTGCGCTCTCCGCCATGGCTCCCGGCTCTAGCACGAATGGCAGCCAGGGAAACAAGCACCGCTCTCGGGTGGAGAACATGGATCCCAAGGAGCGCCGCGAGGTGACCCGAACTCTCCACACATCGTTCATGGAGATGGACGCCGACGGCAACGTCATCCCAAAAACACCGCAAGCGGCGATCATGGCAGCCATTGCGTATCTCGCGGCCCACCCACCTCCGGAGGGGGACCCAAAAAGAGACATTCATAAGTCCGCACTTACCGGACTCGGACTTGTCGGAGCTGCGCTCCACCAACAAGCTCCTGCAGAGCCGAAAAAGAAAGCTCCGGCCAGCCACGACCGGAGCCCCACCCCTTCATCCGAAGAGGAAGAGGAACACGACCTTCCTCGAAGGAAGAAGAGCTCGCATCATCATAAACGCGACTACGACGCCAGAGACGCGCTCACACAGCGCAAAATAGACAAAGCGCGAGCCAAGCGTGCATGCTCGTCTGAATCTGAGATGGACGAAGACGAAGGAGAACTCTGCGGAGCATGATGCTTCAGTAGATCTGTTCGACGAACAAAGATGCCATGCAATTTCAAGCTCCCTTCGGATACTCCGAAGTTAGACGGCACGCAAGATCCAAAGGCATGGCTCAGCGATCATCTGTCAACCGTCAAGCTACACGGCGGTAACAAACAAACCGCCATGCAATGCCTTCACCAGCGACAAAGCCCAAATGCTCGGCTGACCTATCCTCAGGGTCCATCCGAAGCTGGGAGGATCTAGCTTACAGCTTCATCCGAAACTTCAAAGGCACCAGCAAGAGGCCCGCCTCAATCGAAGAGTTGTGGGCCTGCACTCAAAGAACGGGCGAATCTATTCGCTCGTACATACTACGCTGGTCCAACACAAAGAACTCCGCAGCACACATCTCCGAAGAGAGGGCCATCGACGCCTTCAGGGACGGCGTCAAGCGCCAAGACTTCAAGGAGGAACTTGGGCACGTCAAGCCCAAAACACTCGACCACCTCATGGACATCGCCAACAGGTGGGCTGACGGCGAAGATTCCATTCACCGAGCACAATCGGAGGAAGAAGACGACTACGGCCGACGACGGGAACGCCATAGCAAGAGGAGATCGCGCGTCTACGAAGATCGTGACGGACCCGACATGGTCGCGGCCCCGCTCCGCGACCGCGCCGCAACGCAACACACGCGCGAACGGAGGATACCGCGAAGGAAACTTCCGCGACGGGGGACGCCCAGCACAGTCGTGGCAACGCCGCGACCGCGACAACGGACCCTCAGCATACGACAAACTTTCGGGTCCATGCACCATCCACTTCTACATCGACAAGCAGGATGGCAAAAAGAAGGCGAGCCACATGCTAAAGGACTGCCGCGAGTTCCAGAAGCTCAGCGAAAGCATGGTTCAGATGAGGCAGCAAGCCCCAATTCCTGCGTTCGGAAACGCACCCGCGCCCATGAAGATTTTCGGGTGGCCAAGGCCCATGACGCCTTCGGATCCTTGGAGAGCAAGACTAGCGTAGATAGGAAATTCAAAGGGGTAAAACCCTAGAACTTGTAACCGACTAGGTCTATGCCCGAGACCTGCCTGAGTCTATATAAAGGCTAGGAGGGCACAACCTAGATCTCTACCTCATACTTTCGCATACACACCTCCACGCCAGATCGAATCACGACTCAGAATCCTTCGGTTCCGCCAGTAATCAAGAGCGGACAAGCAGGAGTAGGGTTTTCCTCCGGGGCCCGAACTGGTAAACCTCGTGTCCCCGTGTTGCTTGTTTGCTAACCGTTCCATGATCTCCAGCATCCCCATCTTCTCCAAAACCCAAGTCCATAGCAATGGGCATTGATGAGATCAAACCTCGTCAGTATGATTTCCAATAAGTCCGTAGCTCGCTCCATCATACCAGAAAATGGAGTTTTAGTCATTTTACCCATCAGACATGCTTCGCATCTTTCAAGTGATTCAAGAAGTCCATCGGAATGGAGTTTCTTCATACACTTCACTCCAATATGACCAAGACGATAGTGCCACATATAGGTCGAGTTATCGCTCAATTTCAAACGTTTAGCTTCAATGTTATTAATATGTGTATGGTAAGGAAATCGGTAATCGTTAACTGCTCGGTTGTCTTGGGAGTAGCGATTAATCGGAATTCGGACGATTAACTGATTTAATCGGTCGGCTATTAATCGGTATAACCTACAAAAATTAGCACCTAAAACACATATGACTCCTCTTGCACCTCAACCACCTACCCTATTAAAGGGAGTCTCGAGCTCCTAGATGAGATCCTCAAGGCGCTCGAGCTCTTGTATCTGAGGTCTGATCGGCAACTACGAGGAGCTGGTCAACAACGACAAGGAACTGGCTGGTGATGGCAGAAATCGAGCTCCTAGAGGCAGAGATCGAGCGGGAGCTCCGAAAAACCTACTTCATTAGGGTGGGCTAGCAGATGGATGGACGATATGTGTTGATAATTTTGCAACTTTTTTGACCAAGTACAGTAGTTAATCGGGAACATACCTAGTAATCGGAGTGTCAGAGCTATTAATCGGGATAAATGATTAACACAAACGATTAGTGATAATCGACACGCTCAGGTCCCTAGTAGCGATTAATCGGCCTATTAATCGTTCATTCATCCTATTTTTTGAACAGTGATTTCCACTATCGAGAGTCAATAAGAATAGACCATCTATCAAAGGTGCATGTGCATAAAACATATTACTCATATAAATCGAACAACCATTATTCTCGAACTTAAACAAGTAACCGTCTCGCAATAAATATGATCCAGATATAATGTTCATGCTCAACGCAGGCACCAAATAACAATTATTTAAGTATAAAACTAATCCCGATGGTAGATGAAGTGGTAGCATGCCGACCGCGATCACATCAACCTTTGATCCATTTCCAACGCGCATCGTCACCTCGTTCTTCGCTAGCTTCCGTTTATTCTGCAGTACCTGTTTCGAGTTACAAATATGAGCAACCGAACCAGTATCAAATACCCAGGCACTACTACGAGTACTAGTGCGATACACATCAATAACATGTATATCGGATATACCTTTCTTCTTGATGTTGTCGTTCTTCAAATCCGCCAAGTACTTTGGCCAATTCCGCTTCCAGTGACCTTCTCCCTTGCAGTAAAAGCACTCAGTATTAGGCTTAGGCCCAGCCTTGGTCTTCTTTGCCGGCGCGGTAACTTTCTTACCGCCCTTCTTGAAGTTTCCCTTTTTATTAGGCTTGCCTTGCTTCTTGAATTTTGTGGTCTTATTGACCAACAACACTTGGTGCTCTTTCTTGATCTCCACTTCTGCAGATTTTAACATGGAGAAGAGTTCTGGCAACGATTTGTCCATGTTTTGCATATTGTAGTTCATCACAAAGTTCTTATAACTTGGTGGTAGTGATTAGAGGACACGGTGAATCCACAAAGCATTAGGAATCACTATGCCCAAGCTTTGAAGCTTGCTTGCGTGCCCAGACATCTTAAGCATGTGCTCACTGACGGAGCTGCCCTCTTCCATCTTGTAGTTAAAGAAATTTTCAGAAGCCTCATAACTCTCAACTGCCGCGTGAGCCTCAAATATCATTTTGAGTTCACGGACAATATCATGTGGGTCATGGTTCTCAAAACTTTTCTGAAGCTCCGATTCCAAACCATACAAGATAGCACACTGAACTGTGGAGTACTGATTCTTCCGAGCGAGGAAAACATTCTTTACCTCATCGATGGCAGCGGGTCACCCAAATGTGCATCCAACACATAGGTCAAATTACCAGCATTGAGGACAATCCTCAAATTGCGGAACCAATCCGCGAAGTTGCTTCCATTGTTTTTCAACTTTTCTTTCTCTAGGAACGCATTAAAATTGATGGTAGGAGCCGCCATTGATCTACAACATATTTGCAATAGTTTAGACTAAGTTTATGACAAATTGAGTTTTAATTAATAGTTAAATTAATCTAGGTGAACTCCCACTCAAAACAATATTCCTCACATTGTTTTAGTGATCACACGAACCAAATCCACCACATCAAAACCGATCATCACGAGAGTTGATGTAGCTTCAATGGCAAACAATCAACATGTTCATCATATCTACTATATGACTCATGCTTTACCTTTCGGTGATCCGTGTTTCGAGACCATATCTGTACATGCTAGGCTCGTCAAGATCAAACCTTAGCTTCCGCATGAGCAAATCTGGCTTGCTCACGTTGTATACACTCGCAGAATCTAACACACCCGATCATCACGTGGTGCTTCGAAACAACGAGCTTTAGCAATCGTGCTTACTAAGGATGAACACTTTAAAACTTGAAATTGTGTGATTAAGGGATCATCTTATAATGCTACCGTTGCAAACTAAGCAATACAATATGCATAAAGGATTAACATCACATGCAATTCATAATATGTGATACGATATGGCCTTTCTTCTTGTGCTTTCGATCTCCATCTTCAAGCACGAACATGATCTACATCATCACCGGTATGGCGTCTAGGTCAATGGCGCCGTTTCATGGTTGTCGTCCATCAGCTTCAACTATTACAACTATTTTGAATAGACACGCAGGTCTTAACGGAATTTAAAAAACAACCGTATGGCTCCTGCCGGTTGCCAACTTACAATAAGGAACATTGCATACATCATATATAATCATAATCATGGCCATATCACATCACAGCACTCCCCTGCAAAACAAAGTTAGACGCCTCTAATTTTCTTTGCATATTTTACGTGGTTTGGGGCTTTCAATAAGTGTCGTTCTAACTTACGAACAAGAACCACAACGTTGATGTTTGAACTATCAAGTGTCCGTTGTAAATTGAATATATACTATGATGGGAGAGACAGACACCCGCAAAGCCACTTATGCAATACAAGTTGCATGTTGAGCGTGGAGCAAGTCTCATGAACGATGTCATGTAAGGTTAGCCCGGGCTGCTTCATCCCATCATACCGCAAGATGCAAAGTACACAAAAAGCAATTGATAATAAAAACACCACCGCCCACATGACCATTGTATTCTACTCGTGCAACAGATCTACATATAGACATGGCTCTGATACAACTGTAGGGGTTCGTAGCATGG